>CM077095.1:48913076-50113076 GCA_039513925.1 Platanthera zijinensis
AAGCTATGAGAGCCTGAGCTAGCCAGCCGGGATCCTCTCAGGGTTATTCCCTTACCCCCCCCCCCCCCCAAATGAGCCTATAGCCCTGCTAGCTAATGAGAGCCTAGACAGCGGGTCTACCCGGGCCGAGTGCACCTTCCAGCCTTCCAGCTAAAGAAGCCCTGCGCAAACCGGATCCTCTCAAGATCTAACAAAACATACATCTCTTCCTTCCCCCCCCCCCCCCAAGCGAGCCTTCGGCCCTGCCAACTAGTGGGAGCCTGGCAGCGGGTCTACTCGGGGCCAAGTGCGCCTTCCATCCCCTTCCAGCTAATGAGAGCCTTAGCAGCGGGATCCTCTCGGGGTATTTCCTTACCCCCCCCCCCCCCCCCAAAGTGAGCCTACATCCCTGCCAGCTAGTAATAGCCAGGACAGCGGGTCTACCCAGGGTCGAGTGCGCCTTCCAGCCCTTCCAGCTAATGGGATCCTGAGCAGCGGGATCCTCTCGGGGTCTTGCAAAACATACATCTCTTCCTTTCCCCCCAAGCGAGCCTTCGGCCCTTCCAGCTAGTGGTAACCTGACAGTGGGTCTACTCGGGGTCTATTACACCCTCCATCCCTACCAGCTAATGAGAGCCTAAGCAGCGAGATCATCTCGGGTATTCCCTCCCCCCCAGGTGAGCTTACAGCCCTGCTAGCTAGTGAGAGACTGGACAACGGGTCTACCGGGACCGAGTGCGCCTTCCAGCCCTGCCAGCTAATGAGAGACTGTACAGCGGGATCCTCTCGGGGTCTTTCAAAACATAGATCTTCCACACAATTATAAGATAAAACGGACTTGTAACCATTCAATGAATTTATTATAATAGAATGTACAACCTTACTCAAGTCAAGGGTAGAAGCACTTTAAGTCATCCCCACTCCAAGTATGGCTCATGGACACCCCTTCCACATCATGGAGGTGATATCCCCCCGACCCCAAGGCCTTTTCAACTATATAAGGACCCTCCCAGTTGGGGTTGAGCTTTCCCACTACCGTCGACCTACCTGTGGCGTCTACCTTCTTCAAAACCAGATCACCTTCCTTGAACTTCTTGATGCAGACATGCTTGTCAAAGTACCTTGACATTTGCCATTTGATCTCTTCCTACCTAACGGCGGCCACATCGGGAAGTTCTTCCACCATATCCAGTGAGAGCCGCAGCTCCCCTTCATTCTCCTCCCTCCATGACTCATCCCCTTTGCTGATGGCTACAACTCGTGGATTGAACATCAAATTCCACGGGCAGGACCACCTCACATCCATATGAGAGCTTGAAAGGGGTCTCTCCCATGGCCGTGTTTGGGATTGTTCGCAAAGCCCACAACACTGAGGGGAGTTGTGTCACAACTCGCATTTTCTCCGAATTAAGAATTATCAGAGTCTGAGAAAATGCGCGTCGTGATGCCACGTCGAGCAGGGGATAACCGCTGATGCTCAGGCAAAACACTATCTACTTTACTTTAAGAAAAAATCATAAGTTAAATTACTAGAATTCAGTTATATTTTTAAGGCCGTATCCCTCGGCTCTGTGGATCATCTAGTCCACCTTCAAAATTATACTTATACGCAGCGGAAAATACTTTATTTACATTTATACATCCTCAGAGAGAACCATAAGTGTCCCCAGGGGACATTTTATACTATGCAGGACCCTATATTTAATTTATATATATATAAGAGAAACGATCTTTTACGTCACATTGAAAGTAGTGTATGAGTTTGTAAAAACATGCAGATCATGAGTTATATATATACTTAATAGTGTTTTTAGGTTTTAAAAGTAACTAGCATCCTAACATAAATCTTTCCAAGAGCAAGTTTAATATAACCAAAAGTAGCAAAACTAACAGTGAAAGCAAGTGCAAAGTATCTAAAAGAGAAAACCACCAGTGGGCGTCAACAACTGACACGAACCCACTGGTGTGTAGGTATGTCTATACTACAAGTCTAAAGAAACTACCTCCCAAACAAGAGGAAACAGAAGTCCACTGTAGTAGCTGAAACACTAGAAAACCTCCAGGAGCAAACTAGCCGCACAGTCGGCTAAAAACCTGCACCTGAGGTATTCAGAAAGAAAATAATATCTCAGCAAATTATAATCAACAGGAAAGGAAAGTGCAGTAGTAAAAGCAGGAATTTAAAACGGGAATTTAACAGTACTCTTCAAACGGTAAAAGAGGTAAAAAGGGGGTGTGCACCAAGTGCACGAATGAAGCCAAGCTTCGAGGGTCTCTGCAAAAGGATTAGTACAATAATCATAACATGTAATAGGCTAAAACAGAAAGAGTCACCTAGTACTGGAGATGGATAAAAAGTTTAGTAACAAGTGGCCTAGACTGGTGGCCGCATGTACAACCAAGTCTATTCGGCCTAAATATCCTCATGGGCTGTGGTGGGGTGGTGTCCGTCCCAACTCAACCAACAACCCATATTGCCTTAGTAAGGCAAGAAAGAAAACCAGGGTGGCGGTAGCGGTCCGACCCACCCCAAAATCACATCCTACTCCAGTCCAAAGTGACTCAAGGAAACCCATATTGGTGGTCTCGTGTACCACCAAGCAAATTCCAAAAGCCCTAAACTCACTAGAGCAACCAACCTAGGAGCCCTATAAAACTAAACAGGAACGGAGACTCGCTACTAGTTATGCGCGAACAGATAAATACTAATCACCCGCAGTTGGTGCGACCTTGACCTAAGCCCGCAATTCTGATCCCCCAAACTAGGCGTATGGAATCAATTCATACCCGACCCTACACAGTCAATTTGATTTCCGACGCACCTATAATGAAATTTTATTTTATACCACCCCCATGCCCCGTTAATTTACTACCCAACACATGCATCATTAACTTAGCGCCAACCCCGCACGGTTAATTTTGATGCAACACAAACCGTTTGATGTAGGCCACTCCCTAAATGGAAACCAGGCACGAAATGACAAGGGAAATTCCTATGGAGAATTAAGCGAACACGTTGGGTGCGGGTTAAATCTACGAATTAGTCACATATGCCTCTCAACAATTCAATCCTACACTCGCATATTCGTCACACATCACACTCGTTGACACCTTTATCAAGTTAACGCTATCGTACGGTAGCCACGCCGTTTTAAGATCGAACAAACGACTATAGGTCGTCGTTCTCTCAAGCAAAAGGGCCAATATTGGGCCCGACCGAGCGATGGTTGTACCAAAAGAGATCTACCGAAAAGTTCGGTTCGAAAGAGGTAGATCTCTCCCAACAAAATGAAAGCGAGGCTCGCCAAACCTCTCGGAATATTAAGCAACTAAAAATAACAACACAAGCGGTCGGAAAGATAATCCACGAACGAACAACGATTCCAAAATAACGCAAACGTATTCCACCGAAATGAAATTCTAAAATAATAGGAATCACACAAAACAAAGTAGAGGATCTCGTTACCCAACCGGGATAGATGATTCCAGTTCACTTTCTGGGACCGTTCTTCCACGACTCCGTCGGAGTTGCGCCGACCGGAGAGAGACTTGACCACTTTAGTCGCTTCACGCCGGAATGGAAAACTCACAAGGAAGGAGCCATGCTCTTGGCCGAAATCTTCAAGAGGAGGGTGGTCGGTTTTATGGATGAAAGGGGTGGTCGGCTATTATGGAGGAGAGGTGGTCGGATTTGTGAGGGAACGGGTGGTGTGGTTTTACTAGAGGAAGAAGGGAGAGGGGAAGAGGAGGAAGACCGAGAAGGGGTGGGGATATGGTGGCCGGCGGCCAAGAAGAAGAGGGAGGGAGATGGAGAGTTGGCCGAATGCCAAGGGAGGAAGAAAGAGAGAGGGGGCGGCCAAGAGGAGAGATAAATCACAAGGAGGTTTAGGGTTTTAATTTTTCTTCATTCACTAAGTAAAAATATGAAGGTCCATGCCTATATATAGGCTTACAAGTTCAACATGGCTATAGGCAGCCCAAATAGAAAAATAAATAAAACACTCTTAACATTAAGACAGCATGATGAAAATAAAATGCAAATAAAAGACTAAATATTATTTGAGAGTCTTCTTCTTCATCATGTAGCAAATCGCCGTCGCTATCATAATCTTTAACATGTAGGAAGTCACCGTCGTCATCGCCATCATCATCAACTGTAGGAGAACGTCGTCGCCATCGCCGTCATCATCTTCAACTTTAACACATAGGGGGTCGCCGCCATCAATCCTCCCCCGCTCAAAAGAACTCATCACCGATGAGTTAGCATGGAGGTGCTGGCGCCGAAGGACATCATCCAAAAGAACCATCGCCGAGTCCGGGATCCAAGAGTCTCCGGGGACTGGACGATCACACCATCATATCATGGAATGCTGAATACTGCCGCTTGGAGAGGAGAGCAAACCACCAAATATGAACCTGTCTAGCAAAAAGAATGTCCTGCGGAACTTGGGAAATGCATTAGGCAAAGAAAGAGGAAAAATTTCTGCATCAACAATCAACGTACCTCCGTTGGAGACCAATGGAGAGAACGATCCAAGAATAAGCTCACCCCCCAACCAAATAAAAATATAGTGGCACCAAACGTAGAGTTAGATATTTCAAATGGTGGAAAAACACAATGCGTGAAATTGGAAACATTTAAACTAGGGAATTACCCCATTCAGTGGTTAACTTCAACAGATATGTTGTTTCTCCTAATTGATTAAAAATCCGAAAAGTTCTAACTCGCCGAATCGCCAACGTTTCTTTAGTGCCCGAAGATATCCATTTAGGGATGAGACGCACCAAGAGTAAACCGAAAACCTTATAGGGAGTCACTCTCTTATGTAAGTTAGCGGTAAGTTGATAAGAAGACATTTGTGTGAAAAGCGCTTCCTTAACTTGCTGATGTGAAATGAGAATGTGAGAGGCAACTAGTAGTGCATTTTTACTTAACATAGAAAGTGGTGGTAACGGAACTATATAAGGTGGTACTAGCAGAATGAAATCATGCGCTAAGTAGGGTGATTTTTCAAAAGTGCGCCTGACTAACTTGCTACCGTGTGGTGTGAACCCATGCGCTATGTGTTTCACCCCAATTATAGTGAATAAAGGAGTTAAGTCCGGGGGAACGGGATCCTTAAAATCAAAGATGATTTTCAAAGGCTTGAAGATCACAGTTCTAATTTTATGTTTAATATAATCACACGTGGCAAGAAGATACGTCAAAGTAAGCAACTCATCACTAATACTAGTAAAGTTGAACGCTCCCGGGTGTGACAACAGGCACGAGCTACACAACTCACGAGGCCTAGCCGAGGTCACTAACGAGTGGGAAAAAGGATCATCAAACGGCGGGGGATAAATGCGACATGACATGTCCCTAGGTGGATCCAGCATGAACGGAGAGACAAAATGACTCAAATCAGGCAAAATAAATTCATATCTGAAAGGATCCGCTGGTCGGGTCAACATTACGGGAGGGGTAGTCGGTAAAACTAATACGGGGAGAGAGTTAAGATTGCATTTAAATTCACGCCACGGAGTTTGCATCAGGGGAGGCTCATCCGGGTCTATCTCAATATCGTCCTCCAAAAATGTAACTCTCTCACTAGGAATTTCTCCCAACACATCAGTCTCAACATCAGTAGAAGTAAAAATCGCAGAAGTGGGCACTAATATGCCTCGGACTAATGTTAACTAGCTCGAGTCCAAACACTTCATCGCCTAAATCACAAATGGGTAAACTCTCAGCATAAGGTAACTCTTCTGACTCAACCGGAATATCAACTGCCACAGGGCCATCAGAAGACTCCATGGAAATCAAGGTAGACGACTCTGAAATATCGTCGAAAGGGAAAGGGAGTGATTCCTCAGAGGATAAATCATCATCCAGGTCACTCGGGTAACCCATCTCTTCCACATCAATACTATCGTCAGTAATTTCAGCCTCGCCCTCAGTGACGGGCACAGTCATAGGCACGACCTTAGACTCAACAGGGGAATCAACCACTAAATCAGGCAACTCAGGGGAAGACTCAAAATGTCCAACGGGCGTATTCAGGGTAGGACGCTCAATAGAGCCACTACCAGATTTGCCAATAGAATCACATATAGTAATCGTCCGACATGTAACCATACTCCTAGGAATTTGGTGCTTCTCAATTTCCAAAGCCATAATAAAGGTGGTGTCTAGATCGGTGTGGAAATAACGTAGTAACTTCCCCTGGATGTAGGGGTCTAACCCCCTACGAAACCTAGACAGGGTAACCTCGGGCATTTCCTTCACACCACTCCTAACCGTCCTTTCCCTAAAGAGTTGCATATATTCTGAGACTGACTTATTCCCTTGTTTAAGGGTAGCCAAATCATCAGTTATAAGCCGCTTGGCCCGGGCATTTGGTCTATAGTCACCCCTAATGGTTGATGTGGAACCTACAGGTTTCATTCGGGAAACGGGGACATCATGGGCCATTTTCCCATGGGAAAACTGGGGATAGACTACTCGGATTTAGTGCACAAACAAGGATAAAAAGAACCTGAACCACAATTTATAATATATGGAATTGTTCCCACTAAAATAATATGATACCTAAAATATTTTTTTTTTGTTGTTTCTTGCAGGAAAATAGTTGAAGATTATTAATAAATTTTTCTTTTGATGTTTTTGCTGAAAAATAAGAAATTTAAGCCGCTATTGGCAGACCAGAAATAATTTTTTTGTTTGGTTTTGACTAACGTGCAAACAAAAGTGAGGGTAACGTGCCACAAGATGGGGAGGGGTGCCAATTAGGAAATTGACGTGAACCTCCATCTGATACCAAATTGATGTAGGCCACTCCCTAAATTGAAACCAGGCACGAAATGACAAGGGAAATTCCTATGTGGAATTTAAGCGAACACGTTGGGTGCGGGTTAAATCTACGAATTAGTCACATATGCCTCTCAACAATTCAATCCTACACTCGCACATTCGTCACACATCACACTCGTTTGGACACCTTTATCAAGCTAACGCTATCGTACGGTAGCCACGCCGTTTTAAGATCGAACAAACGACTATAGGTCGTCGTTCTCTCAAGCAAAAGGGCCAATATTGGGCCCGACCGAGCGATGGTTGTACCAAAAGAGATCTACCGAAAAGTTCGGTTCGAAAGAGGTAGATCTCTCCCAACAAAATGAAAGCGAGGCTCGCCAAACCTCTCGGAATATTAAGCAACTAAAAATAACAACACAAGCGGTCGGAAAGATAATCCACGAACGAACAACGATTCCAAAATAACGCAAACGTATTCCACCGAAATGAAATTCTAAAATAATAGGAATCACACAAAATAAAGTAGAGGATCTCGTTACCCAACCGGGATAGATGATTCCGGTTCACTTTTTGGGACCGTTCTTCCACGACTCCGTCGGAGTTGCGCCGACCGGAGAGAGACTTGACCACTTTAGTCGCTTCACGCCGGAATGGAAAACTCACAAGGAAGGAGCCTTGCTCTTGGCCGAAATTTCAAGAGGAGGGTGGTCGGGTTTTATGGATGAAAGGGGTGGTCGGCTATTATGGAGGAGAGGTGGTCGGATTTGTGAGGGAACGGGTGGTGTGGTTTTACTAGAGGAAGAAGGGAGAGGGGAAGAGGAGGAAGACCGAGAAGGGGTGGGGATATGGTGGCCGGCGGCCAAGAAGAAGAGGGAGGGAGATGGAGAGTTGGCCGAATGCCAAGGGAGGAAGTAAGAGAGAGGGGGGTGGCCAAGAGGAGAGAAATCACAAGGAGGTTTAGGGTTTTAATTTTTCTTCATTCACTAAGTAAAAATATGAAGGTCCATGCCTATATATAGGCTTACAAGTTCAACATGGCTATAGGCAGGCCAAATAGAAATAAAAATAAAACACTCTTAACATTAAGACAGCATGATGAAAATAAAATGCAAATAAAAGACTAAATATTATTTGAGAGTCTTCTTCTTCATCATGTAGCAAATCGCCGTCGCTGTTCATAAGTCTTTAATCATGTAGGAAAGTCACCGTCGTCGGTCGCCATCATCATCATTAACTGTAGGAGAACGTCCGTCGCCGTCGCCGTCATCATCTTCAACTTTAACACATAGAGGGTTGCCGCCATCACCGTTGGCTCCATCGCATATCGGGTTGGTCTTGGCTTTTCACCCAAGGAAAACCTCCACCCGCTACAACGTATTTTGACGCGAACGGGGTTGGGGGTCCCTAGCAAGTGTGCAACGTTCGGAAAGAAAAACATTGAACAAAAGAACAAGTTTTGATACCCAATTTAATTTTTTTCTTAACCCTTACTCAAGTTCTAACCTAGGCGCCGCACAACTAACTATAGAACACGGTATTGGCATGGCTCGCAAACCCCCTCCAAAAAGAAAAGAAACAACCTCCCTAAAAAATCTCCTTGCACAACCGGATCCCATGCCTAAATTGATGAGTCCGCAACACACAAAAAAAGGTTAGCACAACGATTTCGGGTAGAGTTTGGGTAGGATTTGGGTAGGAGCAATTAGGATAACCATCATATAAAAATAAAAAACAACAAAACAACGATTTAAGGAGGTCAAACGGCAAGGGCGAAGAGCGCACTTGCCTCGATTCTCCACCAAAATTTTTCGCCAGCACAACCCTGCAAATCCGGCCGGCCACAAGCACGCCAAATCCCCTCGGAAAAAACTGAGAAGAACAACTCATCAAAGCAAGGAACTAAAAGGGGCGAAGTCAAACCCAAGTTCAAACGAAATCCATGGAGAAACACCAAAATACTCACCTTGGAACGAAGATCGTGGCGAGAGGAGTTCGGATCCGGCCTCAGAGGAAGATTTCGAGGCTGAAAAGGCGGGAGATGGGCGGTCGTGAGCGGCGCACCCGACTTCCGCCACCTTGCTGCTTCCGCTCGGCTTCTACAGCAGCCGCCGGCTCGGGAAAAAGAAAACAGGAAGGGGAGGGGGAACCTAATAAATAACCTATCTAATAACTTATATAAATATATATATTATATACTTAATATAACTCTAACTAATTAACACTAACTATTTAATGGACCTAATCTTAACCAATAAATAAAATCTCATAACCAATCTTAATACTATAAATCCTTTAACTATATACTCACTACTTAATAAAAAAACCACTAACCACCCTAGTTACACACACTAATATTTATATACGTGTCTATTAACATGCATCCCCGCGCACAAGTTTCTACCCCGCACGCACGCACACGCACGCGCACGCACAAACTAATAAGACCTTGCACGCACGTGCACGTGCAATTACGCATCGGCACGCCCAAATCGCTCGTCATGCCCTAAATGCGTAAACATGCAAATACGCTCGCATAAGGTGACGACTCGCTAACAAGCGACCGTCGGAACGACGCAAAAATTAATGTTCACGAATTTCGACCATATCCGCACCGTAGCCAAACACACGGGCTACGAACACAATGGCGAAGTCGGATATAACCTCTGACGACCACACACTCGGGATAACCTCACCTGAAGTCAAAGCACAAGGATTCCCTAAGAGGCTCAGCCGGGCCTCCAAAACAGACACCGGCTAGCTGGGGAAACCATACAACAGGCTATGACCTCTAAGAACACCTAACGAGGTACTCTAACAACGGCACGAGCCAGAAATGCGCCAACGTAACGCCAAATGAGAATTTAAATAATTGCCGAAAAAATTGGGGGCGTTACAAGTTGTTCCACCCAACTCCCCCTTAGGTTCTCCACCTTCTTCTTGAGCAAGTTCACTATGATTTTGTTTGCCGCCTCCACTTGGACGTTGCTCCTTGGGTGGTTGATGGAGGTAAACCGAAAATCTATTCCCAACTGGGTGCAAAAGTTGATGAATTCACTTCTAGCAAATTAAGGCCCATTGTCCATGACAATGGCATGAGGCAACCCGTGCCTGCAGATGATCTCCCCCCCCCCCCCCACACACGAAATTCTGATGACCTGAGAGGTCACTTTTGTCAATGCCTTGAGCTCCAGCCACTTTGAGAAGTATTCTATCATGACTAAAAGAAACCTCCTCTGCCCACTCGCCGGGGAGAATGGCCAAACTAGATCCATTCCCCAGATGGCAAAAGGTCATGGCGTCGAGATGCTTCAGATTCATTGGGTAGGCAAGAGTTTGAGGGGCATATAGCTGGCATTTTTGGCACCTCCTCGCAAACTCCGCCTCATCTTTCCATAAGGGTGTCCAGAAGTACCCCTGCCTGACCACCCTTGCTTCCAAAGTTCCTCCCCCCCCCCCCCGAGTGGCTGCCACACTCGCCCGAGTGCAATTCCTCCAAAATTCTTGGGATCTCTTCCTCCGTCATGCATTGGGCCAAAAGCCCCGACAACATATTTCGATGCAGCCCTCCTTCATGCATGCGGTAGTGCGCTGCCTTATTCCTAAAGCCTTTCGCATCCTTGGTCCCTTCAGGAGGGTTTCCCGTAGCAAAGTAGGCTACGAAGGGATCCGCCCACGAGGGTCGTGGATCCACCTCCATAAAATCATCCTCCTTAATTGTCGGATGAAACAGCTCGGTCAAGGTCCCCCCCCCCCCCCACAGGGTCCAAACTTGGCCAATCGGTCGGCCACTTCATTCTCCTCCCTAGGGACATGCTAGATTGAGGATGCTCGGAACCCTTCGATGATCATTCTCACCTTGGATAAGTACTTCAAGAGGGTGGGCTCTCGGGCTTCATATTCACCCATGATCTGTGATGCCACCACTAACGAATCTGTAAGCACCTCTACGTCATAAATCCTGAGCTCCTTGGCCAACTACAACCCAGCTATGACGGCCTCATACTTCGCTTGATTGTTCATGATCGGGAAGTGCAGCACCACTGCTTGCTCTATGCTGACCCCTTGAGGGCTCACCAATACTACCCCTCCCACCAGGGAATGCTTCCCTGAGGCTCCGTCGACAAACATCTTCCATGCCTCCCATGGTAGTGCTTCCTCTCCCTCCAACTCTATGATGTAGTCAGCCAAAAAATCAGCCACCGCCTGTGCCTTGATGGAGAGCCTTGGTTCGAAAGAGATGTCAAACTCACTGAGCTCGATCGACCATTTGGCCAGCCGCCCAGAGTGCACCACCCCTTCGAAAATCTTGTGTAACGGATGGTCCGTCACCACCTTGATTGAATAAGCTTAGAAATATGTCCTGAGTTTCCTGGTCGAGATGATTAGAGAGAAAGCCAACTTATCTAGGATGGGGTAGCGGAGCTCTGCCTTCTTCAAGATCCTACTGACATAATAGAACGGCAGTTGTTTCTTCCCTTCTTCCCTTACCAATAACGAACTTACCAACTATGCCCCTACCCCAAGATACAAGGCTAGGTCCTCCCCTTCCTTTGGGCTCTAAAGGAGAGGCGCTTGGGATAGTTGAGCCTTCAATCCCAGGAAAGCCTCCTCACACTCCCCTGTCCACTCAAACTTTTGGTTCCCCCAAAGCGCCTTGAAGAAGGGTGAACACTTCTTCCCGGCGCGGGAGAGAAACCGACTCAACCCGACGAGCTTGCCCATCAAGCGCTGAACCTCCTTGGCATTGCGAGGTGATCCCAACTCCACGATGGCCTTCTCTTTATCCGGCTTGGGATCTACCCCTACTGGGGTCAAAAGGTGCCCAAGGAATTTGCCTCGGCCTGCTCCAAAGACACGCTTCTAGGGATTCAGCCTCATTTTGAACTTTTGCAGGGTCGTGAATGTCTCCTCTAGGTCAAGTAGGTGTGAACCCACATCCCCACTCTTTACTATGAGGTTATCAACATAAACCTCCAGGTTCTTACCTCTCTGACTTTTGAACACTCGATCCATCATGCGTTGGTAGGTAGCCCCTGCATTCTTTAGCCCGAAGGGAATCATCTTGTAGCTGAAGAATCCCTCCCTTATGATGAAGGAGACATCCTTGATGTCGGGGGGATGCATTCAAATATGGTGGTAACCTGAAAAAGCATCCAAAAAACTCATAATAGAAAAATTGATAGCAAAATCAACCAGTGCGTCGATTCGAGGCAGGGGGTAGCAATTCTTGGGGCATGATTTATTTAACAAAGAAAAGTCTACACACATATGCCACCTCCCATACCCTTTTTTACCATGACCACAGTGGAGACCTAGCCTAGATACTGGATGTTCGAGATAAAACCTGCATCGAGAAGCTTCTTGACCTCCTCGCGGAAGGGTTCCTCCAGCTTGGTGGCAATGGTCCTCATCTTCTGGCGTATGGGACACGTCTTGGGGTCCAGATTCAAGAGGTGGCATGCCACATCCACGTCAATGCCCGACATATCCACCGTGCTCCATGAAAGGACATCGACGCTCTTCTGGATGCACTCCTGCATCCTCGCCCTGTCTTCGGGGCTTAAGCCATCGCTGATTTGTACCCTCTCTGCCTTCCCTGCCTTGGTGAAGATCTCTATCTCCACGACCTCCTCTGCTGGCTCCAGACGGGGCTGCTCCCTGCCGATCCCCTGCTGCTTCTCCTGCCAAAACTCTTCCTCCCTTCCTACTTCCTCCACCTCCATTTCCTCCAATAGGCTCTCCCTCGACTCCACTTCTTCAGCTCCCCGTGCATTCACCTCATCTTCTCATTCCTCTCTCTCCTTCTCCACAGCCTTCTCTCCAACCTCACTTAGGCTCACCTCTTCCTCCTCTACAATGTCCTCCTATGCCGCCATCTCCTTCTCCAACTCCTCCTCCTCAGCCATCTAGGAAATGGTGTTGACGGCAGTCAAGTAGCACTGTCTCGCCACCTTCGGATCCCCCCTGATCCTGATTTGCACTCCTCCACTGCTAAACTTGAGACACTAATGTAACAAGGAGGGGATGCAACGGAAGGCGCTGATGAGAGGGCGCCCAAAGATCGTGTTGTAGTTGCTTGGAGCATCAATAATGACGAACCGAAAGTTCCTCAACACCCCCTCACAACATCACATGTAGTCCCACCCCTCCTTCAACTTCCTTCCTCTCTCCCGAGAATCCAAACAATGGCCCATCCGAGGCTAGAACCCTCTGGGATTCCACCTTCATTTCATCGAAAGCTTTCTTGAAGATCACATTTACGAAGCTCCCATTTCCCCAAGATCCTAGAGACCGTGAAGTTTTCCACTGCCATCTGGATCACCAAGGCGTCACAGAATGGGTCTTCGTAGTCGGGCATGTCCTTTGCTAAGAAAGTGATTTTTTCTTTCTGGGGGGGAGTCTGAGAGGTCGAGGCGACGCTCCTTTGGTACATGGTTTGGAAGCTCCCCTTGCAGGTGGCTTCAATCCCCACTCCCCCATGGATCACCCTGATCCCTCCCCGGGCTCCCACATCTACCCGGTCCTCACATCTATCCTCTCCTCCTCCTCCCTGCAGAACTTTCTCAATCCACACGGGATGCTGCTGCTGGACTTGCCTCCTGGCCCCTCTCATCTCCAAGAACTCTGGGCAGGTGGCTGTTGCATGGAAGTCACAAAAGGGAAACACCACCCTGCCTTCTCTTCTCGTCGCTCCCCCTCGAGCTCCTCTACCTCCTCCTCTTCCTCTCACAATCTTTATAGCCTCCTACTGCGGTGGAGGGGGGCCCTCTATCCCTACCTCTAGGCCAACTGATTGAACCTCCTTTGCTTGGGGAAATTATAACGCCCCAAATTTCTTGAGGCATGAGATGCTTTGCTGGGGGTTACTGCCCGACGGTAGCTAGTTATCGTGCGGCAATAGCTCCAGGGTGTGTGTTGAGCTCTCGAGAAAAATTCGAGCGCTCGAGAAAACGTCAAGCTCGATAAAGATGTTACCGCGCGGCGACAGATAGTTACCACGCGGCGGTAGCTAGGGAATTAATCTGGCAGAGCTCTCGGGAAAGCTATCGCCCGATGATAGTAATACCGTCGGCGATAGCAACGGATGTCGTGTTATAACCGACGACAGCTGTCGCATGACATTAGTGTTCTATCGTGCGGCGATAGTGGTACTGTAACGGCGTGTCCTCGTGGAGGCCTGTGGTTGGCTGGTTTGGGCAGTTACACGCGAAACGAGGAGGTGTCGCGCGGCGGTACCTAGTTACCGCGCGGCTGTAGCTTTGTTTATATGCCTAATGTTGGCCGTTTTCACTTCATTTCTTTGGGAGTGAGGAGTTGTCCTGGTTTTCTAATGAATAGTTTTAGTCATCCCTTTTGGGGTAGTTTAGTATTCATAATTCTTAGGTTTTATCATAGTTTTATGTATTTTCATGCTTATTATGTTGTTATTTTATCCTTATGTTTTGTTATGTTATGATATAAAAATTCATAGTTTTATTTACATGTTATTATGTATTCTCACTTTTATTATTTCATGTTCTATGTTTTATGTTTATCCATGTTATGTTATATTGACTAATGTTATTATGTTTTTGTTTTATTTGCTTGTAGGTGCAGCCCAAGCACAACTCCTCCTCTTGGCCAACTCAACCCGAGCACATGCAGCCCTTCTCCTTGATGCAGCCCGGCCCTTCCAATTGGTGCTACCTGAGCCCCTCATAAAGCCCACTATTGGAGCAGCCCACCTACCCTACCCGAGCCCACAAAGCTGCTCTCCTAGCCTACCCGATCCCACAAAATAGCCCACTCACATGCATGGTCGGCCACCTCATGTCCTCTCTCTCCCTCATTAATCCACATGCATGCACCTTGCCACCTTTGCATGGCCGGCCTCCCCTCTCTCTCTCTCCCCTTTATTATTTTCTCCCCACTTTATTCCTCATTCATCTCCCCCTCTCTCCTCTTTTATTTCTTTCTCCCCTCTTTATTTCTTATTCATTCCCCTTGTATTTTCTATTTTTATTTCTTTTAACTACATGTAATGAATCTCATCTTCTCCCTCTCCCCTCATAAATGTCATGCATGCTGATAGTGCCCACCTGTCGGGCCTTCATGCAAATGTTTTAGAATATCGATTCCTTCCTCAAAAGAAACACATCTCCTTATCACTTGATCCGCACAAATTTTGAAAAGATGCGGGTCTTCCCAAAAGTAGTTCTTCAGCTCAGAAAAGAATTTCTTCTTTTGCTGAGAGGAGAACTCTTTTGGGAGCACCCGGGCCACTAGATAGTTGGCGATGTGCGCGAACCAAGGAGAAGTAGATGTATTAACTAAAAGCAGCTTCTCATCAGGGAAATAGTCATTAAAAGATTTTTCATTTAATTTTTCTATAAAGGGGTTATCTAATCTGGATAGATGGTCGACGGCCAAGTTCTCAGCTCCTCGCTTATCACGGATCTCTAAGTCAAACTCCTGGAGGAGTAAGACCCAGCGAATCAAGCGAGGCTTGGCATCTGTTTTGGCAAGAAGGTACTTGAGGGCCGAGTGGTCCGTAAAAACTATGATTTTTGAAAGAGTAATGTAAGGGCAGAATTTATCAAACGCAAATACTACAGCTAAGAGCTCCTTCTCGGTTGTGGTGTAATTTTCTTGTGCAGATGTGAGGTTTTACTAGCGTAATAGATGGGGTGGAAGTTCTTAGATATGGGTTGACCTAATACGGCTCCCACCGCAAAACTACTCGCATCGCACATAATCTCGAAAGGAAGGTCCCATACCGGAGCTATCATAATCGGTGCGTTAATTAACTTTTCTTTAATTAATTCAAAGGCAGAAATACAAGAGTCATCAAAAATGAATAGGAGCGTCTTTTTCTAAGAGATGGGTGAGGGGCTTAGTGATCTTGGAGAAGTCCTTTATAAAACGACGATAAAAACCAGCGTGGCCTAGGAAACTTCTTATAGCTTTTATGTTTGTAGGTGGCGGCAACTTCTCAATAACTTCTATCTTGGCAACGTCTACCTCAATACCTTTAGCAGAAATTTTATGACCCAAAACTAACCCTTCCCTCACCATAAAATGGCATTTTTCCCAATTTAGGGCAAGGTTAGTTTCTTCGCATCGTTCTAAGACTTTTTCGAGGTTTTCTAAACATCTATCGAAGGAATCGCCGAACACAGAGAAATCGTCCATGAATACCTCCATAATGCTTTCTACGTACTTGTCAAATATTGCGAGCATACATCGCTGGAATGTAGCTGGCGCATTGCATAATCCAAACGGCATTCTTCGGTACACGAAGGTGCCGAAGGGACAAGTAAACGTAGTTTTCTCTTGGTCCTCGGGAGAGATGGGTATTTGAAAGTACCCCAAGAGGCCATCGAAAAAACAATAAAAGCTATGGCCGGAGAGACGTTCTAAAATCTGGTCGATAAATGGTAAAGGGAAGTGGTCCTTGCGGGTGGCGTCATTTAACTTACGGTAATCTATGCACATACGCCAACCCGTCACCGTCCGCGTCGGGATTAATTCATTATTCTCATTACTAACTACGGTGATCCCTCCCTTCTTTGGAACTACCTGAACGGGGCTAACCCACTTACTGTCCGATATAGGGTAGATAATTCCTGCGTCTAATAGTTTCATAACCTCGCCCTTAACTACTTCTTTCATGTTTGGGTTTATACGGCGCTGAGGTTGGATAGAGTTACGTGAATTATCTTCCATTAATATTTTATGGGTACAAAAAGATGGGCTTATGCCCTTGATATCAGAAATTTGCCAAGCAATAGCCCGGCGATGCTTACGTAGAACTAGAAGAAGTTTATCATTCTGCGTATCCGTGAGGTAGGCCGAAACGATAACTGGTAACTTGGAGTCTTTTTCTAAGAAAGCATACTTAAGGTGTTCGGGAAGTTCTTTAAGTTCTAGGGTAGGGGGTTCTTCATAAGAGGATTTTGAGATTCTTTCTTTTTCAAAAATAATATCTTCATAAACTTTTTTATAAGGAACGTAATAAGGGGTGGGGCTAGCAGCCAAGACAGCTTCTTGTAGAGATTCAGTGGGAAGAAAAGAGGAAGAACAAAAATCCGAAAATTCTTTTTCAAACTCAGAAAGACAATAAGAAGATTCATCACTTCCTTGCAGTGATTCCGTTGTAAGAGAAGAGGAGCAAAAAGTAGAAAATTCTTTTTCAAACTCGGAGAGGCAGTAGGAAGAATCATCACTCACGGCGTCTACGAAAAAACATGAGTCATCGTTCGCTAAGGTGTTCTTCATCGAAGGGGTGATAGAAAATGTGACTTCGTCGTCGCCTACTCGAAGAAAGAGCTTACCATTGCTTACGTCAATGATGGCTCGGGAGGTGGCAAGGAAGGGTCGGCCAAGGATCAAGGGAACCTCGACGTCTTCTTCGATGTCTAGAATGACAAAGTCCACCGGGAAGATGAACTTGTCGACTTTCACTAGAACGTCCTCCACTATTCCTAACGGGTACTTGACGGATCTATCGGCAAGCTGGATACTCATACGCGTGGGGTTAAGGCTACCAATCCCTAACTTTTTGAACAACGAAAAGGGCATCAGTTTTATACTCGCGCCTAAGTCGGCTAACGCGTGTTTAACAAAAAGATCACCGAAGACACACGGGATAGAGAAACTACCCGGGTCACTGATTTTCTTCGGCAAACCATTTGTTAAAACAGCGGAGCACTTGGCGTTTAGCATGACGTGCGAAAGATTCTCTAACTTCTTCTTGTTTGTGAGGAGGTCTTTAAGATATTTGGCGTATTTCGGCATCTGCGAAATAGCCTCGTGGAAGGGAAGATTAATGTGGATTTGTTTGAAGATTACTAAGAAGCGGGAGTACTGATCATCTTGACGTTGTCTATTAAGTTTAGAGGGGTATGGAGGAGTTGAATTATTTTTGAAGATGGGTGGTGGAGTGAGATTATTTTCTAAAATAGGGGTGATTACTTCTTCAGCAGATGGCGGAATTTTTAAAACGGGAGCGGAGCTTTGATTTTTAAAAACGGGAGCAGAGCTTTGATTTTTAAAAGCGGAAGCAGAGCTTTGATTTTTAGAGGCGGGAGCGGAGCTTTCCTCGGGCTCTTCACTTACCATACCGGAGACTTGCTTCCCACTCCGAAGAGTTATAGCTTTCGCTTGCTCTCTCGGGTTGGGTTCGGTATTGGAAGGAAGAGACCCTGCGGGTCGCTCAGAAATTATTTTCGCGAGCTGTCCTACCTGATTTTCTAGACTTTTTACGCTTCCGGTTAAAGTTCTTATGGTAGCGTCATTTGTGGTGATGTATTTAGAAAGTAATTCCTCCAAGCTTGGAGGTTTTGGGTAATTTTGAAGAAGTGGTGGTGGTGGTGGTGGTGCAGAAAAATCATTTTGCGGGGGTGGGCGCATCGCATTCGATGGATTACTCCATGAAAAGTTCGGGTGATTTCTTAAAGCAGGGTTATAACTATTCGGAAAATTAAAACCAGGCGGATGAAAATTCGCAGCAGAAAAATTATTAAAAGCAGTTCTAGGCATATTATTAACATAATCTAAATGTTCTGGAGTAGGGGTTGCAGATTCTCATACCTGAGGGGCGGAGGTAGCAGTCATCTCTGTTATCTTTTTGCTTAGGATTTCTACTTGCAGAGCAAGCTGGGAGACGTTGTCCACTTCATAGATACCTGCCGGCTTGTTCGGGCGGGACCTAGGCACATTCCACTGATAAGTGTTCATGGCCATGTCTCAAAAAGCTCAAGAGCGGCTTCCGGGGTCTTATGATTTAAAGTACCGCCAGAAGCTGCGTCTATCATTTGCTTCGTGCTTTGATTTAGCCCGTTATAAAACGTCTGCACTTGTAACCATACAGGCAGCGCGTGATGTGGGCATCGTCTTAATAATTCTTTAAATCTCTCCCAGGTTTCGTATAGGGTTTCAGAGTCTATTTGTCCGAAGGCAGAGATGTCGTTCCTAAGTTTTGCAGTTTTAGCTGGCGGAAAATACTTCGCCAAAAATTTTTCAGTTAATTCATTCCAAGTGGTTATGCTATTTTTCGGAAGTGTGTTAAGCCACTGCTTAGCTCTAGTTCTTAGAGAGAAGGGGAAGAGTATCAGCCTGATCGCATCATTTGTGACACCATTTATCTTGAAGGTGTCGCAAATTTCAAGAAAGCTAGCTATATGTGCGTTCGGATCTTCATCTTGAAGTCCGTCAAATTGCACATATTGCTGCACCATTTGAATTATGCTAGGCTTTAGTTCGAAGTTATTATTTGCTATAGCAGGGCGGACTATACTTGATTCTGTTCCCTCGAGGTTCGGTCGTGCATAATAGGACATAGTCCTTTGCATGGCCTCATCTACGTTGGGTTCTTCCATTCTTAAAGTAGCAAATGACTCGGAGTCCTCAACCGGCACTTGGATAGTAGGACCTTGAAATCGCGATCTTCTCCGAAGAGTACGCTCAATTTCGTGATCCAAGTCCAAAATAACCGACGGACTCCCGCGGGTCATGCACTAAAAGAACAGAAAAGAAGAAGAGGAAGAGAAAAAGGATAAACTAGAAAAAAGATTAGAAATTTTTTTTTTTTGAAATAGATTTTTTTTATAGATTAACTCCCGAACTTCCCAAGGACTACCCCGTGAAGGGTTCGCAAGGTACTAGACAAGACAGTGGCGCTTAAAGCCCTTTGCCCTTTTCGAGAGAATTAGGTGGCGTAGAAAAATTGTGAGGTTGGTTTCTATTAAGAGCGGTGATAAAAATTTTTTGATTTTTTTTTTTTAAATTTTAAATAAAGAGGATGAGAAAGAGAAGAGATAAAATTAATAGGTTCGTGTTTTCAAAATATCAACGGAAGTTGGTTCCCCGGCAACGGCGCCAAAAACTTGTTGCGCGCTAGGGTTCGAAGAAAATAAATGCAACCGAACTAGCAACCCGATGAGGCAAGTATACCTATCAAATTGTAGCAAGGGGACACAAGTGTCGTATTGAAATCCGGGAATTGTTGGCTAAGCTTACTCACACGAACGCTATTATCTTATCGACGGAAAAACTAGGGTTTTAGAAAATCTAAGTGCAAGGGAGAAAGTAAAGCTATACTAGAAAGAGAAACACCGCAATTAAGTAAAGCTGTAAAGTAAAGAACTATGCTAGAAAGGAAACTACTGCAGTTAATTAAAGAGCACAAGTTAGGCGATTACTACGAAAGGTAGAAAATATGAAATGGAAATGCACCCAATCAAGATTCACCTTGGCTAAAGACGATTAAGAAAATGCGATAAAAATCTGAACTTAATAGGATAAAGGTCCTTGACCGTGGAGGTTCCTAAAGCTTGAACACGCTTCTCTCGAAGTCGTGCCCAACTGAGTTTAGGAAGGTCCGACCGACTCTCGTCTAAATCGGAGGCCTAAAACTCGCTTTACGCGGTGAACCCCACTATTGGATTTTACTCCAATCCGGGAGATTTGGACGTCTGCCTCTCTCGAGGGGTGCGTACAACTCCCTTTACTCTTGAATGCTCACTTCATTCTTTGGCCTCTCGGCTAGCCCAGAATGAAAGCAAAGGCGGAGAGTATATATCGAAAATATACCTCCAACCCGTGATTAATCAAGAGTAATTCAAGGCCCTAACCTAAAAAGAAAAGATTAATTAAAACATCATAACATAATCGCTCTAACCTCGGATCATCAAGATCGAGTACAAGGAGGATTAGTTAATCATTATGGAATGGAGGAGGGGAGATGAGTAGAAAGGCATATAAAGGAAGAGAAGTAAAGGAAAAACACTTTTATTAATGAAAAAGGGCAAGTACACTATTGAAATTGAAATTACAAGTGCATGAAATTTAAATCCTATTCTAGCCCTACAAGTAGCATTAAGCAAGAGCAAAATTACAATCAAAGCTAAGACAAACTACAATTAAGCTAGGGTTAAACAAAAAGTACAAAGAGAGGGGGAGAGAGAGAGAGAAAGCATGAAAAAGGATCAAGAAACAAAGGGGCAGCACCTCCCCCACTCAACCAAAACTTGCTGAAATGGAGAGGGGGGGCTCAATTTATAGAAAATTTTCTCGGGTTGGTCACGCCCTCCGACACGCCCTAGGGGGGGCGTGTCGGGGGCGTGACAGTACTATGTTGACCTCGGGCTCTGGATTCTGGCGGGAGGGATGATTGCTTCGGTACGTCGGTGGTCACGCCCTAGGTCACGCCCGTGACAGGGGGGCGTGACAGGCACGTCATGTCCAAATCATTGGTCGGAAATCCGTCAGTCACCGAAAAAGGAGGGTGTCACGCCCATGTCACGGGCGTGACATGGGGCGTGACAGTACTGTTTGCGTGCTGAGGCGGAACGGCATTTAATGCGGCGGCAGGCTTTGCGGCAGAGGGCGACACGCCCCTGGTCACGCCTGGTAACACGCCCAGGGAGGGCGTGTCAGGGGGCGTGACAGAGATTTTTGACCGTTTTCTGTCCCTTCCAGCAGATTTCCTCGGGATCGGGTGACACGCCCTAGGTCACGCCCAGGGAGGGCGTGACAGGGGGCGTGACAGGTCATTTTGGCAATTTTTCTGGAAACCTGCAAAAAGACAGGAAAAAGTTAGTGGCAATAAAATTTACATAAAAAGGATAAAAATAAACTAATAATAGACATAATTTGTACAATATAAAATATAAAATACGATAATAATTTAGGCTACAAAACGTATTATCAAATTCCCCCAAGCTTAAGCTTTGCTTGTCCCCAAGCAAAAATATAAAAACTAGAAATTTATAAAAAGGACTAATCAAAAAGTTCTAATTATGCCTACACAAGTACTATGTGAAATTCTAAGTAGGGAAAAAGGTGAAATGTAAGTCTAAAACAATTATTTAGGTATGGTAAAACTTTTATAAACTTTACTTAATAAAAACAAATCATCCAAAATTTTAACGAGATTTTTTTAAATGGACTTAAGCAAAGCAACGAAAATGAAAAACACGCATTGAGCTGTTACTAGATCCAAGCAACGCATTATAATTATATCAATTTAATTAACAAAAATCTAGGTTTAAATCCAAAACTAAAACTGATTTACTGTTTTTCTTTTCTTAGTTATTAAATAAAAATCAACAAGCGTGAATCAAAAGGACTTAAATAGGACAGAAACGTTTGGCTTAGGAATATGATCAGGAGTGGAATTCAAAGATAAACATGAAGGTTTTAAAATCACACTAAACCAAAGCAAAGAGTTTCAAAATCTTTATAAAAATATATACACACATTCTTTTTCTTCTTTTTCATTTTTTTCCCTTTTTTTTCAAAACAAAGGCCATAAATATTTTTTATTTTCCTTTTTGAGTTGGCCAAACAAAAATAAACATCACTTTCGAACATACTTTTTTTTTTTTTGAAAACCTTTCTCCCACAAAAATCACAAAATACCCTATCAAAATCGTCAAAATAATTTATGAAACTCAAAAAGGCTAGTGTGATTCGATAGGTCGGAAATTTTGGCTTTGGTGAAACTGAAATGAAGGGAGGAGCTATCAAATGAAATCGGAAAAAGGCTCAAAAATGGCTAACTAGCGGAAAAAGTTTTTAGGTTGGCAAGAAAGCTTAAACGAAAACAAAAACGGCCTAAATCATTTTCACGCTTTTGAATTTATTTAAAACAAAGGTTTGAAAAATTTTCAAAAAGCGAGTCCTAGATAATAAAGGAAGATTGATGAAATTAACTTGAAAATAGAAATAATAGGTGACTTGGATCGTTCACATCTACTACGTTATTCAAAAGTTGACTTTACAAAAATTATTCAAAAACGAAAAAGAAAATAGTGGATGATGAATTTTTAAGAAAGTAAAGGAAATAAACAACAAAAAACCATAATAGAAATGCGAGTTTTAGAAAAATATTTCACCTTAACATGCTACCGCGAATTAGAAACACAGTATGGCCAACATTTTACTTGTGAAACATAATTAAAAAGAACGATTAGAAATATTATAATTAACTAAGTTGTTTATAGGAGATTTTGAGTAAAACAAAACTAAAAACTAGGGGTACTATTGAAATACCAAAATGTCTAAACTATTCAAAAACACATATATTTTTTTTCTAATTTTGAGAAATATTCTCTTTTTTTGGTTTTTTAGAAATTTTTTTCTCTTTTTTTTTGGAGTTTTAAGATATTCATTTTTTTATTATTTTGGAAATATTTAAAATATATACAAAAAGAAAAATATTTACACTAAGCAAAAGTGAAGGAGGAAGTCCTCCCCCAAGCTTAAAACAGACATTGTCCTCAATGGCTAAAGAAGGGGGTTGGAGAAGGAGAGAAAAATAAAGTACAAAATTGAAAGACAGAATTGAAATACAGGTACTTCCCCGGATTTATTTACTGCGAAAGCTGAGTGATGCCGCTCCCCGAATGTCTTCTTTGGACTTTGTGATGGATTCAGCAATGTTGGAGCAGGCGATGGCAGAAGCTTCAGCTTGTCGGAGCCGTCCGAGGCAAAAATTGTAAAATAAAGAAAACAGAAAAAGATAACTTGGGTTGCCTCCCAAGAGCGCCCTTTGGTTAAAGCGTCGTTGAGCTCGACGCATCAAAAAAATAATTTTGTCCAAAAATATTGTTGTCCCGAAATAAAATTGTCTTTAGCAAAAAATTAAAAGTTTCAGATTAGAGTTCGTGAAGCAGAAACTTAATAATGTTTGGACTGACATCATCATCACCAGAAAAGTAGAGTTTAAGACGCTGACCATTCACTTTGAAATTACCCTTATCAGGGTGAGAAATTAAAACAGTTCCATAAGGAAATACTTCTAAAACAGAAAACGGGCCAGACCAGCGAGATTTTAATTTTCCCGAAAATAAACGTAAACGAGAATTATATAAAAGGACTTGGTCGCCCGGCTTAAAGTTTTTAGGGTGCCTTAAGTGCTTATCGTGTAAACGCTTCGTCCGCTCTTTATAAAGTTTGTTATTTTCATAAGCATAAGAGCGCCACTCGTCGAGTTCATTTAGTTGAAATTTTCGAAGGTCACCGACTGAGTGGGGATCGAAGTTTAAAAATTTTAAGGCCCAAAAGGCGCGGAGTTCTAACTCTACGGGCAGATGGCACGATTTTCCATAGACCAGCCGATACGGCGTACATCCGAGGGCGGTTTTGTACACTGTTCGGTAGGCCCATAGAGCATCGTCAAGTTTGGTTGACCAGTCTTTTCTAGAAGTTGAAACAGTCTTTTCTAATATTCTTTTTATTTCTCTATTAACTACTTTGACTTGACCGTTAGTTTGGGGGTGGTAGGCAGTGGACAGTTTATGCGTAACGCCGTATTTGGTAAGGATTTTTGAAAATTGTGCGTTACAGAAATGGGAACCCCTATCGCTAACGATTGCGCGAGGCATACCGAATCTAGAAAATAATTTTTTTAAAAATGTGACTACAACTCGGGAGTCGTTCGTAGGAAGAGCTTGGGCCTCAGCCCATCGTGACACATAATCAACAGCAACCAAAATATATTTGTTTCCGAAGCTAGAAGGAAGGGGGACAACAAAATCAATTCCCCAGAGGTCGAAAATTTCGCACTCTAAGAAATAATTTTGCGGCATTTCATTTTTATTAGAGATGTTGCCCGACCGTTGGCAACTATCACACCTGCTCACAAAGGCTTGCGCGTCCTTAAACAGGCTAGGCCAGTAAAAGCCCGCGCAAAGCACCTTATGAGCGGTGCAAACTAGCACCAAAAACTTGTTGCGCGCTAGGGTTCGAAGAAAATAAATGCAACCGAACTAGCAACCCGATGAGGCAAGTATACCTATCGAATTGTAGCAAGGGGACACAAGTGTCGTATTGAAATCCGGGAACTGTTGGCTAAGCTTACTCACACGAACGCTATTATCTTATCGACGGAAAAACTAGGGTTTTAGAAAATCTAAGTGCAAGGGAGAAAGTAAAGCTATACTAGAAAGAGAAATACCGCAATTAAGTAAAGCTGTAAAGTAAAGAACTATGCTAGAAAGGAAACTACTGCAGTTAATTAAAGAGCACAAGTTAGGCGATTACTACGAAAGGTAGAAAATATGAAATGGAAATGCACCCAATCAAGATTCACCTTGGCTAAAGATGATTAAGAAAATGCGATAAAAATCTGAACTTAATAGGATAAAGGTCCTTGACCGTGGAGGTTCCTAAAGCTTGAACACGCTTCTCTTGAAGTCGTGCCCAACTGAGTTTCGGAAGGTCCGACCGACTCTCGTCTAAATCGGAGGCCTAAAACTCGCTTTACGCGGTGAACCCCACTATTGGATTTTACTCCAATCCGGGAGATTTGGACGTCTGCCTCTCTCGAGGGGTGCGTACAACTCCCTTTACTCTTGAATGCTCACTTCATTCTTTCGGCCTCTCGGCTAGCCCAGAATGAAAGCAAAGGCGGAGAGTATATATCAAAAATATACCTCCAACCCGTGATTAATCAAGAGTAATTCAAGGCCCTAACCTAAAAAGAAAAGATTAATTAAAACATCATAACATAATCGCTCTAACCTCGGATCATCAAGATCGAGTACAAGGAGGATTAGTTAATCATTATGGAATGGAGGAGGGGAGATGAGTAGAAAGACATATAAAGGAAGACAACTAAAGGAAGAACACTTTTATTAATGAAAAAGGGCAAGTACACTATTGAAATTGAAATTACAAGTGCATGAAATTTAAATCCTATTCTAGCCCTACAAGTAGCACTAAGCAAGAGCAAAATTACAATCAAAGCTAAGACAAACTACAATTAAGCTAGGGTTAAACAAAAAGTACAAAGAGAGGGGGAGAGAGAGAGAGAGAAAGCATGAAAAAGGATCAAGAAACAAAGGGGCAGCACCTCCCCCACTCAACCAAAACTTGCTGAAATGGAGAGGGGGGCTCAATTTATAGAAAATTTTCTCGGGTTGGTCACGCCCTCCGACACGCCCTAGGGGGGCGTGTCAGGGGGCGTGACAGTACTATGTTAACCTCGGGCTCTGGATTCTGGCGGGAGGGATGATTGCTTCGGTACGTCGGTGGTCACGCCCTAGGTCACGCCCGTGACAGGGGGGCGTGACAGGCACGTCATGTCCAAATCATTGGTCGGAAATCCGTCAGTCACCGAAAAAGGAGGGTGTCACACCCATGTCATGGGCGTGACATGGGGCGTGATAGTACTATTTGCGTGCTGAGGAGGAACGGCATTTAATGCGGCGGCAGGCTTTGCGGCAGAGGGTGACACGCCCCTGGTCACGCCTGGTGACACGCCCAGGGAGGGCGTGTCAGGGGGCGTGACAGAGGTTTTTGACCATTTTCTGTCCCTTCCAGCAGGTGTCCTCGGGATCGAGTGACACGCCCTAGGTCACGCCCAGGGAGGGCGTGACAGGGGGGCGTGACAGGTCATTTTGGCAATTTTTCTGAAAACCTGCAAAAAGACAGGAAAAAGTTAGTGGCAATAAAATTTACATAAAAAGGATAAAAATAAACTAATAATAGACATAATTTGTACAATATAAAATATAAAATACGATAATAGTTTAGGCTACAAAACGTATTATCACATGCATCCTCTCCCCTTATGCATGTCCAGCAACCCCCTTGTCTCCTCCTCTTCATTTCATTCTAGATCCTTCTCCCTCTCCTATAAAAGGAAGCCCATGCCTCATGTTGAAGGAGGAAGCTTGAAGAGTTAGAAAGTATTTTTTTAGAGGAAGTCTTTGTAGTAGAAAGTAAAGTGCTAGTTCAAGAGTGTTACTATTCTTGTCAAGTTCCTTTTATTATAATTTTTGCTTAGTAGTATAATCTTGTCTTTTTATTATTATTATTGTGTACTTTTCTTATTTCTTGCAATGCAAATGATTTCTCTTTCTTATTATTTGTTTTCTTCCTCTATTATGCTTAGTTAATTTTATTTTGTGCCCAATCGCGATGAGCTTTGCGATAAAATAATGCATATTTTATTTTATGTTTGCATTTGTATTTTTTTTTCTATTATTGATCTTTCTTTGATTTTTATCGTGTCGACTCCGTATTCCGGCATACGGTAGTAGGCAATTGATCTCATTTCATAGAAGTCGAGAGACTCATTGATTTGAAAGATCACTGAAAGAAGGAAGGAGTTGCACGCAATCCTTGAGATAGGACGACGTAAATCCTCCGGATTGGAGTCAAATCCAATAGTGCGGGTCACTTCGGTAATGCGACTTTAGGCCATTTTGAATTGTAAAGAGATTTCGGTCAGAACGTCTATAAGTTAGGTGATTTAATGCTCTAGCGAGATTACTTCCTAATATCGAATCCGTCACGGTCTTAATAGTATTGCAAATGCTAAACTAATTTATTTCGTTATTTTATTTCAAAGTGAATCGTCGATCGAGCACTCTTTTGCAAAAGTTTATTTCTCTTTTAACTAAGTTAATTTTATTTTATTTTCAAAACCCATCAATCGTTCAGTAGGATAATAGAGTTGTTGTGAGTAATAGTACTTGCCTGCCCCGAGTTTTTATACGACCTTGATATATTTTTATCACTATACTATAAAATGATAGGTACACTTGCCTATTCGGATTGTAGTCCGTGAGACGATTTTTACGCATCATTTTCCTGGAGGAGAAGCAGTGGCGTCGGAGGGTAAATCTCTCCATCGTTGAAGTTCCGGAGTTCTGATTCACAAGACGAGTCTGAATCTGTGTAGCCAAGATCGTTGCGGTCGCGTTCATCCGTCTTGGTCTTTAGCATGGCACCGAAGAGAGCGCAAAGGGTAACGATTCTCTAATTGGACATGTGAAGTCCACTTCCTTTTGCATAAGAAACTCTCTCCCGCGAGTGTACGGTGAGCCTGAGATTTTCCTTCGGGTAGATATGGTATATCCCCGTAGTTTTTGTATATAGAGTTCGGAATCGAAGTACGAACATAGGCATGGTGTGTGAAGCCCATCTGGATAGGTTTGTCTGAATTGGTGATGTTTTCATTATGCTTATATTGGCCGTAGAAGACTCTGTGATGTTTGTTTTTAAGGTTTCTACACGGTAGATTACAGCAGGGAACCTTGGGGACTAACTCCAAGGAGCACACGGAAAACTGGGTAGAATCGCATTTCTACCAGATACCGTATGGAGGTAGTGCTACCATAAGCGGTAGATGCTTGATTTGTTTATGGCCTGTGTCGTGGAGACCTGGGGCTTGAATTGTGAGGCTGAGATCTCTGGGAGCCCAGCTAGGTGGCCTGTGAGCCACCCGTATAGCATAACGGGGTTATGTATTGATTTGAGAAATGGGAATTGGGAGGCCGACCCGCGTCACGGTAGTTTTTTCCCGGCGATGTGAGCAACGGGAAAGGGTCGAACCTACCCAATAGCTATGCCGAGTTTCTGTGGGTAGTGTTACCTATTGTTTCCATAGTTACCGGTCTTAGGCCATGCGCAGGCCATAAAGACTACCAAACTACTCATGTTTGATGTCATCTTATGAACGGTGGTGGTCCCTGGTTTTTGTCTGGAAACCGAGAATGTGCCCTGAGAGCACAGGGTGTGTGGTCGTTCGTGCCTACACCTATGGTGAAGTGTGCTTAAATTGCGCTTTCATTACTATGTTTGGATTTGCTAATACATTGCAAGGAAGGAGCTCCGCCACTCCGAATGAGGGGCGGGGTCGTTATGATTTGGTTAGCTTTAGCTGACCGTTGCCATGTTTTGCCACCGTTCGGTTGATTGTTCTTATGCAAGAATAGGTGAGCCAAGTGGCAAGTAGCGGGCTAAAGCCCTTGATGCTGTGCTAGACCTTGAAGTCTAAAGCGAAGTGTTTACTTTTACTATTGTCATGTATGGTACGCATGCATGCCGAAGTATGTAAAACACTCTATTTCAAGTTGAATGTTGTAAGGCCATAAGGTTAAGACTCTATGTGTATTTCTACTTTCATTCCTGCTTTGGGTTATAGTGGACATTCATGTTTTGTGATGGGTTCTTCTAACTTACTTAAAAGCTTCCGCTAGAATGCTCTGTATTAGGTTTTGATATGGTATCATAGTAATTTGGTCTTAATATGTAACTCCACTGACTGTCTGTGGAATATGGCGTGGGTCCAAAGCCAGACCTTCTGTTATATCTTATGTGACGGATAGGGGTGTTACAATTTGGTATCAGACTAAGGTGTCGGTCTTACTTAGGAGAATTCGTGGACGAATTCTTTTTAAGAGGTGGTGAGCACAGCCATGTGCGTCATCGTTATAACATAAAAAGAACCCATAAATGTCCACATAGGAATGAAAATACACATGTTTGAGGAACCTGCGTGTTCCTATGATTGATTTTTGTAATTTTGTTTGGTCACTTATTGGTGTGTCATATAATAATAGGTGACCAGGAGTGGTGCTGGACAGCCAAAACGTCCGCACTCGCCGGAAAACAGTGCACCTAATGACGTACCTGCAACACCACCTTTAGCAGAAATGATAAGACTTATGGTTGAGGCTGTGTTTGCGATGATGGATACCTAGCCAAGGAGGCAAGCACAACCTCCTGCCTCTGTTATGGAGCAGGTCCCACTTCGTCCGGCAGAGCCTAGAGTGGTTGAAAGAGTGGTTCTAGAACCTTTGGTGCCAAGAAGAGCGATAGAGAAACAACTCAAACATTTCATGAGCTTCAATCCTCCAGTGTTTACGGGGACTGGAACCCCAACCTAGGCCAAGGATTGGCTCTCTCGTGTTAAGAGAGTCATGACAGTGACTAAAATGAAAGAATGGCAGTAGTCAACCATAGCCTCTTTCCTGTTGGATGGAGAGGCGTGGCTGTAGTGGGAAGAGTTGGAGCTGCACCTCTTGGTTGGAATACAACTCGCTGATGTTTCGATGGACGAGTTCTCGAGGTTATTCCTGGCTAGATACCTCCCCACGGCATAAAGAATCAACATGGAGAATCAGTTCCAGAGACTAACACAGGGAGATAGTTGTGTGGATGAGTATCTCCACGAGTTCATGAGGTTGGGACGTTATGATGGCGTTACTTTCGCTGACGAGGAGAATAAGACAAACCGGTTCTATGAGGGTCTGCGTGATTACCTAAGGCTACTGATCTCTGGGCCGATGATGCATGGTTTCCTAACTCTGGTCAATAACGCCCAATCTCTGTAGAAAGATATGAAGAGGGTTCAGGAGAAGAAGGACTCAAGCTCAAAGTAGTCGGAATTCAAGGTACCGAGTTTGTCAAAGTCTGGGTTTCGTAAGTGGAACAAGAAGGATCGGACTTAGGGTCTAGGCACACCTTCAGGTACATCTAGAAGTACTACGGTGCGAGGCACGATGCCTTGCTATAATTATGGCAAGCAGAGACATATTGTCCGAGACTGTTGGAGTAGGCACTCGAAGTCAAAGAAGAAGCTTGGAGCAACTTATGTGGAGAAGGGAAAGGCAGTGGAGTCAACCGCATCCCACTATGCTCCAGCCCAGCCTAGAGTTTACAACCTTGTCCAGTAGGAGGCCATAAAGCAGGCTGATATGGTGATAGGTATGATTTCATTAACAGCACGTTTAGCTTTTCGAACGTGTTGCCTTATGCGCATTAGCTTGTGACTTGTTATGCTAGGCTTCGTTCTGATCTTTAATTGTCTGGCGAGAGCACTGTTAGATATCGGATCTTCGCACTCCTTTTTGTTCGAGGAATTTGTAACACGCATCGGAGCGCCGTCCTCGGTGGCAAGGTATAAATTGGACGTGCTGCTACCTAATGAGTGTTCTATGCACGCAGATAGAGTTTGTTGCGTGATGGTACGGATTGGGAGACAAGAGTTTGAATTGCAAGCGTCAATACTACCGATAGTGGAGTTTGATGTGATCTTTGGCATGGACTGGCTCTCGGAGCAGCGTGCGTACATTGATTGCAATCGCAAGGTGGTCAGACTTGGGGTCGATACAGAGCATGAGACTACATTCTCTAGCATGAGGGGATCAAGCAAGACTTTGATGTCTGCTATCCTAGTGGTTATGGTAGTTCGTAGTGGTGCAGAGCTTTTTTTCACCTTAATGGAGACTTCAAATCCCAAGCCAGGTCTGGATAGTATCCCTGTTGTATCAGAATTTCCTGATGTTTTTCCTGAAAATCTCCCCGGAGCTCTACCTCAACAAGAGATTGACTTTACCATTGAGTTAGTATCAGGTGCCAAGCCTCTGTCACGCTCCCCGTACCGCTTAGTGCCTAGGGAGATGGATGAATTGAAGGTACAGCTTCAAGAGCTGTTGGATCAAGGGTATGTGCGTCCAAGTTCGTCGCCTTGGAGCGCGCCAGTCCTTTTTGTTAAGAAGAAGGACGAGAGTTTATGGGTGTATATTGACTATCGAGAGTTGAATAAGCTGACAGAGAAGAATAGATATCCGATCCCGAGAATTAATGATCTGTTCGATCAGCTGGTCGGGTCAACTGTGTACTCGAAGTTAGATTTGAAATCCGGGTACTATCAGTTGAGAATTAGGGAAAGTGATATTCCCAAGACGGCTTTCAGCACACGTTATGGGCATTATGAATTCACCGTCATGTCATTTGGGCTGACGAATACGCCATCCGTGTTTATGTATTTGATGAACAGGACATTTAGAGAGTACTTGGACCAGTTCGTGATATTCTTCATCGATGATATACTGGTGTACTCACAATGCGAGGAGGATCATTTCAAGCATCTTCATATGGTTTTGGAGATCCTGAGGAGGAACCAATTGTATGCCAAATTCTCCAAATGTGAGTTTTGGCTATCCTCAGTAGCGTTCCTTGGACACGTGGTTAGTGGTGAGGGAATTGCAGTAGATCCGGAGAAGGTAGCTGCGATACAGGAATGGCCTGTGATTTCTTCTGTGTCGGAAGTACGGAGTTTTCTGGGGCTTCCCGGCTATTACAGGCACTTCATGTAGAACTTCTCGCGGATAGCACTGCCCCTCACTACTTTGACAAGGACGGATCAGAAGTTTGTTTAGTTTCCAGAGTGCGCTCAAGCTTTTGAAGAACTAAAGTGTCATTTAACCACGGCACCTATCTTATGTTCTCTTTGTGGTTCTGAGGGCTACGAAATTTATAGTGATGCCTCTGGGAGTGGTTTAGGCTATGTTCTACTTCAGCACAGGAAGGTGATAGCCTAAGGATCGCGTCAGTTGAAGGTGCATGAGAGGAATTACTCGGTCCATGATTTGGAGTTGGCGGCTGTGGTATTCGCTCTTAATATTTGGAGGCATTATCTGTATGGGGTTAAGGTAGATATTTATTCAGATCACAGGAGCTTGAAGTATCTGATGGGTCAGAAGGATCAGAACATGAGACAACGTAGGTAGATGGAGTTCCTCGGGGATTACACCTACAAGATTCATTATATTCCTGGGAAGGGGACTGTTGTGGCGAATGCTTTGAGCCGTAGGACCCCTGCTCGAGCCAATTGGTTACAAATGTACGACGAGCGGCTTATTCGGGATCAGGAGGACTTGGAAATCTCTAGTGTTAACAAGGGAGTTAGTGAAAATGCATGTTTGGATTGGACGGAGGTTCAATACGACCTCGCAGTCAGGATTCGGCAGGCCTTAGAGTTGGACGTGAGCTTGAAACGTCACTGGGCAGAAACTGTTGATGGGTTGCATGACCAGTTCTCCATCAACGATGTCCTCTTATGGAAAGGCAGACGATTGTGCGTCCCCAAAGTAAGGAAGTTGTGAGAAGAATTGATGTATGAGGCGCACTTTACGAAGTACTCGATTCACCCCGGGAGCACCAAGATGTTCAAGGACATGAAGAAATTGTTTTTGTGGCCGGGTCTGAAGAAAGACATAGAATTGTATGTGGCGAAATGTCAAACCTGTGCCTTGGTGAAGGCCGAATGCCAGAAGCCTTGCGGATTCCTAAAGTCCTTGCCTATACTAGAGTGGAAATTTAATGACATCTCAATGTATTTCGTGCACGTTTTGCCGAGATCGCATAAGGGGAACGATGCCATTTGGGTGATCGTTGATCATTTAAATAAGGTGTCACACTTCATACCCAATAGGAAGGATGATTCAGTTGAGAAACTAGTGAAGCTTTGTGTGGATAACATAGTCCGTTTGCATGGCATACCCCGGAGCATCGTTAGTGACCGAGATGGTCGTTTCACATCTAACAATTAGAGGCTCATTCATCAGTTGTTGGGCACCAAGTTGAACTTCATCATGGCTTTTAACCCATAGATAGATGGCCAGACTAAAAGGGTGAACATGACGATGGAAGATATGCTTCGTATGTGTGTTTTGGATTTTGGTAAAAGGTGGGAGGACCATCTTTTTATTATTGAGTTCACATATAATAACAGCTACCAAGCCAGTATTTAGATGACGCCTTTTGAGGCTTTGTACGGAAGGAGGTGCCGTACGTCGTTGGCTTGGGTAGAAATGGGAGAATCGAAGCTGTACAAGCGAAGGGACATTGAAGATGTTACTTAAACGATACTGAAAGTGAGGGGATAAGTTGTAAACTACTCTAGAGGGGGGGTGAATAGAGTATTCAAAATTTTATGAACACTTAGTCAGCTCCCTTGGAGTTTATTTGCGGAATAGAAAATCTGATACTTGAACCCTAAGAGCCTAACACAGTGAAGTGCACAAGTGAAGAAGTTGACTGAAATTTCAGTTAACTACAAGCCTATCACAGCACCTAGCAATCCTAGGTAGTTCTATCACAGCCACAGAATAAAATGAATAAACAAGATAACCAGATGGACACAGGATATATAGTGGTTCCCTTTAAATAGGTACATCCACTCTTCTACCACCCTGGTAGGAATCCACTACAGGTTTTTGCTAAGGTGCCCTGCCACCAATGATCTGATTCAGGTAGATCAAACAGACCCTTTGAGCTTTTGATAAGGATGCTCAACCACAGGTTGTTGATAAGGTGCCCTGTCACCAACGTTCACTTTTGAAGAGGTGTGAACAAACTCTTTTTACAAAGGGGTTGAGAGGGTTTGATTATCTTCTCTATTTTAAATACAGATTAGAGAAGATTTGTGGATTCTCTAAAGAATCAAAGTCTCCCCCTGGCTCAGTGGAAGTCCAGGGAAAGCCTTTGCTTCAGGATGAAGGAGTTTCAGATAAACTGAAACTAAATCCTCAGAAATCTGAAGACTGATTTTTATCAGGTCTTAAGATTCTGGAGCACTTGAAGCAGATCTTGAGCCTTTTCTGAAGTCTTTGAAAAACTCTAAGCAGATTGCTCAGGAGACTTGAGAATGGAAGATGATTGCTCTGGGCTTTTGCTTCAGGAAAACTTTTCTTCTTCTTGTTGTGAGATTGTGAAGAGGTGCTCTTGATGATGCTTGAGCGGATGAATAATCTTTCTCTGTGTTTGTTACTGTAACTTTTCTTAGAGCAGAAATCTCTTTTAAATATGTCTTCACGTTTTCCTTTGGAACGGCTCTATTGATTTGAATTCTCGAGCCCTGCAACAGATTATCTCAAAAATAGAATATAGCAATAGGAATAGAATGGCCTATTAACTTTCTGTCAGTCCCAATAAGGAATAAAATAAGCGGGAAAGAAATCTCAGCATAAAGACGTACCTTTCTTGGAAATAGTACATAGTACCAACGGCTAGAAAACAGGCTGGAAAGATAAAGTCAACGTAATTTGTATAATAGGACAAAATGCTTTATCAAGAATACTGAATCCCGTAATTTATGTTTGACAGAATTTGTAAATAATTCATTTTGAATTTAAGCCATCATTTTAGCAACAAATAACTTCAGAGAATCTTTCTAACCACAAGCTAACACACTTGGAAATAAACCAAGGAATAGCATAAATATAAATAGATAAAAGCAGACAGAAATCGTCGAACAGGGGTTCGAAGATCGTCGACCTGTTAACAAATCGTCGACCAATAGCAGGAATCTGTCGGACCAGAAATCGTCGACCAGAAATCGTCGACCAGAAAATAGATCGTCGACCAGCTAATAGATCGTCGACCAGCAAACAGATCGTCGACCAGCAAACAGATATCGTCGACTAAAGCAAAAAGTCTGATGACACAGAAATCGTCGAACATCTCATGATGTCGACGATTAAGGCAAAGATCTGTCGAGACAGATATCGTCGACCAACAATGATGTCGACGATTAAGACAAAGATCTGTCGAGACAGAAATCGTGAAGCTAGAACACGATCGTCGATCTGTTGATGACAGATCGTCGACCAACCTTCAGAGCGTAGTAAGCTAGCTCTGAGATCGTCGACCAACGGTCGACGATAATTGTCTTGACTTCAACGATTCAATAGCCCTGCTATCGTCGATCAATGATCGACGATCGCGAGGCCTCGTTCGACGATAGTCGAACGGAAAAGCCTTAACTACAAAAACATCTAGAACTTCTAACCTAAGCTCTAGGTCAGTTATATACTGCCCTAGGGAGACTAAACAAAGACTAAACATGATCATATATCTTTATATGGATCACGAGGGGCTGGAAAGGGATTACATAAGCCAAATCACATCTAGGGTACCAACAATCTCCCCCTATTTGGGTTATGTTATCCAATCCAATTTAAAGGCTAAAGCAGACAACAACAAATCTAAAGATTAACCAGAATGATAAAACACAGGCAATACGCAGAAAATATCACAAGCATAAATCAGCAGAAATGAAATGTATCAAGCAGATTTATCAGCATGTTTAGCATCAGATGAGTTTTTGGGCATTGCAGCTGGTTTGAAAATAATTTCTCTGTTAGGGTTTGCTGCTTGTCTTTTAGATAGCATTAGATCATGTTCTCCTATGATTTTCTTTTCAGCATAACTCGGTAGAACTGCAGCAGGATGTAGTCTCATGTATTCCTCAGTGTCAAAGGCTTCTGGATTGACTTGAATTCTGCTCAGTTCCTTTTCTCTGAATTCTGACATTGTTGAGTAAGCTGTAGGATCCAGTCCTTGAGATTTGGCTCTCTCCATCATGCTAAGTGCAATAGACTCTTTGAATCTTGCCATAGAGGCAATCCTTTCAGCTTCAGTTTTGTCTGATGGAGAGGGAGGTCTATCAGAATCTGTATGAGCTGCAATCTCCATATTCCTTTGAAGAGCTGTAGCAAGTTTGCTTGAATCGAGAGGAATCTGCACAGTCTTCTTAGGATCAGTTTGAGCATAGAGAGATCTAGGAGGTGCAAGCTCAATGAACTTTTTGAGGGAATTTTCTGAAAAGACTACTCTTTTTCCTTTTGAATCAGCTGCAGCAGGTTTCTTTAAAGAGGAGGAGGGACCTTTCCTGGGAGGAGAAGGTTTCCTTTCTGGGACTAACTTCTTAGGAGAAGGAGGAGGAGAGAATGTAGGTTGTTGATAAGTCATCTCCTTTATTTGTTCTACGGGAGCATTGTCATTTCTTTTATTTCCTTGTCCTGAACCACTTTGGCTTCCCTGGCCTTGTCTACTTCTTCTCTGATAAGATTGAGAGGGGTTGGAACTGGCTGATTTACCAATTGGAGCAGAAGAGATACTTCCAGAGGCTCCAGCACCAGGAGGTGGAGGAGGACCTCTGGGGGGGGATTTTTGAACTGGAGAGTCATATCTCTTTCTTCTCTTATTTTCTTTAGTCTGATTCTTTGACAATCTCATCCAGGGTTGGAATTCCTTGCTCTTAGGATCTATTCCCTTCAGAATGTAATAGGGAACATCCTTGTTAGGATTTGCAGTAGAAGAAGCAGGGGCTTTTCTTTTCTTGGAAGCAGCTCTTTTTCTTTTCTTAGAGGAGTCAGAATCATCAGAGTCATCATCATCATCATCAGAATGAGATGAGTCTTTCCCAGCATAATCATCAAAGTTTTGTTCAGATGGATCTTTGGCAGCAAGTTCAGCTTTGTCTTTCTTTTCTCTTTCTTCTTTCTCTTTAGCTTCTTCAATGGCATCTTGCCAAAGAAGGGCATCCAGATCAACATTTGGAGCACTTTTCCATAGCTCTGATTCTGGATACAACTCAGGAACTGTCTTGGGGACCAGTTCTGCAATAGAAGGAGTGGATATAGGATAGGTAAGGATAGGAGGAGAAAAGATGACAATATCTGCAGGGGCAGATGCTTTCTCTAGAGAGATGGCTAGGGAATCCAGATGATATTTAGCCATCCCTTCAATGTACTCAGAGGCAATACCTTCAGCCACAAAGTCTATAAATTGGTCAATGTTTAGAGTACCTGAACTTGAGTCCAATTCAGTCATCTTGGGAGCATTGTCTGCTCTATCTTGCACATCTTCAATTACTTCAGCAGCAGCATCAGCAGGGATGTTGATGATTTCAGCAGCAGCAGCATTTATGGTTGTGCCTGTATGCAAAGAGAGATAGGTTAACAACCAAGTGGGAATAAGATATTCCCCCAAGGTGAACAAACAACAGGTAATAGATAGGATTACCTGAAGATCTACACAGGATACCACTTTGCATCTAGGAAGGAGGTTATAATTCCTTCTAGATGATTAGTGACATCGGGGATAGACACCTCTGCAAGGCACAAGAGGAGTGCCATACAGGAAAAGAAAAGGGTATCCTTGACCAAGGGGTCATCAAGGTACTCAGGTCTATAAGGGACCATTTTCTCTTGAGGAGGAGGAACAAAAGGAGGGGATGTGAGTGAGAACTCACAGTCTGAGGAAAGAAATGATTCCAAGTCTTTATCAGACTCAATGGACTTGGCAGCATCAACTTGCAATACTGATGTAAGATCATCAGCAGCTGTGATGAAAAGGAAGGGATAAGAAATTAACTCAAAGATGGAGTTTGAATTAATTAGAATCTTAAATAAAACTATACCATCAGGTTGAGCAGCATCCTTCTCACAAACGTCCATGGGGACTTCTTCATTTTCTTTTTCAGGAACTTCTTCCTCAGAAGCTAGATTCACTAGGGAGTGAATGTCTTTGTTAGATACAGATATCAAATTGAAGTCCTGATTATATCCTTTGGAGGAAGAGTTTTAAAGTTTACCTTCTGGTTCTTTCTCTGAAGTTTCTTGAGGGACTTCTACAGATTCTTGAAGGGGAAGAGAGGAATTGTCCTGAAGGGTCAGGGCATCACCTGAGACCACTTCGACAGACATCTCCCCCTGCATGACTTCAGTGGGGACTGGAGTCATGCATCTTACAGAAGGGGGCTCAGCAGAAGATGAGATGGATTTGATGGCATCAGTGAGAGAGTTGATGGAGGCAATGAGAGGGGCATTGGCAGCCTCAATCATGCTTTGGATGGAGGGAGTGATGAGCTGTACAAGGTGTGCAAGCATTTCAGGGGATATCTGAAATGCTGATGATATAGAGGTGGATGGAATGGAGGCAGGATGATCTGCCACATGATCAAAGGAATCATGTGGAGATGGGTGATCATCAACATGAGTGTGGGATTCATGTTGAGAAAGGTTTGTGAGGATGGTGGCAGTCACCATGTCAACACTGGCTGAAGCTGCCAGATGATGTGGTGTTGGTGACTGGTGTGGAGATGCAGGTGGAATGAATGATGCATGTTGTGGTGGCACTGCGGGTGTTGTAGAGAGTAATGCAGGAGAAGAGGATGCAGGGGTTGCTGAGCCTTCCCCAGTAAGCGGGAGAGCAGCCGAATCAGCCCTTGTGTCTGAAGAAGGGTTAGGATCAACCCTGGCTGACTTCTTGATAATCCTCTGAGATTTCTTGAATAGCGAGGGGTCCAACCTCTTGCTAGCATTTACTGCGGAGGGTGCAGAAACGAGCAGCAGGGGTGCTTTCACATACAGAAACACACCCAGTACCCTGGCAAGATTTACCTCTTTCTTGTTGTTCTTTCTCCTGATTAGTTCAAATAGAACTTTCCCCCAGGCTAACTGCGTCCTATTCACCAAAGCCGACATAAGGGCAAACTGTTGCCTGTTGATATTGTCATGCGCCGAATGTTTTCCCAAAATGATCTTGCCCACCAGGTCTGCCAGAAACTTGTATTCTGGAGACAAGTTTATCTTCAGCAGCTTAGCCGGAATCCCTTCGGCATGGCCCATCACAGTGAGCATGCGGCCATATTCCTCTGAGCTTTGCTCATATTCCTCAGTTCCTGTTTGCAGTCCAAACAGCTCAGTCAATACTTCAGGAGTCAGAGTGACCTCCTCGCCATTTATCTTTCCTGACATCGCTTCGTCGCTGGAGGACGAGGTGTATACCCATTCACGAATCTCGGGTATATTAATCTTAGGTGCGGATGACATGAATTTCTTGAGGCCTTGGTCTTCACATAGCTGCAGAATATCTTGGATTGGTTGATCGCATCGGCAGAAAGAATCGAAGTCGACACAGAAGCCCGTGTCGAACTTCATTCCGAAGAGAACAGCAGAAGGAATCGCCATAGAATTTGAGAGAAGATGGCGAATCGAGAAGCAAAACAGGGGAGAAGAGAATCGCGCGGGATTAGAGTTCGAGAGCGAATTCTAAGCCAGAAGAAGGAATATGAAAAGACGGAGCGGAAGGACGACGATCTTCAGACCTAAATCGACTATTAGAAACAAATCTGCGATCGTCGAACCCGGAATAAAATCGATCGTCGAACACAGACCAACGATAGTCAATGTTTGACTAAATCGGTAAACATCGACCGACTACACGCAATTACTACGATCGTCGATCAATATATGATGGTCGACGATTCTCCACACAGCACAGAAAATCTGTCGTCGACCATTGGTCGACGATAGATACCTAAGGAGAGATCGTTGACCAGTTGGTCGACGATTTCTGCCTTACTACAGAACGAGCTGTCGTCGACGATTGATCGACGATAGTTCTGACCTGGTCGAAGATCGTCGAGCAGTCGTTCGACGATTTTAGACAGAAAACAAAACTATCTAAATTTTCACTACTCTGAACCATTAATCATGCCAAGCTGGTTCAGGAAGAACAAATGCTTTTGTTCATCAAGGGGCTTAGTGAAAATATCTCCTCTTTGCAGGTCTGTGGATATAAATTCCATTACTATCTTGTTCTTTTCCACATTATCTCTCAGAAAATGATGTCTAATCTCAATGTGCTTGGTCCTGGAATGGTGCACAGGATTTTGAGCAATTGATATTGCACTGGTACTGTCACACAGAATTTTTGTGTTTGAGTGTGTGTACCCATAATCCACTAGCTGGTTTTGAATCCACAGGATCTGTGAACAACAACTAGCTGCTGCTATATATTCAGCCTCAGCAGTTGAAGTAGACACAGATGCCTGTTTCTTGCAAAACCAAGAGACAAGTCTCTCTCCCAGGAACTGACAAGTCCCTGAGGTGCTTTTCCTGTCAACTCTACAACCAGCATAATCAGCATCTGAATATCCAATTAATTCAAATCCTGACTCAGCTGGGTACCACAGTCCTAAGTTAGGGCATCCCTTAAGGTATCTCAAGATCCTCTTTAGGAGAGTTAAGTGAGATTCCTTTGGGTTGACCTGAAACCTAGCACATAGGCATGTAGCAAACATTATGTCAGGCCTACTTGCAGTCAAATACAGCAGGGAACCAACAATGGCTCTATAATTCTTTTGATCAACAGACTTTCCATTGACATCAGAATCAATAACTGCATTTGAGGCCATAGGTGTGCTCATTGATGAAGCATCAGACATTCCAAATCTTTTAACCAGCTCTCTGGCATATTTTGATTGTGAAATGAAAATGCCATCAACACTCTGTTTCACTTGGAGACCAAGGAAATAGGATAACTCACCCATGCTGCTCATCTCAAACTTGGAGTGCATTAGTTCAGAGAACCTCTTGCATAGTTTGGGATCAGTAGAGCCAAATATAATGTCATCTACATAGATTTGAACTAACAGTTGTGAGTCCTTATGATGTCTAATGAATAGGGTTCTATCTACTACACCTCTCACAAACTTGTGTTCTAGAAGAAAATTTGCTAAGGTCTCATACCAAGCTCTAGGAGCTTGCTTAAGTCCATATAGAGCCTTTTGGAGTTTGAACACATGAGTGGGTAGTGTTGATGAAACAAACCCTGGTGGTTGTTCAACAAACACTTCTTCCTTTAAATCTCCATTGAGGAAGGCACTCTTCACATCCATTTGGAAGACCTTAAATCTTTTATAGGCAGCATAGGCTAGGAAAATCCTAATGGCTTCTAGTCTGGCTACAGGGGCAAAAGTCTGATCATAATCTATGCCTTCCTCCTGTCTATAGCCTTGAGCTACTAGCCTAGCCTTATTTCTAACTACTATGCCTTGGGCATCAAGCTTGTTTCTAAACACCCACTTGGTGCCTATGATCCGTTGGCCTCTTGGTCTTGGAACCAAGGTCCAAACTTTACATCTTTCAAACTGGTTAAGCTCCTCTTGCATTGCTATAATCCAGTGGGGATCAAGCTCAGCATCTTTAATGGTTAGGGGCTCAACCTGAGAAAGGAAACAAGCAAACATCACATTTTTGTTGAGTTGATGTCTTGTCTGGACTCCTGCTGAAATGTCTCCAATCACTTGAGATACAGGGTGATCTCTAAGTGTGACAAGATCAGTAGGTTCAACAATGATCTGATCTTCAACAGTTTCAAGATTTACTTCCTCATGTGGAATTTGATCAACTGTTGGAGCAGGTGCTTTAGCTTCAAGCAGATCTACATCAGATTCAGAATCTAAGGAAGCAACCTGAGGAGTTTGTTGGGGATGATTCTCCTGTGTGAGTCTCAAACCTTCCAAATCCTTACTTACTCCTAGGACTTGCACTGTACTATTAGAAGAAGAATCCTTCTCCTTATAGTACATGACTGTCTCATCAAAAGAGACATGTGCAGACTCTTCTATCTTAAGAGAAGATTTATTAAGGACCCTATAGGCTTTGCTTACTTGAGAGTATCCTAGAAAGACTCCCATTGAAGCTTTTGCCTCAAATTTTCTATGGTATTCTTTGTTATTGTTATGAACAAAAGCAACACAGCCAAACACTCTAAAATAATCTATTTTAGGTTTCACTTGCTTAAGTAATTCATAGGGAGTCTTACCCTTGAGTTTATGTATCAGACTTCTGTTCAATACATAGTTAGCTGTGCTAACTGCTTCAGCCCAAAAGGACAGAGGCATGTTAGCATCAGCCAACAATGTACTTGCAGCTTCAATTAGGGTTCTGTTTTTCCTTTCAACTACCCCATTTTGTTGAGGAGTTCTAGGAGCAGAGAAGCTATGTTTGATACCTTCCTTCTCACAGAATTCTTGCATAAGAAGAGACTCAAACTCAGTACCATGATCACTTCTGATCAAGGCAATCTGAGTAGAATACTCACTCTGTATACACTTTAGAAAATCTGTAAGAACCTTGAAGTTATCAGCCTTAGTTCTCAAGAAGAATACCCAAGTGAACCTAGAGAAGTCATCTACAATTACTAGAGTGTAAGACTTTCCTCCAAGACTCTGTACAGCAATAGGACCAAATAAGTCCAAATGTAGCAAGTACAGAATCCTGGGAGAATCACTTTTATTAACTGATTTAAAGCTATTTCTTGTTTGCTTTCCTAGTTGACAAGCTTTGCAAAGGCCTTCCTTCTTGTAGGGGCAAGAAGGTAATCCTCTTACAAGATTGTATTTAGCCAACCTAGAGATGTTTTTCAAGTTTACATGACTAAGTCTCTTATGCCAAAGGGTATTATTACTGGTTACTTCATTAAATAAGCATATTTCAGATTTGGAGGAATTAAAATCTACAACATAAACATTTCCAATTCTAATGCCTACTAATACCACAATATTATTTAAAGAAATATTGCAGGCAGTGTCAGTAAACCATACCTTGTATCCAGCATCACACATTTGACTTATAGAGATTAGGTTGTGCTTTAGTCCTGAGACATAAGCTACCTTCTTGAAGGTTACAGCTCCTATGGTGAAGCTCCCATACCCTTCAGTCTGTCCACAGCTGGAATCCCCAAATACAACTTTTGGTCCCAGCTTGGCTTTGAAACCTGACAGGTTCTTCTTCTTTCCTGTCATATGCTTTGAGCATCCACTATCCAGATACCATTTGTCATGTATGACTGGATAGGTCTTCACCTGCAGAAAGAGCAGTTACACATTGTGGACCCAGGTTACCTTGGGTCCAGTATTCTTCACAAAAGAAAAACTAGATATAAAAGATTTTGCAGGCTTTGATTTATATCCTAAGGGGTGTGATCTCCTAGGTGGGATAATCCATTCAGTTGAAGGATTAAACAACCTGGGGTGGTGATTAGGATTTGAAGTTCTGGAAGTTTGAAAATGATTTTCCGGCTTAAGTCCAGATCGTCGATCGATGGTCGACGATCGCAAGCCATATCGTCGATCATTTCCAGTATAGCTATATTCTGGATTCCACGATCGTCGATCACTGGTCGACGACTCAAGATGAGATCGTCGATCTCCTGCACCAAAGATATCATACTTGGTGAAGGTGTTCAGCGATCGTCGATAGTCGTTCGACGATTGGTTTGACGATCGTCGATTAATGTTCGACGATTTTTGTAAAGCTAGACATTTTTTCTTCCTATTCTCTTTCTTAATCTTATTCTGAATTTTCTTGCATTTTTCAATTTCCTCAGTATTCTTTATTCCTGATTCAGAAACAAATTTTACTGGAGTGCTAAATCTCTCCTTTGTGAGGAGGATGGGTTCACTAGGTGTAGCACCTAAGCCTAGTTTATCATTACCAACCCTAGTGTTTGCTATACAGGTTATTTCAGATAATTTAAGGCTTCTGCCATTTAATTGTTCTTCTAACCTCTTAGATTTAGCTAGTTCTAACTTTAGGAATGTTACTTCTTCTTTTGAGCTCTCTAATTCCTTTTCTAATCTGATTATTTCAACACCTTCCATGTCTAGTTCCATTATTTTTAATCTAAGTGACTTAATTTCTTTTTCTGATAATAGTAAGTCTAAACATAGAGTTTTAAATTTTAGTTTGAACTCAGGAGATGAGAAATCAAATGAGTCGATTACCTGGTCCTCCATAAAGGAATCTTCTTCATTGTCCCCTTCTTCTTCAGAATTCTCTGCAGCTGACAGAGAGCTACAGGCATCAATGGCCATGAGGCAGACCTCTTTGGCTTTCTTCTCTTCTTCTTCTTCTGAATCACTGGAGCTCGAGGAGCAGGTATCCTCTTCTGTTTCACTCCAGGTAGCAGCCACAAATCCCTTGTCCTTCTTCTTGTATTTGTGTGATGAGGACTTGGAGTGGTGCTTCCTGTATTCTTTCTCATGTTTCTTCTCCTTATACTTCTTCTCTGGACAATCTGGGGCAATGTGTCCAGGCTTGCTGCATACATAACAAATGATTTCTTTAGATGGAGTCTTGTCATACCTTGGCTTGTCCTCATGCTTGGAGAACTTCTTTCTGAGGTCTCTTCTTCCCATGTTGAAGAATCTCTTGGCAATGAGTGCCAGTAACTCCTCATTTGATTGACTTCCTTTAGAAGTCTCAGCAGCCTTAAGAGCTAGAGAATGCTCTTTCTTTGTATGAGTAGGAGTCTTCACTTCAGTTACAGCAGCTCTACTCTTTAAGGTTTGCTCATATGACCTGAGCTTTCCCAACAGAGCTTCTGTGGAGAGTTCCACAGTGTTTCTTCCATCCTTGATGGGCCATATCCTTGAGTCCCAAGAGATGGGAAGGCACATCAGGATCTTGTCATTGACTTCTGACAAGGTTATCTCCTTGTCTAAGGACCTCAGTTCACTTATTATTGAACTGAGTCTTGTGTACATGGTGTCAATGTCTTCAGCATCATCCTTCTTGAAGTTTTCATACTGAGAGGTGAGATTAGATCTCCTGTCCTTCCTCTCATCAGCTGAGCCAGCAACTATGTGGTTGAGGGAATCCCACATAGCTTTGGCTGAGGTACATTCAGCCAGCTTCTGGAATATCTCATCAGACATTGTCTGAGCTAGGATATTCATTGCTTTAGCATCAGCTGCTTTTGCTTTCTTGTAAGTTTCATTGTAGTCAGGTGGTGGCACAGCACTGAGATCAGCAGAAGTGGAAGCAGCAGCAGGCCTAGCAGGTGGTCCTGTCAAGATAGAAGAAAAAATATCTTCATCAATAGAATTCATGTATAGTCTTATCCTGGCCTTCCATATGCCGAACTTGGACAAGTTGCATACAGGAGGTCTGGTGCTTGAATAATCCTTAGACTGGGCCATGTGTGAAAGTGTTTGTGAAAGGTATCAGGAAACAACTTATCACAGGATCTTTTAACTCAGGTGTTAGCCTGTATGAACAGCTAACCTCCCTCTGATACCAATTGAAAGTGAGGGGATAAGTTGTAAACTACTCTAGAGGGGGGGTGAATAGAGTATTCAAAATTTTATGAACACTTAGTCAGCTCCCTTGGAGTTTATTTGCGGAATAGAAAATCTGATACTTGAACCCTAAGAGCCTAACACAGTGAAGTGCACAAGTGAAGAAGTTGACTGAAATTTCAGTTAACTACAAGCCTATCACAGCACCTAGCAATCCTAGGTAGTTCTATCACAGCCACAGAATAAAATGAATAAACAAGATAACCAGATGGACACAGGATATATAGTGGTTCCCTTTAAATAGGTACATCCACTCTTCTACCACCCTGGTAGGAATCCACTACAGGTTTTTGCTAAGGTGCCCTGCCACCAATGATCTGATTCAGGTAGATCAAACAGACCCTTTGAGCTTTTGATAAGGATGCTCAACCACAGGTTGTTGATAAGGTGCCCTGTCACCAACGTTCACTTTTGAAGAGGTGTGAACAAACTCTTTTTACAAAGGGGTTGAGAGGGTTTGATTATCTTCTCTATTTTAAATACAGATTAGAGAAGATTTGTGGATTCTCTAAAGAATCAAAGTCTCCCCCTGGCTCAGTGGAAGTCCAGGGAAAGCCTTTGCTTCAGGATGAAGGAGTTTCAGATAAACTGAAACTAAATCCTCAGAAATCTGAAGACTGATTTTTATCAGGTCTTAAGATTCTGGAGCACTTGAAGCAGATCTTGAGCCTTTTCTGAAGTCTTTGAAAAACTCTAAGCAGATTGCTCAGGAGACTTGAGAATGGAAGATGATTGCTCTGGGCTTTTGCTTCAGGAAAACTTTTCTTCTTCTTGTTGTGAGATTGTGAAGAGGTGCTCTTGATGATGCTTGAGCGGATGAATAATCTTTCTCTGTGTCTGTTACTGTAACTTTTCTTAGAGCAGAAATCTCTTTTAAATATGTCTTCACGTTTTCCTTTGGAACGGCTCTATTGATTTGAATTCTCGAGCCCTGCAACAGATTATCTCAAAAATAGAATATAGCAATAGGAATAGAATGGCCTATTAACTTTCTGTCAGTCCCAATAAGGAATAAAATAAGCGGGAAAGAAATCTCAGCATAAAGACGTACCTTTCTTGGAAATAGTACATAGTACCAACGGCTAGAAAACAGGCTGGAAAGATAAAGTCAACGTAATTTGTATAATAGGACAAAATGCTTTATCAAGAATACTGAATCCCGTAATTTATGTTTGACAGAATTTGTAAATAATTCATTTTGAATTTAAGCCATCATTTTAGCAACAAATAACTTCAGAGAATCTTTCTAACCACAAGCTAACACACTTGGAAATAAACCAAGGAATAGCATAAATATAAATAGATAAAAGCAGACAGAAATCGTCGAACAGGGGTTCGAAGATCGTCGACCTGTTAACAAATCGTCGACCAATAGCAGGAATCTGTCGGACCAGAAATCGTCGACCAGAAATCGTCGACCAGAAAATAGATCGTCGACCAGCTAATAGATCGTCGACCAGCAAACAGATCGTCGACCAGCAAACAGATATCGTCGACTAAAGCAAAAAGTCTGATGACACAGAAATCGTCGAACATCTCATGATGTCGACGATTAAGGCAAAGATCTGTCGAGACAGATATCGTCGACCAACAATGATGTCGACGATTAAGACAAAGATCTGTCGAGACAGAAATCGTGAAGCTAGAACACGATCGTCGATCTGTTGATGACAGATCGTCGACCAACCTTCAGAGCGTAGTAAGCTAGCTCTGAGATCGTCGACCAACGGTCGACGATAATTGTCTTGACTTCAACGATTCAATAGCCCTGCTATCGTCGATCAATGATCGACGATCGCGAGGCCTCGTTCGACGATAGTCGAACGGAAAAGCCTTAACTACAAAAACATCTAGAACTTCTAACCTAAGCTCTAGGTCAGTTATATACTGCCCTAGGGAGACTAAACAAAGACTAAACATGATCATATATCTTTATATGGATCACGAGGGGCTGGAAAGGGATTACATAAGCCAAATCACATCTAGGGTACCAACAGATACAGTTGATTCGAGAATGACTACTTATTGCTCAAGATAGGCAGGCCAAGTACTATAATGTCAAGCATCAGAACGTGGAGTTTGCGATGGGCAATTGGGTATACCTCAAGATAAAACCATTTAAGGGCATATCAAGGATTCGACGCTTAAAGAAGCTTAGTCTAAGGTATGTTGAACCTTTTGAGATCTTGGAGCGGATTGGTGAAGCTGCCTACCATTTGACTCTTTTGGTGGAGTTGAGCGGTTTGCATGATGTATTTCAAAACTCAGTGCTGTGGAAGGCCATTCAATAGTCTGCTCAAGTGATTGATGTGGATCAAGTGCTGGTCGATAACGGGTTGACAATGAAGTTCAAGCCCATTCGGATCGGGGAAGTAGAGGTCAAGCAACTGTGAAACAAGTCCAATAGAATGGTCAAGGTCCTTTGGGACAACTATGGCAAAGAGGAGCTGTCTTGGGAGTGCGAGCAAACTATGAGGGAGGAGTTCCCAGAGCTATTTCTCTAAGGTAATCAAATGCATTGTTTACTTTTTATATCTTCCCTTAACGTCAAATTTCAGGACTAAATTTCTTGAAGTGGGGGAAATTTGTAACGCCCCAAATTTCTTGAGGCATGAGATACTTCACTGGGAATTTCCGCCCGGCGGTAGCTAGTTAACGCACGGCGGTAACTCCAGGGTATGCGTCGAGCTCTCGAGAAAATGTCGAGCTCGAGAAAGACGTTACCGCGCGGCGGTAGATAGTTACCGCGTGGTGGTAGCTGGGGAATTAATCTGGCAGAGCTCTCGAGAAAGCTATCGCTTGGCGAGAGTAATACCGTCGGCGATGGATATCACGCGGCATTAGTATTCTATCATGCGATGATAGTGGTACTGTAACGGCGTGTCTACGTGGCGGCCTGTGGTTGGCGGTCCTGGGCGATTGCATGCGAAACGAGGAGGTATCGCATGGCAGTATCTAGTTACAGCGCGGCGGTAGCTTTGTTTATATGCCAGATTTTGGTCGTTTTCACTTCATTTCTTTTGGAGTGAGGAGTTGGTCTGGTTTTCCTGGAGGAGCAGCAGCTTCAGAGGGTAAATCTCGCTGTCGTTGAAGTTCCGAAGTTCTGATTCGCAAGCCGAGTCCGAATCTGTTGAGGCAAGATCATTGCGGTCGCGTTCATCCGTCTTATTCTTTGGCATGGAACCAAAGAGAGCGCAAAGGGTAACGATTCTTTACTTGGACATGTGAAGTCCTCTTCCTTTTGCATAGGAAACTCTCTCCCACGAGTGTGCGGTGAGCGTAAGGTTTCCCTTCGGGAAGATACGGTATATCCGCGTAGTTTTTACATATATAGTTCAAAATCGAAGTACGAACACAGGCATGGTGTGTGAAGACCATCTGGACAGGTTGGTCTGGATTAGTGATGTTTTTATTATGCTTGTATTGGCCGGAGAAGACTCCGTGATGTTTGTTTTTTGGTTTTCTACACGGTAGATTGCATCAGGTAACCTTGGAGACTAACTCCAAGGAGCACCCAAAAAACTGGGTAGAATCGCATATCTATCAGATACTGCACGGCGGTAGATCCTCGATTTGTTTATGTCCTTTGTCGTGGAGACCTGGGGCTTGAATTGTGGGGCTGAGAGCTCTGGGAGCCCAGCAAGGTGGCCTGCGAGCCACTTGTATAACATAACGGGGTTATGTATTGATTGGAGAAATGGGAATGGGGAGGCTGACCCGCATCGCAGTAGTTTTTGCCCGGTGATATGAGCAACGGGAAAGGGCCGAACCTACCCAGTAGCTATGCTGAGTTTCCGTGGGTAGTGTTACCTATCGCTAACATAGTTACGAGTCTTAGGCCTTGCGCAGGTCGTAAAGACTACCAAAATGCTTATGTTTGATGTTGTCTTAAGAACGTTGGTGGTCCCTGGTTTTTGTCCGGAAACCGAGAATGTGCCCTGAGAGCACGGGGTGCATGGTCGTTCGTGCTTACGTCTTTGGTGAAGTGTGCTTAAATTGCACTTTCATTACTATGTTTGGATTTCCTAATACATTGCAGGGAAAGAGCTCTGCCGCCCCAAGTAAGGGGTGGGGTCATTATAATTTGGTCAGCTTTAGCTAACCGTTGCCTTGTTTTGCATCCGTTCGGTGGATTGTTCTTATTCAAGAACAGGTGAGATAAGTGGCAAGTAGCAGGCTAAAGCCCTTGATGCTGTGCTGGCCCTTGAAGGCCAATGCGAAGTGTTTACTTTTACTGTTTTCATGTATGGTCGGCCTGTGTGCTGAAGTATGTAAAACACTCTATTTCAAGTTGAATGTTGTAAGGCCATAAGGTCAAGACTCTATGTGTATTTGTACTTTCATTCCTGCTTTGGGTTATAGTGGACATTCATGTTCTGTGATGGGTTATTCTAACTTACATAAAAGCTTCCGCTAGAATGCTCTTTGTTAGGTTTTCATATGGTATCTTAGTAATTTGGTATTAGTATGTAACTCCGCTGATTGTCCATGGAATATGGCGTAGGGCCCCGGCCGGACCTTCTGTTATATCCCATGTGATGGATGGGTGTTACAGAAGTTATCCCTTCCTTGGAGACCACCACCCTACCCCTAGGGGTGACCTTCCTGCGGCCTCCAACCAAACTTGTTGTTCGGCCCGCGCTGCCCCCAACCTTGGTATTGCCCCTGACCTCAGGGTTCCTCCCTTCTTCTCTCCTCTCTCAACTCCCTATGTCTCCCTACTGCTGCATCCTTCCCATCATCCTCCGCCAACTTGGCTAGCTTCTTAGCGAACGCCGGATTGGCCGCCTCGATCTCGATCTCTTTCTCCGCCCTCTCCATTAGCTCCACGAAGGAGAGGGGGGAACTCTCTTTAGCTCCATGCTAAAGAAGTCTGGCCTGCCCCCGAGGGTGAAGGCAAGCATCATGGTGTACCCTGGCATCTCCTGAACTTGCAAGATCTCCTCCTGGAACCTATCCACATGGCATCTCATCCCCTCTTCTAGCTTCTGCTTGATGGCAAACAAGCACTCCGCTCCCTTATTCCTCTTCTTCGACGTCAAGAACCTCAACAAGAATCCTCAGTGCATATCCTCAAAGCACTAGATTGAACTCGGCGGCAATTGGTGGAACAAGTCCCTGGCCTTCTCCTTCAATATGATGGTAAAAAGCCTACACTTGAAGGCATCCGACATTTGCCTTATGGAAACGGCATCCTCGAACCACTGCACATGTTGCACGGGGTCATCCCTACCCGTGTAGTAGGACATGTTAGGCTCTTGAAACCCATCTAGAACCGAGGCTGAGACGATCAGCTCACTGAAGGGGCTACCGCCCATTGCCTACTGAGAGGTCTCCTCTCGCTGCCTCGACTCACTAGCCCTGTCAGCGATGGCCTGCCCGGGGAAAGCTCCCGCCCGGTGACATCCCTCTTGGCAACCTCCATCAGAACCTCCTTCCCAGGACGCTGTCCGGGAGCATTCTCGCCCAGTGGAGGGGCCGCTACCACCGGAACTGACAGTGTCGCCCACTCGCCTCTCGCCGAGAAGGCTAAGTGGATTGTGTGAAAGACATCCCGCCTGAAGCCCTCCAACATCCCCTGCGTCACCCTACTTCCCCGAGTGGGGGGAACCTCCTGAACAAGCTCCTTCACCTTTGCCTCCATCCATGACACTTAGCTTGAGATTTTCTTGTACCAGCTATGGTCAACGCTCACCGCACCAGAAATGTTGAAGCCAAGAATTGGCCTCAACGAGAGTTCGGACCTAGGGGTGTAGCTATCACCTACTTCTCCCAAACCCAGACCCACGACTAGTAACAAAGAATAAGGAACTGACTTTAAGACTCAGCTGGGAGGTCCCTCGACTAACCCGGAAAAGCTATTGGGCGCTTCCCCTCCTAAGCCAATTGCTGGGCTAGGAGTACCTTAGAAAGCACTAGAAGATTTGAGAAATTATGAAAGCTTGCCTTCTGTGGTACTCTACGGGTCTATTTATCGATTTCCAATATTCGGTCTGCTAAAAACATAATTCTGCTGCTCTAAAATTACTAAAATACCCTGGGATGGTCTGCCAATAGCCAAACTTCGCTGTTTTGAGAAGCTAAATGATGACCTAGGGGAATCCAGGTAATTTCACCTCTGGACCCTACCCTGCGGAAGCCTTCCCACTGATCCTTGTGGGCCTCCCGCATATCATGGGCGCGAGCCTTCCCTCCTACCCCAGGAGGGAGCCAGAATACTAAAGCGGAGAGAGGCGGGGGAAGAATAACTCAATGCCAAGAGTCGAAGGGCTCCAACCGGCTTGAGGCGCAAGCCCTTTTGACTGCCCTAGGCGAGAACCTTCTCACCTACTTACTTATCTGATCTGATTTCATCCCAAAGCTAGCCTAAGGCTAGCCTAATCCAGGTTCTTGGGACATCTTGGTCTCACCCAGCGAATATGGGGTTGTACACTTCCTTAACTATTATAAAGATTCTAGGGTCAGCTGCTTCCATGAATAGCCTAACCCTTTCCTTCCAGATGGCAAATCCCTCCTTCCTGTAGATAGGAAGCTTCATGGCACCCAACTCCTTATAGTCCACTCCTGAACCCATAAGGATAGTTTGCAGCTACCTTGGAAGATCACTCAGATGGTTAGATCCTTTTTGAGTAACTTCCCTCTAATACCACTTGAAAGTCTTTATTTTCAAGGTAGTTACAACATAGGGGTGAATAGGTTGCATCTCTGATATTATTAGATTTTAATTTTATCTTCCTTAGTACTTAGTGTGTTGGTAGTAATTAGCTTTCAAGTACCTGCACAAAGAAAATAACACAGAAAAGCACACACAGATTTATACCGGTTCCCCAACTTTTGGGTTTATCCACTCTCCTCCCACCTTTCCAACTTCCAGTTAGTCAAGGCACTTCTCCAAAGAGCTTACAACTCAGATCCCTCAGGATCTCTCAGTCTCCTCCAAGACTTACAACTCAGCCACAAGGGCCTGCAGCTTAGTGATCAGCAGATCACCTACCTCAGGCCAAAGGCCCTATACTTAGGCTGGTAGGACAACCCTACCTCAGATCCACTAGGAATCCTACCTCAGACCCAAAGGTCCAACTCTTAGAGAGTATTCCTTTCCTACAGCTCAGTGATCAATTGACCACCTACCTCAGATCCAAACTAGATCCTAAAGCTCAGGAAAATTTGCCCAACCTAAGGCTCAGTGAACCCTACAACTCGAATCCAAAAGGATCCTACTGGAGTGAAATAGATTTATGCTTATCACAGAGAAATTTCTCTGTGATAACCCCTTAAGCTGAGCTATCTCATCTTAAACTTTCTTCACAGCTACAAGGATCTTGAGCTGGAAGTAACTAGCAGTAAACTGCTCTGCTTCTTCTTCCTTCCCAAGACAGAATCAGCGTCTTATGTTCTCTCTTCTTCTAAGCTTCAGAAGTAGATCTTCAGATTTGAGTTTATTGAACTGAGAAGTAACTTGATCTACAGAAACCTGTTATCTGTTTTTGCTTCTCCCTCAGAAGGAAGTCCTTCTGAACTTGTCGGTGTAGGTGAAGATGGCACCAGCTAACTGAACTTTTGGTTCTTGCTTGAAGACTTCAAGCTTTTTCTCGATAGTAAAGGTGAGGAAGATGAAGTCCAGCCGCAACCTTTTTTAAAATCAATAAATCCCTAAAATTTGTTTTGCATCCTGGCCCATCTCTTCCTTTTATAGTTCGCTGATCAACGGCTCTCAGAAAATCAGTGGGGCCCACCTGCAGCTTCCAGCTGCACCATGCTTTAACGAAAGAAGACGTAATGTAGCTTCTCGGTAGAGTTTGTCGTGTTTTGTAGCTTTGATGAGTACAATTATATAAGTCCTTTTTACTATCATATTTGTAATCATGACCACTATTATCTACCTCCATTAATTATAATTGCACAAAAATAGTTAAGAATTTGAATTATCATGAATAGAAGAGCACAATATAGATTTTCCTTTATTTTCTTTATTAAGTAATTTATTTATTCATCTTTTTAATACAGGTATTGCAAGTCCTTGGAACTAAATGTCTTTGAGCAAACAGAGGTGTTCACGGATCCAACATTACTGATGTCAAAGCTTGGAAGAAAAGGCGTAAAAATTTACAAGAGCACCACACGGATAGGGACACGCCTGTGTCACTACCCATGTATTTATCGGGAAGAATCAAACGACTGATGCAAAACCAACCCGTGTGTGGAGCCATGAAGAACACACATCCATGTTACCAGCCGTGTCAAATGACACGGCTCTCGACCAGGCGCACATTTTCATACCAAACTGCCCAGACGCACCGTTTCATACCCTACACGGCCTGTGACACAGACGTCTTGGAACCCGTGTTCAACTTTTGTTTGCAAGAAGACTATAAAAACCAGGACAAAAAAATAAAAAGTGACTTTTGGATTGAAGGACTTGGAGAATTTTTGGAGGACGAAAGTAGAGCACTCAAGCGAAGGGGAAGTCGAAGGAGATAATCCGTATGGTTTTAATTTTTATGTATCTCTTTTAATTTCCCCTTCTCTTAATGGATCTAACCTTGATTTTACATTTCACATGAGACTTGTTTTTCTGAACCGATTCAGTAATCATGTATGTTGTTTTCATTTCGGATTTGTGGTATTTTTTTCGTATGTGTGGTTTCAAACAAAGAGATTGATCATAGATTTGATGTTAGTATTTGTTTTATATGAATTCCAAACTTCTAGATTGAGAAATTGGAAAGTTGTGATGATGGTTTATAATTTCATTCTGTGGTCTTCTTTCTCATTGTATTTTAAATTTCATGATCAAGAAATATGTTGTTTGGATAACGGCAATACGGATAATGAGATTCATGGTTTTTTAGAGGTAGGATTTCATGAATTTATGTATTAAATAGGGTTACTTTATATTAATGCAAATTTAAGTGTTGTGAATTGTTTGACAAAAAAATTTACTCAACTTAAGTTTAGCTATTGAATTGCTCGAGAGAGAATTCGATAAAGATTGAACTCTTATAATACAGCGAATTTGATAATATTGTTAATACGTGGTTACATAGAATTGAATTAATGAGTGAATATTCTCATGTGATTACTCTTAGACTATTTGCTTTTTACCATCCTTAATCCTCTAATGTCACTTTATCCAATTAGTCCTACTCATGTAAATTTAGAGTAACAACCAATTTTAAAAATAGGTACGATAATAGAGTGAGAGTGAGCACGAGTACTTGAAAAGTCCCTGAGGAATACAATATAAGATGTAGATTTCTCTTATACTATGATTGATAGGTGCACTTGCCTGAGATTAAAATCAATTTAGCTTATACATATCTACTTAGTTTATACTAGAGTAGAAATTATCACATCAAGTTTTTGGCGCCGTTGCTGGGGACTCGCTTTCAATATTTTGAAAGTTTAAACTCTATTAATCTACCAATTTTTGATTACTGACATATAATTGTAAATTAGTTTATTACATAATTATATCACTTAATCTCTGTTTTGTTGTCTGTTAGTCTATGACCAGGGGTAGAAATTCTGGGATAACTTATGCGTTGAATGGCAAGCATACCAGTCGCACAAGTAATATTAAATGGGCGAATTTTCCCAAGTATCAATCTCGAGGGAACACAGCAAGGTGGAGTTAATTTTGAGGAGGACTTGAGATTGAAGTCCAAAGGTCTAACCTACGAAGGGGGGGTTGTTGTTTGCGTAAAAATAAAGTAAAACACTATCAACTACTCCTATGCAATGTCATTATGCAATGCTTCGCAAGGCAGGATGGAAGACTACACGGGCCGCTATGCACCGAATCGCTGGGCAGATGGACGAGTAGGCTTGCGGATGAGGTGGTGAGAATGGAAGAATGAAGGTCGAGAGTACCTCTTCGCTACGCAAGCCTTTAGCAATTGCTAGAGCGGCAAAACTGGATGTGGTGGCGGATGGAACTGCGGGCGCTACTCAAGCAACTAAAGCGGTAAAACAAAACAGGTTCACATAGACATGAAATAAATAATGTTTATAACTAAAGTGCACATCAACAAAATAAACAGATTTAAACACACATATTCAACAAGAAAGCAAGAACAAGTCAAGAGATCGACCGAATCTGAAGGCTCGTCGAGGGGTCGCGGAAGGAATCGCCGGGTTGTCAATCCACGTCCAAGCTCGGTCCTCAACTACATCCGGGGTAGAGAAGGATGTCACTACCTTCCAATGGACCCGTCTTATTCATGTCACGATGAGGAAGAAGGTTCCAAGCTTCCCTTTGCTTGTTGGATACAGCGTCAAAACTTGAAATGACCTTAAAAGATGAATGAGTAGGCCGAGAGCAAGCACCGACAAGAGGTAAGCTTCACGAGCATGGTCGGAGCTTCTCTCCTTGGTGGAAGATGAAGTGCGGAGGTGGAAAGACTGAGCTTTGCCCTAAAAAGGCGACTAGAATGGCTGGAGAAAAGTCTCTCTAAAATGGTGGGAAATCTGTGCTCAAATAGAAGCAGGTCAGAAAAATAGGCACTCATTGTTTGGCGCATGACCATGCGCTAATCGTGCGTTATTAACTTCCTGGCAAAGCTTGTGGATGAAGATGTGTTGACCCATGCATTTTACTCGCGCACGAGCGCTTCCGCCCGTGCATGAAGGAAATCACATGGGTAAACATAAAGCCCAAGAAAACAAGATGATATAGGGGAACCGTGCATTTTACTCGTGCACGGGCGCGTATGCCCGTGCGTGAAGGAAACACACGATTAACCTCAAAAATCTGAAATATAGGGAAAAATATACAGAACATGTGTTTTCTTCTCGCACGGTTTGGCTAAAACCCTGTGGGAACAAAATGCACGGGTAGCCACAGACGTCCCCAGAACTGCTGTGTATAACGCACGATTGCCATGAGACCGTACGAGAAGACATTCGCACGACCGTGCATTTTACACAGGAATTGGAATTGGAATTTGGGATGTCCCGATTACCTGCATAGCAATAAATCCATCCAAATAATCATATAAATCAGAATAAATAAGTGCGAGGAGCTCCAAGAACTTACCCTCAACACAAGAGCTCACAATCGCATACTGCATTGGGCCAAAACAATGCACTATTGGCTAAGTGAAGATCTAAACAAAAATATGACTTTTCCAATTTAAAAAGTAGTGCACATGCAAGATAATAAGCCCAGATGAGTCCGAAAAACCCTATATTAATCGAACTCATCACACCACCAGACTTAAACATTTGCTCGTCCCGAGCAAATCATCACTAAGCAGAGTTGAAGAAATTGCATAAAATAGAGTAGCATGCGAAGTCATACCCTCATGTATAAAAAGTAATAGTAGAAAACTCTTCTATGCATGCATAATAATTTCTAATTCTTGTAAACGTAAAGAAGATATTACAAGTACTCCTAAAGTGAATCACGGTGAATCATTCGGCTGCGCGTAGAACGAAAGCAAGCGGACAATGAGGTGAGCATTGCCAAAGATAAGGCTTCAGGAGAATCTCCAAAGGAATCCACCAATGTCGATAACTATATGCTCTCCTGTTCACACTCTCTTCACGGCACTAGTTTGACTCAAGTACGAATCCATAGGACTTGGAGTTAATATAGGATTAGGCGAAGGCGGGATAGATAAAGATAAACAAGACGGACACGCACATCCAAAATGAGACCTCTCGAAAACACTCACAGCTATATTCAACGACAAACACGTGCTACACACCACCAAACTTTGATTTTTTTTATGATGCGTGCATGCCCACCACGAACCCAATACCAAAAAAATTTCACAACTCAACAACAATATTTTTTTTTCTTTTATTCCCTATTGGGAAATTTCATTTCATTTACTTTTTCACTTTTTTTTTATTTTTATCCAAATAGTCGAAACCAAATACGAAAACACGGCAACATCACAAGTTGCACAAACACCCACATAAATGTCACACATAACGGATACAAATGACAATAAAGCAAACCAATCGAGCGACCACATTCGGATGTGCGAGTAGGAAAGGCTATATAGCTTTGGTAGCGAGGCGTAGGGATGTCAAAGGAAGGGACAGGCTCAACGGGGATAGCAACGGATAGACGTCGGGAATGGTACAAGGCTCAAACTAGACAAAGTGATGGCCTACATCACGCGCGCACTTGACTAACCATTCACCCATGCTTCGAGAGTAGCCAAGGGCAAGTTCTTAGCCACCGAGAAAGACAATCCTTCCTCCTGACTCGAGCAATACGAGGCTATTGAACTCCCACACACAATCCTACACCACTATTTGATTCATAACCAAATTCACAACTAGAGTGTCATAAACAAAATCTACGCTAATAGAAAAATAGAAACTATAAGAATATAAAGAATTTTAATCTACACAAACTCTAAGTGAGCATGAGTGCACGCCTAGGAACACTCTTGGAGTCAACATTTTAATCCATCATGCAATCCTAAATCAACACAGCATTCTTTATTCTACGAACAAGTGATAAGCAAGCTCGGCGCGTGCAAGTGCTTAAGTACACGTTCTCAAGTGGGTACTGTGGAGTGCAATATAAATGCAAATGATATAACCATAAAAGTTTCTAGTATGCGAGTGAAATGTGCTCGTGAGCGGGTAACAACTCGAGTCTCGTCCCCCACCAGACTTAATATATGCAACTGAACATAAGATTTGCAATAAAATAATGAAATATAAGTCGGGGGAGAGGTTACCCCATACACAGCAAACAAGCATACCAAAAGATTGACATGAAACCATGAAGCCAAACCTACAAAAATATTTAGCTCACCCCGCCGCGCCAAGGAAAGGAAACCTACAAAAGAGCTCCAGCAAAAATGTATACACAAAACCATAACAAGTTTAATCTAAGCAATGCTTATGAGTTATTAAACTAAACACAATCATCACATATATAAAACGAAACTAAACACAGTAACACAAGAAGGAAAGGCACTGCAAACAATATATCTACTAACCACCCTGGGGATGAAGCCCCGCTTGAATAGAGAAAAGTCTATAATCAGTCAAACCATCAAAAATATAAACATAAAGAAAAACAAAAGACAACCCCATCCGAGGAGAAAAGAAGCAGACACTCAGGCTAATTAGGAAAAGATGGAGGCGGAGGCGGAGTACGGGCACGATAAGTAGAAGCTCGAGCAGGGACAGCAGGGGGCACCCCAAGAAATTCAACAATGCGCTCTGTCATGCAGTGCTGTCAGTGAATCAGCTCTTCCATCTGCAAATGTCGTGTGTAGTAGTCGGGATAATCCTCCGCAAAACTCCTACGGTGCGGGGCAGGGGCAAAAGAAGACGATGGGGCCAAAGGCACAGTATGGCTTGGGGCGGCATCATCGGGCCTGCGTGACTCCGAAGAAGATCCTGCAGCCGCAGAAGAAGCCTTAGCTGGCTGCTCATGCTCCACAGTACGAATAACGTAGCGCCACGTACCTCCAGAGGAAACGAGATGCACCAATCTGAAGTCGGTCATCATGGTTGCCGAAATGAAATCGCCACCAGAAATGGGAGTCATGGTGGCCAAAGCATCAAAAACTCCTAATCCCTTGGCGATTCACATAATAAAGTGCGAACCACCGATGGCCTTTATAGGCACGTACGTGGCCTGGTGAATGAAGTAATCCGCAAGAACCCGGCCGAGGTGGAGAGGGATGCCATGATGTATGTTGTAGAGGTAGAGAAGATCTGACAACCCTGCTATATTCTGACTCATCGATCGGGCGTTGATGTTATGCCCAATCAAGTGCTGAACATAGCAGAGCGCGGGGGAGATGATATGGGACGACTTGGCAGACCGTGCTTCATACTGCTATGGTAGCCCGGTGATCTCCTGCTAGAATGTGTGGGGAGAGGCACTGGTTGGGAACTCAAAGGGTCGGGCAAGAATGTCCGACTCCATGAGTTCGTCAACTGTATAGATCCCCGCATAAACAGCAAGCATACCCATACTAATAGTGTAAGGACGTAATTTCATCCAGAATGACACCGCAGTGGACTCACTGACAGCTGCGCCACATTGTTCCAAAATGCGGAAGGCGGAGAGGAATTCGAGTGTGAGTTCGTGAAATCCGATCTCCACAATGGAGAAGAGATGATGCCATGAACCCACGTCGAGTGAACGGTCCACCTCCAGCTTTAGACCGACGGCCGCGAGCTTCTCGTCCGAAACGAAACAAAAATCCAGATATTGTTTTGGACCAAACAATCAAACCTCGTTACCATCTCAGGGCTCCCAAAATGAAGCATTTGCTCTGCATCTTCAGTATTCACTGGAGCATCTTCTGGCTCTACCGGAACCGTAGTCCGCGTAGAAGAGGAGGACGCACCACCGAAGCTGCGCAACTTGCTAATCACCTTCTTATATCCCATGGCAATGAGGAGAGAGAGAAGAAGGGAAAGAGATGAGGAATGAGGGAGGATTTGGAGGAGGAGAAGGAGATCTTGCTGAAGAAGATGGAGGAGAAGCAGGCGATTGCAGCAGACGCACGGGAATTAGGGCCAGCATACGTCAAAATTGCTCGGCTGGCATTTTTATAAAAAAAACGCAAGGTCGTGCATTTTTGCTGCGCACGTTTCCCCAAACCGTGCATTTTGCAAAAATAGCCCGATTCGCCTCATTTTCTCCGGGAAGTCTCGTCATGCAACAACAGCGAGAAAAACAAAAGCAAATGGAACAATGAACCTCCTGAGCAGCTAAGGAATTTTCCCGAATTAGACGCAAGCACACAAAAATCTCACAAACATGCATTAAGGCAAAAACAAAATAAACAACTCGAAAAACTATTTTTAAAACAATAAAAAATCAACTAACTATTCCTACTCCTAGATAAGTACTGGGGTTATTGTCATCCCAGCACGACTTATTCAAAAGACAAAAAGTCCTAGCAAATGGGCCTATGAAATAAAAAATGCACAGGTAACTGGCCTAATATCCATTGCGGTAGCAAATACCGATACGATGATAAAGCAGTTACCCCTCTACCTAAATAATAATACCTGCCCAACACAGGTAGAGTAAATAGGAAATAAGAAGAGGAGGAGCGCTGGTCCTCGCTCATCTTATCACAAAATAAATCCTTGCCTAGCAAGGCGTCATCAACTACAGATCCGCAGGAGGCGATGGCGACGACATGAGCACAAGGCTCATCATCATCCCAATGTTCCCGTGGATACTCAACCTGTACAGGCTTAGATAAAGATGGGGGTCAAGTAATAAAAGAGATGAAGAACTAAAATAATCAGAATAAGGGAGAGTGATCCCGGTATCACTCTCAGTAGGATCCAAGCATAAATCATCGTCGGTATTATACAAGTCGTATCGAGGGGAATCTGAGAACTCGAGGTCCGCAGTGGTAAGAGGGACCGCCTCATCCAATAAGGAGGTGTGAAAGAGAGGGATAGATAGACTTTACTCTAGAAGGGGGTGAATAGAGTATTAAAATTTGTTTAGATTTAGTGCAGAATTAAGTTAATGATACTAATATATTAGAAGAGAAATAACAAACAGTCACAGCACAGCCCAAACAGAAAACACAAAGCATCCAGACGACACAAGAAAATTTATAGTGGTTCCCCAAATCTGGGTACGTCCACTCTTCTACCACCTAGGTAGGAATCCACTACAGGTTTTTGTTCAGGTGCCCTGCCACCACAAGATCTCTTTCAAGTAGATCAAGAGACCCTTTGAGCTTTTGATCAGGAGCCAAAAATCCAATAGGTTTTTGTTCAGGTGCCCTATCACCAAGAGTTCACTTTTGAAGGGAGAGATAACCCTGTACAGATGGAGTTAAAAAGAGAAATTAAAAGAAATCTTCTCTGTCTCAATCAAGAGAGAAGACAATGTGTATTGAAGAAAAATGTCCAAGCTCCCCTTGAGATGTAGAATTGATTTAGGAAAAAAGAACTTGGTCCTAGGTGTAGGTCTTCAAGAAGAACTGTAGTAGAACTTTCTTGGATCTGAAGATTGAAGAAGATTTGAGCTCTTTGTGAATCCTTGAAGCCTAAGGAATGGAGAAGACTCAAGAGAGTTTTGAAAGGTTCTCCTTCTTCCTTACTACAGCAGAGCAGCAATCCTTGAGAGTTAGAATAATGATCAGTCGGTGCTGCTAAAGAAAATTTCCTGTATATATATATCCTTTTTATTGTCTATCTGATTGTTCTCTTGTATATCTTTATTCTTCACTATTATATTCTGAGTTATAAATGCAATCAGAATAAGAAAAGGCATAAATTTGAATTCCCTGGACAATGCATAATATTCTGCAATACTTTAGGAGCCCAAACGGCTAGAAATACTGGCAACATAAATGCACTTCCATATCTTACTTCATAAAATATGCTAAATAAATATTCTGTGAAAACCATAATTAATGCTTCATGAAAACGGCTATCAGCCTTGGAAATAATAGTATCAATTATCAGAATATATAAGCCTTCTAAATAAGAAACAAATTCTTCTGACTGATCTGAAAAACTCACAACTTAAAGCAGCATGAAATCGTAGAGCTTAGTCCAGAGATCGTCGAGCTGAGATAAGAGATCATCGACCTGAGAATAGTTATCGTAGAACGGAGATTACTGCTGAGAGAATAAAATCGTCGACTTGAGCTCGTAGATCGTCAAGCTCAGTTCAGAGTACAAGACTCTGAGATCGTCGTTGGGATATCGACGATCATCGAGCTGAGTTTGACTATCGTCGAATTGATATAGAAAATCCACAAACTTTCTGAGTCTAAGTATAAGCCTACTGCAATGCTGGTCTGCACAAGCTTGACCTAAAAAGGACCTAACTTAGACTAGACCAAGACCCTGGCTATACATTGGGGGTCAAAACATCCTAAGAGTGAACCTAGCACAAATACAAACAAGGGTTCCAACAATCTCCCCCTATTTGTGTGAGGTCACTCAAGAACAAAACTGAAAAGCAATGGAAATACAAAAACCATAAATATCTATAGGGATGAAATAACATCAGCAGATATGTTATATTGATGCATTGTACATACTTAGTTTAAGCAATGAGACATAACAGAATATAAACTACAATTTATCAGAAGGACTAGAGGAGGGTTTAGAGAAGATTATCTTTCTGTCTGGATCTGGTACATCCTTCTTAGAAGTCATCAGGTCTTGTCCACCAAGAGATGTCTGAGTGCTTGTCCTGGGCAAAATTGCTTCTGGATGCAATGTCATATAGTCAGCTGAATTGAAAAACTTCTTGCTAACTTGGAGTTTTTCTAACTCTTTTTCTTTGTAGTTGGACATTGTAGTGAACCTAGATGGATCTTCTCCTTCTTCTACAGCTTTTCTGATCAGAGAAAGGCCAATCAATTCTTGAAGCCTGGCCATCCTAAAGTTAGGATCAACTCCCTGTTTAATGGTTGGCTGATCATCTTGAGGAGGCAATACTGAAACTGCTTTGAATAGAGTGGATTGAGCCTAAAATCTTGTAGTAGTATGTTGATCATCACTTTGAGAATAAAGGGATCTTGGAGGAGCAGCCTCACTATACTCTCCCTTGGTCTTGTGAGACTCATCATGTCTTTTGGACTGATAGGTAGCAGTGTTTTGAACTTTGGGTAGTACTTTATGTTGTTGAGGAGGAGAGAAGGAGGGTTTCTGATAAATAAATTCTTTAACTTGTTCTGTGAAACTTTGGTTTCTTTATTGTTGACTACTTCCTTTGTGCTGAGATCTGGATGATCTATCCTGTCTTTGGTATGCCCTAGTGAAGGAGGAGGGCTTGGAAGATGCATCAGAAGCTTGAGGAGCAATCCCAGAAGCACCAGCAGCAGCAGGAGGAGGAGGAAGACCTCTTATGAACTTCTGAGGAGGAGGAGGTGAATATCTCCTGCTCTTCTTCCTGGCTTTCTGCTCATTCTTAGATAACCACATCCAGCTATCCATGCCTGGATATGGTTTGATTCCTTTCAGAATATAATAAGGAGTGTCATTTGTATTGCCTGGCTTTAGTGCAACCTTAGGAGCAGCCTTTCTTTTCTTTGATAATTTCTTTTTCCTGGGATCAGAATCCTCTGAATCATCATCCTCATCATCATTAGATGAATCGGGAGGATTGTCATACAATGTATCTATTTCCTGTATCTGTTTGTCAGCAATCTTTTTGGCAGCCTTCTCTTTGGCTTCTTCCTGAATATCAAGTGCAATAATGTCATCACGAGATGGAAGAGGACTATCATCTATTGGATATGAGGGTCCAATAGGACTTGGAACTGGATCAATGTCCATAGAGGAAATTTCAGCAATAGGAGCACTTAGCTCACAAAAGTTTATTACACTTGTCTCTAGGGCTAAACTCAAATTTCTGGCAGCCACTAGATGAATCAGTTCATCAATAATTAAGAGAGCATTAAACTCATTCTTTTCTTCTGACAAAAGCATAGGCTCAACATCCAAAGGGGGTTACATATCTATACAGAATGTAATTGATGGAATATCTATATAAACTGGTGCTGATTGAATCTGCAGAAGTTGTTTCATAATAGAAGGACTCATGGGTCTGGTATAACAGACCATGGCCCTAGAAGAATTTATCTCATCTGAAAACAAAATTGATCTCAACAGAGAGAATGAATGTAAAAGAATTTGTAAATTAATGGAGGGATTAATAAAACAATAACCACTAAAGATCTTAGAAATTGACACATCAGTGTCTTCATCTGACATTAGCAGATCTGAGTAAAGAACTATGTCTGCACAAAATTTCTGAAACACTTCTTCTTCTTGCTCAGTTGGAGGAGACTGAGCCTGAAGCTCTTTTGAGACTAAACCTGCTGCATCTTCATACACTGCTGGAGGAGACTGAGCCTAAAGTTCTGCTAAGACTGAACCTATTACATCTTCATTCGACATCTCCCCCTGCCTGGTTTCAGTGCAAACTAGAGCCAGGCCCCTAGATGAAGAAGGGACAGGGGAAGCAGCAAGGGAAGCTGATAGAGTAGATATAGAGAGAGAAAGCGGTGAAATATCCTCTACTATTAAGGTTTTGAGAGTTGGAGTGATGAGCTCCAGAAGATGAGAAATAAAAGAGGGATCAAGAGGAAGAAACTCAGTTGGAGTCTGAGTTGAGACAAAATGAAAAGAGGGAGGAGGAGTGAAATCAGTCATGATTTCATCCTGAATAGGTGAGTTTATTGGAGAGTTGAAAGGGTAATTTGGTGGAGTGGCTTCAATATTGATGTGTGAATCATTTTGACAAGAAGGGGATGAGTGAGGTGAAAGTAGGTCAAAATTTGGAAAGGTTATGGTTTGGAGGTTTTGAGATTCAAGTGGATGCTGGGGAAGTGGTGACTGAGTAGGAGATGAGATGATAGATGGGGAGGAAGTAGAGGTTTGAATCACAATGGTAGGAATAGAAGAGACTCTGGATATGACTGGGGAAGCTGGAGGAGGAGGAGGAACTTCTTCATTAGGGTGAGGAGTGGTTGTTACTGCCCTTGTGTCCTCAGATAAGTTTGAAGAGCTTCCAGCCTTGGAAGGCTTTTTAATTGTCCTCTCCCACTTCCCAAATAAAGAGGAGTCCAACCTCTTGCTGGCATTGATGGCTATTGTTGTATAAACCAACAGCTTTGGAGCCTTCTTTTGAAGGAAGATTCCCAGAATCCTTCCTAGACAGACTTCCTTCTTACTGTTCTTTCTCTTAATCACATCAAAGAACAAGCTGCCAATCAATGGCCTTCTTATTTACCAGAGCAGACATGATGGCAAATTATTGCCTATTGATGTTGTCATGGGCCGAATGCTTGCCCAGCAGAACCTTTCCCATGATATCGGTAAGTAACTTAAAACCTATAGATAAATTTTTCTTTAATAACTTAGATGGGATGCCCTCGGCATGACCCATCTCTAATAGCATCCTGCTATATTTTGAACTATCCTATTCCAGGTCATCTAATCCATTCTTTAACTCAAATATTTCAGTAAGAATCGCAGGGTTTAAAGTCACCTGCTGTCCAGAGATGGATCTGATCATTGAACCATCATCAGTTGAGGAGGAGAAACCCCATTCTTTGATTTCGACGACTGATAACTTTATCCTTGTAGTCATGAGCTTCTTCAAGCCCTTATCATCACATAACTGTATCGTTTCTTGAAAAATAGGATCACAGTAGTTGAAGGAGTCGAAGTCGACATCGAAGCCAGTGTCAAACTTCATCGCTGAAAGAACTGCTAGAGAAATCGCCATGGAAATCTTGTAGACTAAAGAGAGAAGAGATCACGAGCAAGAGGAAATTATGAAAGCGCGGGATAGAGATCGAAGAGAAACCTACATATAGGTTTTTGGAATATGAAAAGACGAGCTCTGTCTGACGACAAAATCACAGACGTCGATCTTAGATCAACGATTAATTTGGAAATAAATAGTATCGTTGGTCTCAGATTTCAGTAGCGTAAATTGATAGTCAAGCTTAGGTCGACGATTAATTTACTGAAGCAAAGTCGTCAAACTCCGGTCGACAATTTTTGTCTTCATACGGAGCTGTCGTCGAGCTTAGGTCGGCGACTGAGCTCAAGATGAGTTCGAAGATCGTCGATCTCTTTTCGACGATCGTTAATCAAATTTTTACAAAGAAAAAATTCAATTTTAATCCATTCCATTTATCATTCCAAGCTGATTCAAAAAGAATAGATGTTTTTGCACATCCAAAGGCTTGGTAAAAATATCTCCTCTTTGAAAATCAGTGGGGATAAACATAAGATTAATCTTGTTCTTGTCAACACAATCGCTAAGAAAATGATGCCTTATTTCTATATGCTTGGTCCTAGAATGCAAGACTGGATTTTGTACAATTGATATGGCACTGGTACTGTCACAAAATATGGTGGTATTTTTGAGAGAGTAACCATAATCCAGTAGCTGATTTTGAATCCACAAGATCTGTGAGACGCAACTACCAGCAGCTATATATTCAGCTTTTGTAGTTGATGTAGACACAGAAGATTGTTTCTTGCAAAACCAGGATACTAACCTATCACCCAGGAGCTGACAAGTTCCTGAAGTGCTTTTTCTGTCAACTCTGCATCCTGCATAGTCAGCATCAGAATATCCAGATAGTTCAAATTCTGACTCTGTAGGATACCAAAGTCCTAGATTAGGACAGCCCTTTAAATATCTTAAAATTCTCTTGAGGAGAATTAAATGAGATTCTTTAGGTTTGACTTGAAATCTAGCACAGAGACATGTTGCAAACATTATATCAGGTCTACTTGCAGTAAGATATAATAGGGACCCTATAATGGCCCTATAATTTTTCTGATCAATAGGTTTACCCGTTTCATGAGAATCAATTACTGTATTGGAAGCCATGGTTGTCTTCATAGCTGAAGCATCAGCCATCCCAAACCTTTTTACTAATTCCTTAGCATACTTGGACTGAGATATGAAGATGCCATCAGGAGCTTGCTTCACTTGAAGACCAAGGAAATAAGAGAGTTCACCCATGCTACTCATTTCAAACTTGGAGTGCATCAGGTCAGAAAACCTTTTGCAAAGTTTGGAATCAGTAGATCCAAATATAATATCATCAACATATACTTGAACTAACAGAATCTTATCATGATGATGTCTTATAAACAAAGACCTATCTACAATGCCTCTTGAAAATTTATGTTCTAAAAGAAAGCTAGCTAGGGTTTCATACCAAGCTCTTGGAGCTTGCTTTAGACCATAGAGAGCCTTATGCAGCTTGAAAACATAAGAGGGATGGGTTGAAGAGATAAAACCTGGTGGCTGTTCCACATATACTTCTTCCTTGAGTTCCCTATTGAGAAAAGCACTTTTGACATCCATTTGATATACCTTGAATTTCTTGTGAGCAGCAAAAGCCAAGAAAATTATGATAGCTTCAAGCCTTGCAATAGGTGCAAAGGTCTGATCATAGTCAATACCTTCTTCTTGTCTGTAGCCTTGTGCCACTAGTCTTGCTTTGTTCTATTCCTTGAGTATCCAGTTTATTCCTGAAGACCCATTTAGTTCTAATAACTAGATGTCCTTTAGGTCTAGGAACCAAGTTCCAAACTTTATATCACTCAAACTAATTTAGCTCCTCTTACATTGCAATAATCCAGTGAGGATCTTGCTCAGCATATTTAATGGATGAGGGCTCTATTTAAGAGAGAAAGCAGGCATGCATCACATCTTGGTTAAGTTGATGCCTAGTCTGCACACCCCTATCATGTCTCCTATCACTTGAGATATGGAATGATCTCTAAGTGTAACATAGTAAGGAGGTGGAGTTTGTTCATCACCATCAGCATTATGAACTAATCCTCTTGTGGAATTAAGTTTGCTGATAGAGGGCTTCAGCAATTTCCAGAGATTCTTCTTCACTATCTTCATCAATTTGTGGAGATGGATGGGATATCACCTTCTGAGTGAGATTTAGATTATTAAGCTTTTTACATTGGTTTGGTACCTGCAAGTAGTTACTGGTAGAAGCTTCCTTCTCCTTGTAAAACATATTAGCTTCATCAAATGTAACATGTATGGATTCATCTATTTTCAAAGATGATTTGTTGAAAACCCTATATGCCTTGCTAACTTGGGAATATCCTAGAAAGATCCTCATTGTAGCTTTGGCTTCAAACTTTCTAAGATAATCTTTGTTATTATTATGTATATAACAGATGTAACCAAAAATTCTAAAGTAATCTATTTTAGGTTTCTTCCCTTTGATTAATTCATAGGGAGTCTTTCCCTTAAGTTTGTGTATCAAACTTCTATTCAGGACATAATTTGCTGTGCTTACAGCTTCTACCCAATAGGATAGAGGCATGTGAGCATCAGCAAGCAATGTGCCTGCAGTTTCAATGAGTGTTCTATTTTTCCTTTCAACTACCCCATTTTGTTGAGGAGTTTTGGGAGCAGAGAAGCAATGCCTGATACCTTCCTTCTCACAGAATGCTTGTATAGGAAGAGATTTAAACTCAGTGCCAAGATCACTTCTAATCAATGCAACTGGAGTAGAGTACTCAATCTTTATGCATTTTAGAATATCTGTAAGAACTTTGAAATTATCAGACTTGTTTCTCAAGAAGAAAACCCAAGTGAACCTAGAGAAGTCATCTATAATAACTAAAGTATAGAACTTCCCTCCCAGGCTTTGAACAGCAATTGGTCCAAAGAAATCTAAGTGAAGCAGATACAAAATCCTGGGTGAATCACTCTTATTAACTGATTTAAAACTATTTTTAGTTTGCTTGCCTTCTTGGCAAGCCTTGCAAAGGCTTTCCTTCTTGTAGGGGAAAGAGGGCAATCCTCTAACAAGGTTGTCCCTAGATAACCTAGAAATGTTTCTAAGATTTACATGACCTAGCCTTTTGTGCCACAAGGTATTGTTATTGCTAACCTGGTTGAATAAGCAAATTTCTGAATAGGCAGAGTTGAAATCAACTAAGTAAATATTGTCTAACCTGATACCTGATAACACAATATTGCTATTTAAGGAAATGTTACATTTTGAGTCAGTGAAACATACCTCATAACCTGCATCACATAGCTGACCTATGGATATCAAGTTATGTTTCAGGCCACTTACATATGCCACTTTCTTGAATGTGATAGCTCCAAGTGTAAATTCTCCATATCCTTCTGTCTGACCAAAGCTTGAGTCTCCAAAAATGACTTTTGGACCTAGCTTTGCCTTGAAGTTTCTCAGATTTGCCTTGTTTCCTGTCATGTGCTTGGAGCACCTACTATCCAGATACCACTTATCCTATATGATAGGATAGGTCTTTTCCTGCAGAACAACAACTCATATATTTTGGACCCAGGTAACCTTGGGGCCTAGCTTCTTTTCATACTTAAAGCTTGAAATATAAGAATATTCAGGTTGACTTTTATAGCCTAAGGGATGAAATCTCCTAGGTGGGATTATCCAGTTAGTTAAGGGATGGAAAGGTTTGTAGTTAGAGTTCTTGTAAAAAATTTTGTTGAAATTATAATTTTGATAATTCTGATACCAATTAAAAGTGAAGGGGATAGATCTTAACTTTCTTCTAATTTATAGTTAATATATAAAAATCCACAGCACAAAGATAAAGAAAGAAAACAAGCACACAGAAGACACAAGAAAATTATAGTGGTTCCCCAAATCTGGGTACATCCACTCTTCTACCATCCTAGTAGGAATCCACTACAGGTTTTTGTTCAGGTGCCCTGCCACCACAAGATCTCTTTCAGGTAGATCTAGAGACCCTTTGAGCTTTTGATCAAGAGCCCAAAATCCAATAGGTTTTTGATCAGGTGCCCTATCACCAAGAGTTCACTTTTGAATGGAGAGATAACCCTGTACACAGGAAAGGGAAAAGAAATGATGTTGTCTTCTCTATCAATGATCTGAGAGAAGACTATTGGATTGTTGATGATGTAGAAGCTCCCCATGAGATGTAGAATAGTTTAGGAGTGGAAGCTTTGTTTCAGGGTGTAGGCCTTCAAGTTGATGTTGCTCTCCAACAAGATTTTAGACTGATATTGATTGATTGTCTCTTGAAAACCTGGAGCAGATGATGAAGAAATTTGTGAGAAACCGAGCTATGTTGTTCTTCACTGATTGTTAATTGTTATTGTTTCTCTTTCTTCTCTTTCACTACTTCATCCCTCTCTACCTTCTATTCTGTAACAAAATATCTCTATATATGTCTGACCAGGATTCAAACATTTGAATTCACTTTGACTTTAATGGCTGGCTCATTTCTGAGAAGGGAAACAGCATTGGGAGTTAATTAGCTTTTAATCCATATTTAATGCTCCCCTTCAACGGCTATATTCAAATGAGAATATATGGTATAAAATCTGAGAGCTATAAATGCCTGCAGTTAAGCCTTAATAAATTCTGCCAGCTGTAAATAAATCTGTCTGAAAAACTGCACAGGAATCGTTGATCTCAATTTTAAAGCTTTCTTCAAACTGGGTTCAGAGATCGTTGAACTCAGCTCGGAGATCGTTGAACTGAGTTCAGAGATTTTGAACTGCATCTGAGTTTTACAGTTTTATTTGAACTGAGCTCAGAGATCATTAATCTCCGCTCAGAGATCTTTGAACTGAGTTTAGAGATTTTCTTCTAGCAATTTTCTGAACTTCAAATCTGAACTTCTCTGGAATTTTTCTGAATGAGCAGACCTGGAAATAAACCTATGACCCATGACTATACATTTTGGGTCAATCTAATATTCCTAATAGTGATCCGTACCCAAATCAGAACTAAGGTTCCAACAAGGTGCAAACCTCCACATCGGAAAAGGAATATTCCTCATCCCACCGGAGTGCATCATAGTGCTCTGAAGATCCACATTCTCCGTCGGAGATAGAAGAATCCTCATCCCACCTCGGTGCAACCTAGGGCACTGAATCACCCACGATTACGGCATCATCAGCCAACTCACACAAAAATGGCGTAACACCATCAGGCAAAAATTACGGAGGGCCGAAACTACTCTCGAAATCAGGCATAAAATGAGCAGGCCCCATTGTAAAATCATTCGCAGACTCCACCCATTGACTAGAACAATCTCTACGTCCCATTCAGGAGCGCCCATGGATTCTTGATCCTCTTTTTGCTGGCTAACACCAGAGTAATCGTCATCACTCAAGGGAAGCTCGTTAAAAGAGAGCGAGGGACCCATGAAGGATTTGTATGCGGCGAGAGATTCTTCGGTAATCTCAACGGGTAAAAAATGAGCCAGATGATCGATCTTAACAGGCAACACCCTGGTAGGCTTGTCCACAACAGTCTTCCGAGAACGGGAGGTTATTGCGAACACGCCCACAGAGGGATAAGTCTCGCACAAATGAGGGAAATCCTTCATCATGTGGCTTATACCTTGATATAGCAAACACTGAATACAGTGCTCGGCATTCATAACAGCCATGGCATCGATGTATCGGTGCAAAGTGTCATAGAGACGGCAATCAGCAACAGAATACATCGCGAACAGAGATAATTACCAAAAGGGTGCTACACAACAAGAATAAAAATAACATTGATCTGCTTTCTAAACCAAAAATTAGAAAAGAGCAAAAAGAAATAAGCAAAATAAATGGAAAGCAGGAAAATAAATAAAAACAAGAAACAGCAATCACAAGATCTCCTTTCAGAAAACTCACACGGCTATGTTCCCCGACAATAGTGCCAAAAACTTGATGCGTTGAACGGCAAGTGTACCGGTCGCACAAGTAATATAAAATGGGCGAATTTTCCCAAGTATCGATCTCGAGGGAACACAGCAAGGTGGAGTTAATTTTGAGGAGGACTTGAGATTGAAGTCCAAAGGTCTAACCTACGAAGGGGGGGGGGGTTTGGTTGTTTGCGGAAAAATAAAGTAAAACACTATCAACTACTCCTATGCAATGTCGTTATGCAATGCTTCGCCAGGCGGGATGGAAGAATACACGGGCTGCTATGCACCGAATCGCTGGGCGGATGGACGAGTAGACTTGTAGATGAGGTGGTAAGAATTAAATAATGAGGGTCGATAGCACCTCTTCGCTACGAATTCCTCTATCAATTGCTAGAGCGGCAAAACTGGATGTGGTGGCGGATGGAAATGCGGGCGCAACTCAAGAAACTAAAGCGGTAAAACAAAACAGGTTCACATAGACATGAAACAAATAATGTTTACAACTAAAGTGCATATCATCAACATAAACAGATTTAAACGCACATATTAAACAAGAAAGCAAGAACAAGTCAAGAGATCGACCGAATCTGAAGGCTAGTCGGGGGGTCGTGGAAGGAATCGTCGGGTTGTCAATCCGCGTCCAAGCTCGATTCTCAACTACGTCTGGGGTAGAAAAGGTTGTCACTACCTTCCAATGGACCCATCTTCTTCGTGTCACGATGCGGAAGAAGGTTGCAATCTTCCCTTTGCTTGTTGGATACAGCGTCAAAACTTGAAATAAGCTTAAAAGATGAAGGAGGAGGCCGAGAGCAAGCACCGGCAAGAGGTAAGCTTCGCGAGGATGGCCGGAGCTTCTCTCCTTGGTGGAAGATGAAGGGTGGAGGTGGAAAGATGAAGCTTTGCCCTAAAAAGGTGGCTGGAATGGCTGGAGAAAAGTCTCTCTAAAATGGTGGGAAATCTGCACTTAAATAGAAGCATGTCAGAAAAATAGGCACGCACGGTTTGGCGCACGACCGTGCGCTAATCGTGCGTTATTAACTTCCTGGACAAGATTGCGGATGAAGATGCGTTGACATGTACGTTTTACTCGCACACGGGCGCTTCCACCCGTGTGTGAAGGAAATCGCACGGGTAAACACAAAGCGCAGGAAAATAAGATAATATAGGGGAACCGTGCGTTTTACTCGCACATGGGTGCGTATGCCCGTGCGTGAAGGAAACGCACGATTAACCCCAGAAAGCTAAAATACATGGAAAAATATGCAAACCATGTGTTTCCTTCTCGCACGGTTTGGCCAAAACCGTGCGGGAACAAAACGCACGGGTAGACACAGACGTACCCAGAACTGTTGTGTATAACGCACGATTGTCATAAGACCATGCGAGAAGACATTCGCACGACCGTGCATTTTACACAGGAATTGTAATTGGAATTTGGGACGTCCCGATTACCTGCATAGCAATAAATCCATCCAAACAATCATATAAATCAGAACAAACAAGTGCGAGGAGCTCCAAGAACTTACCCTTAACACAAGAGCTCACAATCGCACACCGCATTGGGCCAAAATAATGCACTATTGGCTAAGTGAAGATCTAAACAAAAATATGACTTTTCCAATTGAAAAAGTAGTGCCCAAGCAAGATAATAAGCCCAGATGTGTCTGAAAAACCTGTATAAATCAAACTCATCAATAACACCATTTCATCCTGATCCGAAACAAATTATTCGCAACACCTCACAAAGGGACTTGAGAACTAATAACACAGATAATTCAAACGGACCTTTAGAAAAGGAAACAGTAAACTTAGGAGATCATCATACAGATAACATGGCAAATCAGAACGAGCAAACCATGTCTGAATTTCCTAGACCTAATCTCCAGGGTACAGGGTCAAGCATTATTAGACCACCAATTGATGCCAACAATTTCGAATGGAAGCCTAGCATTATTCAGATGGTTCAACAGTATGTACAATATGATGGCTTACAAGATGAAGATACCAACACACACTTAGCCAAATTCTTGGAGATATGTGATACATTCAAGATCAATGGTATTACCAATGATGCCATTCGATTGAGGTTGTTTTCGTTCCCACTAAGGCAAAAGGCGAAGAAGTGGTTAAACTCATTACTTTGTGGATCGATCACTACATGGGATATGATGGTTGAGAAGTTCTTGATGAAGTATTTTCCACCGGCGAAGACTGCAAAGCTAAGGAATGACATTTCTACATATTCTCAATTAGAATCTGAACCATTGTATGACACATGGGAACGATTCAAGGAACAACTAAGGAAGTGTCCCCATCATGCATTACCTTCCTAGCTTCAGATTTAGACCTTCTACAATGGTCTCAATCTAGCCACTAAACAGATGATCGATGCAGCTAGTGGAGGCACCTTGAACAATAAGAAACCAGAAGCGGCTCAACAGTTGATAGAAGACATGGCAATAAACAACTATCAATGGACTACCGTAAGACAAAAGCCTAATAAGCCTTTAGGAATCTATAAAGTGGATGCAGTCACTGCCTTAGCTATTCAAGTGGAGAAGCTTCATCAGAAGATGGATAAACTATCTTTAGCATCACCCTCCATGGTACCTCAATAATGGGACCCTTCATTTAATGGAATGTCTAGTTGTGAATCTCAAGTGCATGAACATGTTGACTATATGGGCAACAGTACCAGACCTCCCTTCAACCAAGCAAACAACCCATATAGTTCTATATATAACCCGGGATGGAAGAACCACCCCAATTTATCTTAGGGAGGATAAGGAAATCATGGCAAGCAACCTGTGTTTGGACAACCACAACAATTGGAGCAAAGGAAGCCATAATTAGAAGATGTACTCACAAAGTTCATGCAAACAACAGATGTATATTTCTGGAATCAAGAGGGCTCTATTTGGAATTTGGAGAACTAGATAGGCCAGCTCGCAAGGATGGTATCTGAAATACAACAAGGAACACTTCCGGGTAATACCGAAACAAACCCGAAGGAGCATGCAAAAGCAATCCAATTGAGGAGTGGAAAAAATTACAAGACCAAAGGCTTACAAAGGAAGCACCCCAAGAGGAGTCTAGTGGCGAAGGACAGAATGAGATGAATTCAAAATCGAAGGAGTATCAACCACCAAAACCATATCCAGCAAAGCTGAACAAGGAGCGCATGAATGCGCAATATGGTAAGTTTTTTTCTATGTTTAAATAATTACATGTTAATTTCCCTTTTTTTGAAGTCATTCAAATGCCGAAGTATGCTAAATTTCTAAAGGACTTGATTTAAATAATAAGAAAATAGAAGAATTATCTTGAGTAACACTTAGTGAAGAAGGTTCCGCTATTTTACAGAACAAATTACCAAAAAAACTTAGGGATCTCAGTTCATTTTCAATTCCATGTTTAATCGGTGATTTACAAGTGAATAAAGCTTTACCGGACTTAGGAGCTAGTATAAACTTAATGCCTTATAAAATATATTTGAAACTAGGTCTAGGAGAACTTAGCCTTACTAGAATGAGTATTCGATTAACAGATCGTTCGGTAAAGTATCCTAGAGGAATAGTAGAGGATGTATTGGTTAAGGTAGATGAGTTTATATCCCCCCCCCCCCGATTTTGTGATTCTAGATATGGGCTAAAAATAGAAATGCAACACATACTAGGTTGTCCATTCTTAGCCACATCAAGAGCTCTTATCGACATCTTTGATGGTAAATTAGTTTTGCGAGTAGGGGAAGATGAAGTTACTTCTAAAATCAACAATACAATGAAGCAATCTTTGGATAATGATGATTGTTGGTATTTTTGTCAAGGTGTTAATAATATTATGACTTCTATGCATTCTAAATTATATTATAGAGATCCTTTAGAGATTTGCATCACTAACAGTTATCTAGAAGAAGACAAAAATCAAGATATTGTTGAACATTTATATTATCTACACAACTCTATTTCGATGAATAGGAAGATTGAGTATAGTTTGATTAGACAATGAGATCTTGAAGTTCTTAAGAATAATACTAAAGATCCACTGATAGTAGAACTTAAAAAATTACCGAATCATCTTGAGTATGCATTTTTAGGATCTAATTCTACTTACCCAGTTATTATTTCTTCTAATCTTTCTGAAAGTGAAAAACAAAAGTTAATAACTGTGTTAAAGAAGTATAAAGGTGCTATAGCATGAAAAATAACAGATATAAAAGGTATCAACCCTAGTTTTTGCACCCACAAGAACCTTTTGGAAGAAATCTATAAGCCTTCTATTCAACTGCAATGTAGGCTAAATCCAAATATGAAAGAGGTAATGAAAGTTGAGATTGTTAAGTTGTTAGATGTTGGAATGATATATCCTATTTCAGATAGTTCATGGGTTAGTCATGTACAAGTCATTCCTAAGAAGGGTGGTTTGACAGTAGTAGCAAATGATAAGAATGAATTGATTTCAATGCCAATAGTAACAGGTTGGCGTATCTATATTGATTATCGGAAGTTAAATGATGCTACTAGGAAAGACCATTTCCCTCTACCATTTATTGATCAAATATTAGAATGATTATCAGGCCATTCTTATTATTGTTTTTTAGATAGATTATCTGGAAATTTCTAAATCCCTATAGTACCAGAAGACCAGGAGAAAACAACATTCACTTGCCCATTTGGTACCTTTGCCTATAGACGTATGTCATTTGGTTTATATAATGCACCTGACACTTTCCAAAGGTGCATGTTAGCTATATTTAATGAGTTTGTTGAAGATTTTATGGAAGCCTTTATGGATGATTTTTCTGTGTTTGGTGATTCTTTTGATTTGTGTTTGAGAAATTTAAAAAAAGTTCTGAGGAGATGTGAAGAAACAAATCTAGTGCTTAGTTGGGAGAAGTGTCATTTTATCGTATAAGAAGGGTTAGTACTTGGTCATAAGATCTCAAGCCAAGGACTTCAAGTGGATAAAGCGAAGATTGAAACCATAGAAAGGTTGCCACCACCAACCTCCATTAAGGTAGTGAGAAGCTTTTTAGGTAATGCCGGATTCTATCGTCGGTTCATTAAAGACTTCTCTAAAATAACTAAACCACTTACTAGGCTTTTAGAGAAAGACACACCTTTTATTTTTGATCAAGAGTGTCTGCAAGCCTTTGAGTTTTTGAAAGAAAGATTAATTAATTCTCCTATTATGATCGCACCTGATTTTGCTCAACCTTTTGAGATCATGTGTGATGCTAGCAGTTTTGCGGTAGGGGTTATTTTAGGACAATGCTGAAACAAACACTTTCACCCTATATATTATGTTAGCAAAACACTTAATAACGCACAGGAGAATTATACAACTATGAAAAAAGAACTCCTAATAGTGGTATTTGCCTTCGATAAATTTAGATCCTATTTAATATTGTCTAAGGTGGTAGTATACACAGATCACTCTGCCCTAAGATATTTACTTGCTAAAGCAGAAGCAAAACCTCGTTTAATCCGTTGGGTTCTTTATTGTAAGAATTTGATTTGGAAATTAGGGATAAACGAGGAGCAGAAAACTTAGCGGCAGATCATCTCTCATGTTTAGAAAATCCACTACGAATAATGTTAGATGAGTCTGAGATTAGTGATACATTCTCGGAGGAATCGTTGTTTGCATTATCTACAAATATAAATACTGATTATCTGTGGTTTGCCGACTATGCAAACTATATTGTGGCTAAGGTCTTCCAAAAGATTTTTCATATCAGCAGAAAAAGAAATTTGTCTCTGACTTGAAATATTACTTTTGGCAGGATCCCTATCTTTTTTGGATATGTGCAGATTCCATTATACGTAGATGTGTATCAGCGGAGGAGGGCTGGAAAATCTTGGAGCAGTGTCATTTAGGTCCTACAGGTGGTCACTTTGGAGCAAACCACTCAACTAAAAAGGTTCTTGATTCCGGTTTTTATTGTCTCCTTCTATTCAGGGATGCCCAAAGGTATGTACTTTCATGTGATTCTTGTCAAAAATCAGGTAATATCTCTAAATTACATAAAATGCCACAAAAATTTATTATTTAATGTGAAGTGTTTGATGCATGGGGGATTGACTTTATGGGACCGTTTCCAATTTCTTATGGGAATAAATATATTTTGGTAGCTGTATATTATGTATCGAAGTGGGTAGAGGCTCAAGCTTTCCCTACTAATGATAGTATAGTAGTAATTCAATTTCTGAAATCCTTATTTGTATGCTTTGGCACACCACGTGCGCTTATTAGCGATAGGGGTACACATTTTTGTAATCTACAGTTAGATAAACTCTTACAAAAATACGAGGTCACACATAGGATAGCCACATCTTATCATCCACAAACTAGTGGTCAGGTTGAAGTTTTAAATAGAGAACTTAAGAGAGTCAGAGAAAAATCTATAGAAGGGAATATGAAACAATGGTCTAAGAAACTAAACGATTGTTTGTGGGCATATAGGACCACCTATAAAACACCCATAGGGACCACTCCCTTTATACTAGTCTATTGTAAATAATGTCACCTGCCTATAGAATTAGAACATAAATCGTATTGGGCAATACGCTCTTTGAATTTTGACACCAATTCTATAGGGTAGAAACAAAAACTTCAACTTATCGAATTAGATGAGTGGAGAACCATGGCTTATGAAAATTCTCGGATATACAAGGAGAAGACTAAATTGTTCCATGACCGTCACCTTCGAAAACCTAAGACACTCCAATAAGGTGACCAAGTCCTCCTTTATAATTTCCATCTTCATTTATTCCTAGGGAAGTTAAGGTCTAAGTGGTCCGGACCTTTCCAAGTCAAAGAGGTTTTTCCCTATGGTACCATTGAACTAACCCACCATGAGAAGGGAGATTTTAAAGTCAACGAGCACCGATTAAAACTTTATTATGGAGAGTTTCCTCAAAATTTCACTCGCCAAGGATCATGCCTCCGACTAGACATGGATTAAGTGCAATTTAGTAAATTTTCTAAGTTTTTATTGTCTTTGGTAAAATTTTAGTTAAATTTTAGTATAAAAACATATTAAAATCACTTAAAAAGTAATTCCATTTAAGAGGAGCACACAGGTTTGCACTCGCCCGTGTGCAAAGCCGCATTCATGAAAAAAATTTTAACCCAGTTGTGTTCAAGTTTTTTTCCCTAGCACCACACGGGTGGATACCCACCCGTGTGCTTTGCCGTGTCGCATTAGTTCCATTTCTCTCGTACTCATCCCGAGAACCACACGGGTGGACACATGCTCGTGTGTGTACAGTCGTGTCAAATTGCCCCGAGCACCACACGGATAGCTACCCAGCCGTGTGCGTGCTCGTGTGTAGGGTAATGAGTTCGACGATGCAATGTTCCTGAATAGGACACGGGTCCACACACGTGCGTGTTATTGACCGTGTTCGCCTGGCGCGCTGCTTTCCCATCAGTTTGACCACACGGGTCTATACCCGTGCGTGTTGTTGACTGTATTCACCTAGCACGCTGCTTCCCTATCAGTTTGACCACACGTCATTTTGAGACCTATGTGTTGCGCGGTTATTGAGTAGTGAACACGGGTCCACACACGCTCGTGACGCAACTCGTGTTCATAACATTATATAAGGCCGATAGTCATCTTCCTTATCTCCATTCCATGGTTAAAACCCTAGTTTCCAGCACCCCTTCATGCCACAAACTCAGTTGGGAATTTTTTTCCTTCAAACTTCGCGGATCCGTCTCTTCTAATATCGATCTATATTCCTAGGTAAAATTTCTATCATTTTCTTATTTTTCAATTCCTATTCTCATTCTTCTAAATTTCATTCTTCTCTTTCTCATTCCTCTTCATTTTCTTCTTTGCCCAAGAAATCTTACTTCATTTCTTCTTCCTTTTCTTAACACATTTCTTGTTCTTTTTTTGTTCTGTCCATCGAAAATAGTTTTGTTTCAAAAATCCAACTAATTTTAATCGTTCAACTTATCTACAGATAAGGTCGACGGGACGATCGCAAGGGGGATGTCGTTGTCGTCCGAATCTCACAGCATTATCTACAGAAGGGCGCAGTAATGCTACGCACCTGGAGTTTATAGATTCGGTACACGTTAATCGTTTTAATTGCCTTCAATCAAAGAAATTTCAGGATATTTGTACTATCGATTGGAGCATTTTAGAGGAGATCCATTTGGCTGACGAAGTACGAGAGTTAGTTTTTGTAGGGGGTGGGCACAATTTTTAATATTGATGAGTTGGGGTTTAAGGAACTTACGTTAGAGTTTGTCATCTTTCTACCTCAATCTTAGGCCGACCTTCACCGAGATGACCAACACGCAGGAAGGGATTATTTCGCTTCGAGTCGCATGCACCACCTATACTCTTTCCCTTATCCAGTTCACCCAGTATTTAGGTGTGTATGAGGACTCTTTCCTCTATAGTGCTGCATATTCCGACCTTCACCTTGATCTCCCCTCTCGTGACCACGCCGCCAATATCTGGTATCGGCTTGCTTTGGATCTGTACCCATATAAGGCCAAGAGGTCTAAGGCCTCTAAGTTGCGTTCTCTCCGTTGGATCCCTAGTTGGATTTGGGCTAGTTTCACTAATTTAGGCTGAGTCTGACCCACCTTATATAGCCAGGGTCTAGTCTAGTAGTCCTAAAGGCTAAGTCCTTTTAGTTCAACCTTCTTGGACCAGCCAGCAGAGGACCTTAGAAGATTCAGTTTTAGAAGTTTTTCAGAAGACAGTTTGATCAGTTCGAAGTTCTTCGAAATCAGCTCGATGATGGTCGATCTCCGATCGACGAACTCAGAGTTAATTCTCTGAGCTGAGCTCGACGATATTAGAGCTCAGGTCGACGATCAGTTTTCTCCAGACAGATTCTCAGCTCGACTATTTTCTATGTGTTCAAGTTCTGTGGTCGACGTTCTCTGAGTGTAGAATAGTTTCACAGGTCGACATTCTGGGAGTGCAGAATCAGTTGCTTATATTCAGCGTGTGCTTCGCAGAGCTCAGGTCGACGAACAGGATTTCTCAGGTCGACGTTCTCTGAGTGCAGGTCGACGAAATCTGTTCTCTGGTCGATGAATTATGTAAGTTGTCTGTTCTTTTCTCTTTCCTTACCTGCTCCCTCTTTATTACTATTTTAAGTCATAAATTCTTTGAGTAATCAATGCTCATATTCCCTATAAATATAGTCATTTCCTGGTAGCATTCATTATGGTATTCATTAGAGGATTTATTTGACATATTTCTCGGGACAGTTGAGGAAAAGAATAATGACAGATTTGCTAGCTGTTTTCCTTCCTAGATTTCCAGCATGACATTAATTGTTGTTATTCAAATTTCTAAGGAAGATTGGCCGTCGAGGATAATAGAGAGAAGACTTTTTAAAACAGAACACTTTTTGATACAGACTGGCAACAGAGATACAATTCTTACAGAGCAGAAAAATTTCAGAAAGAGATATTATTAGAAGAGCAAAAACCTCACAACAGCTCACAATCCACATCTCTCACTTTGCTCTCAAGAAGATAGAAGAAGAACAACATAAGCTGATCAAGAGTCTTCTTCATCTTGTCCTTCCAGGAATTTGCTGAGACAATAGTCCATCTGTCTAAAGTTCCTGGAACAGCTTTACACAAGCTGAAAACCTACACACTCGTGAACAAAGCTTCTCAATTCCTTAACAACTCTACATCTCAGGGAGAGCTTTGACAAGATCTGGAATCCACACAAAGTCTTCTTAAAGTGCATTTGAGAAAAGATAAGACTAACATCACCTTCTTTCCCACCCCACTGTACAGGGTTTTAACTCCCTTCATAAGTTAGTATGGTTCACAAGTCACCTTCCAAAAGACTTGAATTTAGTTTTTGGGCACCTGATCAAAAGCTAAAAGGATTGCAATATCTCCCTGCAAATAGATATTGTGGTGGCAGTCCCCTGATCAAAACCTGTAGTGGATTTCTACAAGGGAGGTAGAAGAGTGGATGTACCCAATTGGAGAATCACTATAAAATTCTTATGTTGTCTGTGTGTTTGATGTTTTCCTTTTGGCTTGTGTTGTGGTAGCCTAGTGTAGCTTATCTTTTCTTCTATTAGCTATTATTAATATCACCTATTTTTATATTTATAAAAATTATAAAGGAATTTCTAAATAACTCTATTCACCCCCCCCCATCTTGATTTAACCAGAGATTACTCTCCCTTTTCTTTCAATTGGTATCAGAGAGAGGTTAGTCATTTTTTATTTTACCAGGCTAACACCTGGACTAGCCAAGATCCTAAGATAATCTCTAATTAAATCTTGTTCCTTTTTTATTTTATATCATGACATAAAATAAGGATTATGCTAACACCAGACCTCCAGTTTGCAATTTATCTAAGTTTGCCATCTGGAAGGCAAGAATAAAGCAATACATGAACTCTATTGATGAAGATATTTTTAATTCAATTTTGACAGGACCACCAACTCCAATGACCTCCACTCCTTAAACTTCAACAAATCTGAGTGTAGTCCCACCTCCAGATTGGACAGATGCACAGAGGAAAGCTAAGATTACAGATGCCAGAGCCATGAATATCTTAGCTCAGACTATGTCTGATGATATTTTTCAAATGGTGGCTGAGTCTACTTCTGCCAAAGCCATCTGGGATTCTCTAAATCAGATGGTGGCTAGATCTGTTGATGAGAGAAAGGATAGGAGATCCAATCTCATTTCTCAATATGAGAATAAGAAGGATGAAGCTGAGTCAGTGAGTGATATGTACAACAAGCTTAGCTCTATCATCAATGAGCTAAAGACCTTGGACAAGGATATCACTCTGACATAAGTCAATGATAAAATCCTCATGTGCTTCCCTAGCACATGGGATTTAAGGATCTGGCTAATTAGAGAAGCCAGAAGCATGACAGAAATATCAACTGAGTCACTCCTTGGAAAGCTCAAATCCTATGAGCAATTAATAAAGACAAGAGAAGCAGCAGCTGAATTGAAGACTCCAACACCTAACAGGAAGGAGCACAACATTGCATTCAAGGCTGCTGAGGAATCTGAAGGGACCCCAGTTAATGAAGAGCTGATGAGTCTCTTTGCCAAAAGATTCTTCAAAATGGCAAAGAAGGACTTCAGAAGAAAGTCATCTAGGCAAGATGACAAGCCAAGGTATGACAAGGCTCCATCTAAAGATATTGTTTGCTTTGGTTGTAGGAAGCCTGGACATTTCATCTCAGAGTGTCCAGAAGCTCAGAAGAAGGATAGGAGAAGAGAAAAAGATTCAAGAAGAACTCATCACAGCAAACCCTCCTCCATCAAACACAAGAGGAAGGAGAAAGGGTTTGTTGTAGAAACTTGGAGTAATACTGAGAAAAGTCGTCATCCTCCAGCTCCAGTGATGATGAAGAAGAAGAGAAGGCAAAGGAAGTTTGCCTAATGGCAATAGATAATTTCAGCAGTCAGTCAGAGGCTGAAGCTTTAGAAGATGAAGAATCTCTATCTACAGAGGACCAAGTAATAGCATCTTATGATTTTGATTCAGAAGAATTTAAAACTGATTTTAAAAATCTATGCTTAGATCTAATAGGCTTTGAGAAGGAAATCAAACTTCTTAGAGAAAGATTAGCTGAACAAGATAAATACATTGCTGAAAATACTAAACTAACATATGAACTTAACTCAGCAAATGAACAAATTATTTTCTTAAACACTGAATTAAGCAAAGCCAAAAAATTAGAAGAATCACTTAATTGTAGAAGCGTACAACTGTTAGACATAACTAGTACTATAAATGCTAGGGCTAATAACAGTAAAGTAGGACTAGGTGCATCATCTAGTGAACCACCTATAATCTAGAAGAACCAGTTATCTAAACCTGTAAATTTCATTTAAGATAAGGGTAAGAAGAATACTGAACAATTAGATAAAGTAAATGAAGTCTTAAAATAAATGGAACTTAAACAAAAATCTAAGAACAAGAAGAAAAATAACTACAATAATGTTCAATAGATTTCGTCGAACTCAGATCGACGAAATATGTACAGTTCGTCGACCTCAGAACGACGAACTCTGAACGCCAACTACAATAATATTTATTCTTGGATCCACGATCGACGAAACAAGTCTGGTTCGTCGACCAGAGATCAACAATATTGGTGCCCTGAGAATGAATATCTTCATTCTTCGAGCAGATATCGAAGATCTTATCCCAATTCGTCGACCTCAGGTCGACGAACTTACTAGAGTTCGTCGATCCCAGATCAATCTTACAGAAACTTCAACTATAACAGAAAATCTAATAATAACCATAACCAACCTAGGGAAAATATAAATCCATTCACCTAATGGATAATGCCTCATAGAATATTTCACCCCATATGTTATAAAAGCCAACCTGAATATTCTTACATTTCTAGTTTTTCTTATGAAAAATTACAAGGACCCAAGGTGACCTGGGTCAAGAACATCTAATCTGTTTCCTTGCAGGTGAAGAACTATCTTATCACTCAGAATAAGTGGTATCTGGATAGTGGGTGCTCAAAGTACATGACTGGATGCAAGGATAGCCTAATCAATTTCAAGGCAAAGATGGGTTCAAGAGTGATCTTTGGAGATTCCAGCTTTGGACAAACTAAAGGCTATGGAAACTTCAATAGTGGATCTGTCACTTTCAGAAAAGTGGCATATGTAAATGGTCTCAAACATAACCTAATATCCATAAGTTAGTTATGTGATGCTGGTTATTAGGTTTGCTTTACTAATTCCCAATGTATTATTTCTTCAAATAACCAAACTGTTTTAACAGGTTGTAGACAAAGAAATATATACCTGGTAAACTTTAACTATGCTAGTTCAGAAATATGTCTATTCAACCAAGTTAGTAATAACAATATTCTTTAGCATAAGAGACTAGGTCATGTTAACCTTAAGAACATCTCTAAGCTATCTAGGGAAAACCTTGTCAGAGGATTGCCTTCTGGCCCCTACAAGAAGGAAAGCCTATGCAAGGCTTGTCAAGTAGGCAAGCAAACTAAAAATAGCTTTAAGTCAATTAATAAGAGTGACTCACCTAAGATTCTGTACTTGCTACATATGGATCTTTTTGGACCCATTGTGGTACAAAGCTTAGGAGGGAAGTTTTACACTCTAGTTATTGTAGATGACTTCTCTAGATTCTCTTGGGTGTTCTTCTTGAAAAACAAGTTAGATAACTTTAAAGTCCTTACAGACTTTCTTAAGAGCATAAGTATTGAGTATTCTACTCCAGTTTCATTGATCAGAAGTGATCATGGTACTGAGTTTGAATCTCTTCCCATGCAAAGATTCTGTGAGGAAGGTATCAGGCATTGTTTTTCTGCTCCTAAAACTCCTCAACAAAATGGGATAGCAGAAAGGAAAAACAGAACCCTCATTGAATCTGCAGGAACATTGCTTGCAGATGCACACATGCCCTATCCTTTTGGGCAGAGGCTGTGAGCACAGCAAACTATGTGCTGAATAGGAGTTTGATACACAAACTTAAGGGTAAGAGCCCCTATGAATTACTCAAAGGGAAGCAACCTAAAATTTATTACTTTAGAATCTTTAGGTGTAGATGTTTCATTCATAACAATAATAAGAAACACATTAGAAAATTTGAAGCTAAGGCTACAGAGGAAATTTTTCTTGGATATTCCCAAAATAGCAAGGCTCATAGGGTATTCAATAAATCATCTTTAAAAATGGAAGAATCTGTACATATTTCTTTTGATGAAGCTAACATGTTTTATAAGGAGAAAGATTCTTCTACCTCAGATTTATTGCAGGTACCTCACTTGTGTGAGAAATTGGGTGAGTTAAACCTTATAAAAAAGATCATATCACATCCTCCTCCACAAGCTGATGAAGATAGTGAATAAGAAACTTTGGAAGTGGTTGAACCTCATCCAACAGCAGACTTTATTCCACAAGAGGAATTAGTTCCAAATGTTGTTGCTGAACCAACTCCACCCCCTGACCTTGTCACACTAAGGGATCACCCTAGATCTCAAGTGATTGGGGACATGTCAGCAGGTGTACAGACAAGGCATCAACTCAACCAAGATGTGATGCATGCATGTTTCCTCTCTCAAGTTGAGTCTCAAACCATAAATGATGCAGAGCAAGATCCCCACTGGATCATTGCAATACAAGAGGAGCTCAATCAATTTGAGAGATGCAGAGTTTGGGACTGGGTTCCAAGGCCCAAAGGCTATCTAGTAATTGGAACCAAGTGGGTATTCAGAAACAAACTTGATGCCCAAGGTATAATTGTGATAAATAAGGCTAGGCTTGTTGCTCAAGGTTATAGGCAAGAGGAATTCATTGACTATGATCAAACCTTTGCTCCTATTGCTAGGCTAGAAGCAAGCAGGATTTTTCTTGCTTATGCTGCCTTTAAGAAGTTCAAAGTCTACCAGATGGATGTCAAAAGTGCTTTCTTGAATGGAGAACTAAAGGAAGAAGTTTATGTTGAACAACCCCCGGGTTTTATCTCTTCAACTCATCCCTCATATGTTTTTAAATTGCATATATCTCTCTATGGTCTAAAGCAAGCTCCAAGAGCTTGGTATGAAACCTTAGCTAGTTTTATTTTAGAACACAAGTTCTCTAGAGGCATGGTAGATAGGACTCTTTTTACTAAGATGCGTCATGATAAAATTTTGGTAGTATAAGCAAATGTAGATGACATCATTTTTGGCTCTACTGATCCCAAACTGTTGGGTATTGTATCCTCAATGTACCTGATTTAAAGAAGCCCCTGAACCAGCTAAGGTGAATTGACAATGTATTTGATCATTTGTATTCAAGTTGTGCTTGCAGTTACTCCACGCTAAGTACACACCAATGTAAGGGTGCAGTAGGTCAATAAACACGGGTCTGCGCAACGTAATCCCTCGTTGATCAGATCAGTGTATTGGCTTATGTGTACTCTCTCTATTGGAGTGTAATTACTTTCAAGTATAGGACAGTGATAGATCAAGAGCAGGCAAGGAGAAAGAATGGGTCAAAGACCAGCTCACGGTAAGATAGACGAAAATTCGTCTAAGTAAGATTCGACGAGAATCACTAAGTGATTCTCGCCGATTCGACGAGTATGATTCTCGCCGAATCGTTGAGAATCACTAGCCGATTCTCGCCGAATGCTTCCGGCTGTCTCAGCACCGTCTAGAATTCTACCAAGGAAGAATCGGCAAGAATCACTAAGTGATTCTCGCCGAATCGTCGAGAATGACTTTGCATTCTCGCCGATTCGTCGAGAATGAATTGTGATTCTCGTTGATTCTCTCTAGATGGCTTGCTTTTTTAGCTAGAAATCTTCTAAGTAGAATTTGACGGGAATCATTAGTGATTCTCGACGAATCGTCGAGAATCACCAATGATTCCCGCCGAATTTGCATTAGGCAATTTTCGTTGGCGCGCTGGACCGGACCAAATGTACAGGCGCTGTTTTGAACCGGATTTAGGGCTACTTTTGGTGGGGCCCACAACGGTCATAAAGGATGACCTACAGTATATATATTCGTGTATTTTGAACAGTAAAGACAATCCATCCATACGAAAAGAAAGGGCCGCCGGATTTGACCTAGCGGATCGCGTATTCTCTTCTGCCTCCGTCTCCGCGCATCAAGTTGTCGCCGCCGCCGATCGTGGATTCTTCCTGATCTCCCGGCGACAGAAGCTTAGCCAAGCAACGCGTCTCACGTGTCTATCTTGAGATCCTTTGTCTCTTGATTTGTTGAACAGGAATACCTTCCCCTTCTGAATCGATTGAGACGATCGATCCAAGTAAGACCGTTGGTAGACCTTGCTAGCTTTGCTACGAAGGTTCGATCTCGAAAGAATCGCTGCCGAAATTTGTGCCGCCGCCGATCTTGAAAGAATCACCGCCGCAATCTTTGTAGCCGCCGATCTCGAGGAGATCCTTTCCAAGTGAGAGCTAAGGTCGTGGACTCTTCGTCTTCTTCAAGAATGCATCATCGAATGAAGTGGGACACCTAGCACTCCAAAAGTTGTTTGTATTTTATACATTCCATTTTTACTTTTGTTATAAAGGAACGTTTGTTCCTCATTGTAAGGGTTGGGTGCAACCCATGGTGGAGGAGTGGTGACTCCTTCGAGTGGAAGGGTTCCTTCCATTAGTGTGAGGATTGGATTTCAATCCTGTTGGTGAAGTGACCGAGTCGTCCCTTGTTGGGAGATAGGTCAAAGGGGGAAAGTGGACGTACCCAAATCGGGGAACCACTATAACTGCCTGTGTCTTTCTATGCTTTGTTTGTTTTCTTTTATTGTGCAGGTAAAATTTTAATTCCGTAAAAAGACTGCACATCACCTATTCCGCCCCCCCCCCCCTAGGTGAAGATAGTTAACACTAGTGTGACTTTCAAGTGGTATGAGAGGGAGGTTGCTCATCAAAAAGGTTAACACCTTGAGTAAGTTCCTGCCACTAGTGTCAAGAAGAAGGCAGATATCTACTATGGACGGACTCAAGTACTCAGGCAAGATCCCAGTGTGCACCAGACTAAACTTTCCTATCTAGAAGGAAAGGATTAGATTTTACATGGAAGCAGTCGACCCCCAACTCTTCATTATCGTGGAGGAGGGACCTTATATTCCCACTAAGGCCTCAACCATTGATCCTACCAAAATGGTGCCAAATAAGCTTTCTGAAATGGACAAGGACGAGATGGTGCTGGTCGGACTTGACAAGAAAGCACAGAACATTCTAGTCAACGCAGTCGATGACTCCATGATGCAGAACTTTTGCAACTACAGGACAGCCAAGGATATCTGGCACAGCCTGATTTTCATGATGGAGGGCACAGATGAAGTGAGGGATGATCGGAGATCCCTCCTAAACCAGAAATATGAGGCCTTCAGGCAAGGGCCCAAGGAAGAGATCGGAGTTACCTTCGAGAATTTCCTCAAGATCGTCAATGCCCTAAAGGGATATGGAAGAGTGTTCACTGATGGTGAACTGAATGATAAATTCCTTCGGTCCCTTACTAAGGAATGGGACACGAAGATCTGCGCCATCAGAGAGTTTGGCAAATTAGCAGAAACTGATCCTCAGATACTATTTGGGAAGCTTATGTCCTATGAGCTTCTGCTGAACACGAGGAAAGCAGAAGAAGAAGTCGAGAAAGCCGCAGCAAAAGAAAAGACCGTGGCCCTAAAAGCCATTCACTCCAGGAAAGGCAAGGGTGCTGCCTCGTCCCATTCATGGAAAAAGGATGAGGAGGAAGACTCCGAGCCATGCTCCTCTGGCTCAGAGCTGTCTGAAGAAGACTTCTCCCTCGTCACCCGAGAATTCAAGAAGTTCCTCAAGATGAGTAATCAAAGAAAGAGAGACGGCTCCTCCTCCAGAAATCAGAAGAAGAATTATTCTTCCAACAGGTATGAATCAAAACCGAACAAACATCGTCATACTGACATCATTTGTTTTGGGTGCAATAAGCCAGGACACGTCGTGGATGACTGCCATCAAGGCAAGAGAGAGAAGGGAAAGGGAGAGGAGCACAGAATCTCGAGAGATAAAAAGAAGGAGAGAATCTACATCGCTAAGAAGCCAAAGACACTGAGTGAATCTAATTCCTCAGACTCCAGTGATGATGAGGAAGCCTACTTCGGGCTAGTGGGTCGCTCTGACTCAGAAGGAGAATACCCCCCATTCACTGGGAAGGTAAAAGCTCGTACCCCCCTCTCTGACTCTGACTATAAGTCTCCTGATGATGATCTCGAGGACAGACCATTTGCCCGAGAAGCTGAGCTCCTCGAAAAGTATGAGCTTCTGCTAAACACCTTCGAGGAATGCCGCAAGAGATTGAGGGCTTAGAAAAAGGAAGTCAAATTCCTTAAGGTCGAGGGTGTCTCCCTAAGGGAAGAGATCACTAGCTTGATTTCTCTCCGACAGGAGCACCTGGACCTGATCTCTAAGCACTCAGAGTCTCTAAGTCTCCTTGACCTTAAACAGGAAGAAATCAATAAGTTGGAAGAACAACTTGCGGCAGAAAGGAAGATTGTCCAAAGCTTCTCTATGCCAAAGACTGTTCTTCCACTGGTTGATACCTTCTCTGCTCAGGCTAAGGGGGCTGGCTTGGGGCATGTGGGTGTGCCTGGTAAATCATCCAGGAGAAACAAAAAGCAGAGGAAAAATAAGGCTGCTAAGAAGGCCTCTGCTGCAGAAAAGGGAAAGGCCCCACTCAACCCTATTGTATTCAGGAAGCATGGCTTTCCCTACAATGAACAGGACTTTGAGTCAACCTATGGCCACTTCTTCCGGCCCTCGGTTGAAAAGCCCAAGAGTCGGTATGATGGTTGGGCCTTCCCCCGCAACTTTGGTGAGAGTGTATTCAAGGCACCTTATGAGGAAATCCAAGTGGAGGATTATGGCCACTTCTCTAGCGACCATAATAAGAAGCAGGCACAAAAAGCCAAGCCTATTATACTAAAGGAACGGGAGGTGAAGAAATCATGTGAATGTTGTCATCATGATGGCTCCACATCCAGATCCAAGGCCCCGGCTGGACCCACCATTCCCAGGGTGAAGCAGGAGCCTAGGAAAAGGTACAACAGATTTGACTGTTGGTGCTGTGGCAAAGTTGGTCACTTTGCCGTGGATTGCTGGTTTAATCGGAGATATAACGAGACTCCTCATGTTAGCAATGCGAGACCGACCACTCATAGGGTTAACCATCCGAGGGGGAGTATGCTAATAAGGAATCTAGGACCCAAGTTCGATTGGGTTCCTAAGGGAAATTGATTCTGTTTTGCAGGTATGTCCAAAGGCCACCAAAACTCCTATATGGTACTTGGACAGTGGATGCTCCCGACATATGACTGGGACAATAAGCCTGCTGCGTGATTACTCTCCAGTCGAAAATGGACCCAAAGTCATCTTTGGAGAATCAGATCGAGGAGTCACCAGAGGTTACGGTATGATTTCAAACGGTATAGTCTCTATCACCGATGTGGCTTATGTTGAAGGGTTAAATCATAACCTGATCAGTGTAAGTCAGTTGTGTGATAAAGGTTATGACGTTAAGTTTTGCAAGGATAAATGCCTGATAATATCGTGTGCCTCTTTGGAGACGGTATTAACAGGCATTAGGAGCAGAAACATCTTCTGTTTAGATTTTCTTAGTTTAGATTCATCTACCCTTGTGTGCCTAGTAGCAACAGGCAGTGCATCTCTTTGTGAACAATGGCACAAGAGATTGGCAAATATTAATTTCAAGACAATTAGTATGTTGTTTTCTAAAAACTTAGTAAGGGATGCTCCCATCATTAAGTGCATCAAAGATAGCCCATGTCCTGCATGCCAGAAGGGCAAACAGACTCAGGCTACCTTTAAGGGCATTGCAGACAAAGACTCCTCCAGATGTCTTTATCTTCTACATATGGACTTGTTTGGTCCAATGCAAGTTCATAGCTTGGGAGGTAAGTCTTATACGCTAGTGATTGTTGACGATCACTCTCGGTTTACTTAGGTGTTCTTCTTAAAATGCAAGTCTGATACATTTGACATCTTCACTAGTTTTATCAAGCAGATTCAGAACGAACTTAACTGCTCGGTGGTCAAAATCAGAAGTGACCATGGAATAGAGTTCGAGTCTTGTGCTATGACAGAGTCTTGTGACAAACTTGGTATCTTTCATGAGTTTTCCTCCCTGCGCACTCCTCGGCAGAATGGAGTCGCGGAGAGGAGAAATAGAACACTCATTGAAGCTTGCACGACAATGTTGAATGGCGCTTCTCTCCCAGAATACTTCTGGGCAGAGGCTGTCAACACAGCTTGTCATGTACAAAACTGGGCCTTGATCAACAAGAGCCATCGTAAGACGCCTTATGAGCTACTGAAAGGCAGGAAACCAACCATATCCTATTTTAGGATCTTTGGCTGCAGATGCTATACACTAAATAATAGGAAGTACCCGCGTACTAAGTTTGGTGAAAAATGCTTCGAAGGTATATTTATGGGCTATAGTAGCCATAGCCGAGCATATAGGGTTTTAAATAATAAAACCCTAGTGGTAGAGGAATCCATAAATGTTGTATTTTATGAAGGAAGCTTGCTAAACAGCAATTCTTCCAGTGGTCTTCTTGAAGATGCAGGTACAAGAATTGAACAGCTTAGTCTCGATGAGACCGCTAAAGATGCAACTCCCAAGTACGTCAAAGTCTCCACCACAACACCTACTGGAGATGATGACGGTTAGAATGGAGTTATCCTCCCTGAAGAGGAAGGAGCCCCAAAAAATGTTAGAGCTCCAGATGCCAGACTGTTAGAGCTTCATCACGTGAGGGATCATCCCACAAATCAAATCATCGGAGATCCCCGTGACAGTGTCAGAACTCGCCGAGGTACAATTAACGAGATTCTGCATTTTAGCTTTCTGTCACAGGTTGAGCCAAAGAAGTTCGACGAAGCGAACAAGGATGCATCTTGGATCTTGGCCATGCAAGATGAACTGCATCAATTTGAACGATGCAACGTCTAGACGCTGGTTCCCAGACCAAAGGGGCAGAATGTGATCGGCACCAAGTGGATCTTCAGAAACAAACTGGATGAACACGGGGTCATCATAAAGAATAAGGCCAGGCTGGTGGCTCAAGGTTAGAGACAGGAGGAGGGGATTGACTTCGACCAGACCATTGCACCAGTGGAAAGGCTCGAGGCGATCAGATTGTTCCTGGCATATGCTTCGCACAAAGGATTCACTGTCTATCAAATGGACGTGAAATCGGCATTCTTAAATAGCAACCTGAAAGAGGAAGTATATGTCGCACAACCCCCAGGTTTTGTTAATCCGACTTATCCCAATCATGTATATTTTCTTAATAAAGCTTTATATGGCTTAAAACAAGCTCCTCGAGCTTGGTATGAGACTCTGTCTAGCTTTCTTCTTGAGAACAAGTTCTCTAGAGGAAATAAAAGATAAGACATTGTTTCTTAGGGAAGTCAAAGGAAAGATTTTGCTGGTGCAAATCTATGTCGATGACATAATATTCGGGTCAACGGATAACAACCTTTGCAAGAAGTTTTCCAAACATATGCAAGGGAAGTTTGAAATGAGTAGTATGGGAGAGCTGAAGTTTTTTCTTGGTAATTCAAGTGAAACAGTCTGAGGATGGGATTTTCATCTCTCAGACGAAGTTCACAAATGAACTCCTCAAGAAATTCGGAATGGAGAATGCAACCTCTATGAGGACTCCAATGGGATCCACTGTGTCTCTGGACAAGGATGAGAAAGGGAAACCTTTTGATGAAACCAAGTACAGAAGCATAATTGGATCCCTGCTCTATCTTACTGCTAGTAGACCGGATATTATGTTTTCCACATGCGTTTGTGCCAGATATCGGGTGAACACTAAGGAATCTCATTATGTCGCTGCAAAGCGGATTCTTAGATACCTTAAAGGTACACCAAATCTTGGCTTGTGGTACCCAAGAAACAATGATGTCGAGCTGATAGGCTTTTCAGATGCTGACTTTACAGGAAGCAGGGATGACAGGAAGCACTTCCGGGATGTGTCAATTCCTCGGAAGAAGGCTTATTTCATGGAACAGTAAGAAGCAGAATTGTGTCACAACCTCCACAGCTGAATCTGAGTACATCTCAGCAGACAGCTGTTGCGCACAACTTCTATGGATCAGAAATCAGCTCAAAGATTATGACCTGAAGTTCAGCAAAGTTCTGATGTATTGCGACTCCTCGAGCGCAATAGCAATTGCGAACAATCTTGTATCGCACAACAGAATGAAGCATATTGAAGTGCGATATCACTTCATTCGAGAGCATGTGGAAAACAAAGACATATCTCTCTGCTATGTCCCCACGGATAAGCAGGTTGCAGATATCTTCACAAAGCCCCTAGATAAGGCCAAGTTCAGTCTCTTCAAAACTGAACTCGTCATGCTGAACTATGAAGAATGAAGACTGTGCGTCTCAGGGCTCTTGGATCAAGGGGGAGCATTCGCAAGGAACTCAAGAGTAAGCACAGAAGCAAGAACTGAGGGGGAGCACTGTGACAAGTGCAAAAGTCCCAGATTTGTAGAAGCCGAAAAGGGGGAGATTACCCTCTCGGTTAAGGTGTTAAGGTGCTCAGGCTAAGTATGCTCCAAATTCTCTAAAGATAATGGTATGAAAATTCATAATTCATTCTCAACTGATTATTCAGTTTGTGTTTTTCTTCCATCCGTTATATTCACCTTAGCTTGTAGGGTTTAGGCTTCTTCAAATAGGGGGAGATTGTTGGGTATTGTATCCTCAATGTACCTGATTTGAAGAAGCCCCTGAACCAGCTAAGGTGAATTGACAATGTATTTGATCATTTGTATTCAAGTTGTGCTTGCAGTTACTCCACGCTAAGAACACACCAATTTCAGGGTGCAGTAGGTCAATATACACGGGTCTGCGCAACGTAATCCCTCGTTGAGCAGATCAGTGTGTTGGATTACGTGTACTCTCTCTATTGGAGTGTACTTACTTTCAAGTACAGGACAGTGATAGATCAAGAGCAGGCAAGGAGCAAGAATGGGTCAAAGACCACCTCACGGGAAGATAGACGAAAATTCGTCTAAGTAAGATTTGACGAGAATCACTAAGTGATTCTCGCCGATTCGACGAGAATCACTAGTGATTCTCGCCGAATCGGCGAGAATCACTAGTCTATTCTCGCCGAATACTTCCGGCTGTCTCAGCGCCGTCTAGAATTCTGCCAAGGAAGAATTGGCAAGAATCACTAAGTGATTCTCGCCGAATCGTCGAGAATGTCTTTGCATTCTCGCCGATTCATCGAGAATGAATTGTGATTCTCGTCGATTCTCTCTGGATGGCTTACTTTTTCAGCTAGAAATCTTCTAAGTAGAATTCGACGGGAATCATTAGTGATTCTCGACGAATCGTCGAGAATCACCAATGATTCCCGCCGAATTTGCCTTAGGCGATTTTCGTTGGCGCACTGGACCGGACCAAATGTACAGGCGTTGTTTTGAACCGGATTTAGGGCTACTTTTGGTGGGGACCACAACGGTCATAAAGGATGACCTACAGTATATATATTCGTGTATTTTGAACAGTAAAGACAATCCATCCATACAAAAAGTAAGAGCCACCGGATTTGACCTAGCGGATCGCGTATTCTCTTCCGCCTCCGTCTCCGCACATCAAGTTGTCGCCGCCGCCGATCGTGGATTCTTCCTGATCTCCCGGGGACAGAAGCTTAGCCAAGCAACGCGTCTCACATGTCTATCTTGAGATCCTTTGTCTCTTGATTTGTTAAACGTGAATACCTTCCCCTTCCGAATTGATTGAGACGATCAATCCAAGTAAGACCATTGGTAGACCTTGCTAGATTTGCTACGAAGGTTTGATCTCGAAAGAATTGCTGCCGAAATTTGAGCCGCCGCCGATCTTGAAAGAATCGTCGTCGTAATCTTTGCCGCCGCCGATCTCGAGGAGATCCTTTCCAAGTGAGAGCTAAGGTCGTGGACTCTTCGTCTTCTTCAAGAACGCATCATCGAACGAAGTGGGACACCAAGCACTCCAAAAGTAGTTTGTATTTTATACATTCCATTTTTACTTTTGTTGTAAAGGAACGTTGGTTCCTCATTGTAAGGGTTGGGTGCAACCCGTGGTGGAGGAGTGGTGACTCCTTCGAGTGGAAGGGTTCCTTCCATTAGTGTGAGGATTGGATTTCAATCCTGTTGGTGAAGTGACCGAGTCATCCCTTGTTGGGAGATAGGTCGAAGGGGGAAAGTGGACGTACCCAAATCGGGGAACCAATATAACTTCCTGTGTCTTTCTGTGCTTTGTTTGTTTTCTTTTATTGTGCAGGTAAAATTTTAATTCCGCAAAAAGACTGCACATCACCTATTCCCCCCCCCCCCCCTAGGTGAAGATAGTTGACACTAGTGTGACTTTCACAAACTATGCAAGATATTCTCTGATCTAATGCATTCTAAGTTTGAGATGAGTAGCATGGGAGAGTTGTCATACTTCCTTGGTCTACAAGTGAAGCAATCCCCTGATGGCATATTCATATCCCAGTCTAAATATACAAATGAGCTTATTAAGAAATTTGGGATGGCTGATGCCTCCTCTATGAAAACTCCCATGGCTGCCAATACTGTGATTGACTCTGATGAACATGGAAAACCAGTTGATCAGACAAAGTATAGGGCTATTGTTGGATCCCTACTCTATCTCACAGCAAGAAGACAAGACATCAGGTTTGCTACATGTCTTTGTGCTAGGTTCCAAGTGAGCCCTAAAGAATCTCATCTTATTTTCATTAAAAGGATTTTAAGATATATAAAGGGTTGTCCTAATCTAGGACTCTGGTATCTAACAGAGTCAGCATTTGAGCTTACTGGATTTTCTGATGCTGACTATGCTGGATGTAGAGTGGACAGGAAAAGCACTTCAGGAACATGTCAGTTCCTTGGTGATAGACTTGAGTCCTGGTTTTGCAAGAAGTAAACATCTGTGTCCACATCAACTATTGTGACTGAATACATAGTAGCTGGCAACTGCTGTTCACAGATCTTGTGGATACAAAACCAATTCCTGGATTATCATTTCAATCTAAATAATTCAACCATATTTTGTGATAGTACCAGTGTTATATCCATAGCACATAATCTAGTGCATCATAGTAGGACAAAGTATATAGATATAAGACATCATTTCATAAGAGACTATGTGGACAAACAGAAAATTAACCTTGAATTTATCTCCACTGATTTGCAAAGGGCAGATATTTTCACCAAGACCTTGGATGAATCTAAACATTTGTTCTTTCTGAATCAATTAGGAATGATAGATGGAAAGGCTTAATTTTAAATCTGTCCTTAGTGTAAACGATCGGAAACAATTCGTCGACCTGAGATCGACGATTTGCAAACTTATCGTTGAGAGTTCGTCGACCAGAGATCGACGAAATCTCTGTATGAAGTCAGTTTCATCGACCTTAGATCAACGATCCTTTTTCAGGAAATATTTCTGAGGACGACGAAATATCTCCATATCTTCAGTCTGAGATTGACGAATTTATCTCTTCATGAAATTTTTCGTCGACCTGAGATCGAAGAATTTTTCTTTTTGCAGGACGGAACTTGACGTTTCATATTATAAAAAACCTTATAACTAGGTTTTCTTCGAGCTCCATCCCGCGCTTTCAATTCCTTTGCACTTGATCTCTTACTTTCTTTATTGTAGGTGATCATGTCGATTCCAGCAAGCGCTCTCACAACAATGAAATATGATATGGATTTTGACATAGACTTCGAGTCTTTCAAATACTCAGATCAAATATTCCTAGACATTCTGCAATTGTTTGAAGATTTACATTTGAAGAATCTAATGACAATCAGGATAAAGATTCCGGCGACCGAGATTAGAGAATGGGTCTACTCATTATCGTCTTCAGATGCTGACACATTGGTTGGAACAATAGCGGGTAACGCCGTCTCCCTCACCCCTGAAATTCTTTCTAAAATTTTCGGTTTAGTGAATGGAGAAGAGGACTTGGAAATCGATTCTACTGAGTATGATGAAATGTTGAATCGAATGGGTTATTCTGGTGACAACCCTAACAAATTACTGAAGAAACATCTGTCTGCGGATTATAAGTTTCTGGCAGATGTTGTATAAAAGGTTCTGCTGGGTAAGCACACCACCCACGATCACATAACTAGACATTAGTTCCTTGTGATGTGTGCAGTGGCAAACAAGAAGGCCATGAACTGGGCCAAAATTCTGTTTGATTTAATTAAGAAGAAAAACACAAAGAAGGAAGTGTGTTTTGGCCAGATTTTGGGAATTTTTCTTCAGACCAAGGCTATTGAATCACTGGTCACCCCGACCATATTCACTAATGCCTCTAAGAGGCTACCCTACACCTTATTTAGCAGGTGGGAGAGGAGCATCCCTAAGCCTTCCAAGGCTTCCTCTTCCAGATATTCTGAGAGTACAAGGGCTGTTCCAGCCACTTCCCACCCTGCTGAGGATATCCCCATTCCCCCTCCACCTCCACTTGATCAATCAACTTCAACATCTCTCCAACTTACTTCCACAACTCCAACACATCCACCTACAACTCCTGCTTCCCCATCCATATTTCTTAACCAATTCAATCTCCAGTACATTTATCCCCACAACATCATTCTCTAAAGCATGTTACTCCTCCTCATTCACCTCTTCCTTCTCATCTTGCTGAAATTCCTCCTCTTCAAAATCTATCCTCCCTACCTTCATTCAATCCTCTTTCATCCCCTAGTCATTCTCCATCCCCTCCAGATGAGCAAATGCAAGATTCTCATCCCTGATCTTCCATCTTCAATCAATTTGTATCTACTCAAACCCCACCTGAATTCATGGGCATTGCTTCACCATCCATTTAATCCATTCTGCAATCCATCACACCTCTCCTCCAACAACTCATAGCAGAGGCCATTTCACCTCTTGCTTCTTCTATTTCTTCTCTTGCTGCCCAACTATATGCCTTCCCTGTCGCTCCTTATTCAGTAAGGGGCCTGACTCATGTGCTTACTGAAACAAGGCAGGGGAGATACTCCATGAAGAAGTAGCTCCAGCAGCAGCAGCATCAGTAGCAGAGATAGAGGTTGTTGATATTGAGATAGCAGTTGCAGAACTCTCAGAATTTTTAGACATTGATTATGAAACAGCTGATTTAGATCATTCTTTGGATATTTATTCTAAAGACTGCTTCATTTCTCCAACAGTTGAACTGAACTCAGTTCTTGATTTCTTTGATCTTATGTATATCAACATTCTTTCTTTTGTCTCTCCTCAGTTTTGTACAGACATTGTTTGTTATACAGCTCCTGTTAGCTCAGAAGTATTACAGCTTATTAAGAATAGCTTTTCAACTCTAGAGCCTGAGCTTGTTCTAGTTTTAGAGGTTGAGCCTGTTAAGACTGCTGAGGATGAGTTCTCTGAGCCCAAGGCTTTTTCCCCTCCCACTTTTGTTTTCTCTACCTCTCCATTACCAGATATGGATGAGATTTTTGCTGCATACATGGATCAGGAAGCTGAAATGGTTTTAGATGCAGTGGTTCCTCCTCAAGATGTTCTACCTCTAGTTCCTCCTCAAGTAGACAAACAGATCTCAAAAGAAACATTAAAAGCAATAGATGCTCTTTATGCCAATCCCCAGAGTTCCTCTGAAGATGACTCAAACAATGATTCTGATGATTCTGATAATTCCAAATCTAATAAAAAAGTTATCAAGAAAAGAAAGGCTGCTCCAAAGGCTGCTCCTAAGCCCAATCCCAACAATGATACTCCCTACTATATTTTGTAGAATATAACTCCATACCTAGGGATGCCTCATTAGATATGGCTGTCTAAAAGTGATCAAAAAGAAAGGAAGAAGAGGAGAAGGTACAAGTCTCCTCCCAGGCAATTCAGGAAAGACCCTCCTCCTCCCTCCTCAGGTACTTCTGGAAGTGTTACTCAGAGAGCTGCTCCAATAACCAAGACTTATCATAGACAGTCAAGGCATGGCAGTCAGCAATATTCTTCAAGCCATCCTCCTCCAGCTTCTTCCAAGAGAGTTTCTGCAGATACTACTGTTAAATCTCAACAAAACTCTAGTCCAATCAGGCCAGATTCTCCTCCTATTCCATTTGTTGATCTAGAACAGAAGACCTCTGCAAGAATGGCTAGATTTCAGGAGTTAGTAGGACTCTCTCAGATTAGGAAAGCTAAAGCTGAAGGCAAGGATCCTTCTAAGTTTTCAACTATGTCTTCATACAGGAAAGAAGAACTGACCAGGTATGTAAAAGCTAACAAGTTTTTTAATGCTGATGAGTATATGAAATTGCATCCAGAGGCTGTAGTTTCCAGAGCAACTTCTCAGAATATTATTGGTGCATCTGACATGACCATGTCAAAAAGAGAAGCTGTTAATCCTAACAGAGAAATCTTATTCAAATAGTCTACTGAAAAGTCTGAGAAAGCTATTCCCAAGCAGAAACAATTATTTTAGTTATTGTAATTTTATTGTTTAAACTCTACTTCTATTTATATCATGAAGCATTTGTTGTAAATATCTGTTGAATGTATTATTTCTGCCAGATATATGCTTCTTGCTTTATGATTTCTTTTGGTTTGTTTTAGTGACCTCACCCAAATAAGGGAGATTGTTGGATCCTTAGTTGGATTTGGGCTAGGTTCACTAATTTAGGCTGAGTCTTACCCACCTTATATAGCCAGGGTCTAGTCTAGTAGTCCTAGAAATTTAGGCTAAGTCCTTTTAGTTTAACCTTCTTTGACCAGCCTGCAGAGGACCTCAGAAGATTCAGTTTTAGAAGTTTTTCAGAAGATAGTTTGATCAGTTTGAAGTTCTTCGAACTCAGCTCGACGATCGTCGATCTCCGATCGACGAACTCAGAGTTAATTCTCTGAGCTGAGCTCGATTATATTAGAGCTCAGGTCGACGATCAGTTTTCTCCAGACAGATTCTCAGCTCGACTATTTTCTGTGTGTTTAAGTTCTGTGGTCGACGTTCTCTGAGTGTAGAATAGGTTCTCAGGTCGACGTTCTTGGAGCACAGAATCAGTTACTTATACTCAGCGTGTGCTTTGCAGAGCTCAGGTCGACGAACAGGATTTCTCAGGTCGACATTTTCTTAGTGCAGCTCGACGAAATCTGTTCTCTGGTCGATGAATTCTGTAAGCTGTCTGTTCTTTGTTCTTTCCTTACCTATTCCCTCTTTATTACTATTTTAAGTCATAAATTCCCTGAGTAATCAATGCTCATATTCCCTATGATTATATCTATTTCTTGGCAGCATTGATTATGGTATTCATCAGAGGATTTATTCGACATATTTCTCGGGACAGGTTAGGAAATGAATAATGACAGATTTGCTAGTCGTTTTCCTTCCCAGATTTCCAGCAAGACATTAATTGCAGTTATTCAAATTTCTAAGAAAGATTGGTCGTCGAGGATAATAGATAGAAGACTTTTTAAAACAGAACACTTTTTGATACAAACTGGCAGCAGAGATACAATTCTTACAGAGCAGAAAAATTTCAGAGAGAGATATTCTTAGAAGAGCAAAAACCTCACAACAACTCTCAATCCACATCTCTCACTTTGCTCTCAATAAGATAGAAGAAGAACAACATAAGTTAATCAAGAGTCTTCTTTATCCTCTCCTTCCAGGAATTTGCTGAGATAATAGTCCATCTATCTAAAGTTCATGGATCTGCTTTTCACAAGCTGAAGACACACTCCTGAACAAAGCTTCTCAATTCCTGAACAACTCTACATCTCAGGGGGAGCTTTGACAAGATCTGGAATCCACACAAAGTATTCTCAAAGTGCATTTGAGAATAGAGAAGACTAACATCACCTTCTTTCCCACCCCAATGTACAGGGTTTTAACTCCCTTCAAAAGTTAGTCTGGTTCATAAGTCACCTTCCAAAAGACTTGAGTTTAGTTTTTGGGCACCTGATCAAAAGCTCAAAGGGTTGCAATATCTCCCTGTAAATAGATATTGTGGTGGCAGTCACCTGATCAAAACCTGTAGTGGATTCCTACCAGGGTGGTAGAAGAGTTGATGTACCCAGTTGGGGAACCACTATAAAATTCTTCTGTTGTTTGTGTGTTTGTTGTTTTCCTTTTGGCTTGTGTTGTGGTAGCTTAGTGTAGCATATCTTTGCTTCTGTTAGCTATTACTAATATCACCTATTTTTATATTTATAAAAATTGTAAAGGGATTTTTAAATAACTCTATTCACCCCCCCCCCCCCCTCTCTAGAGTTAACCAGAGATTACTCTCCCTTTTCTTTCACTCCCACTCTTCATTACATCTATCATCTACTGAGTCATACTTTGAGTGGCTGAGGCGAAAGCTCTGGTGTAGTGAGTAGACAGGATATTCTTTACCTCTATACCATGTCTTCGCGATATTGTATTCACTTGGGATATATGTTAGCACATTTCATTCTTCATCAGTCCGACAATTCTCGTATTGGGTCTATCTATGTAGCACCCTACATCACACGCTTGGCGAAGAACATTAATATCTTTGATTCCCTTTCCTCGATGACAGTAGTAGCGAGGACAGTTCCTATCACTGTGGCAATTCTTCGATCAATCCGCCTCATCACTGCACGTTAGGGTAAGTGTGGACTTGTTTATTCTATTGCGAGGCGCGGACCTCAGCTTTCTTCTGATTCCGACGATGATGACCATGACCTCGACGAGCCTCAGATTCCTCTATCCCAATCTACTTATCCTCATGGAGACCCCTACTCCTCGATCGCGATCTCAGTATTCACATGATTTCCATCACCTTTATGAGACCGTGATCTCACCGCGCTTACACAATATAGAGGACTCATATCAGTGGATAGAGGCCGTCTTAGCTCAGATCAGGGATCACTTGAAGCTCTCTCCTCCTCAACCGGCAGCTCCCTGCTCCCCTCACCTCCCCGACGATCCTTTAGATCCTGCCGACCCAGCAATTTATTTTTGATTTCTCTGTAGTATACTCTATTTGGATATATATCATCAGATATTATATGATATCACTTTTGCTCCTATTGTACTTCTTATGCTCTTCTATTTTATTGATGCTCAGTTCTTTATATATTGTTTTATTTGCTTTATCAGTTCTTTATGTTGCATTGAGGACACTGCAAATTTTAAGTTTGGGGGTGGATATTCTTAAATTCTAATATTTAACTACAGGACATGATTACAATTTGTTATGAAATAGGCCAAAATAAAAAATTCTTATATTTTTTTTACTCAATATTGTTAAACACCCATAATAAAATTGCTTTTGCTTCTTTTAAAGCTTTCATTAATTCACTTACTTGGGATTATAACAAATTAATTTGCTTTGGCAAGCTGATTAAAATGAATTAAAGTAGACTCATTGAGTGAACAAATGTGTTGTTAGTAATTATGTATAGAAATTCATTAGATTAATTTTCTCTATATAACTTATTTTTAAGATTAGTCCTCTATATTATTAACTAACAATCACTCTATTTTAGAAAATATAATTATTTATAATAAAGCGAGTCGAAAAGTGTAACATTTTGATAGTTTTTTATTAGGGAATCAAAATGAAGAATACTCTTTATTAGTGTCTAGAACTTGCCCCTAGCAATCCTCAAAACATTCGCAGAAGTTAATTAGTTAAGGGCGAAAATGACTTATGTAACACCCCTATACATCATATGGAATATAACAGAAGGTCCAGTCGGGGCCCCACGCCATATACCACAGACAGTTAGCGGAGTTACTAATTAATACCAAATTACCACCATAGGAATTTGAATACTAACTCAAAGCATTCTAGCAGAAGTTTTTAAAATAGTTAGACGAACCATAAACAACACATGAATGTCCACTACAGCCACAATAGAAATGAAAGAACATACACAAAAGTCTCGACCTTAGGGCCTTATAAGTGTTTACCATACATGTTTTCCATACTTTGGCACGCAGGCCGGCCACAAATGAGCATAAAAAGTAAGCATTTCACTTTGGCCTTCGAAGGCCAGCACAGCATCAAGGGCTTTAGCCCGCTACTTGCCACTAGGATCACTTATTCTTGCATACGAACAATCCACCGAATGGTGGTAAAACAAGGCAACGGTCAGCTAAAGCTGACCAAATTATAACGACCCCGCCCCTTAATCGGGGTGGCGGTGCTCCTTCCCTGCATTTCATTAGTATAACCAAACATGATAGTGAAAGTATAATTTAAGCACACTTCGCCACAGGCATAGGCACGCACGACCACACACCTCGTGCTCTCAGGGCACATTCTCGGTGAATCTAGTCCATTCTGAGGCTTCACCACCTCCCCCAGGACGGCAAACATCGTGATCATTTCAGTCCTTTCGGCCAAAGCCTAAGACTCGCCCCCTATGCCCCTAGTAAGTGCCACGTACTTTAGATCTCTTTATCCAAATCACATAGAGCGGGTACGGTTCAACTCAACCCGTTGTTCACATCGTCATGTCAGTTTAAGTCATCGGCACGGGTCAGCCTCCCCGATTCCCGAAGAATCGATCACACAATATTTCATAACCCAGTTATGTACAAGGTTGTCTCCCAGGCCACCAAGATGGCAGAAAAATGCTCTTCTGCCATGTTTTTCGGGTGCACCTTAGAGTTAGTCCCCAAGGCTCCCTGCTGCAATCTACCGCACAGCATCCCGAAAAACAAACGACACGGAGTCTTCTCCGGTAATACATGCATTATGAAAACATCACTGATACAGACCAACCTGTCCGGATAGGCTTCACACACCATTCCTATGTCCGTACTTCGATTTCGAACTCTATATGCAAAACTACGGGGATAATCCATATCTACCCGAAGGAATACCACACGCTCACCGCACACTCGTGGTAGAGGATTTCCTATGCAAAAGGAAGAGGACTTCACATGTCCAAGTAGAGAATCATTACCCTGGAGGTTCTCTTCGGCGCCATGGAAAATGAGCCGGATGAAAACCATCGCAACGGACTCGCCTCCGTGGATCTAGGCTCGGCTCGCGATTCGGAGCTCCGAAGCTCCAACAATGGCGGGATTCCTCCTTCTTCTCTCTTTGCTCTCCCCTCTCTCTACCTGTTAGAAAGAGATTGGGCCAAATGAAATGAGGCCTAAACCCTCATTTCTCGGCATTATACCAACAGGAGGTATTCTGGGTCGTCGGATCCCTCTTAAATAAAACGAACGGCCTTGATTTACTCTTAAAATGAACTTCATGGGTCCGTACACGGCCGGTGACACAGTCATGTCACAGGCGGTGTCCCGCACTCGCCGTAACCCAGTGAAACACAGAACAGGACATGGCTCTGGACACACCCGTGTCATAGGCCGTGTGCCCGACACGGCTTTGGACACGCCCGTGTCACAGGCCGTATGTCTTGCTTACAAAAAGACGGCCAAACATCGAGAAGGACACGGCCCTGGACACACCCGTGTCCCAGACTGTGTGCCCGACACGGCTTTGGACACGCCCGTTTCACAGGCCATGTGAAACTGTAAGGGCTCCAAAAGTCCTTCAAAATACTACCAATGCATCCCCAATTTTCATAGGGCTTAGCTAAGGGTATTCTAAACATAGTGACCAATACATATTCGGGTTTTGGGGCGTTACAACTCTCTCCCCCTTAAATGAACTTTGTCCTGAAATTATAGAATGGAAAGGTACACAAAATTAAATTGTACCTGAGTAGAATAGCTCGGGATACTCCTCAAGCATGGTCTGCTCTCGCTCCCACGAAAGCTCCTCACGGCCGCAATTGTCCCATCAGACTTTGACCATCCTGATGGCTTTGTTCCGCAATTATCTGACCTCCATATCCTCGATCCGAATAGGTATAACTTTCATTGTTAGCCCGCTATCGACCGATACTTGATCCGCAACAACCACTTGCGCTGGTTCTTTCATGGCTTTGCATAGGACCGAGATGTGAAATACATCATGCAATCCACTCAACTCTACCGAAAAAGCCAAATGATAGGCGGCTTCACCAACATGCTCCAAGATCTCAAAAGGCCCAACATATCTCGGACTAAGCTTCTTTAAGCATCTAATCCTTGATACGCCTTTAAACGGCTTTATCTTGAGGTATACCCAATCGCTCACCGCAAACTCCACGTTTTGATGCTTAGCATTATAGTACTTGGCCTGCCTATTTTGGGCTATTAATAGCCGCTCTCGAATCAACCGTATCATTGAAGTTGCATCTTCAACGTCCCTTCACTTGTACAGCTTTGATTCTCCCATTTCTACCTAAGACAATGGCATACGACACCTCCTTCCATACAGAGCCTCAAAAGGCGCCATCTGAATGCTGGCTTGGTAGCTATTATTATAAGCGAACTCAATCATGAAAAGATGGTCTTCCCACCTTTTCTCAAAATCCAACGCACACATACGAAGCATATCTTCCATCATCCTGTTCACCCTTTCAATTTGCCCATCTGTTTGTGGGTGAAAAGCTGTGCTGAAGTTCAACTTGGTACCCAACAACTGATGAATGAGCCTCCAATCGTTAGATGTAAATCGGCCATCACAGTCACTAACGATGCTCCGGGGCACACCATGCAAATGGACTATGCTATCCACATAAAGCTTCGCCAGCTTCTCCACTAAATCATCCTTCCTATTGGGTATAAAATTTGACACCTTCATTAAACGATCAATGACCACCCAAATGGCGTCGTTCCCCTTGTGCGATCTCGACAAACCGTGTACGAAATCCATAGAGATGTCATCAAACTTCCACTCTGGTATAGGCAGGGACTTTAGAAATCCACCTGGCTTCTGGCATTCAGCCTTCACCAAGGCACAAGTCTGACACTTCGCCACATATAGTGTTATGTCTTTCTTCATACCTGTCACAAACCGCATTTTCATAGTGCGGTAGGTTTTTGCAAACACGAGGTTTCGAACCCGCGCTGCCTTCATAAGGCACCTTCAACAGTCCTCATCACCAACTGAGCTGCAGCTCAGTTGGTGATGAGGACTGTTGAAGGTGCCTTATGAAGGCAGCGCGGGTTCGAAACCTCATGTTTGCAAAAAACCTACCGCGCTGAGAAACAAGTCGGAGATGGGTTTGGGTGGCACTGGACTACAGTCCTTTAACGATGTCGTGGGCAGGCCACACTGTGCGGCCCTTTCGGTTGCAGCAGCCTCTGAGCCCTCAACCTGGGTGCACTTTTTTGTAACGACCTGGGTTGAGGGCTCAGAGGCTGCCACACCCGAATGGGCCGCACAGTGTGGCCCGCTCCATGGCGTCGTTAAAGGACTGCAGTCCAGTGCCACCCAAACCCATCTCCGGCCTGTTTCTCAGCGCGGTTGGTTTTTGCAAACACAAGGTTTCAAAACAGCTCAGTTGGTGATGAGGACTGTTGAAGGTGCCTTATGAAGGCAGCGCGGGTTCGAAACCTCGTGTTTGCAAAAACCTACCGCACTGAGAAACAAGCCGGAGATGGGTTTGGGTGGCACTGGACTGCAGTCCTTTAACGACGTCGTGGGGTGGGTCATGTTGTGCGGCCCATTCAGCTACGACAGCCTCTGAGCCCTCAACTCGAGTCGTTACAATACCTGGCCACCAGAACATCCTCTTCAAGTCTTTGAACATCTTTGTGCTCCCAGGGTGAATTGTGTACTTGGTAAAATGATCCTCGTACATCAATTCTTCTCATAATCTCCCAACGTTAGGGATGCACAACTGACAACCTTTCCATACAAGGCCATCGTCAACAAAGAACTAGTCATTCGACCCATCCACGGACTCTACCAAGCGACGTTTCAAGCTTAAATCCAACTCCAAGGCCTGTCGAATCCTGTCTACGAGGTCGTATTGAACCTTTGTCCAACTCAAACATGCATTAGCATTAGATCCCTTATCAACACATGAGATCTCCAAAGCCTGAAAATCATGAATGGGCCGCTCGTCATTTCCTCTGCAACCAGTTGGCCTGTGTAGGAGTTCTATAACTCAGATCATCTGCGACAACATTCCCCTTCCTAGGAATATAATGAATCTTGTAGGTGTAGTCCCCAAGTAACTCCATCCACCTATGCTGGCGCATGTTCAGGTCCTTCTGATAAACCAGATACTTCAGGCTCTTGTGATCTGAATAAATGTCGACCTTTACTCCATATAGGTAATGTCTCTTTTGTTGGAACCAGCAAAGCCGATTCCCACCTAAAGCTCGGAACCTAACTGAGGCAGCTTGTGCTTACTCCCTTGGGATCCCTCCTCAAGCGAAGAACTAGACCGGAGGCTTCAGTGAGGAGGTCCCCACCCTCTTACCCGGAAGAGACTAGAACTAGAGCTCTTCCCCCTCCCTAGCCAATACTACTGAGCTAGGTTGCCTTAGAAAAAGATAAGAGGAGTCCAAGAAATGCTTCTTCTCTAAGGCACCTTATCGGTCTATTTATAGGCCTCTGAACTGGGAACTGCCAATAACCAAACTATACTGCTGTGAAAATACCAGAATACCCTTGGCTGTGGTCTGCCAACAACAGCTAAACTCCGCTGTCTTAAAAGACTAAATGCAGCCCACGCAGGGTAAAGAGTAAAAACACCTCCGGGGCCCAGAAGGTGGGCCCGACCTTACCTGAACTGGCCTTAAAACTAAGACGGCCCTTCTCTCGAGGCACCTCTCACTAGGGCCCTCTCGCCAGGCCGAATCCTCTTCACTCGCCTAGGCCCTCTCCTCTCGCCTGGGCCCCTCTCACCGGGCTGAGCCCCTTTTTTTCCTCTCGCTTGGTCTCCTCTCGCCACGAGGCTTCTCTACTGAATCCCCTCGACTCGCCTAGGCCCTCTCCTCTCGCCTGGGCCCTCTCCTCTCGCCTGGGCCCCTCTTGCCGGGCCGCGAGCCCGAGGTTGTACACAATCCCCGCTCTTTTCGAGGTTGGCACAAACTCGGAAAGATAGTCCAACCGAGGCTCGCGATGGTACGGCCAATTTATTGAGGGAATCTTTTGGTGGGCCCCTTGCACAGCCTATAAATATAGAGTTCCTCCCCATAAGGGGGTGTTTTCTCTCTTTCCTCCCTCCGGACATCTGCCTATATGTCTCTCAGTCAAGGTTTTCGGGATCGCATCGCGGCCGTGCGCCAACGGAACAAGGCGACGGCGGCGGGTCTGAACAAGATCCCCACCGTGATTCTCCTTCGCTACCGCCCTCCACCTCTCTCCCGAAAAAGGCAAAGGTTCCGGAGCCTCCCTCTCGGCAAGAGAACCTTCTTCCCCCTTTCCGAGGGGGTATATACCTCCCACTCCAGCTAGCCTCAAGGGCAAAGAGGTGAGTTTCTCCAACCCGCTACGATCTCTTCACACCACACGCTTTTTACTTGCTACCTCTTCCCAGAAAATCTCGGTGCCCCCTCATCGTCCCGAGACCATTCGCATCAACATGTCAGAGCTTTCTTCCCGGCCTCTCTCTCCCCAAGTCTCCACTCCTCCCTCCACCCCCGTGACGGGAGGGATGATCCTTCTACCACATCGGGCTCCACCCGCCGCCTCGGTAAGAGGCCCTACTCCTGACACCTGCTCTCTTCTTCTCGCCGCCTGCTTTTTTCTTACCACTTTACCTCTTTGGCTCCTCCATAGGTGCGAGTGGAACCCCTGCCGAGGACTTACTGGCTGCCGACGTGCCGGTCGATGATTACTCCAAGCAGCTGGCCCCCTCGCCTCCTCCTCCTATAGATGAGATCGAGGACTACCTGGGCGACCCCACGGACCCTATAGAGATGAAGCGCAAGGTGGCCGAGATGCTGCGGAAGCATGCGCGCATCATTCAAGCGCTGGAAAAAGGGAAACAAGCCGCAGACCACCGGATCGACTGGCTAGAGGTGGAATGCGCTCGCCTATCTTCGGAGATAGACGCCGACATTGAGGTGGACAAGACGAATCCCCAGGCAATCTTGGATGACGTCGACCAACAGCTCCGTCTCGCTCGCAGCGGTGTCGAGGCGGCTCGCGCCTTCCACCTCCCCAGTCGTCCTCCCTGCGTGAGAAGCCGCGGGGGAGGACGATGGAGGTGGGATAAGAATTGACGAGAGCTCCGCCTTCTTTCCTTTCGCCCCTCGCCTATCGCTCCTTTCGTTTGTCTTGTCTGTAATAAAATACTTGCCTATATACCGCTAGCTGTGCGCTTTTCGAACTTGACACCCGTCTTCATGCGGGATTAAATTTATTAAAATGGTGCGACTGCACTAATATCTTCCTTTATGCTAATTTTTAACCTTTATTAATTTTTAGCCTTTTTATTATCTTTATTTCCCTGCGTCCATCGCCTTCTTGGGCTGATGACCCACTTAGGGTTCCGCCGCCCGAGGCTTGGAGGGAGAAGGGTCGGCCGGCACTTGCCTTTTCCCGGCGTAGCCCTCTGTCTGCTTACCCTCTTACTCATGAGGGCTATAAATACCCCCGCTGCATAGGCTGAAAACACGCTTTTCTAGACTTCTGCTCGCGGCTCCCCTTCCTTTCATAGCTCGCCTCGCGCTCCCGACCCCTTATCCCCCCCTTTTACTGTCCTTCGTGCCTTCTCGGCGGTCCTCCACTCGCTGACCTTTTCTTTGTCTCGCGCTCCATGGGAAAAGGGAGGTCCGAGGGTGGCGAAGGCCGCAGCCGCTGCGGGAAGAGGTTCTCTGACCACGATTTTCCTCCCGGTCGTCTCTCCGCCGACGAATACGAGGCCTTCCGAAGCGGCTTTTTGCCGGAGGGCTACGAGTCGCGCCCTCCCAAGGTTGGCGAGAGCGTGAATACGTTCTACCCGGGCGAGCTCGCCTTCCCTGTCTCGTATTTCGAGGCGGGGCTCCGGCTTCCCCTCTGGCCAGAGGTGAAGCAAGTTCTCAAGTACTTCGGCGTCATGCCTGCCCAGCTAAACCCCAACGCGATCTCAGTTATCGTCGCGTTCGCGTGCTACATGCGGCGAGAGAAAATAGAATTCAGTCTCACCATTTTCCGGAAGATGTTCGTCTACCATGCCAATCAAGACGGGGTCTCCTTCTTCACCGGGCTGAACCTGAAGGTGTGCGAGACACCCAATAAAAATCACCACTGGCTGACTCGCTTCGTATTCATCCGTGGAATCTGGGCGGCGTCCCTCTCGCGCCCCTGCTCCGCCCGCGGAAACCTTCTATACTTCTCCGCAGGTTGGCGGTACGGACAGGCTCCTTTGCGAGTACCTCGCTGGAAAGAACTTCGAGGTTAGGTTTTTGAGGCGGGGGCTCGCCTCGCTGCTCCCCGTGCTCCCTGGAGAAGGTATGCCCGACCTTCTCGTCTTTTTCTTGCCTTCAGGGCCTTCCTCTCGCTGAACCTTTTCATTAACTGTCTCGCTTCTCCCAGGAGAGAGGAACGTGCCAGTGCACCCCCCCTACAGGAGTAATATCAAGCCGTCTAAAGACATTGCTCTCGCTACTATGGCAGCCGAAGCGGCCAAAGATTCGTTGCTCCCTTCTCCTCGAAAGAGGGCGACTGAGGATTCGGCTCCCTCTCGCCTCACCCCCTCAAAGAAACTAAAGATGAGGCTAAAGAAGGTAGTCTCCTTCCCTTCCGAGAAGGGCAAGGTCCCTGCGGACGCAGCGGTGACGCCGGGTCCTTGAGCCCCATATCCCTGGGATCCGAATCTCCCCACTCACCTCCCTTGACCTCTCCGCACAGGGCCGTCTCGCTTCCTGAAGACACGGCCCCTCTCGCACTTCCCGCGAGCTCTTCTCACCAACCTCGCCAATCCCCTTCTCGCGGGGAGGCTTCTCTCCAGCATCCTGCTCCATCCGCCCACCTAAACTTCAACGCGGGCCCGTCTGTCCCCGACAGCGCCAATGAGCCTTCGCTCATCTGGGATAAGGGGGCACATCGGGTATCCATCTCCACCCTCCTCCCCTCATGGAGAGAGCAAGGGGAACCTTCTGCCCATGCCTTCTCCTTGGGCTTCGGCCTCAATGGGGGTCTCACCCCTGACGCACTCGACGCAGCCTCCACGCGAGATCTCATCTTCAGGACAGCCCACTCGCAGCTCCGTACCTTCGAGCTTTCTCATCGACTCTCGCGCCGCCTAATTTACAACACTCAAAGCTGGAAGGAGATAAACACCCAACTCGCTGTCGAGCGTGAGAAGTCTGGGGATCTCGCCAAGCGACTGGAGGTGGCCGAGAACCTTCTCGCCAAGGCCCGTGGCGGAGTGAGTGAGTTGATACTGGGCCGGCCTTCTCAATTATTCTCCCGCTAGATTTAACTGTTCGTTCCTTTCGCAGGATGCCGAGACGGCTGAAAGACTGCGCTCGCGAGTCGAGGAGCTGGAAACGGAGGTGAAGGAGCTGAAAGCAGAGAAGACCCAGCTCAAAGTGGCCTCTACCTCTCGCTTGCCGGCCACTCTCCCCCTCGCATTATACGCACGACGAGGTCGAGGACTTTTGCCGGGATGCCAACATACGGACCGCCGAGCTCATCCTGAAATGATGCAGAGATGGGCGTGGTTAAAGATGATTGCGAGGACATCACCGCCCAGGACCTCGTGCCCGAGATTTACGGCGAGGGCGAGTCTTCGGCGGGCGAGAGGGACTAGGGCTCCTTGAGCGCAACAGCCTTTTCCTCTCCTTTTTTGTTACGATTATAATGCCTCTTGATTTGGGAATGTCCTGTATTAAGACACGAATATGATTTACTCGTATATACATATTTTTGCTCGCGCCCGAAGCTAGCCCTTTCTTTTCTTCCTCTCCCCCCTTCTTTTTTTCTTTTTCTCTTGCTCGGACAGCTCGCAAGATCTTCGAGATCCTTGGCGGCGAGAGGAGGTTGTCTTTTCTCTCGCCGACTGTTATCAGCCAACCTGGCCGGGGGCTAGCGGGCGAGCTTCTGCCTCTCTCGCGGGCGTAGGGACACCTTCTCTTCCCTCTCGCACAGCCTATTGGCTCTTCCCGGCGCGAGTGGGCCTGAGGGGTCAATTATCCCCCCCCCCCCCCCCCCCCTCTCTTCTTTTTCTTTACGCAGGAAGTCATTTTGAAGTATCCTCCCCCTCCCTTTGTTAGTAGCCAGGGTCAGTGTTTCCCTGATTACAACCATAAGGCATTTATGCTCTCCAACTGCAGCTTCTATGCCCCCTATCCCGTATTGGGATGGAAACAAGTCCTTGCTCACGACCGTAGCCTGGTAGAGTAAGAAGGTAGGTGGGGATGGGGAGGAGATAACCACTCCGCAGAAGGGGCATGATCCCCCTTTTATATTGTTTCCAACCACCGAGTGAGCCTATGGCCCTGCCAGCTTGATGGGAGCCTGGTTAGCGGGCCTTCTCGGGGTCTCCTCTCCTCTTTCTCCTCCAACCGCCGAGTGAGCCTACAGACCTGCCAGCTCGATGGTAGCCTGGACAGCGGGTCTTCTCGGGGTCTCCTCTCCTCTTTCTCCTCCAACCGCCGAGTGAGCCTACAGACCTGCCAGCTCGATGGTAGCCTGGACAGCGGGTCTTTCTCGGGGTCTCCTCTCCTCTTTATCCTCCAACCGCCGAGTGAGCCTACAGACCTGCCAGCTCGATGGTAGCCTGGACAGCGGGTCTTCTCGGGGTCTCCTCTCCTCTTTCTCCTCCAACCGCCGAGTGAGCCTACAGACCTGCCAGCTCGATGGTAGACTGGACAGCGGGTCTTCTCGGGGTCTCCTCTCCTCTTTCTCCTCCAACCGCCGAGTGAGCCTACAGACCTGCCAGCTCGATGGTAGCCTGGACAGCGGGTCTTCTCGGGGTCTCCTCTCCTCTTTCTCCTCCAACCGCCGAGTGAGCCTACAGACCTGCCAGCTCGATGGTAGCCTGGACAGCGGGTCTTCTTGGGGTCTCCTCTCCTCTTTCTCCTCCAACCGCCGAGTGAGCCTACAGACCTGCCAGCTCGATGGTAGCCTGGACAGCGGGTCTTCTCGGGGTCTCCTCTCCTCTTTCTTCTCCAACCGCCGAGTGAGCCTACAGACCTGCCAGCTCGATGGTAGCCTGGACAGCGGGTCTTCTCGGGGTCTCCTCTCCTCTTTCTCCTCCAACCGCCGAGTGAGCCTACAGACCTGCCAGCTCGATGGTAGCCTGGACAGCGGGTCTTCTCGGGGTCTCCTCTCCTCTTTCTCCTCCAACCGCCGAGTGAGCCTACAGACCTGCCAGCTCGATGGTAGCCTGGACAGCGGGTCTTCTCGGGGTCTCCTCTCCTCTTTCTCCTCCAACCGCCGAGTGAGCCTACAGACCTGCCAGCTCGATGGTAGCCTGGACAGCGGGTCTTCTCGGGGCCTCCTCTCCTCTTTCTCCTCCAACCACTGCTCTCGTCCTCTGAAGGAGGGCGCCCTGAGGTATAGTATTAGCATATTCAAGAGAAGGAGAATGATCAATGATACGCTCAAGTAAATTCAAAGGACTTTTATTACTATGGGTAAAAACGCTTCAGATCATCGCCATTGCGGGCGCAGTCCAGGGGTATCCCGTCCACATCCTGGAGGTGATACCCCCCTGACTTTAAGGCTTCTTTTACTATAAAAGGACCTTCCCAATTGGGGTTGAGCTTCCCCACCGAGGCTCCCCTTCCTGCAGCATCTACCTTCTTGAGGACCAAATCCCCCTTTTGAAACTGCTTGATCTGGATGTGCTTATCGAAGTAGCGGGACATCCGGCGCTTGACCTCCTCCTGTCGGACTGTTGTTAGCTCTCTGAGCTCTTCCACGAGGTCGAGAGTAAGCCTCTGCTCCTCTCCATTATCGAACTGCCACCCTTCCTCTCCTTCTCTGGCTGCTGTGACCCTGGGCGATTCAACTTCAAATTCCACAGGTATGACGGCCTCGGAGCCATGAGAGAGTTTGAAGGGCGTTTCCCCTGTGGCCGTGTTGGGTGTAGTTCGCAGAGCCCACAGGACAGAGGGGAGCTGTTCCACCCAGCTCCCCCTCAAGTTCTCTACTTTCTTCTTCAGGAGGTTCACTATAATCTTGTTTGCTGCCTCGACCTGCCCGTTGCTTCGTGGATGATGGACCGAGGCGAACCGAAGGTCTATGCCGAGCTGTGCACAAAAATCCACAAACTATTTGCTAGCAAATTGCGGCCCGTTATCGGTGACTATGGCTAAAGGAAGCCCGTGCCGGCAAATAATCTCCCCCCATATGAAATTCTTCACCACCTGTGAGGTTACCTTTGCCAGGGCCTTAACTTCTAACCACTTTGAGAAGTAATCCACCATAACCAGTAGGAACCTCCTCTGACCACTAGCTTGAGGAAACGGTCCTACCAGGTCCAATCCCCATATGGAGAAGGGCCAAGGAGAGGTGATCGTTCGCAGCCTTTGCGCTGGAAGGAGCTGCAAAGGAGCAAACTCTTGGCACTTCCTACACCTTCTAGCGAGCTCTTCTGCATCTCTTCGTAGGGTAGGCCAGAAATAGCCTTGCCTTAGCACTCTCCCTTCCAAGGTTCGACTTCCCGAATGGCTCCCGCACTCTCCCAAATGGACCTCTTCCAGCACCCTGGGTGCTTCCTTCTCGGACACGCATCGGGCTAATAGTCCAGACAGCGTTTTTCGATAAAGTACTCCTTCCTTCAACAAATAGTATGCAGACTTGTATCGGATTCGTTTCTTCTCGAGATCCCCCTCGGGTAGTCGTCCCGATGCCAGGAAAGTCACAAAGGGATCCATCCAAGACCTCTCCTGGTCGATCTCCATCACCTCCCCCTCTTCTATGGAGGGTCTGAAGAGCTCGGTCATGGTCCCTCCGGCCTGAGGGCCATGCTTCGCGAGCAGGTCTGCCCGAGCGTTCTCCTCTTGAGGAACATGCTGAATGGAGAAGCTATGGAACTGTCCAACGATGCCTTTTATCTTCATTAGGTACAACTGGAGAGTCGGCTCCCTCACCTCGAACTCTCCGCTAATATGTCGCGCCACCCACCAAGGAGTCCGTGAAGACCCTGATATCTTGTATACCCAGCTCCCTGGCCAACCGAAGTCCGGCGATGATGGCCTCATACTCCGCCTGATTATTGGTGAGGGTGAAGTGTATTCTCAAAGCTTGCTCAATCCTAGTCCCCTCCGGACTTGCCAGGATGACCCCTCCCCCGAAAGAATTCCTACCAGAAGCTCCGTCCACCAGCATCTTCCATGCTGCTACGGGAGGTACCTCCATTTCTTCGGCCTCCCATACGTAGTCCGCCAAGAAATCCGCCACCACTTGTGCTTTAATAGCTTCTCGAGGAACGTAGGAGAGGTCGAATTCACTGAGCTCTATCGACCACTTGGCCAACCTCCCCGAGTGTTCGACCCCTTCGAGGATACGGCGAAGGGGGTGATCCATCACAACCTGGATGGCGTGGGCTTGGAAATAGGGTCTGAGCTTCCGGGCCGACACAATGAGAGCGAAGGCCAACTTTTCAAGGATGGGGTACTTCAGCTCTGCCTTCTTGAGGACTCTGCTTACATAATAGATTGGGAACTGCCTCTTCCCTTCTTCGCGGACGAGGACTGAGCTGACCGCCCCCGTCCCTACCCCGAGGTAGAGGAGCAAGTTCTCCCCTTCCCTCGGCCCCTGAAGTAGCGGCGTCTGAGTGAGTTGCTGCTTTAGAGCCGCGAAGGCTTTCTCACACTCAATGGTCCATTCGAACTCCTTCCCTCCCCTTAGGGTTCGAAAGAAAGAAGAGCACCTCTCTCCCGCTCTGGAGAGGAACCTGCTCAAACCGGCTAGTTTACCAGTGAGACGTTGGACTTCTTTGGCATTCCTAGGAGATCCCAGCTCCAGTATCGCCCTTACCTTGTCAGGGTTGGGCTCCACCCCTTCAGGGGTGAGGAGATGTCCCAAGAACTTCCCTCGGCTGGCCCCGAACACACATTTCAGAGGGTTAAGCCTCATCTTATACTTTCTAATGGTTGCAAAGGTCTCCTGTAGGTCTAGGACATGAGACCCGAGGTCCCGACTCTTTACCATCAAGTCGTCCACGTAGACTTTGAGGTTCCGCCCTTTCTGCTCCCGGAAGATCCGGTCCATCATCCTTTGGTAGGTTGCCCCCGCGTTTTTTAGCCCAAAGGGCATCATGTTATAGCTGAAGCAACCATCCTCCGTGACGAAGGTGACATCCTTGACGTCCGGAGGGTGCATGCGTATCTGATGGTACCCTGAAAAAGCATCTAAAAAACTCATTAGTGAGAAACCGACGGCTGAGTCAACCAGTGCGTCGATCCGAGGCAGGGGGTAATAATCCTTAGGACAAGCTTTATTTAAGAGAGAGAAATCGATACACATCCTCCACTTGCCCTCCCCCTTTTTCACCATTACAACGTTGCTCACCCATCCCGGATACCTGTTAGCCGATATGAATCCCGCCCGGAGCAGCTTCTCTACCTCTTCTCTGATGGGCCCGGCCATCTTGGAGGCGATGGCTCTCTTCTTCTGCTGAATGGGGCGAACCCCGGGGTCGAGGTCAAGACGATGGCACGCCACATCCGCGTCGACCCCCGGCATGTCTGCTGCGCTCCAGGCGAAGACATCAATGTTCTCTTCTACACACTTCCGAATTTCTTCCTGGTCCTGCGGAGTGAGCTCACCGCTGATCTTTATCTTCTCTTTTCTCCCATCTTTTGTGAGGATCTCGACCTCCAGAACTTCTACCGCCGCCCTCAACCTCGAGGGTTCTTCCTCCTCCTGCTCTCTCAGCTCTTCCTCCAGATCCTTCGACCCACACCCAACTCCTGAGATTTCCACAGTAGCCACCCTCTCCTGGGCCTTTCCTCCTTCTCCCTTCTCTAACCCGTCTCCTTCATACATCTCCTCCTCCACTACCAGACTTCCTTCCCCTCCTGCTCCTCCAGCCACCTGCTCTCCAGCCATCACTGGCTCCACCGCAATGCCCCTCTCCACTACCATCTCCAACTCCTCTCCTCCAGCCACCTGCTCTCCAGCCATCACTGGCTCCACCGCAATGCCCATCTCCACTACCATCTCCAACTCCTCTCCTCCAGCCATCTCTTCTTCCGCTACCCGATCTTCCTCCATTCCTGCTTCCCTTCTTCCCAGCTCCCCTCTCTCCATCCTTGCTCCCAACTCCTCCGCATCCTCCATCCACGAGATGGTGTTGACCGCCGTCACATAGCACTCCCGAGCCGCTTTCGGGTCCCCTCTCACCCTGATCTGGGTTCCTCCCGAATTGAGCTTCAGGAACTGATGAAAAGAGGATGGAACGCATCTAAAGGCACTGATAAGAGGGCGCCCAAAGATCGCGTTGTAACTGCTGGGAGCGTCCACTATCACGAAGCGACAATTCCTGGACAACCCCCCCCCCCCAAGGTCACCTGAAGTCCTACTCCTCCCTCAACCTCCTTCCTTTCTCCTGAAAAGCCAAACAACGGTCCATCCGCCGCCAACACCCTTCGAGACTCCACCCTCATCTCGTTGAAAGCCTTCTTGAAGATTACATTAACGGAACTCTCATTGTCCACCAGAATGCGAGATACCGTGAAGTTCTCGATGGCAGTCTTGATCACGAGCGCGTCACAGAAAGGATCCTCGTGGTCAGGTAGGTCTCTTCTGGAAAACGTGATCTTCTCATCCGGGGGCGGGGTTTGTGACGTCGAGGCGACGCTCCGACGATACATAGTGTGAAGACTGGCCTTACGGGTGGCCTCGATTCCCACCCCCCCATGAATTACTCCGATCCCCCCTCGATCCCCTGTATCTGACCGGTCTACACACCGATCTTCCTCCCCAGCTCCTGGCACCTCTACTATCCGCACTGCCGGTTGTCGGTCTTCTCCTCCTTTTCCTCTCTTCAACTCCAAGAACTCGGGACATGTTGCCGTCGCGTGACCCTCCTCCTCGTGGAAGTCACAATAGGGCAAAACTCCCTCCCCACGTCTCTCTTCTGGGGGATTCCTCCTCCTCCCAGCTCCCACTCTTCCACGGTCTCTTCCCCTTCCTCTCCCTCTGCCTATGGCCATAGCCTGCTAAGGTGAGGGTGGGAGCGGCCTCGGACCATGCCCCCATCCTAGCGGGTGAAACCTTCCTGGTCCTTGATAAAAGTTTCTTCCCCCCTGCGGAGGACCTCTCCCAGGTCCCTGAACCGGGCCTCCTGGTTGTCTCCACCCCGGCTCCGGGTGTACGGGCCCTCTTAATTCCTCTCTCCTCCTTCCTTCCGGCTGTCTTCCCCCTCCTGGCTCCCTCTGCTCCACCTCCGTCAACCTTGCCAACTTCCTTGCGAATGCCGGGTTTGCCGCCTCCATGGCTATTTCTTTCGCGGCCTTCTCCATCAACCCTTCGAAGGACAACGGCGCCTTCCTGGTGAGGCTCATCTTGAAGAAGCCTTCCCTTAGCCCCACGGTGAAAGCCATCTGGAGGGCGAAGCCAGGCACCTCCTGAATGTCCAACATCTCCTCCTGGAAGCGGTCTACGTACTGAGCCAAAGACTCGTCTGCCCTCTGCTTGATCAGGAAGATGGACTCCGAGTTCCTCTTCCTCTTTTTGGAGGTTGAGAACCGCAGTTGGAAACTTCTGCTCAGGTCCTCGAAGCAATAAATAGAACCAGTTGGGAGTTGGTGGAACCAATCCCTAGCCTTATCCTTCAAAGTGATGGCGAAGAGGCGGCACTTGAAAGCGTCTGTCATGGGTCTGATGGAAACTGCGTCTTCAAACCACTACAAATGTTGGAGGGGGTCATCCTTCCCCACGTAGTAGTTCATTTCCGGCTCGCGGAACCCTTCGGGAACGGATGCCGAGAGGACCAACTCGCAAAAGGGAGATCCTCTCGCCAGTGTTTTCGTCTGGTCCACTCGCGCCACGAGGTCCACCGGCGCGGCACTCGCCGGACTAGGGAAGAGCTCCCTTCCTTCCACCTCTCGCCGACTTCCTTCCGCCACTATCTCTTTTCCTGGCCGCCTCCCAGGTGCATCTTCACCTATCCTCGCCGAGTCGGCTCCTCCTCTGGGTGCGAGATCTTGTACCTGAGGGGGGGTCTCGCACTCGCCTCTTTGCGCGAGTTGTTTGAGGAGATCCATGATCCCTCCAATGGACGTCATGAACTCCGTCCTCCCAACATACTCCTCCCGGCTGGGGGACCTCTCGCCTCCTTCTCCCGCATCTCCCGCCATGAGATAACCACTCGTTCTTCCGCACAGGCCACAGCTCCACGCTCACCGCACCAAAAATGTTGGAACCAGCAAAGCCGATTCCACCTAAAGCTCGGAACTACTGAGGCAGCTTGTGCTTACTCCCTTGGGATCCCTCTCGAGGCGAAGAACTAGACCGGAGGCTTCAGTGAGGAGGTCTCACCTCTTACCCGGAAGAGATTAGAACTAGAGCACTTCCCCTCCCTAGCCAATACTGAGCTAGGTGCCTTAGAAAAGATAAGAGGAGTCAAGAATGCTTCTTCTCTAAGGCACCTTACCGGTCTATTTATAGGCCTCTGAACTGGGACTGCCAATAACCAAACTATACTGCTGTGAAAATACCAGAATACCCTTGGCTGGGTCTGCCAACAGCTAAACTCCGCTGTCTTAAAAGACTAAATGCAGCCCACGCAGGGTAAAAGAGTAAAAACACCTCCGGGGCCCAGAAGGTGGGCCCGACCTTACCTGAACTGGCCTTAAAACTAAGACGGCCCTTCTCTCGAGGCACCTCTCACTAGGGCCCTCTCGCCAGGCCGAATCCTCTTCACTTGCCTAGGCCCTCTCCTCTCGCCTGGGCCCCTCTCACCGGGCTGAGCCCCTTTTTTCCTCTCGCTTGGTCTCCTCTCGCCACGAGGCTTCTCTACTGAATCCCCTCGACTCGCCTAGGCCCTCTCCTCTCGCCTGGGCCCCTCTCCTCTCGCCTGGGCCCCTCTTGCCGGGTCGCGAGCCCGAGGTTGTACATCTCTAAAGCTTGAGAGTGAATACCACGTCCGCCAACTCCAAGTCATGGACCAGGTAGTTCCTCTCATGCACCTTTAACTGACATGATCCATAGTCTATCACCGACCCATGCTAAAGAAAAACACACACTAAACCACTCTCAGAGGCGTCACTGTAAACCTCAAAGCCTTCAGAACCACAAGGCGAACATAAGACAGGTGTCGTGGTCAAATGACACTTTAGTTCTTCGAAAGCTTGTATGCACTCAGGCGACCAAACAAACTTCTCATCCTTCCTTGTCAGAGTAGTGAGGGACAATGCTATCCGCGAGAAGTTCTCCACAAAGCGATTGTAATAGCCGGCAAGCCCTAGAAAACTCCGGACTTCTTCCACCGTAGACAACACGGGCCACTCACATTTAGCAACTATCTTTGCTGGATCTACCGCAATTCCTTCTCTACTAACTATATGACCAAGGAATGCTACCGAGGACAACCAAAACTCGCATTTGGAGAACTTGGCATACAGTTGGTTCCTCCTTAATATCTCCAACACCATATGCAGATGCTTGAAATGATCCTCCTTGCTCTGCGAAAACACTAGTATATCATCGATACAGAATATCACGAACTGGTCCAAGTATTCTCTGAACGTTCTGTTCATCAAATCCATAAACATGGATGGCGCATTTGATAGCCCAAAAGGCATGACGGTGAACTCATAATGCCCATACCGTGTGCTGAAAGTCAACTTAGGGATGTCACTTTCTCTTATCTTCAGCTGATAGTATCTGGATTTCAGATCCATCTTCGAGTACATAGTTGACCCGGCCGGCTGGTTGACCAAATCATCAATCCTTGGGATTGGATACTTATTCTTCTCCGTTAGCTTATTCAACTCTCGGTAATCAATACGTAGTCGTAAGCTCCCATCCTTCTTCTTAACAAAGAGGACCGGCACACTCCAAGATGATTAACTCGGACGTACATAACCTTGTTCCAACAGCTCTTATAGCTCTACTTTCAATTCCGCCATCTCCTTAGGCGCTAACCGATACGGAGAGCGTGACACAGATTTGGCACTTAGTACTAGCTCAATGGTGAAGTCGATCTCTCACTGAGGTGGAGCTCTAGGGAGATCTTCTGGGAATACGGCAGGAAACTAAGAACAATTGGGATGCTGTCCAGACCAAGCTTGGGCTTCAAAGCCTCCACTAAAGTTAAAAACAGCTCTGCACCACTCTGAACTACCTTAATCACCTAGAGAGCAGACATCAATATCTTGCTCGACCCCTTCATGCCTGAGAACGTCGTCTCACGGTCTGTATCAAGTACCAATCTAACCACCTTACGGTTGCAATCAATGTACGCACACTGCTCCGATAGCCAGTCAATACTAAAGATCACGTCAAACTCCATTATCGACAGTATCGACGCTTGCAAATCATATTCGTGACTCTTAATCCCTATCATCACGCAACAAACTCTATCCGCACATATAGAGCACCCGTTAGGCAGAAGTACATCCAACTTGTCCCTTACCATCAAAGAAGGTACTCCGATGTGTGATACAAATTCTTCGGACAAAAAGGAATATGAAGCTTCCGTATTGAACAATGCTCTCGCCGGAAAATCAAAGATCGATACAAAGCCTTGCACAACCAGTCATAACCTAACACGCGTAAGGAAACAAGTATTTAAAGCTAAACTGCTATAAATTAAACCATACCTATCACCATGTCAGCCTTCTTCATGGCCTCTTGCTAGCCAAGGTTGTAAACTCTAGGCTGGGCTAGGGCATAATGTGATGTGGTTGACTCCAATACCTTGCCCTTCTCCTCATAAGTTGCTCCAGGCTTCTTCTCGGAATTCGGACGTCCGCTCCAACAATCTCGGGTGAAGTGTCTCGGCTTCCCACAGTTATAACATGCGCCCGGGATTCGGCCTGTAGTTTCCCCAGATGCACCAAAAGAAGGGGCTGGACCCGAAGTCCTAGCCTTCTTATTCCACTTACAGAACCCAAACATTGAGGAGGTCGGCACCTTGAACTCTGTCTTCTTCGCACTAGAGTCCTTCTTCCCTTAGACTATCTTCAGATCTTTTTCAAATGACCGGGCAGTATTGACCAGGGTTAGGAAGCCTTGCATCATAGGCCCATAAAGTTGTAGACTCAGGTCATCACGCAGACCCTTGTAAAACTGGTTGGTCTTACTCTCCTCATCGGCAAACATATAGCCAGCATAACGACCCAACTGTGTAAACTCGTGGAGATACTCATCCACGTTACTATCTCCCCGTGTCAGTCTCTGGAACTGATTCTCCATATCGATCCTTTGTGCTGAGGGAAGGTATTTTGCCAAGAATAACCTCGAGAATTCCTCTATCGAGACATCAGTGAGTTGCCTTCCAACCAAGTGATGCAACTCCAATTCTTCCAACCACAACCTCGCCTCTCCATCCAATAGGAAGGTGGTTATGGTGGTCTTCTGCCATTCCTCCGTTTCAGTGGCCGTCAAGACTCTCTTCACCTGAGAGAGCCATTATTCGGCCTGGGATGGGGTTCTAGTCCCCAAAAACACCGGAGTATTAAAGCTCATTACATGCTTGAGCTGCTTCTCTGTTGCTCTTCTTGGTATTAAAGGCTCTACCACCACTTGTTCCACCATTCTAGGTTCTGTTGTTTGAAGCGGGACCTGCTCCCCTGCAGGGGTAGGATGCTGTACTTACCTTCTCGAATGGGCGTTTAGCATCACAAACACCGCCTCAGCCACAAGTCTTATTATTTCAACCGAAGGAGGGGTTGTAGGCACGTCATTGAGTGCACTACTTGCCTCAAAAAGCGGGTGTTCTGACTGCCCTATGCCACTCCTAGTCACCTATAGTCGTACAACACACCATTAAGTGACCAAACAGAATTGCAAAAAGCAATCATAGGAACACGCAGGTTCCTCAAACATATGTATTTTCATTCCTAAGTGGACATTCATAGGTTCTTTTCATGTTATAACGATGACGCACATCCATGTGCTCACCACCCCTTAAAAGAATTCGTCTACGAATTCAAATAAGCAAGATCAAAACCGTAGTCTGATACTAAATTGAGGTCAGAGGATCGAAATCTCCCTCTGATACCAAATTGTAACACCCCCATCCGTCATATGGAATATAACAAAAGGTTGGGCCAGGGCCCCACGCCATATACCACGAATAGTTGGTGGAGTTACTAATTAATACCAAATTACCATTGTAGGAATTCGAATCCTAACTCAGAGCATTCTAGCGGAAGCTTTTAAAATAGTTATACAAACCCATAAACAACACATGAATGTCCACTACAGCCATAATAGAAATGAAAGAACATACACAAAAGTCTCGGTCTTAGGGCCTTACAAGTGTTTACTTAAACAATGCATGTTTTCCATACTTCGGCACGCAGCCCGGCCACACATGAGCATAAAAAGTAAACATTTTTCTTTGGCCTTCAAGGGCTAGCACAGCATCAAGGGATTCAGCCCGCTACTTACCACTAGGCTCACATGTTCCTGCATATGAACAATCCACTGAATGGTGGTAAAATAAAGCAACGGTCAGCTAAAGCTGACCAAATTATAACGACCCCGTCCCTTAATCGGGGCGGCAGTGCTCCTTCCCTGAATTTCATTAGTATAACCAAACATGAGAGTGAAAGTACAATTTAAGCATACTTTGCCACAAGCGTAGGCATGCACGGCCACACACCCCGTGCTCTCAGGGCACATTCTCGGTAAATCTGATCCATTCCGAGGCTTCACCACCGCCCCCAGGACGACAAACATCGTGAGCATTTCAGTCCTTTCGGCCAAAGCCTAAGACTCGCCCCCTATGCCCCCGGTAAGTGCCACGTACTTTAGGTCTCTTTAACTGGACCACATAGAGCGGGTACGGTTTAGCTCAACTCGTTGCTCACATCGTCATGTCAGTTTAAGTCATCGGCGCAGGTCAGCCTTCCCGATTCCCGAAGAATCGATCACACAATATTTCATAACCCAGTTATGTATAAGGTTGGCTCCCATGCCACCAAGATGGCAGAAATGCGCATCTGCCCAGTTTTCCGGGTGAACCTTGGAGTTAGTCCCCAAGGCTCTCTACTGCAATTTACCGCATAGCATCCCGAAAAACAAATGGCACAGAGAATTCTCCAGCAATACATGCATAATGAAAACATAACCGATCTAGACAAACCTGTCTGGATAGGCTTCATACACCATGCCTATGTCCGTATTTTGATTCCGAACTCTATATGCAAAACTACAGTGATAATCCATATCTACCCAAAGGAATACCACACGCTCACCGCACACTCGTGGGAAAGGGTTTCCTATGAAAAAGGAAGAGGACTTCACATGTCCAAGTAGAGAATCGTTACCCTAGAGGTTCGCTTTGGCGCCATGGAAAACTAGCCAGATGAAAACCACTGCAACGGACTCGCCTCCGCGGATCTAAGCACGACTCGCGATTCGGAGCTCCGAAGCTCCAATAATGGCGGGATTCCTCCTTCTTCTTCTCCCTTTGCTCTCCCCTCTCACTACTACTTAGAAATAGATTGGGCTATATGAAATGAGGCCTAAACCCTCATTTCCCGGCCTTATACCAACTGGAGGGATTCTGGGCCGTCGGATCCCTCTTAAATAAAATGAACTGCCTTGATTTACTCTTAAAATTAACTTCCTGGGTCCGTACACGGCTTGTAATACGATCGTGTCCCGCGCTCGTCGTAACCTAGTGAAACACAGAACAGGACACTGCTCTGGACACACCCGTGTTATAAGTCGTGTGCCCGACTATAACGCCCCCAATTTTGCTCGACGATTTTATTTAAATGGGAAACATCATATTTATGACGTCGTGGCGTTACCTTTAACGTCAAGTTGACGACGCAATGTCGTAAAGGCATTTTCGCGTCCATGCGGTCAAGTCGGCCGAATTCTTGTTGTAATGGGAAATTTTTGCATCTGGAATTTATGTTAAGTAATTTTTGACTTGCTCGTCCAGTTTCGGCGCGATCCATGCGATATTTGGGCCTCGGTGTTTTTCCGAAGTTTTGTGGAATTTATGTTCGTCGTAAACTTTGAAAATTTATATCTCGAGAATGGCTCGTCGGATTTAGGTTTTGTCTTCGCCGTTGGAATCGTAGCGCCAGTTTTCGCCTATGGCGTGAGTTTCGTTTAATTCGGCGCATGTATGGGCCTCTGTTCTGAACTCGTGTCCCTTTGTTCAAAAATTTCATTTCAAGAATTTGCGCTTTGTTATCTCGATTAGCCCGTTTCAAATTTCGATCGGACGCTGTTGTGAGGGTCAAAACGGTGTCGAATCAAAATATAGTAAACATCAAATTTGTTCGTCTTGACGATAGCTACAACTTTTATGTTGACCGCTTTTTGATTTGAAGCCATCTTAGACTCCTATTTTTGATTTTCCCAAAACTGCTCGTAAATAAGCTGTATTATTGATTTCTACTCGAGTACCATTGATCTACTCGAGTACTACTGTACTATCTCGAGTATTATGGTTTTCTTATCGAGTAATATTGAATTCTCTCGAGTCCCAGTGATTTTACTCGAGTATTATACGTTCCTCTCGAGTATTTTGCTCTTATTCTCAAGTAACCTTCATTCCTCTCGAGTAGTCATGTACAGTCTACGTTCTAGCGCATTTTTGAGGGTCAAAAATGCATCGTATCAAAAAATGGTCAACATAAAATTTGTTCATCTCGACGAGATCTACAACTTTTATGTTGATTACTTTTCGGTTGGAAGCAATCTTAGACCCCTATTTTTGATTTTCCCGAAGCACCTCATGTCCAGCTCGGGTAAACTTGATCCACTCGAGTTCTAAGTCTTTTATCTCGAGTAGAATTGATCCACTCGAGTTCTATACCTATCCTCTCGAGTTCCAGATGATTATCTCGAGTTCCCAAGTCTACATCTCGAGTAGTTACCTCTCTCTTGAGTCACCATCTCGAGTAGACTTCTCCATCTCGAGTAGACCCATTCCACTCGAGTGGTTCTGTACAGTTAGAGTTCGGGCACCGTTTTGAGGGTCAAAACGGTGTCGTGCGAAACACATGGTCAGCATAACATTTGTTCGTTTCGATGAGATCTACAACTTTCATGTTGGACACTTTTCGATTTGATGTCATCTTAGACCTCTATTATCGGTTTTCCCGTAGCCACTCATAAATTACACGTTTTCTTGTATTTAGACAAAAAAAATTATAAGTACTTTTACATTATAATATATATATATATATATATATATATATATTGGACTTAGGTTTGATCAGAACTTCATCTTCTCCGATTCTTTTCCTCCCGAACCAGAGCGGCGTGAGCGTGAGAGAGAAAATACTTCGTGAACCTTCCGGTGGCCGCCGACGGAGCTCCGGTGCTCGAAATCTTCAACCGAGCATAGTTCTGGAAAGCTCTCATCGAGAGCTACGCCATCGTGGTAAATTTTTCCCTTCTTTGAGTTTTCTCATTAGGGTTTTTCGGCCCTAACCCCCTTTTCGACCATTTTTGTCTAGATTTCAACTTCCTCCATCCTCTTTTGCCCCGATCTGTGACGTGGAATGATTTAGAGAACTTTTCCGGTAAAATCAAGGCAAGTGGTGGTCTCCCCTCATTTCTCCTTGTCCGATTTGATGGTAACGGTTCAGTTTTTATGTTCTTTAAAATTTTCTGCACTTTGTCTTCCAAGTTATTGCTACGATTAACTTTTTTGGATGATCACTCGATGTTGTAAGATTTTGTCTTAGTGAACTTGATCTTGTCATGATATATTTAATTGTTCTTGAAGTGTCTTATTGATGGCTTTAAACGTCTTAGATTTCATTATTGAACGGATTAGCGTTATTTAGGATTGTAAATCGTTCCTAAGGGTTGATCAACCATGTCTTGAAACTAGAAGTGTCAAGTAGAATCTGACGTGCCAAGTCCCGAGGTTTATTTCATGATGTTTCTTTGTTGCGGGTGTTAGTGGGCAAATCCACCGACCGCAAGGTTTGTTTCCTTCATTAGTACCCCGTGGAACTCTACTGGTTTTGGGCATCTGCGGTGATTGGTGGAGTGTGCAAGTCTCCCCCGCAGTTAGACGGATTTTAACATCTGTGAGGGGTGTATCTAGAGAAGTGACCACCCTGCCTGTGTTTATGAGTAGAGTTGACTACAGGTTGCTAATAAAGTTTTGGAGTATTCTTTCTTATGATTTAATCATGCTCTCCCCTTGCTTCGGGTATCCTGTATGATTTGTTGTACGTGACGATTCACGTGAGTTCTTTACTTCTGATTTATTTCTTGAGTTTTATTTATGTACCTTACTTCAGTACTGTTGGTCTTGGGTTGGTACCCCGTTTGACCTTTGTTTTATTTTGTTTACTTCTCTGCCGCCATTTGTCCCTCTTGCTGAGGTGTTCTGTCTTTGGAATGCCTCAGGATCGGAGCATTAGCAGGTAGCGGAGCCGGTTTTGGAGCTCTTGCAGCAGCAGGTTGGCTGTGGTTTTTCCCCTCGCTGTAGCGAGGTAGTTTGTTGTTTTAGTTTTCTTTGCCTGGTTTCAGACATATTCATACTGTGGGTTCGTGTCAGGTTGTTGACGCCCACAGGATTGTTGATTTCTTTTGACACTTGCTAGCTGATGTGGTTTTCTTACGTTCGGTGTATATTACTTGCTCTCTGGGATGATTTATTGCTATGATTGCATGTTAGATATTTTTAACCTATAAAATCCTACTATTAGTAAAGCATACGTGTCATCTCTTTCAAAACTAAGCCACTATTTTCTATTTAGCGTAAAGACTTTCTATACTTATTGTAAATCTAGGGTTGCATAGTATGAGTTGTCCCTCGGGGACATTTATACTCTTGTAGAATATTAGGGCCAATTTAAACAAGTATCTTCCGCAAGCGTATAACTTGTATTTTAAACTGTGGACTAGATGATTCACTAAGCTGAGGGATATGGCTACCATCATAACTTAAACTGGATTTTATTCATAACCATTTATGTTTTCTTTTAAAATTGTAGAATTTGGAGTCTTGCCTGAACGTCTACAGTTATCCCCTGCACGGCATAGCATCACGACGCGTATTTTCCCCTTGCTCTGATATAATTAAATTGTTGGGAAAAATGCGGGTTATGACAGTTGGTATCAGAGGGAGGTTGCTTGACAATTGGTCGGGCAACCTCCCCTTGTTAGTGTTAGTTGCTTAGTATCATATCATACACACACCAATGTGTCATCAATATGTCTTGGCTGAAGCATGAACACTACACTCATAAGCATGATTAGAAGTATGCGGGGCATATTATGTAGTATGGGATGCATAATATGTGTTTGTATATGGATCCACCATAGGTGGCAACATGTGAGGGTTATGTAGTATGGGATGCATAACCTCACCACATGAATGCCCATTAGCTCGTTTTCTTTTCGTTGCATGCAATATTATGTAGTATGGGATGCATAACATTGCATGTGTACGCCGCTCATAACATGCATTAAGGCCTTTTATAGAATTCATAGCACCACATGCATAGCATAACATAACATGAGCACAACATGCAAGGCTAAAGATTTACTTGATGATATATGTACACACATGATTTTAAATAAGAGTAAAGAATTTATGCATTCATATCATAGGCACATGAGTCAATAGGATGATAGGATCTCATCCTGAGTAGGACATATCATCATCATATAATCCTAGAGCAAGTGACAGCTTTAGCAAGTGTCTTTCAAGTATGGTCTGAACTAGTTTTGTTTGCCCTAGTCGTAATCTAGGATTTTAATCGGGTTGTTCGTTTGCCTTTTTAAAAATACCTCCAAAGCGTATTGCGACGAGATCGACTCCCCAGTCGGAGGGTGAGTCGTCAGGTGCGCAGAGTGATGCGTTGATTGAGAGTTTGCGCCAGAGCAATGAGGCTCTGTCAAGGCAAGTAGTTGCGATGCAAACGCAAATTCAGTCATTGTTGTCTACCGCTCCAACGCGGCAACCTTCAGTGCAAGAGCCTGGCTTGGGTCAAGCCGTGCCTGATACCCCTGCTCCTCTGGTGGCCCCGGTGGCAATACCACCAGAAATGAATTTTATATCGCATTTCCAGCGATTGGGACCTCCCACCTACGACGGGAGTGCCGACTTTATGATCTTGGATGATTGGATCATCTCAATCGAGGAGATGTTTTCGTATTCCGGGATTCTAGAAGCCTAGAAGGTTATGATTGCAGCCTATCAGTTAAAAGGCCTAGCAAAGAGTTGGTGGATTCGTGAAAAGGAGGGTCTGAAGGAAGGCTGTACCTGGGACTCTTTCAAGAAGATGTTGCTGAAGAAGTTTCTGCCCTCGGTCGAGCAGGACCGTCTCATGAATAACTTCCTGCATTTGAAGCAGAGATAGCTCACGGTAAGCGAATATGAGATTGAGTTCAGCAAGTTGAGTAGATTTGCTCCCGATTTGGTAGCTTCGGAGGAGGGAAGAGTGAAATGTTTCCTGGGAGGACTAAGAAGTGATGTCCAGCAGTGGGCATGCGCTTATGGAGCTGACAGTTATGCTGTGGCAGTGGAAGCCGCACTAAAAGTTGAAGCGATTGAAAATACCAAGAACTGCGGTGCTGCGGCGAGGAAAGAGAAAAGGAAGGGTGTTGAGGATGGTAGCTCCAGGGCATCTGGCCCTTCTTCGAAGAAGAAAGGTAAGGAAGTGTGTAGTTTCTGTGGTCGTCCTGGCCACCCTTATGAAAGATGTTTCAAGAGAACAGCCACCCTGAAGCAACAGCAAGTGCACGCCATCCAAGGTGCACCCAAGGGAGAGCTCGTGTGCACGTTCTGTGCAAGGAAGGGTCATGATATGAGTCGGTGCTGGATGAAAGAAAGGACATGCTTCCAGTGCGGGCAGAAGGGACACCAGAAATCTTCGTGCCACCAGGCTCAAACCCCACTGCAGCCTGCCCCGCTTCGAGCTCTGCCGCCACCACCAACCCTAGATAAAGAAAAAGGAAAGTTGAACGTGATGACTAGCGAGGAAGCTCAAAACTCTACGCAAGTTATTTCAGGTTAGCCCCAGTCTATTTTATCCCTATTATTTATCGTTGTTGCCCTAGTTATCGTTCGTTTACTTATGTATGTTACGGTTTTAGGAGAGTTTAAGGTGCGGAATAGGTGGGCGCGCGTTCAGTTCGATTCGGGTGCCACTCATTCCTTTGTGTCCAGGAGGTTTGTTGATAAACATCGCCTGGATGTTGATCAATTGAGAGACTCCTTCGACGTCAAGCTTCCCTCCGGTAATTCGGTGATATCCAATCAAGGAGTCCTGAGATGCCCTATTCATCTTGGCAATTTTCTGGCCCTTGCGGATCTGATAATTTTAGACTTGGCTGATTTTGATGTTATTTTGGACATGGACTGGTTGTCCAAGTATGATGCAGTCATCCAGTGCAAGGCAAAAAGACTGGACTTCAGGATGGACAATGGCCAACCTATGAGCGTATATGGATTTCAGGACAGAGTTTCTCCTGTCATTTCTGTGGTACGTGCTATAAAGTCTGGTTGCGAGGCGTTTTTAGTTTCTATTTCTGCTCTGGAAACAGCTTATGTTACACCACGTCTCGAGGATGTCTCGGTGGTGCGAGAGTTTCCATATGTCTTTCCTGATAGTCTTCCAGGACTTCCTCTTGAGAGGGAGATTGAGTTCGTGATTGACCTCGAGCCAGACACTCGTCCCATCGCCAAAGCACCGTACCGTATGGCTCCGCGTGAGTTGGATGAGTTGCGTACTCAGCTCGATGAGTTGCTGAGGTGTGATTTTATTAGACCAAGTTCTTCTCCGTGGGGTGCTCCGGTTTTGTTCATAAGGAAGAAGGACGGATCGATGAGGCTTTGCATCGATTATAGGGAATTAAATAAGGTGATCGTTAAGAATAGATATCCCCTGCCAAGGATTGATGATTTGTTCGATCAGTTGCGTGGTAGCTCGGTATTTTCAAAAATCGATCTTCGCTCAGGCTACCACCAGTTGAGGATTCGCGAGGAAGATATTCCCCGAACCGCATTCCGTTCACGGCATGGACATTATGAGTTTTTGGTGATGTCTTTCGGTTTAACCAATGCACCCTCTGCTTTCATGGATTTGATGAATAGGGTATTTAAGGATTTCTTGGACCGATTCGTTATTGTGTTCATAGATGATGTCCTAGTGTATTCCCGCAATGTTGAGGAGCATACTCAGCATTTGCGTTTGGTTTTGTCGACCCTGAGGGAGCATAAGGTATATGCGAAGTTGAGCAAATGTGAGTTCTAGCTACCTCAGGTGTCCTTTCTGGGTCATGTTGTAGGCAAGAACGGTATTTCTGTAGACCCGACCAAGATTTCTGCCGTGATGGAATGGGAAAGACCTTCTACACCTAAGGAGATTAGGAGATCCTTAGGCCTCGCTGGCTACTATAGAAGATTTGTGGAAGGATTTTTGGTGTTGTCTGCTCCTTTAACTAGACTTACTTAGAAGAATACTGCATTCATTTGGAGTGATAAGTGTGAAGAGGCTTTCCAAGAGTTGAAGAAGATACTGTGTACTGCCCCAATTTTAACCTTACCTACTGAAGGAGTCGAGTATGTCGTGTACGTCGATGCGTCACACATCGGACTTGGTTGTGTTTTAATGCAAGATGGTAAGGTGATCGCGTATGGATCGAGGCAACTAAAGATTCATGAGAGAAACTATCCTATGCACGATTTGGAGTTTGCTGCCGTAATTTATGCGCTGAAGCTGTGGCGACACTTATTGTATGGTGCGCTGTGCAAGATCTATACGGACCATAAGAGTTTGAAGTACGTCTTCACTCAGAAGGAACTAAATCTACGCCAGCGTCGGTGGTTAGAATATATGGCGGATTATGAAGTAGAAATTCTTTATCATCCGGGAAAGGCCAATGTAGTAGCTGATGCTTTGAGTAGGAAGATCGCTAAAATTTTTAATCTATCGGTACAGTCCTTAGTAGAAGAATTCTTGTTGATGAACATCGAGATTGGGAGTAGTTCTACGCCTGCTAGTTTGGAAGTAGAAGCGCCCTCTTGGATTTCCCTTACTAGGGTGCACCAAAAGGATGATCCGGAATTGTTGCACCTCTGGAATAGAACTGAGAAAGGAGAGTTACCTGATTTTTCTTTGGACGAGCTAGGTACTCTGAAATATCGGGGTAGATTCTGTATTCCTGACATGGGTGACATCCGAGAAAAAATTTGTGAAGAAGCTCATGGTTCCAGTGTTTCCTATCATCCTGGTTCCACCAAAATGTATAAAGATCTAAAGCAAATTGTTTGGTGGGTAGGGATGAAGAGCGATATCGCAAAGTTTGTATCAGAATGTTATACGTGTCAGCGTGTCAAGGCTGATCATAGAAGGCCTGGTGGTAAATTGACACCTCTTGATATTCCAAGTTGGAAATGGGAAAGTATTTCAATGGATTTTATCACCGGTCTACCAAAATCTCCCCGTGGGCATGACTCAGTTTGGGTGATAGTCGACAGATTGACAAAGTGTGCCCACTTTGTTCCGTTTAAGATTGGGTATTCGATGAAGAAGATAGCTGAGCTATATCTGGAAGAGGTCATCAGGTTACATGGAGTGCCTGTTAGCATTGTATCAGATCGGGACTCCAGGTTTACGTCTCGCTTTTGGAAGAGCCTGCAAGAGGGGTTGGGTACCGACTTGAGGTATTCCACCGCCTATCATCTGCAGACGAATGGGCAAACAGAAAAAGTAAATCAGATCGTGGAGGACATGATTAGGTGTTATATTTTGGATCATGGTGGTGCTTGGGATGAGCGTCTCAGGCTCATGGAGTTTGCTTACAATAATAGTTATCAAGAGAGCTTGCAGATGGCCCCGTTTGAGGCCTTGTATGGGAGGCGTTGTAGGACTCCCTTATTTTGGGCGGAGGTTGGTGAGAGACAATTACTAGGTCCGGAAGCCCTTGAGGAGATGAATTGTGCGGTGACTCATATTCGAGAGAAGCTTCGTGTAGCACAAGAGTGCTATGAGAAATATGCTAATCGACGAAGGGTCGATTTGGAGTTTGTCGTTGGGGACTTGGTTTTTCTGAAAGTTTCTCCGATGCCAGGAGTAAAAAGATTTGGAAGGAACCACAAGTTAGACCCCCGGTATGTGGGACCTTTTCATATTTCGGAGCGCATCGGAGTGTCAGCTTATCGACTGGATTTACCTGCTACCTTCCCTGGTGTCCACGATATGTTCCATGTGAGCCAGTTGCGGAAGTGTGCTCGTAGTGATCGTCAAATTCTTGACTCGGTGCCCCAAATTCAGCCCAATCTGTCGTATGTGGAAGAGCCTGTCCGCATTTTGGAATCTCAAGAGCGTGTCTTGCGAAGGAAGACCATCCCCATGGTTAAGATTCTTTGGAGAAATCAAGACGTCGAGAGCGCGACGTGGGAATTGGAATCAGTGATGAGAGAATCTCATCCGCACCTCTTCTCTTAGTTTCGGGTACGTCGATATGTTTTCAGTTACGTTTGATTTTATCATTTTGAGTTGGTTTTGGAGTTGTGTTAAGTTTCGGGATGAAACATCTTTTTAAGGGGAGTGACTGTAACGCCCCCAATTTTGCTCGACGATTTTATTTAAATGGGAAACATCATATTTATGACGTCGTGGCGTTACCTTTAACGTCAAGTTGACGACGCAATGTCGTAAAGGCATTTTCGCGTCCATGCGGTCAAGTTGGCCGAATTCTTGTTGTAATGGAAAATTTTTGCATCTGGAATTTAAGTTAAGTAATTTTTGACTTGCTCGTCCAGTTTCGGCGCGATCCAAGCGATATTTGGGCCTCGGTGTTTTTCCGAAGTTTTGTGGAATTTATGTTCGTCGTAAACTTTGAAAATTTATATCTCGAGAATGGCTCGTCGGATTTAGGTTTTGGCTTCGCCGTTGGAATCGTAGCGCCAGTTTTCGCCTATGGTGTGAGTTTCGTTTAATTCGGCCCGTGTATGGGCCTCTGTTCTAAACTCGTGTCCCTTTGTTCAAAAATTTCATTTCAAGAATTTGCGCTTTGTTATCTCGAGTAGCCCGTTTCAGATTTTGATCGGACGCCGTTTTGAGGGTCAAAACGGTGTCGTATCAAAATATAGTAAACATCAAATTTGTTCTTCTTGACGATAGCTACAACTTTTATGTTGACCGCTTTTTGATTTGAAGCCATCTTAGACTTCTATTTTTGATTTTCCCAAAACTGCTCGTAAATAAGCTGTATTATTGATTTCTACTCGAGTACCATTGATCTACTCGAGTACTACTGTACTATCTCGAGTATTATGGTTTTTTTATCGAGTAATATTGAATTCTCTTGAGTCCCAGTGATTTTACTCGAGTATTATACGTTCCTCTCGAGTATTTTGCTCTTATTCTCGAGTAACCTTCATTCCTCTCGAGTAGTCATGTACAGTCTATGTTCGGGCGCATTTTTGAGGGTCAAAAATGCATCGTATCGAAAAATGGTCAACATAACATTTGTTCGTCTCGACGAGATCTATAACTTTTATGTTGACCACTTTTCGATTGGAAGCCATCGTAGACCCCTATTTTTGATTTTCCCGAAGCAGCTCATGTCCAGCTCGGGTAAACTTGATCCACTCGAGTTCTAAGTCTTTTATCTCGAGTAGAATTGATCCACTTGAGTTCTATGCCTATCCTCTCGAGTTCCAGATGATTATCTCGAGTTCCCAAGTCTCCATCTCGAGTAGTTACCTCTCTCTCGAGTCACCATCTCGAGTAGACTTCTCCATCTCGAGTAGACCCATTCCACTCGAGTGGTTCTGTACAGTTAGAGTTCAGGTACCGTTTTGAGGGTCAACGGTGTCGTGCAAAAAAATGGTCAGCATAAAATTTGTTCGTTTCGACGAGATCTACAACTTTCATATTGGACACTTTTCGATTTGATGTCATCTTAGACCTCTATTATCAGTTTTCCCGTAGCCACTCATAAATTACACGTTTTCTTGTATTTAGACAAAAAAATTTATAAGTACTTTTACATAATATATATATATATATATATATATATATATATTTGGACTTAGCTTTGATCAGAACTTCATCTTCTCTGATTCTTTTCCTCCCGAACCAGAGCGGCGTGAGCGTGAGAGAGAAAATACTTCGTGAACCTTGCGGTGGCCGCCGACGGAGCTCCGGTGCTCGAAATCTTCAACCGAGCGTAGTTCTGGAAAGCTCTCATCGAGAGCTACGCCATCGTGGTAAATTTTTCCCCTTTCTTTGAGTTTTCTCGTTAGGGTTTTTCGGCCCTAACCCCCTTTTCGACCATTTTTGTCTAGATTTCAACTTCCTCCATCCTCTTTTGCCCCGATCTGTGACGTGGACTGATTTGGAGAACTTTTCCGGTAAAATCAAGGCAAGTGGTGGTCTCCCCTCATTTCTCCTTGTCTGATTTGATGGTAACAGTTCAGTTTTTATGTTCTTTAAAATTTTCTACATTTTCTCTTCCAAGTTATTGCTACGATTAACTTTTTTGGATGATCACTCGATGTTGTAAGATTTTGTCTTAGTGAACTTGATCTTGTCATGATATATTTAATTGTTCTTGAAGTGTCTTATTGATGGCTTTAAACGTCTTAGATTTCATTATTGAACGGATTAGCGTTATTTAGGATTGTAAATCGTTCCTAAGGGTTGATCAACCATGTCTTGAAACTAGAAGTGTCAAGTAGAATCTGACGTGCCAAGTCCCGAGGTTTATTTCATGATGTTTCTTTGTTGCGGGTGTTAGTGGGCAAATCCACCGACCGCAAGGTTTGTTTCCTTCATTAGTACCCCGTGGAACTCTACTGGGTTTTGGGCATCTGCGGTGATTGGTGGAGTGTGCAAGTCTCCCCCGCATTTAGACGGATTTTAACATCTGTGAGGGGTGTATCTAGAGAAGTGACCACCCTGCCTGTGTTTATGAGTAGAGTTGACTACAGGTTGCTAATAAAGTTTTGGAGTATTCTTTCTTATGATTTAATCATGTTCTCCCCTTGCTTCGGGTATCCTACATGATTTGTTGTACGTGACGATTCACGTGAGTTCTTTACTTCTGATTTATTTCTTGAGTTTTATTTATGTACCTTACTTCAGTACTGTTGGTCTTGGGTTGGTACCCCGTTTGACCTTTGTTTTATTTTGTTTACTTCTCTACCGCCATTTGTCACTCTTGCTGAGGTGTTCTGTTTTTGGAATGCCTCAGGATCGGAGCATTAGCAGGTAACGGAGCCGGTTTTGGAGCTCTTGCAGCAGCAGGTTGGCTGTGGTTTTTCCCCTCGCCGTAGCGAGGTAGTTTGTTGTTTTAGTTTTCTTTGCCTGGTTTCAGACATATTCATACTGTGGGTTCGTGTCAGGTTGTTGATGCCCACAGGATTGTTGATTTCTTTTGACACTTGCTAGCTGATGTGGTTTTCTTAAGTTCGGTGTATATTACTTGCTCTCTGGGATGATTTATTGCTATGATTGCATGTTAGATATTTTTAACCTATAAAACCCTACTATTAGTAAAACATACGTATCATCTCTTTCAAAACTAAGCCACTACTTTCTATTTAGCGTAAAGACTTTCTATACTTATTGTAAATCTAGGGTTGCATAGTTTGAGTTGTCCCTCGGGGACATTTATACTCTTGTAGAATATTAGAGTCAATTTAAACAAGTATCTTCCGCAAGCGTATAACTTGTATTTTAAACTGTGGACTAGATGATTCACTAAGCCGAGGGATACGGCTGCCATCATAACTTAAACTGGATTTTATTCATAACCATTTATGTTTTCTTTTAAAATTGTAGAGTTTGGAGTCTTGCCTGAACGTCTGCAGTTATCCCCTGCACGGCGTGGCATCACGACGCGTATTTTCCCCTTGCTCTGATATAATTAAATTGTTGGGAAAAATGCGGGTTGTGACACCGACACGGCTTTGGACACGCCCATGTCACAGGCCGTGTGCCTTGCTTACAAAAAGATGGCCAAACACATAGAAGGAAATGGCCCTGGACACACCCATATCCCAGGCCGTATGCCCGACACGGCTTTGGACACGCTGGTGTCACGGGCCGTATGAAACTATAAGGGCTCCAAAAGTCCTTCAAAACACTACCAATGCATCCTCAATTTTCATAGGGATTAGCTAAGGGTATTCTAAACATAGTGATCAATACGTATTCGTGTTTGGGGGCGTTACAACTTAGGCCTCCCATTGGATAGCTTGAACCTTGCAAGCCATATACCCTAAACATTATACCCTTGCACACCCAATTTGGACCTAATCACTATTTCTTTCGATACACCACTACTAAAATTCACCAAGGACAAAAATCCTTACCTATGAGCACATCTGTCATTGAGTTTACACCTTTTGCTATGTGAATTACAAAATTTAAACAGATGGTGTAAAGCACTTTGATAAGCTATTTATTGGTGAAGAAAAGAGCAAAAATATGAGTGTATCAAAAGAAAGAACAAGAAAACAAAGGATTGAGGAAAGAAAAAAATAATACAAAAAAGGGAAGTATAAAAATTGTGAAGTCTGGGAGTGCTTTTATAATATTGATGTATGTTAGGGTAATTACATAGCAAGAGGCTCAATCGTGATCTAGGTGTGATAAGAACCATCGAGTTTATCTTTGATTACCCCACCTATAATCTCTTATCCCAAGCAAAAAAGTTACATCCAAATATAAGTCCTAAGGATCCAACTTTGTTAATCCTAACTAGTGTCGTGGAGAGGGTGTGAAAAGGCAAGCTTATGGTTACCCATATTGATACTTATAAGTTTTGAAACACTAATGCCTACATTATTAAGATTGTTATTTTCTCCTCACATTTGTTATAGATGATTGTACTTTTATTTCTAAGAAAGAGTGAAAGATAGTTAAGAGATATATGAGAGGAATTTTAAGATAAAGTTATATTTAGAAAAGTCTGCTAGACTATTTCCTATGCAAATTACAACATCAAATTTCTCTTTGAATTCATAGCAACCAGCTTGCGGAAGAAAAATTAATTATTGGTAATCCAAATGCTTGAATTAGTTTGCTTAGGGACAAACAAACACTTAAGTCTGGGGGTATTTGATGAGTACAATTATATAAGTCCTTTTTACTATCATATTTGTAACCATGTCCACTATTATCTACCTCCATTCGTTATAATTGCATGAAAATAGTTAAGAATTTGAATTATCATGAATAGAAAAGCGCAATATAGATTTTCCTTTATTTTCTTAATTAAGTTATTTATTTATTCATCTTCTTAATGCAGGTATTGCAAGTCCTTAAAACTAAAAGTCTTTGAGCAAACAGAGGTGTTCACGGATCCAACATGACTGATGGAAAAGCTTGGAATAAAAGACGTAAAAATTTACAAGAGCACCACACATGAAGGGACACGCACGTGTCACTACCCGTGTCCTTATCGGGAAGAATCAAAGGACTGATGCCAAACCAACCCATGTGTGGAGACATGAAGAATACATGGTTGTGTTACCATTCGTGTCAAATGACTCTGCTCACGACCGGGCACACCTTTTCATACCAAACCACCCAGACGCACTGTTTCATACCCTACACGGCCTGTGATGCGGCCATGTTGGAACCCGTGTTCAACTTCTGTTTGCAAGAAGACTATAAAAACCTACACAAAAAATAGAAAGTGACTTTTAGATTGAAGGACTTAGAGAATTTCTGGAGGACGAGAGTAGAGCACTCAAGCGAAGGGGAAGTCGAAGGAGATAATCCGTATGGTTTTAATTTTTATATATCTCTTTTAATTTTTCTAATCTCTTAGTGGATCTAAACTTTATTTTACATTTCACATGAGACTTATTTTTCTTAACCGATTCAGTAATCATGTATGTTGGTTTTCATTTCGGATTTATGGTATTTTATTCGTATGTGTGGTTTCAAACAAAGAGATTGATCATAGATTTGAATTTAGTGTTTGTTTTATATGAATCCCAAACTTCTAGATTGAGAAATTGGAAGGTTGTGATGATGGTTTATAATTTCATTCTGTGGTGTTCTTTCTCTTTGTATTTGAAATTTCATGATCGAGAGATATGTTGTTTGGACAACGGCAATACGAATAATGAGATTCATGGTATCTTAGAGATAAGGTTTCATGAATTTATGTATTAGATAGGGTTACTTTATATTAATGCAAATTTGAGTGTTGTGAATTGTTCGAGAGAAAAATTTACTCAACTTAAGTTTAGGTATTGAATTGCTCGAGAGAGAATTCGATAAAGATTGAACTCTTACAATACAACGAATTCGATAATATTATTAATACGTGGTTACATAGAATTGAATTAATAAGTGAATATTCTCATGTGATTACTCTTAGACTATCTGCTTTTTATCATCCTTAATGTAACGGCCTCCCTAGCACCACGCTCGCAAGGACGGCCGTCGGCACCCCCAGTGTAACGACCCCATCCGTTAAATGACGTATAGTAGAAGGTCCGGCCGGGGCCCCATACTATATGCCACAAACAGACGGTGAGGTCACAGGATAATACCAAACCATACGAATCCTAACTCAGAGCATTCTAGCGGAAGCTTTAAGTTACAACTTTGAACTCTCAACCGGAATGTCCAATATATAAACCACCTTTATATATAACCATGGAATGTACAACAAAGGTTTGGCCTTAAGGCCTTACAGTTCCTCTTTACATACAACATGTTTTACAAACCTCGGCGCGCAGGCCGGCCATACATGAGTAAAAGAGAACAACCAAAACATTCGCTTAGCCTTCAAGGGTTAGCCGCAGCAGCAGCAGCAACAGCAGTAGGGCTTCAGCCCATCACTTACCACTTGGCTCTCCAGCACCTGCACGGGAACAATCCACCCAACCGGTGGCAAACAATGCAACGGTCAGCATTCAGCTGACCCAATTATAACAATCCTACCCCTTTCTCCGGGCATGAGCATTCTTTCCCTGCAAGCATGGCATCATCAAATAGCAACTATGTGCGCGCAGGCACATTCAAGCCATCACAACTATCGGCCACACGGCCCGACAGTCCGTGCACTCAGGGCATATTCTTGGTGTACCGGAATACCAGGGTCAACACCACCGTCTACATGGTATTTGAGCATTCTAGTCTTTCCGGCGCGCGGGCCTAAGACTCTCATTAGGCGCTCCAACAAAACCTATAACCAGGCTTCCAAGTCGGACGGACGTAACGCAGGTACGGATCAGCCACCCCCCGTTGCTCAAGTCGTCGTGCCACCTCGAATACGGAAGTATCCATGGCTATTTATAGGCGCGGGTCGGTTTCACCTTTCCTGTTCGGTAATCTGCCTTTTCATCGAGTTGCAGCCCAATGGCTCAACCACTCACAAAGTGGCAACACACGGCCACAAGAGTTGCATCCAACCCTCTTCATTTCCTGGACATCGTCCAGTACTTCCTGCCGCACCAAGCAACAGGTAGGCACAAGGCATCACAAGCCATAATCACGGAGCCTTCTCCGATATGCAAACAAGCATCACCAATCCAGAACATATCCAGATGGGCTTCACACAGCATGCCTAGAGCCGTACTCCAATTCCGGCCTCTAACAAGGGGGACTTCACATATCTACCCCAAGGGACACCACAACCCACCGCACACTCGCGGGGAAGGGTTTTCCCTATGCAATGCAGAAAAGAAGGACTTCACATGTCCAAGGAGGGAGATCGTTACCCTTGTCGATCTCTTCGGAGCCATCGAAAACTAGCCGGTGAGAAAGAACCGCAGCAGCCTTGCCTTCCCAATGCCGGCTTCGGATCACGAATCGGACCACGGGAACTCCGCTGGTGGCTTGCTCTCCTCCTCCTTCTTCTTCCTCCTTTCTCTCTTCCTTAAGCACAAATGAAGAATGACTTCTTCCTTGACGAATTTAATCCAGCTAGGAATCACCTGAGCCCTTGGATCTAAAGAGAGAATCTGAACGGCCACGATCTGCCCAAAAAAACCCAAATTTTGGCTGACACGGCCTGTGACACGCCCGTGTCACAGGCCGTGTACCCTTAAGCGGCACACGCAGTTTGAACCGACTGCAAAACACGGGCATCGACACGCCCGTGTCGAACCTGACACGCCCGTGTCAAACCTGAGACACGCCCGTGTCAAACCTGCTTCATCGAGCTGCACCCAGTACACGGGTCGGAACACGGCATCGGACACGCCCGTGTCCCACCTGACACGCCCGTGTTCACGGCCGTGTTCAAGGCCGTGTACTATTCTGACTCGAACAGGCCAATTTCGAAATTTAATTCGAACACGCCCTGGGACACGCCCGTGTCGGAGGCCGTGTCCCAGGCTCGACGATCGTCGACTCCCAATCGTCGACTAACCTGAACACGCCCTGGGACACGCCCGTGTCCCAGGCCGTGTACCCCCGACACGCCCTGGGACACGCCCGTGTCCCAGGCCGTGTAAAATTTCCTGTACCTCAAAAATCATTTTGAGTCCTTTGGGGTCTTTTTGGGGTGTTACAACCCTCCCCCCCTTAACAAAATTTCGTCCCGAAATTTGCACGGTAAGGAAACAAGAAACAGCAATGCTATAACTATGTTATAACAAAAAGTACACGGTCTACAGTTTATACAAATAACTCGGGAAACTCAGCTCGCATGGTCTGCTCTCGCTCCCATGTTAGCTCTTCACGGCCACAATTGTCCCATCGGACCTTGACCATCCCGATCACTTTGTTCCGCAACTGTTTCTCGGCTCGATCCTCGATCTGAATGGGTCTAACCCTCGTCGTTAGCCCATACTCGACCGGTACCCAATCATTCTCCACTACTTGAGTTGGATCCTTCACCGCCTTACGAAGGACTGAGATGTGAAATACATCATGTAATCCACCCAAGTCTGCTGAAAGTGCTAGTCGATAAGCAGCTTCCCCAACTCGCTCCACCACCTCAAATGGACCAAGATACCTCGGACTTAGCTTTTTCAAACGCCGAATCCTGGACACGCCTTTGAAGGGTTTGATCTTCAAATATACCCAATCACCCACCGCGAACTCCACGTTCCGATGTTTGGCATTGTAGTACTTTGCTTGACGATCTTGGGCTATCAATAGCCTCTCCCGAATAGAGCGTATGAGCGAGGTCGCTTCTTCGACTTCCTTTTTCCCACTCAGCTTAGATTCGCCTGCTTCTGCCCAAGCTAACGGTGTACGGCATTTCCGACCATACAACGCCTCAAATGGTGCCATACCAATACTCGCTTGGTAGCTATTATTATAGGCAAATTCGACGAGAAATATATAATCTTCCCATCTCTTACCAAAGTCTAGGGCGCACATACGGAGCATGTCCTCCATCGTTCTGTTGGTCCGTTCAGTCTGGCCATCCGTTTGGGGATGAAAGGCCGTACTAAACGCTAATTTTGTACCCAACATTTGATGAACGAGCCGCCAATCATTTGATGTGAACCGCCCATCACGGTCACTAACGATGCTCCGAGGAACACCGTGCAGTCGAACAACCTGCTCCACATAAAGCTTGGCCAAGGTTTCCACTGAATCGTCTCTTCTGTTTGGAAGGAAGTGCGCCACTTTCGTCAACCGGTCCACAATCACCCAGATTGAATCATGACCGCGTTGAGATCTCGGCAACCCGTGCACGAAATCCATCGAAATATCATCGAACTTCCACTCCGGAATAGGTAACGACTTCAGGAAACCGCCAGGCTTCTGGCATTCTGCTTTCACTAACGCACAAGTATTGCATTCAGCCACATAACGTGCGACATCTTTCTTTAGTCCGGGCCACCAGAACAGCTTTTTCATATCTCTGTACATCTTTGTGCTCCCTGGGTGAACTGAGTACTTTGCAAAGTGAGCTTCGTACAACAACTCTTCCCTCAATTTACCCACACTTGGGACGCACACTCGACCATTTCTTCGTAACAAACCGTTATCCCAAGAGAATTGGTCATCCGGCCCATCTTTAGCATAGCGCTGGAGACTTTCATCAAGCTCCGTTGCTCGCCGAACTCTGTCCGTAAGGTCATATTGCACCTCCGTCCAGTTCAAGCATGCATCGGTTGACGCACCCTTGTCAACGCAAGATATCTCCAATGCTTCCAATTCCTGGATCAAACGCTGATCATTCCTCTGCAACCAGCTTGCCCGTACCGGAGTCTTCCGACTCAAAGCATCAGCGACCACATTTCCCTTCCCGAGAGTATAGTGAATCTCGAAGGTGTAGTCCCCGAGGAACTCCATCCATCTTCGTTGTCGCATATTCAGATCCTTCTGATCCAACAAATACTTTAGGCTTTTGTGATCCGTATAGATATCCACTTTAACGCCATATAGATAGTGCCGCCACAACTTGAGTGCAAAGATTACCGCCGCCAACTCCAAATCATGGACGGGGTAATTCCGCTCATGCACTTTCAACTGACGCGAGCCATAAGCAATCACTTTACCAAACTGTAGAAGAACGCAGCCTAAGCCGCTCCCAGATGCATCACTATAGATCTCATACCCATCGGTACCACATGGCGATGTCAACACAGGCGCCGTGGTCAAACGACTCTTCAAGTCTTCAAAAGCTCGCGCGCACTCCGGCGTCCAAATGAACTTTTGATCTTTTCTCGTCAGCGTGGTCAGAGGTAAAGCAATCCGTGAGAAGTTTTCCACAAACCGTCTATAGTAGCCCGCAAGTCCAAGGAAGCTCCTGACCTCGGCCACTGAAGACATCACTGGCCAATCACGAATGGCACTTATCTTCAACGGATCCACCGCGATACCCTCTCCGCTTACCACATGGCCTAAAAAGGCTACTGAAGAGAGCCAGAACTCACACTTTGAGAACTTGGCAAAAAGCTTATTCCTCCGTAGGGTATGCAAGACCAACCGCAAATGGTTTGCGTGATCCTCGTCCGACTGAGAGTATACTAAGATGTCATCGATAAACACAATAATAAACAAATCCAAGTACTCTCGGAACGTTCGATGCATTAGGTCCATAAATACCGAAGGCGCATTACATAGGCCAAACGGCATTACCGTGAACTCATAATGACCGTAGCGTGTTCCAAACGCCGTCTTGGGAATATCACCTTCCCGAATCCTTAGCTGATAATATCCCGATTTCAAATCCAATTTGGAATAGACCGTTGATCCTGCCAGCTGATCAAAGAGGTCATCAATCCGCGGAATCGGATATTTGTTTTTCTCCGTCAGCTTATTCAACTCGCGGTAGTCAATACACAACCGTAAGCTACCGTCTTTCTTTTTCACAAAGAGAACAGGCGCGCTCCAAGGTGACATACTTGGGCGTATATATCCCTGCTCCAACAACTCTTACAATTGGACTTTCAACTCAGCCATCTCTTTTGGCGCGACGCGATATGGAGAGCGGGCCACAGGTTTCGCACCTGGCACCAACTCAATAGAGAAGTCAATCTCCCGCTGGGGTGGTAACCCCGGAAGATCTTTAGGAAACACGTCGGCAAACTCTGACACAACTGGCACTTCACCGACACTGGCCTTTGGCTCAACAGCCTGAATTAGCGTGAAGAATAACTCCGCGCCCTTCCGAACAGCATTGACGACTTGGAGTGCAGACAACAGAGTCCCGCCAACTCCTCGCATACCAGCGAACTTCGTCACAAGCCCGGTATTCTGGCCCAGTGTAATCTCTTTGGAGTTGCAATCAATAAAGGCACGCTGCTCCGAGAGCCAGTCCATACCAAAGATCACATCAAACTCTGATAACGGTAGCACGGCTGCACTCAAACCGAAATCCCGACTTCCTATTTGCACATCCACATCGCAAGCCCTATCCGCAAGCATCACACAGCCATTCGGCAATAGCACCCTTGTACTATCCACCGTCACATGACTTGGTACCCCAATTCGAGATACGAAATCCTCAGACAGAAAAGAATGCGAAGCACCCGTATCAAACAGGGCTCTCGCCAAGTTATTCCGAATCAGGACAAAGCCTGCAGCACACACACATGCACAAGCTATATATAACCAAAACCAATAGCACAGCAAGTAAACTAAATCAACTCGTACCTGTGACGACGTCACTTTGCTTAATCGCTTCCTGTTGGCCAAGTTGATAGATTCGGGGCTGCGCCTGAGACGCAGAGGAATCAACCACCGCTTTGCCCTTCTCAGCATACGACGCCCCCGTCTTCTTTTCCCCTTTGGGCTGCACAACCCGACAGTCACGAGCAATATGCCCCACCCGGCCACAGTTATAGCATGTACGAGAATCCGGCCTTGATGTCGCTCCCGGCACAACGGTCGTAGTCACTTGCCCAGATGGCTTGGACCTCTTGCCCCCTTTCTTCTGGTAAAACGACTTGCTTGGGCGAGGTGCTTGAAACTCTGGCTTCGACACCACCAAGCCCTTATTCCCTTGCACTCGCCGCATGTCCTTCTCCAATGCGCACGCAGTATCAACCAACGCCTGAAACCCTTGGCTCACTGAACTCGAAAGCAGGAATCGCAACTCATCCCGCAATCCTTCATAGAACCGATTCATTTTCCTTTGGTCATCCACGAAGATTGTACCCGCATATCGTCCCAACCTGGTAAACTCATGCAAGTAGATATCCACGCTATCTTCCCCTTGCTTTAACCGTTGGAACTCATTTTCCATAGCAATGCGTTGCGCCGCTGGGACATGTTTCGCCAGAAATATTCGAGAGAACTCCTCAATCGACACTTGCGTTAATTGCCTGCCCGCCAAATGGTGTACCTCAACCTCGTCCCACCACAACCGCGCCTCTCCTTCAAGCATGAAGGTGGCCAAGGTGACCTTTAGAGTTTCCTCCGCCCTGATCGCTGTCATTATCCTTTTGACACGCGATAACCAATCTTCCGCCTGCGTTGGGGATCCCATTCCCGCAAACGTAGGAGGACTGAAGCTCATGAATTGCTTCAACTGTCGGTCAGCTGCTCGTGGATCTACAGCCTCAACCGGCTCGGGTCTTACATCAACACGAACTGGCACTACTGTCGGCTGCGCTTGCCCGGTCGGCTGAATCATGGCAAATAGCGCCTCAGCAACTAAGCGAACAGTTTCCGCAGATGGAGGAGGTGTTGGCACCTCAGCTGGTGCCGCACTCTCATCAGAGCGCTGGGGCTCAGACTGCCCAGCACCACTACGTGTCACCTATAGGTGGACAAGACACACATTAGCGAACGTATGCAAGCAAAACAACACAAAAAGGAACGCGCAGATTCCTCAAACCAGATTTTGTACATTCCTTAATGGACATTCCAGAGTTCATTAGCGTTACAGCAGGTCGCACAAACACGTGCTGGCCACCCCACAAAAGAATTCGACCACGAATTCGAAAGAGGAAGACCGACAAAAGCTGATACCAAAATGTAACGACCCCATCCGTTAAATGACGTATAGTAGAAGGTCCGGCCGGGGCCCCACACTATATGCCACAAACAGACGGTGAGGTCACAGGATAATACCAAGCCATACGAATCCTAACTCAGAGCATTCTAGCGGAAGCTTTAAGTTACAACTTTGAACTCTCAACCGGAATGTCCAATATATAAACCACCTTTATATATAACCATGGAATGTACAACAAAGGTTTGGCCTTAAGGCCTTACAGTTCCTCTTTACATACAACATGTTTTACAAACCTCGGCGCGCAGGCCGGCCATACATGAGTAAAAGAGAACAACCAAAACATTCGCTTAGCCTTCAAGGGCTAGCCGCAGCAGCAGCAGCAATAGCAGTAGGGCTTCAGCCCATCACTTACCACTTGGCTCTCCAGCACCTGCACGGGAACAATCCACCCAACCGGTGGCAAACAATGCAACGGTCAGCATTCAGCTGACCCAATTATAATAATCCTACCCCTTTCTCAGGGCATGAGCATTCTTTCCCTGCAAGCATGGCATCATCAAATAGCAACTATGTGCGCGCAGGCACATTCAAGCCATCACAACTATCGGCCACACGGCCCGACAGTCCGTGCACTCAGGGCACATTCTTGGTGTACCGGAATACCAGGGTCAACACCACCGTCTACACGGTATTTGAGCATTCTAGTCTTTCCGGCGCGCGGGCCTAAGACTCTCATTAGGCGCTCCAACAAAACCTATAACCAGGCTTCCAAGTCGGACGGACCTAACGCAGGTACGGATCAGCCACCCCCCGTTGCTCAAGTCGCCGTGCCACCTCGAATACGGAAGTATCCATGGCTATTTATAGGCGCGGGTCGGTTTCACCTTTCCTGTTCGGCAATCTGCCTTTTCATCGAGTTGCAGCCCAACGGCTCAACCACTCACAAAGTGGCAACACACGGCCATAAGAGTTGCATCCAACCCTCTTCATTTCCTGGACATCGTCCAGTACTTCCTGCCGCACCAAGCAACAGGTAGGCACAAGGCATCACAAGCCATAATCACGGAGCCTTCTCCGATATGCAAACAAGCATCACCAATCCAGAACATATACAGATGGGCTTCACACAGCATGCCTAGAGCCGTACTCCAATTCCGGCCTCTAACAAGGGGGACTTCACATATCTACCCCAAGGGACACCACAACCCACCGCACACTCGCGGGGAAGGGTTTTCCCTATGCAATGCAGAAAAGAAGGACTTCACATGTCCAAGGAGGGAGATCGTTACCCTTGTCGATCTCTTCGGAGCCATCGAAAACTAGCCGGTGAGAAAGAACCGCAGCAGCCTTGCCTTCGCAACGCCGGCTTCGGATCACGAATCGGACCACGGGACCTCCGCCGGTGGCTTGCTCTCCTCCTCCTTCTTCTTCCTCCTTTCTCTCTTCTTTAAGCACAAATGAAGAATGACTTCTTCCTTGACGAATTTAATCCAGCTAGGAATCACCTGAGCCCTTGGATCTAAAGAGAGAATCTGAACGGCCATGATCTGCCCAAAAAACCCAAATTTTGGCTGACACGGCCTGTGACACGCCCGTGTCACAGGCCGTGTACCCTTAAGCGGCACACGCAGTTTGAACCGACTGCAAAACACGGGCATCGACACGCCCATGTCGAACCTGACACGCCCGTGTCAAACCTGAGACACGCTCGTGTCAAACCTACTTCATCGAGCTGCACCCAGTACACGGGTCGGAACACGGCATCGGACACGCCCGTGTCCCACCTGATACGCCCGTGTTCACGGCCGTGTTCAAGGCCGTGTACTATTCTGACTCGAACAGGCCAATTTCGAAATTTAATTCGAACACGCCCTGGGACACGCCCGTGTCGGAGGCCGTGTCCCAGGCTCGACGATCGTCGACTCCCAATCGTCGACTAACCTGAACACGCCCTGGGACACGCCCGTGTCCCAGGCCGTGTACCCCCGACACGCCCTGGGACACGCCCGTGTCCCAGGCCGTGTAAAATTTCCTGTACCTCAAAAATCATTTTGAGTCCTTTGGGGTCTTTTTGGGGTATTACACCCAGCACCATGCTCGAAAGGGTTCAGCCTAAACCGGTCTGCAGACTATGCACCCCAAAGCCTCTCCGTGCCTGTTTCTCAGCCGCGGCGCATTGTTGAGGCCGGGTCTCGAACCCGCAACCTCCTTGATGAGGAGTGCATGGTCTGCGGGTTTAAGACCTGGCCTCAACAATGCGTCGCGGTTGATAAACATGCGTGGAGAGGCTTTGGGGTGCATGGTCTGCAGACTGGTTTATGCTGAACCCTTTCGAGCATGGTGCTGGGGTGTCGGCGGCCGTCCTTGCGAGCGTGGTGCTGGGGAGGCTGTTACACTTAATCCTCTAATGTCACTTTATCCAATTAGTCCTAGTACTGTTAATTTATAGTAACAACCAATTTTAAATATAGGTACGATAATAGAGTGAGAGTGAGTACGAGTACTTGAAAAGACCTTGAGGAATACGACATGAGATGTAGATTTCTCATATACTATGATTGATAGGTGCACTTGTTTGAGATTAAAATCAATTTAGCTTATACTTATCTACTTAGTTTATACTAGAGTAGAAATTATCGCATCAAACTTGTCCATGCTTGATTTGAAATTAGTTGATTTTATCGATCTTGCTGATTTTGCTGACGTCAGCACCTGTGGACTTAGCCAAAATCGAGCATCAGTAGAATTGGCGTTGAGTGAATGAGCTTCACTCAACGCCAAGACACTTAGACAAAATTATGTCTATCTAGGAGTTGATAGCGTTAAGTGAGCAAGCCTCACTCAACGCTTTATGCCTTAGCTTATTCTTTAGCCTTTTCTGCATGCTTGGCGTTGAGAGCGTTGAGTGACCATGCCTTACTCAACACCTTATTCCTTAGCCATGCTTTTTATGACTTAGGCATTGAGAGCGTTGAGTGACCAAACCTCACTCAACCCCTTATGCCTTAGTCATTTTCCTGCTTCTTCAGCATCTTAAGCATTGAGAGCGCTGAGTGAGCACGCCTCACTCAACACTTTTTACTTTAGCCAGATTTTCTGAATCATGAAATTGAGAGCGTTGAGTGAGCAAGTGTAACATCCTCCAGACAGCTAGACCCCCCAGGTGAATTTGTCATGACAAGGCCTGGGTAGTGTAGAAATCCCTTAGAATTAAGCAAAAATAGGGTTGAAAGCAGCTTGGTCTGCAAATAGTAAGTTCCAAATACCCTACCTAGGGTTTGACCTACGGCCCTTAACCTAGCCCAATGACCCCACCACAACATCCCTAGGACATTTAGGAGCCCAGGGGGGACATTCAGGACTCACTGGGGCCAGTCAAACAGGTCAAGTTGACCAAAGTCAACCCTAACCCTAGTTAGGTCAAAACGGTCAATTCCTCTTCAATTGACCTAAGTGACCATCACCATATGGAGTTGGCTTCACTTATAGGTCTAAAACATCATAAGAGACCTAGTGGACCAAAAATCCCCATCACAGGGTCACTACAGGGCAAAATGACCAAAATACCCCTAATAGGCCAAAATAGTGATTTTCCATTGAACACCCTTATTGACCACCACAATTTCAAGTTGACCACACTCCTAGGGTCATAGCCTTATAAGGGACCCAATGGCACAAAAATTCCATGGTTTGGTCAACCCTAGAGGCCAAGTTGACCAAAAGTCAAACTTGGTCAACTTAGGTCTAATCACTTAAACCTAGCCCAACCCTTTGGGCTAGGCCCAAAGTGAGTTGTCAACAAGCCTAATGGGCTGATATTAAACAAAAGGAGAGAGAAAAATTTCGGACATAGTGATTAGGAGTGAGAAATGGGAGGGGTTTCCAATTTGGAGGAGAGAGAAAAAATGGCCATTCATGGCCATTAAGGGGATACACCCCTTGAAATCCCCCATTGATGATTCCTTTCATCTCCCCTGATGAATTGGAGGGAATTCTAGGAGTTTTCTGGAGGAATTGAAGGCAGGGGGGAGGTATGTGGTGGTCGTCCATGGGGGAGAGGAGGGGTCACTTGGTGACCTCTTAATGGAGCCCTCCTCCCATTAAATTGAGCCCTCCATTAGCTTTAGAAAGCTTTAAGCAATTGAAACCCCCATTTTCCCGTCCTTCCCGAGTTCTCAGAGGAGGAGATACCATGGCACCCAAAGCTCGGAGGAGCAACAATGGCGGCCGGCGGATGGAGCAAGGAAATGCTCCAAATGAGGTCTGATCCTCTTCCCCTCTCCCTGTGCTAGATCTAGATCGGTTTAGGTTGATAAATCGGGCTCAATTGAGCCTGATTGGGAGCTTGGAATTTTCGGATTTCCATGAAAAATGGCGGTGTGAGTTCGCCGGAAACCGCCGCCTCCGGCGACATTGTCGCCGCCAAACGCTAGCCACCACCTCAACGGAGGTGGTGGTGGTGGCCGGCCAGGGAGGTGGTCCTGGTGGCCGTAAACTGGGCTGGAAGGTGCTACAGGCACGAGAAATCTCAGCCATTGGCTGATTGGAGAAGATGAACGGATCTCGTTCAATTTAAAACATATAATAATTATATTATTTGTGATTTTTTTTATTCCTTGAACATGCACTGTTTTGAACCCGAAATATGAGGCCTTTATGGACCCCTACTGTAAATATTGTCAACATAGAAAATGTAGATCTTGAAGTCTACTTTAATTCAAAATTAATTTCACCCGATTTCGACTCCTGGTTAGACCACAGCACACATTTTAGTGAGGTCTATCCATAGGGTTGTCCTGAGTTTGATTTGGATGCCCACATCAATCCAGACCTTCAAATAACTTGAAAATTGGGGCTTGGGATAATGTTTTATATACCTAAAACATATCTAAAAATAAGAATTTTTGGAGAATATTTTTCTATAGTTTTTGTAAAAATTTAATAATTCATGTATAATTTAATTAGGTGTCCTAAACACCTCAAATCCCCCCAAATTTGGGTGGGAGGTATTAGGGGGAATATTAGAACTCTGGTAAAAATTTCACCTCATTTTGAAGTGTTTTTCTTAAGTTTTAACTCGACCCTAGTTTGGCCCTTATAGGGTTAATTAGGTCAATTCATTCATGTTGGGATTTGAGTGGTCAAACAACCTCAACAGAGGCTGATATTTTGGCCACTGACTTTTTTGGGCATGGCACACCCTCCATTGTAATTTGGGGTGGTTTGGGGTAGGGTAGCCCTAGAACCCTAGGGTAGGTCCCTTAATGAGGATTTTTAGGGTTGTGAAGGTCATAGGGTCAAATGACCTTGGACTGACTTTAAATTTTGTGGAGAGGACCATAGGGCCATTATAGTTCTCTGGACAAAATCTTAGGGGATTTGGAGATAGTTAGGACACCTAAAATCCTAACCCTAGTTTAGGGCACCAATCTTAATTTGAACTATTATGCTGTCAAATGAACTTCTAATCAAATAAAATTTGGGCAGGGTGATTTTCTGGTCTAAATGGCCATAATATAATTTTGTGGAGATTTTTGGGTTAATTTATACAGTACTTCATTCACAACCCTAGTTGTGCCCTAGATATTTATTTTGATGATTCTGGAATTTCTGTTCATTGGAATGTTATGAAATCTTGGATTATGGCATATTATAGCATGTTATACCTTTTGTAGTCAAAAATACAAATAATGCCCATTTATTATTTGGAAAATTATGAAACTTGGTCAGTGGGTGTTTCAAACCATGATAGTCACCCTGTAATTTTATATGGATTTTTAGATAATTAAAAATAGTACCTCTTTCACAAAGCTAGGAAATTATTATTTTACATTAAAATAAATTCAGAGCCCAAATATTAGAGAAAAATCATGGGACTTGGTTTCTGATAGTTTTAGGTCCCCATCAAGCTTCTGTAATTTTCTTGTGACTTTTGGGTACATATTTAAAGTACTTACTTCATAATATAGTAGAAGTGGCCTAAAATGGTAAATTAAGAAATATGGGCCTAAACACCTCTGAAATTTCTCAAAATTTGGAATTACTGCTTAAATGCCTCATAGGATTTTTACTGATTTTATGATGATTTATTATTGGATCATTAGTGCACTTCATGTTCATACTAGGGCATTGGGAGGCTTAGAATAGATAAATTAAATGCCCAATAAATAGGAAAAATTTGGAAATCTTGGACTTAGTTATATTAGGTCATGGTAGACTCCCGGTATTGATTTTAGGTCATTTGGATGAGAAAATTGGAGTACCCCCTAATGGGAGCACCATGTAGTTTAGTGTGGTCTGCATATAGTGATAGGACTGGAGTAGGCTAGCTCGGAGGTTAAAGTCACCTAGGAGTAGAGCTACTTAATATAAAGAGGGTCTTGGCTCAAGGGTAGAAATCAATAACAATAAGTGCCTTGAAAAGGGAGCTTTGGGATTCACACCATCATAGCTCCTAGTACCGCTGCGAGCCCTTCACCGAGTAGACCTCGGGAAGTCCAAGGTTAACCTTAATCGTAGGGATAAAATGATCAAGAGTAACCCTAATAATAGTTGCACCTCACACCTACACTTGTACACTTAGGAAGAATTGGCATGGAATGGGTAGAGTAGTTCCGTGGTCTAAGGGCCTCCTAATAATGTCAAATGGTCTTATTTGTGATTAGGAAGTCCGGGGAGCTGGATGCTCGGGGGCTTGGATAAGTGAGACTTGAGGAGTCTGGAGAGCCGTGGGCTCGGAAGGTTGGGTAAACTAGAATACTTGGTAGTCTAGAGAGTTGTAGGCTCGGTACTATAATTAGATAGAAACTATCATGGTTGCATGTGCATAACAGTGGCGGGTCCTTGGTATTGGACGATCGAACACACCGTCGTCAGTACGTTGACTCGGGAGACTGGCTGGTTTGCTGGGAATAGTATGGAAACGTACGGGAGGGCTAGGCTGGTTAGTGTGATATCCAGTCTAAGAGTGGGGGTGCCCGACCCACTATCTCCGTTTTGCCACGGTGGGGATTCCACAGAGTGAGGCTAACTCCGAACATTAGGAACTAAAGGTCTGTGCGCATAGAGTCGTGTGGGTGTGTTGCACTTGCATGTGCATTCCATAGCATATTTGCATATCTTAGCATAACATTGCATATAACCCCTGACACCTATCGTATAAAATGGTATGGGACGTTTTATACGATAGGCTCTGCAAAACGACCCCTTGGTCTATCGGGGTAATCCCTATAAATCAATGGTTATTTTTCTAGATATCTTTACTTGTTATCTTACCTCCTATACTTCACTATTACTTCTGCTGTACTCTCATTTACTCATGCATAGTTAAAGTATAATCTTGCCAACATTATTCCGTACATTCCTTAGGGTAGTTGTCACCTGCTTATTTCCACCCTGCTTTTGGTCCTCCTCTTCACTCCTCTACGCCCTGCCTAGGAGCCACGGGTATAGGGGTGTAGGATTATTTGACTGAGTCTAGTTTGACTGACGGTCGTTTGACCACCACATTTTAGGTTCTCCGGATGGGAGACGGGGAGGAGCCGCAGGAGATGCAGCGCCAGAGGTCCACGGTGCAGTTGGAGATGGACCAGTGTAGTTCGGGTGGACAGGCATCCGAATCAGTGAGTGGAGCTCACTAGATTGAGTGGTTTTATATTTCTGAGCGGATTGTAGTGAGGCATTTATGTATCGGGCATAAGCCCTTATTTACTTTCTATTTACGTACCTAGACATTATTCTGGTGATGATTTACTTACTACATGTTTTCCTCCTTTTATTACTGTGGACTTGAGTACTTAGCATTTTCACTTTATATACATTCTGTCAATGGTGATTGAGATGGCCGGCAGGATCGGTGTTTTGTGGTGTCGACCGTCCCAGAGGATGGTGTCACCGCAAAACGGCGATTTTGGGCCTAAGACCCCAGTGGGTGTTTGCAAAAAAAAGGGGTCTTACAACAAGCCTTACTCAACGCTTTCTGCCTTAGCCAAATTTTTTAGCTCAGTGGCGTTGAGTGAGTAAGCTCCACTCAACATATTTGGACTTAGCCAAATTCCTGTGTCTGAAAACACAGACACTGTCTGGATGAGATACAGTGAACGCATTTATCATATGCCATTGAGTGAGCTTGCCTCACTCAACTCCTATGGACTTAGTCAAAAATTAGCACAGATTTTCTGTGGCTTTGAATTACAAGGCAATACTCAACGAGTATAGAGTATGGCATTGAGTGAGTGATACTCACTCAACGCCTATAGACTTAGCCACTTTTCTGCCCATTCCTTCTTAGGTTGTTACTGCATTGGCCTGTTTCACAGCCTTTTGCTGTATAGCGTTGAGTAAGTTGACTTCACTCAACGCCTGTGGACTTAGCCACTTTCTCAGCTTGCCACTCCTTTGGCTTTGACTATATAGGCTCCACTCATTACTATAAGTCATCTGTCATTGAGTGAGTAACCTTCACTCAACGCCTGTGGACTTAGAAAGATTTTTGTCTATCCACATCTTAGGTAAGTGTTTACCTGACTTAGGCACTTAGGCTACCTACCCTATCATTGTTACTAGGACATCCCTGCATGCATGAACTCAGGCACTCATCAAATACAACTCTATGTATGTCATTTATAAGATTGACTTCCTCAAATCTAGGACATTGTGGCAATAGACCCAACACCCGTAACAGAGGATGATATCTGGTTCACCATCAAAAGCATGAGGCTCAACCGCTCCCTAGGGGCCGACGACATCACCTCTTATTTCCTTAAACATTTTTGGGTTGTTGTGAAACCTGATGTTTGAAGGACAGTTTTTGAGTTCTTCTCCACCAGATCCATGCATCCAGACCAGAAGGAAACAGTGGTGGTTCTATTGCCAAAAATCTCTAATGCCTCATCGCTGGAGCATTTCTGCCCCATAAGTTGATCTTTGCCAAACTTTCTATAAAATTATTGAAAAGCTCTTAGTAGGGTTCCTCCAACATATTTTCCCTTCAATCATTTTGGAAGAACATGATCATTTTGTGTCGGACCGCCATATTTCCCACCAATGCTTTCTACCATATGAGGTATTTCATAAACTTAGGCACTCTACTGTTGGGTATTGCATCCATAATAACTCAGATTTGCATGAAGTCACCCTTGAACTAAGATTAATTAAGTTGTATTTGACATCCTTGTTCTAGTTGAGTGTTTGCAGATTCTAAGTGCTAAGTCTAGACCAATGTCAGTCTAAGTGGGTCAGGAACACAGGACCATGCAGTGTAATCCATCACTGTGTGACCCAAGGTGTTGACTCATGTGTAGTCTCTATATTGGGATACACTTTATGTTCAAACATTAGGAGCATGGGATGAAGACAGGACTAGAAGAAAACTTCTCAAAAGATTTGAAAATTCTCTAAGTCAACATCTCGAGAAGTACCTTTTGAGTTCTCGAGAAGTGAAGTCAGACGTTCTCGAGAAGTCCCAGTTTTAGTTCTCGAGAAGTCTTGTCTAGTTCTCGAAAAGTCTTCTTTGTTCTTAAGAAGTCTTGGCCAGTTCTCGAGAAGTATCAATTATAGTTCTCGAGAAGTCCAACTTGTTCTCGAGAAGCTTGGCTTAAGTTCTCGAGAACTGCCAGCCCTATTTCTCGAATAGTCAAAAGTTGCCTCAGAAATCTCTCTAAGTGTTAGTTCTCGAGAAGTCAGTTAGTTCTCAAGAAGTCAGCCTTTTGTTCTCGAGAAGTCCAGACATCTTCTAAGTAGTATAGTTCTCGAGAAGTCCTGATAGCTCTCGAAAACTCAGTTTCTAGTTCTCGAGAACTAAAGTTACTTCTCGAGAACTGAAAGTCAAATTTTCCAGAAATTTATTTTAAGTTCAGATCGGCCAAATTTTCAAATGACTTGACGTGATTGGTCCACGTGTCGTCATTAATGTCTTTTCTAGTCGTTAAGGGTAATCTTATATAAAGTCTTTTTATTAAGACTAAACCCTAATAATAACAATTACAAGGAGCGATATTTCGTACATTCTAAATTTCTGGATCGGCCTTCTCTCTCCAAGAAGAACAACATTCTAAAGCCGCCGCTGCCGCTCAACGTGAGATCGATCTTTCTGCTTTCGATCAAGAAAGACGTGTTGTTCAAGGAATCTTCATCCTCTCCTTGATCGAGTAGGTCCTAAGTCTTCTCAGGTTAGATCTACAGAGGTTCTTCTTCTATAAATTCTGAAAAAGCCGTCAAGTTCAGAAGAAGACCGAGAGTTCAATATTTCCAGATCTGAGAGAAATTTTTGTTTGTATTTTCAAACCTCTTTGTAAATCTTGTAGGAGATTATTCTCCGAGTGTAGGAGCGTTGTTCTCCGAGTTTGTAGGAAGTTTTTATCTTCCGAGTGTAGATCATTTTGGATCGAGTTTGTAGGAACTTGGTTCCGAGGCGTAGCATTGTTTTCAATCCGAGATAGTAGAGTAGCCGAGTCTAGTGATTTTCTAGATCGGTGAGGTAAAGTGGACGTACCCAAGATTAGGGAACCGCTATAAATCTTCTTGTCTTCTGTGATTGCTTGATGTTTTGTGCAAGTTCGTTGAAATTTTTATTCCGCAAATAGACGCACGATTCACCTATTCACTCCCCTCTAGGTGATTTAGGTTGACAACTTTCCACTTTTAATTGGTATCAGAGAGAGGTTGGTCGTTAAAAGGTTAACAACTTGATCAATTTCCTCTCGAAAGTTGTCACTTGGATATTCAAGCAATGGACAAGGTCAAAGATTTTGCCAAGCTTCCTCTGTGCACAAAGAATAACTTTCCCATATGGAAAGAGAGAATCAAATTTTTCATGGAAGCTGTGGATCCCCGGATATTCATGATTGTTGAAGAAGGTCCTTACGTTCCTATGACTATATCCACTATATTTCCAACCAAGAAAGTTCCTAAGAAATTGATGGATCTGGATAAGGACGAGATTGCACTTGTATCTTTGGACAAGAAAGCTTAAAATATCATAGCAAGTACAGTCGATGACTCGATGCTGCAGAATCTGATTCACTGCCAATCTGCTAAGGAAATGTGGCAGTCTCTAGTAACTCTGATGGAAGGTACTGAAGAAGTGAGGGATGATAGAAGATCCCTACTAAACCAGAAATATAAAGCATTCAGGCAAGGGTCAAAGGTGACCATTGCAGATACTTTTGAGAATTTCTTCAAGATAGTAAATGGCCTAAGAGTGTATGGTCGAATCTTCACCAATGGGGAGTTGAATGATAAGTTTTATAGGTCTCTCACAAAGGAATGGTACAACAAAGTATGTGTCATCCGGGAGTTTGGCAGACTAGCTGAAACAGACCCACAGAATCTATTTGGCAAGCTGATGTCCTATGAACTGAAGATCAATTCCAGAAAAGCTGAAGAAGAGAAAAGTCGCTTATCCTCAAAAGAGAAGTCAGTTGCATTAAAGGCTGACAGTTCAAGGAAGGGCAAAGCTGCCTCACCAGCACCAGCTCAAGAAGTAAGTGAAGTGGAAAGCTCTGAGCCAAGCACCTCAGGCTCAGAACTATCTGAAGGAGAGTTCTCTTTGCTCTCACAGTAGTTCAAGAAATTCTTAAACAAGAAGAAGCAGTGGAGAGGCAAGGATGCCTCATACAGAAGATCACGATATGATGGTGATCAACGAAAGAAAGGCTCAAGTAGCCATGACAGGTATACCTCTAAATAGAACAAACAGATTTCTACTGACATTGTTTGCTACTACTGTAACAAACCAGGTCACATCATAGCTGACTGCCCCCATAAGAAGAAGGAGGGTGGCAGAAGAGAGGAAAAGAAGTTCTCATACAACAAGAAGAGGACGGAGAAGAGCCTGTTGGCCAAGATGGGCAAGACTCTCAGCGACTCCGACTCATCTGAGTCGAGTGAAGAAGAGGAAGCCTATTTTGGGCTCATGGCTCAATCTGATGATGAACAAGAGCCCCAGTTTACTGGGGAGGTAAAATCACACACTCCTCTATCTGAATCTGAAAGTTCTGAGCATGATCATGAGGACAGCTCTTCTGACGATGAGTCAGAACTTATGGCCCAGTACAAGGAGTTGATCATGACTTACGACAAATGCCACCGAGTCGTGAAAACTTAGGCTAAAGAGATTAAGTCTCTAAAGGCCATTGAGAGCAGCTTGAGAGAAGAAGTCGCTAAGACTGACTCTCTTCAAGAGAACTTAAATCTTGTTATTGAAGAATACAATCAAGCTCTTAAGCACCTCGACCTTAAAGAGGAAATCATCAAAGAGTTGAACGAACAACTCGAGGCTGAGAAGAAACTTGTTGAAAGTTTCTCTAAGCCTAAGACAGTTCTTCCACTCGTTGCTGAATTCTCAGCTAAGGCCCAAGGAGCTAGACTAGGCCTTGTTGCCGCTCCTAGTAAATCTTCTAAGAGAAACAAGGCTCAACGGAAGAATAAGGCCGCCAAGAAGGCCTTGGACAAAGAAAAGGGAAAAGCACATCTAGATCAGACTGTCTTTAAGAAAGTTATCTTTCCAACAAATAAGTTTGATCTGGACTCGTCCTATGGTCACTTGACCAGGCTTACTTATGTAGAGCCAAAGTCTCGGTACCAAGGATGGACTCGCCCTCGAAACTTTGGTGATAGTGTCTTTAAGTCACCTTATGAAGAAGTGATTCTTCAGGGCTATGGTCCTTATAATCATGGCCACAACTTCAAGAAAGCACCTAAAGTAAAGCCCGTTGGGGAAATGCCTCCGAAAGAGAAGAAGTCATGTGATTGTCATCATCATGAAGCCTCCTCCTCCAAGAGTGCTACCCCTGCTAGACCACCATCTCAAGTGGTCAAGCAGGAGTACGTAAGGCAAAGATAGAACAAGTTTGACTGTTGGTGCTGTGGAAAAATTGGTCATTTTGCCATCAATTGTTGGTTCAATACCAGGAAGGTTGCTACTCCTCAAGTTGGCAATATGAGACTGACCACTCAGAATGTTAATCTTCGTAGGGGGAGTGTTCTAACCCGAGACCAAGGACCCAAACAAGTTTGGGTTCCTAAGGCAAAGTGATTATGATTACAGGTATGTCCAAAGGCCACCAAAATGTCAATCTGGTACTTGGATAGTGGATGCTCTCGGCACATGACCGGGACAAGAAGCCTACTCCAGAATTTCACTTCAGCCTGCAACGGACCAAAGGTCATCTTTGGAGGTTCAGACCGTGGGATAACTAAAGGATACGGTATGATCTCTAACGGTAGTGTATCCTTTTCGGATGTAGCTTATGTGGAGGGATTAGAACACAATCTCATAAGCATAAGTCAACTATACGACAAGGGATACATAGTTGAATTCCACGCTGACAAGTGCTTGATAAAGTCTGTTGACAATACGGAAACGATTCTATCTGGCACTTGAAGCGGGAATGTTTTTTATTTAAATTTCATTTGTATAAACTCTTCTACACCAGTGTGTCTTTTGGCAAAAGATAGTGCGTTTCTTGGTGACCAATGGCACAAGAGGCTAGCACATATTAATTTTAAAACTATTAATAAATTATTCTCCCAGAACTTAGTACGTGATGCCCCAAATGTCAAGCAAGTCAAAGATAGACCTTGTCATGCATGCGTAAAAGACAAACAAATAAGGGCTACCTTTAAAAGAATCATAGGCAAAAACTCTAATAGGTGTTTACACCTACTTCATATGGACTTATTCGGTCCACTGTAAGTTAGAAGTTTAGGAGGTAAGGATTATACGTTGGTATTTGTTGATGATTACTCGCGCTTTGCGTGGGTGTTCTTTCTGAAACACAAGTCAGATACCTTCGATATCTTTACAAACTTTATTAGGCAGATCCAGAATCAATACAACAGCTCCATAGTCAAAATCAGAAGTGACAATGGAACTGAATTCAAATCTGGGGCCATGACAGAATTTTGTGAAAGCCTAGGTATCTTTCATGAGTTTTCCTCTCCTCGCACTCCACAGCAAAATGGAGTAGCTGAGAGAAGGAATAGAATACTCATAGAGGCCTGTAGGACCATGTTGAGTGATGCTTCACTACCGGAATACTTCTTGGCTGAAGTCGTCAACACTGCATGCCACGTGCAAAATCGTTCCCTCATAAACAAGAATTATGATAAGACACCTTATGAACTTCTAAAAGGCAGGAAACCAACAATCTCATATTTTAGAATTTTTGGTTGCAAATGCTTCGTACTTAACAATGGTAAGTATCATACTACCAAGTTTAGTGAGAAAATTTTTGAAGGTATTTTTGTAGGATATAGTAGCCATAGTAAGGCATACAGGATTTTCAATAGAAAAACTCTGGTTGTAGAAGAATCAATACATATTGTATTTGATGAGACGAGCTTGCTGCAAAGCAAATCGTTTAGTGTGCTTGTTGAAGATGCAGGTACAAGGCTTAAAGAAATCAGTTTGGATGAACAGACCGAAAGTAAAGATGATAAGTTCATCAAGATCACCACTCCGACCCCTATTGGAGAGGTAGAGGATTAAGATGAAAATAACATCCAAGTTGATGAAGTCATCCCAGTGGCTGAAGAAGTCCCAGATGCCAGAAATCTAGAGCTTAAACATCTAAAGGATCACCCAATGGACCAGATCATAGGAGATCCCCGGGATGGTGTCAGAACTCGTCGAGGTACAACTAACGAGAATCTCTATTTAAGTTTTCTCTCGCAGGTTGAACAAAAGAAGTTTGAGGAAGCAAACTCAGCCGCATCATGGATCTTGGCCATGGAAGAAGAACTGCATCAGTTCAAGCGATGCAAAGTTTGGACGCTTGTTCCAAGACCCAAAGGTAAAAATGTCATCGGAACAAAGTGGGTCTATAAGAACAAGATGGACGAGGATGGGACGATCATAAATAATAAAGTCAGACTCATTGCCAAAGGATATCGTCAAGAAGAATGGATCGACTTCGACCAGACATATGCTCTAGTGGCAAGGCTGGAGGCCATCAGACTGTTCCTGGCTTATGCTATACTGAAGGGCTTCACTGTCTACCAAATGGACGTGAAGTCTGCCTTCCTTAATGCTGACATAAAGGAAGAAGTGTATCTGGAACAGCCCCCAGGTTTTGTTGATCCTAACTTTCCTGAGCATGTTTATTTATTATCAAAAGCGATGTACGGTTTGAAACAAGCTCCTCGAGCTTGGTACGAAATGCTGTCTAGCTTTCTCCTCGAGAACAAGTTCATAAGGGGAAAGATAGACAAAACATTATTTCTTAGGGAAATTAAAGGCAAGATTTTGCTAGTGCAAATCTATGTCGACGACATTATTTTTTGCTCTACAGAAGACAACCTCTGCAAAAAGTTCTCTAAACTTATGCAAGGGAAGTTTGAAATGAGTAGTATGGGAGAGTTGAAGTATTTCTTAGGACTTTAGGTGAAACAATCTGAAGATGAAATTTTCATCTCACAGACGAAGTTCACCAAGGAGTTGATTAAGAAATTCGGAATGGAAAGTGCAACTTGTATGAGGACTCCAATGGCCTAAGCTATGTCTCTGGACAAGGATGAGAAAGGGAAACCTTTTGATGAAACCAAGTATAGAAGCATAGTTGGATCCTTGCTCTACCTTACTGCCAGTAGACCAGACATAATGTTCTCCACATGTGTCTGTGCTAGATTCTGAGTGAACTATAAGGAATCTCACTATGCTGCCGCAAAGCGGATTTTAAGATACCTTAAAGGTACACCAAATCTTGGCTTATGGTACCCAAGAAGTAATGAAAGCGAACTAATCAATTTTTCAGATGCAGACTTTACAGGTAGCAAAGATGACAGGAAAAGCACTTCCGGGACGTGTCAGTTCCTTGTAAGAAGGCTTATTTCATGGAGCAGCAAAAAGCAAAACTGTGTCACAATCTCAATGGCCGAGTCAGAATACATTTCTGTCAGTAGTTATTGTGCACAGTTGCTTTGGCTAAAGAATCATCTAGAAGACTACAATATGAAGGTCAAAGACATTCCATTATTCTACGACTCCTCTAGCGCAATTGCAATCGCAAACAACCCAGTCTCGCACAGCCGGACAAAGCACATCGAGCTCAGATATCATTTCATCAAGGAGCACGTGGAGCAAGGGGATGTGGATCTGCAGTACGTGCCAACAGATCGGTAAGTTGCAGATATTTTCACAAAGCCTCTGGATGAGACCAAGTTCAATTTATTCAAAACTGAACTTGGGCTGCTGAACAAAGAAGAAAAGACTAAAGTGGATCAGTTCAAGGCTCAAGAATCTAGGACTCTTCAAAAAGGTCAGAAATTTCTCAAGAGGAAGCTAGTTCTCGAAAACTCAGCCTACCTCTGGAGAAGCAGAGTACTATTTCTCCAAAACTTACTCAACTTCTCGAGAACAAAAGTCTATCTCTCGATAAGTCCCTTAAGTTCTCGAAAACTAATAACTCTACCTCTCTAGAAGTACTCTGAAAGCTCTCGAGAACTAGGCGCTACTTCTCGAGAAGTCTACTATCAGTTCTTGAGAACTTATTTCCTTACTTCTCGAGAACTATACGACACTTCTCGAAAACTAACCCTACCTCTCAAGAAATGCCCCATCTTTTCATATTCTGTCTTTGCGCAAACCGCCTTATTTTCGAATTATTAAAATGCTTATATTAGTTTAATTAGACATTTAATTATCAAAAATTAGAATTATATATATATATAAAGTTTTAGAAATCAATAATCAACCGACATTTCAAACTTCTTTCTCTCGAAAACCTTTCGACTTCCTCCGACTCAGAGCCTCGTCACCTCCATTCTCCCACACTCTGATCGTTGCCTTCTTCAGGACAAATGGCTCAGCAATCAAAGATAGGAGTTGGAAGTGTGCTGCTTGCGGCAGGGATTGCAGATATCTCAGATGACTTCAAGAACCTTCTTCTTCTCCTCCAGGCCGCTGATTTGGACTTTGTTCTTCAAGAACACTGTAACATCCTCTTCCCAAAAGTTGAAGAATTTTATAAGAATGTCAAAATCAATATGAATGATACGGTTATTAAATCTAAGGTAAAGGGAGTCAAGATTAAGCTGAACTTAAACATTGTGTCAAAACTTCTTAGACTGCAAACTGGAAATGATGAAGATGGACTCACTCAGGAAGATATCAGCAGGACTTATCATTTCTGTGGAGTACCAAAAAGCATTACCTCTGTGAGGAGATCAGCCATGAATGATGTTAGCAAGCTCTTGGTGGACATTATTGGAAAGATCCTATGGAGCAAGACAGGATCTATTAGTTTCATTACAAATACACTATTTTATGTGATGGCTGTCATTGTCTGCAGGAAGAAATTCCTTTTTGGATTGATGATCTTTTATCTTATCAGGGAGAGCATTCCAGAACCAAATTTTGCCAGGATCATCACCTTGTTGCTACATGAGATTGATCCAATTACCTTCAAGACTTCCAGGGGTACACCCATCCATCATCTGAAGAAGATTTCCCTTACTTCCATTCAAAGGTGGGAGTTGAAGTTAAAGAACCCCAAACAGTTAGCTAAAGAATCTGCAGCTTCTGCTTCAAGGGTCAGGACCCCATCTCCTCCCCCCCATGATATTGCTGACCCATCTGGTGCAACAACTGAGGGGGAGCCTGAACCCTCAGCTCAAGTTACCAGGATTCCTCCTACTTCTCCAGCAAGATCTCCTCTCAGAAGCCCAATGAGATCTCCAATCAGGAGCCCTGTGGCAGATTCTCCAGATGCAACCCTATCAGATGTTCCAGGACAGGAAACTCTTAAGGACACAGCTACAGCTATTGACAGCATGATTGAAGCACTTACCTCAGATGAACCAATTCCTCCCCTTCACAAAGAAACCATTGCAGAACCATCAAAAGAACCATCTCCACCAGAGACCATCCTTCTCTTTGAAGAGGATGAGCCAGAACCTGAAGAGGTGGAAGCCCCTCTCAGGAAGCTTGACTTCTCCCTCCCAAGATTTGTTGATGAGGAGGCTGATATAGTATCTCACACTGTAAGAGCCCAGAGCTCTGTGGTAATAGAAGAAATTCCTCCATGGAAAGCACCTCCTCCACCTCAGATTGCTACACCAACTGCCCCACTTACTGTCATTGTTTCTACCCCTCCTGTTGCTGCAACTGTAAGTTCAGATATTCTGTCTCAGATTGAAGGTATGTTGGCTGCCCAAAGAAAATATTTTGATGAATCTCTCAAGTCAGTTAAAGATAAAGTGACTAATCTAGAGCAAGAGATGAGTAGAGGCTTTGTTGAAATACAACACAACACAGATTCTCTTAAAGATCTGTTCAGAATTGGTGGAAAAGCCATAGACCACACAATCTCTAGTGTTGGTCAAGTTATGGAACAATCTCTCACTCTTGTAAATAACCAGATAGAGCTAGAAAAGAAGGTGAAAGAGCATATGATAACAATCTGCAATGAAGTTGGTACTTTCAAAGAAGAAGCCAATGACAAGCTATCTGTAGAATTTAGAAAGGGGGAGAATTTAGTGAAAGAACAAGTGGATAGGCTTGCTGCCAATGCACAAACTTTCTGGAATGAAAAATTGACTGAGATAAATAAGAATGTTTTAGCTCAAATCCAATCAGTGAAGTTCTATACCTATGATACCTCAGTTTGGATGTACAATCAAATATTCCCAGACTTTCAAGCTGATCCTAATGTGATTCCACATCATCTGAACCCCCTTGCTGAAGGAGAATCCAGTCAAATGCCAGCTCAGATGCCTCAACCTCAGATGTCTACCTTTTCTCCAAGGCCAGAAGATCATGCACCTCCTCCTGCTTCTTATTTCCAGGTTTGGGATGATGATATTCCTCAAAGCTTACCAGAAATTCACATCCCCAAGAAAAGGAAATATGGAGAAGGTCCATCTGCAAGAAAATCTGTTCCCCAGCCAGATGAAGAGAAAAGGAAAGCACAAGAGTTTGCTGAAGTTTGGAGCCCTACTTCTAAAGCCTTAATTCTTGACACTCTCAAATTAGTCATGGACTTTAATGAGAACAGGAATCTCCACTACAGCTCCTCTGAGTGGGAATTATATGAGAAGTCCATGACCAAGAGAAGAATATATGATAGAGAGTATGACAAGAATACCCCTAAAGCTCCTCCTAAGCCTCCAAGGTACTATCCTAAGCCCTTTAGTAACCAGAGAAGACAGCAAGAGAAGCAGGACAGGCAACAATAGAGCAAAGGATGAATTTATATGTTTTATTGAGAATTTTGATGAAATGTTTGTTGATTAGAAATCTAAAACATTACATATATACAATTTCTAGTTTTGCCTAATTATGTCTTTAATTAATCTGTTATTGCATTTAGATTCAATTTTTTTCTTCTCTTCCAGTTCTTTATTTATTGTGATAATTCACCTTAGTGTAGAGGGTTCTGACTTCTACAAATAGGGGGAGATTATTGGGTATTGCATCCACAAAAACCTAGATTTGCCTGAAGTCACCCTTGAACTAAGATGAATTAAGTTGTATTTGACATCCTTGTTCTAGTTGAGTGTTTGCAGATTCTCAGTGCTAAGTGTAGACCAATGTCAGTCTACAGTGGGTCAGGAACACAGGACCATACAGTGTAATACCTCACTCTGTGACCCAAGGTGTTGACTCATGTGTAGCCTCTCAATTGGGATACACTTTATGTTCAAACATTAGGAGCATGGGATGAAGACAGCACTAGAAGAAAACTTCTCAAAAGTTTGGAAAATTCTCTAAGTCAACTTCTTGAGAATTACCTTTTGAGTTCTCGAGAAGTGAAGTCAGACGTTCTCTAGAAGTCCCAATTTTAGTTCTCGAGAAGTCTGGTCTAGTTCTCGAAAAGTCTTCTTTATTCTCGAGAAGTCTTGTCCAGTTCTCAAGAAGTCTCAATTATAGTTCTCGAGAAGCCCAACTTTTTCTCGAGAAGCTTGGCTTAAGTTCTCGAGAACTGTCAGCCCTATTTCTCGAATAGTCAAAAGTTGGCTCAGAAATCTCTCTAAGTGTTAGTGTTGGGTATTGTATCCACAATGTACCTGATTTGAAGAAGCCCCTGAACAAGCTTAGTTGAATTGACAATGTATTTGATGATATTTCTTCAAGTTGTGCTTGCAGCTATTCCATGCTAAGTACACACCAATGTCAGGGTGCAGTGGGTCAATATACACGGGTCTGCGTAACGTAATCCCTCGTTGAGCAGATCAGTGTGTTGACTCATGTGTGCTCTCTCTATTGGAGTGTACTTATTTTCAAGTACAGGGTCGAGATAGATCAAGAGCAGAAGAGGAGCAAAGATGGGTCAAAGACCAAGTTCATGGGAAGGAAGAGGAAAATAGTCTAAGTCAAATTCGACGGGAATCACTAAGTGATTCTCGCCGATTCGATGGGAATCACTAGTGATTCCCACCGATTCGTCGAGAATATGTCTGTGACTCCCGCCGAATTTATCTGGCTGACTGTCCTACTTCAAGAATTCTGCTAAGGCAGAATCGACGGGAATCATTAACTGATTCTTGCCGATTCGTCGAGAAAGACGTTTGCATTTCCGTCGATTCCCTCCGGATGACTAGAGTTTTAACTGGAATCCTGCCAAGGCAAATTCGACGGGAATTACAAGTGATTCCCGCCGACTTCATCGAGAATCACCAATGATTCTCGCCAAATTTGCCTTAGGAAAATTTGCTCTGCTCGATGGACCGAACCATGACGGGTTACGCTGTTTTGACCGGAACTAGGGCTTCTTCTTGTGGGCCCCACAACGGTCATTTAGGGTTGTTCTACAGTATTTATACTCGCTTATTTCGAACAACAACAGTAATCTTTTACGAGAAATCAAAGCCGCCGAGCGTAACCTAGCCGATCGCGGAACTCCTTCCGTCGCCGTCGCCGCTCGCAAGTTATCGCCGCCACAGATCTTAGATCCTCTTTGATCGTCCGGCGACAGGACCGAGGCAAGCCTAGCATCTCACGCATCTATTTCGAGATCTATTATCTCTCGATTTGTTGAACGAGGATCGCTCTTCATTCCGAATCGATTGAGACGACTGATCTGATTGAGATCGTTGGTAGACCTTGCTTGCTTTGTCAAGAAGTTTGGATCTACGAAGCATCGCCGCCGTAATCGCTTGCCTCCGCCGATCTTCGTAAGATCCTCTCCAAGAGAGTACTCCGGTCGTGGACTCTTCGTCTTTATGAAGAAAGCTTAAATGAACGAAGAGGGACATCGGGTTCTCCACACGTGTAGTTTGTATTTCTTGTACATTCTAATTTTATTTTGTTGTAAAGGAATAGTGATTCCTAGTTGTAAGGGTTGGGTGCAACCCGTGGTGGAGGAGTAGTGACTCCTTCGGTTGGAAGGGTGCCTTCCGTAGTGTGAGGATTGGATTTCAATCCGTTTGGTGAAGTGACCGAGTCATCCCTTATTGGGAGATAGGTCGTAGGGGGAGAGTGGACGTACCCAAATCGGGGAATCACTATAATTGCTTGTGTATTTTTTTGTGTTGTGTTTGTTAAATTGTGCAGGTTATTTAAATTCCGCAAAAGACTGCACGAGACCTATTCCCCCCCCCCATAGGTGGACTTAGTTGACACTAGATACTTTCAAGTGGTATCAGAGGGAGGTTGCTCGTCAATAAGGTTAACACCTTGAGTAAGATCCCGTGTCTAGTGTCAAGAAGAAAGAAGATCTCTGAAATGGAAGGACTCAAGTATTCAGGGAAGATCCCAGTGTGCACCAAGCTGAACTTTCCTATCTTGATGGAGAGGATCAGGTACTACATGGAAGCAGTCGACCTCCGACTCTTCATGATAGTGGAGGAGGGACCTTATATCCCCACTAAGGCCTCCACCATTGATCCAACCAAGAAAGTGCCCAAGAAACTTTCTGAAATGGATAAGGATGAGATGGTGCTTGTCGGACTTGACAAGAAAGCTCAGAACATTCTGGTAAGTGTCATCGATGATTCCATGATGCAGGTTTTCTGCAACTGCAGGACTGCCAAGGACATATGACACTGCTTGATCATCCTGATGGAAGGCACTGATGAAGTAAGGGATGATCGAAGATCCCTTCTGAACTAGAAGTACGAGGCCTTTTGGCAAGGTCCCAAGGAATAAATCGGAGTGACATTCGAGAACTTCCTGAAGATCGTCAATGCCCTGAAGGGCTATGGCAGAGTGTTCACCGACGGTGAACTAAATGATAAATTCCTTAGATCCCTTACTAAGGAATGGTACACCAAGATCTGCGCCATCAGAGAATTTGGCAGGCTGGCGGAAACTGATCCCCAGATTCTGTTTAGGAAACTTCTGTCCTATGAGCTTCAGCTGAACACTAGAAAAGCTAAAGAAGAAGCCGATAAAGTCGTTGCCAGAGAGAAGACTGTGGCCCTAAAAGCCAATCACTCAAGGAAAGGCAAGGGTGCAGCCTCATCCCGCTCTCGGAAAAAGGATGAGGAAGAAGACTCTGAGCCATGCTCTTCCGGCTCAGAGCTATCTGAAGAAGACTTCTCCATCATAACTAGAGAGTTCAACAAGTTCCTCAAATTGAGGAATCAAAGAAAGAGAGACGACTCCTCCTCCAGACATCAAAGGAAGAATTATTCTTCTAACAGGTATGATTCCAAACCGAACAAACATCGCTCTGATGACATTATTTACTTTGGATGCAATAAGCCAGGCCACATCGTCACTGACTGCCACCAAAGCAAGAGAGATAAGGGGAAGGGAGAGGAGCACAGGTCCTCTAGAGATAAGAAGAAGGAGAGGAGCTATATAGCCAAAAAGCAAAAGACACTGAGTGAACTTGATTCGTCAGACTCCAGTGATGATGAGGAAGCCTACTTCGGGCTAATGGGTCGCTATGACTCAGAAGGAGACTGCCTCCCATTTACTAGGAAGGTAAAAGATCGTACCCCCCTCTCTGACTCTGACTCTGAGTCTTCTAATGATGATCTCGAGGATAACCCATCTGCCCGTGAAGCTGAGCTCCTCGAAAAGTATGAGCTTCTGCTCAATACCTTTGAGGAATGCCGCAAGAGGTTGAGGGCTCAGAAAAAGGAAGTCAAATTCCTTAAGGCTGAGGGTGCGTCTCTAAGAGAAGAGATCACTAGCTTGATCTCTCTCCGACAGGAACACCTGGGCCTGACTTCTGAGCACTCAGAGTCATTAAGGCTCCTTGACCTAAAACAGGAAGAAAACAACAAGTTGGAAGAACAGCTTGCGGCAGAAAGGAAGATTGTCAAAAGCTTCTCCATGCCTAAGACCGTTCTTCCTCTAGTTGATGAATTCTCTGCTCAGGCTAAGGGGGCTGGCTTAGGGCATGTGGGTGTGCCTGGTAAATCATCCAGGAGAAACAGAAAACAGAGGAAAAATAAGGCTGCTAAGAAGGCCTCTGCTGTAGAAAAGGGAAAGGCTCCACTCGATCATGTTTTATTCAGAAAGCCTGGCTTTCCTTGCAATGAGCAGGACTTTGAGTCAACCTATGGCCACTTCTTCCGGCCCTCGGTTGAAAAGTCCAAGAGCCGGTATGATGGTTGGGCCTTCCCCCGCAACTACGGTGAGAGTGTCTTCAAGGCACCTTATGAGGAAATCCAAGTGGAGGATTATGGCCACTTCTCTAGCGGACATAATAGGAAGCAGGCGCCAAAATCCAAGCCTGTTATACTGAAGGAACAAGAAGTGAAGAAATCATATGACTGTTATCATCATGATGCCTCTACCTCCAAATCCAAGGCCCCGGCTGGACCCACCGTTCCCCGGGTAAAGCTGGAGCCTAGGAAGCGGTACAACAGGTTTGACTGTTGGTGCTGTGGCAAAGTTGGTCACTGTGCTGTGGATTGCTGGTTTAATCCAAGATTCAATGAGACTCCTCATGTTAGTAATGCGAGGCCGACCACTCGTAGGGTTAACCACCCGAGGGGGAGAATGCTAACAAGGAATCTAGGACCCAAGTTCGATTGGGTTCCTAAGGGAAACTGATTCTGTTTTGCAGGAATGTCCAAAGGCCACCAAAACGCCAATCTGGTACTTAGACAGTGGATGCTCCCGACATATGACCGGGACAAGAAGCCTGTTGCGTGATTACTCCCCAGTCGAAAACAGTCCCAAAGTCATCTTTGGAGGATCTGATCGAGGAGTCACCAGAGGTTACGGTATGATTTCCAATGGTATATTCTCTATCACTGACGTGACCTATGTTGAAGGGTTAAATCATAACCTGATCAGTATAAGTCAGTTGTGTGATAAAGGATATGACGTTAAGTTCTGCAAGTATAAGTGCTTGATAATATCGTGTGCCTCTTCGGAGACGGTATTAACTGGCATTAGGAGCAGAAATATCTTTTGCTTAGATTTTCTTAGCTTAGACTCCTCTACCCCCGTGTGCCTAGTAGCAAAAGGCAGTACATCTCTCTGTGAACAATAGCACAAGAGATTAGCACATATTAATTTCAAGACTATTAAAATGTTGTTTTCTAAGAATTTAGTAAGGGATGCCCCTACTATTAAGTGCATCAAAGATAGCCCCTGTCCTGCATGCCAGAAGGGCAAACAGACTCGGGCTACCTTTAAGGGTATTGCAGACAAAGACTCTTCCAGATGTCTCTATCTTCTGCATATGGACTTGTTCGGTCCAGTGCAAGTTCATAGCTTAGGAGGCAAATCGTATACGCTAGTGATTGTTGATGATCACTCTCGGTTTACGTGGGTGTTCTTTTTGAAACGAAAGTCAGATACGTTTGACATCTTCACTAATTTTGTCAAGCAGATCATGAACGAACTTAACTGCTCTGTGGTCAAAATATGAAGTGACCATGGAATAGAATTCGAGTCTGGTGCTATGACAGAATTATGTGAAGAATATGGTATCTTTCATGAGTTTTCCTCCCCGCGTACTCCTCAGCAAAACGGAGTTGCGGAGAGGAGAAATAGAACGCTCATTGAAGCATGTACGACAATATTGAATGACGCCTCTCTTCCAGAGTACTTCTGGGCAGAGGCTGTCAACACGGCTTGTCATGTGCAGAACCGAGCATTGATCAACAAGAATCATCGTAAGACGCCTTATGAGCTATTTAAAGGCAGGAAACCGACCATGTCCTATTTAAGGATTTTTGGCTGCAGATGTTATGTACTTAATAATGGGAAGTACCCACGTACTAAATTCGGATAAAAATTCTTCGAAGGCATCTTCATGGGCTATAGTAGCCATAGTCGGGCATATAGGGTCTTCAATAAGAAAACCCTAGTGGTAGAGGAGTCCATTAATGTTGTATTTGATGAAGGAAGCTTGCTTAACATCAATTCTTCCAGTGGTATTCTTGAAGATGCAGGTGCTAGACTTGAACAGCTAAGTCTCGATGAGACCGCTAAAGATGCAACTCCCAAGTCTGTCAAGGTCTCCACCTCAACGTAAACCGGAGATGATGACGGTCAGGATGAAGAGAATCTCCCAGAAGAAGGAGAAGCCCGAGAAGCTGTAGGAGCTCCTGATGCCAGACTCCTAGAGCTCCGACACGTGAGGGATCATCCCAGAGATCAGATCATAGGAGATCCTCGTGACGGTGCTAGAACTTAGAGAGGTACAATTAACGAGATTTTGCACCTTAGTTTTCTGTCACAGGTTGAGCTAAAGAAGTTCGACGAAGCGAACAAAGATGCTTCATGGATATTGGCCATGCAAGATGAACTGCATCAATTCGAACGATGCAACGTCTGGACGCTTGTTCCCAGACCAAAGAACCAGAATGTGATCGGCACCAAATGGATCTTCAGAAACAAACTGGATGAACACGGTGTTATCATAAAGAACAAGGCCAGGCTGGTGGCTCAAGGTTACAGACAGGAGGAGGGGATTGACTTCAACCAAACCTTTGCACCAGTTGCAAGGCTAGAGGCGATCAGATTGTTCATGGCGTATGCTTCTCACAAAGGATTCACATTCTATCAGATGGACGTGAAATCTGCATTCCTAAATGAAAATTTGAAAGAGGAAGTATATGTCGCGCAACCCCTGGGTTTTGTTAATCCTACATTCCCTAATCATATTTATTTTCTTAATAAAGCATTATATGGCTTAAAACAAGCTCCTCGAGCTTGGTATGAGACTCTGTCTAGTTTTCTTCTTGAGAATAAGTTCTTGAGAGGAAAAATAGATAAGACATTGTTTCTTAGGGAAGTGAAAGACAAGATCTTGCTAGTGCAAATCTATATCGATGACATAATATTCGGCTCAACGGACAACAATCTTTGCAAAAAAATTTCTAAACTTATGCAAGGAAAGTTTGAAATGTGCAGCATGGGAGAGCTAAATTATTTCTTGGGACTTCAAGTGAAATAGTCTGAGGATGGAATTTTCATCTCTCAGACAAAGTTCACAAATGAACTCCTCAAGAAATTCGGAATGGAGAATGCAACCTCTATGAGGACTCCAATGAGATCCACTGTGTCTTTGGACAAGGATGAGAAAGGGAAACCTTTTGATGAAACCAAATACAGAAGCATAATTAGATCCCTACTCTACCTTACTGCTAGTAGACCGGATATTATGTTTTCCACATGTGTTTGTGCCAGATATCAGGTGAACACTAAGGAATCTCATTATGTCGCTGCAAAGCGAATTCTTAGATACCTTAAAGGTACACAAAATCTTGGCTTGTGGTACCCAAGAAACAATGATGTCGAGCTGATAGGCTTTTCAGATACCGACTTTGCAGGAAGCAGAGACGATAGGAAAAGCACTTCCGGGACGTGGCAATTCCTCGGAAGAAAGCTTATTTCATGGAACAGTAAAAAGCAGAATTGTGTTGCAACCTCTACGGCTGAATCTGAGTACATCTCAGCAGGCAGCTGTTGCGCACAACTTCTATGGATCAGAAATCAGCTCAAAGATTATAACTTGCAGTTCAGCGAAGTTCCGATGTATTGCGACTCCTCGAGCGCAATCGCAATTGCGAACAATCCTGTGTCGCATAGCAGAACAAAGCATATTGAAGTGCGCTATCACTTCATTCGGGAGCATGTGGAAAACAAAGATATATCTCTCTGCTATGTCCCCACGGATAAGCAGGTTGCAGATATCTTCACGAAGCCCCTAGACGAGGCCAAGTTCAGTCTCTTCAAAACTGAACTCGGTATGCTAAACTATGAAGATTGAAGACGGTAAGGCTCCGGGCTCTTGGATCAAGGGGAGCATCAACAAGGAACTCAAGTTCTAGCACAGATGCAAGAGCTGAGGGGGAGCATGTGGCTCCAAGTTAAGTCCCAAATTTGCAGAAGCTGAAAAGGGGGAGATTACCCTCTCGACTAAGGCTAAGGTGATAAGGTACTAAAGTGGCTGCCAAAGGCTAAGAATGTTAAGTATGCTATAAGGAAAATGGTAATGAATGGTAATGAATTTCATTCTCAACTGATTGTTCATTTTATGTTTTTCATTCCCATCTGTCTTATTCACCTTAGCTTGTAGGGTTTAGGCTTCTTCAAATAGGGGGAGATTGTTAGTTATTATATCCACAATGTACCTGATTTGAAGAATCCCCTGAACAAGCTAAGTTGAATTGACAATGTATTTGACGATATTTCTTAAAGTTGTGCTTGCAGCTATTCCATGCTAAGTACACACCAATATCAGGGTGCGGTGGGTCAATATACATGGGTCTGCGCAACGTAATCCCTCGTTGAGTAGATCAGTATGTTGACTCATGTGTTCTCTCTATTGGAGTGTACTTATTTTCAAGTACAGGATCGAGATAGATCAAGAGCAGAAGATGAGCAAAGATGGGTCAAAGACCAAGTTCATGGGAAGAAAGAGGAAAATAGTCTAAGTCAAATTCGACGAGAATCACTAAGTGATTCTCGCCGATTCGACGGGAATCACTAGTGATTCCCGCCGATTCATCGAGAATCAGTCTGTGACTCCCGCCGAATTTATCTGGCTGACTGTCCTACTTAGAGAATTCTGCTAAGGCAGAATCGACGGGAATCATTAACTGATTCTCACCGATTCGTCGAGAAAGACGTTTGCATTTCCGCTGATTCCCTCCGGATGACTAGAGTTTCAACTGGAATCCTGCCAAGGCAAATTCGACGGGAATCACAAGTGATTCTCGCCGACTTCATCGAGAATCACCAATGATTCTCGCCGAATTTGCCTTAGGCAAATTTGCTCTGCTCGCTGGACCGAACCATGACGGGTTACGCTGTTTTGACCGGAACTAGGGCTTCTTCTTGTGGGCCCCACAACGGTCATTTAGGGTTGTTTTAAAGTATTTATACTCGCTTATTTCGAACAAAAACAGTAATCTTTTACGAGAAATCAAAGCTGCCGAGCGTAACCTAGCCGATCGCGGAACTCCTTCCGTCGTCGTCGCCGCTCGCAAGTTGTCGCCGCCGCAGATCTTAGATCCTCTTTGATCATCCGGCGATAGGACCGAGGCAAGCCTAGCGTCTCACGCATCTCTTTCGAGATCTATTGTCTCTCGATTTGTTGAACGAGGATCGCTCTTCATTCTGAATCGATTGAGACGACTAATCCGATTGAGATCGTTGGTAGACCTTGCTTGCTTTGTCAAGAAGTTTGGATCTACAAAGCATCGCCGCCGCAATTGCTTGCCGCTGCCGATCTTGGGAAGATCCTCTCCAAGAGAGTACTTCGGTCGTGGACTCTTCGTCTTCATCAAGAACGCTTCAACGAACGAAGAGGGACATCGGGTTCTCCACATGTGTAGTTTGTATTTTTTGTACATTCTAATTTTGTTTTGTTGTAAAGGAATAGTGATTCCTAGTTGTAAGGGTTGGGTGCAACCCGTGGTGGAGGAGTAGTGACTCCTTCAGTTGGAAGGGTGCCTTCCGTAGTGTGAGGATTGGATTTCAATCCGTTTGGTGAAGTGACCGAGTCATCCCTTGTTGGGAGATAGGTCGTAGGGGGAGAGTGGACGTACCCAAATCGGGGAACCACTATAATTGCTTGTGTGTTTTTCTGTGCTGTGTTTGTTCAATTATGCAGGTTATTTAAATTCCGCAAAAGACTGCACGAGACCTATTCCCCCCCCCCATAGGTGGACTTAGTTGACACTAGATACTTTCAGTTAGTTCTCGAGAAGTCTCCATAGTTCTCGAGAAGTCAGTTAGTTCTCGAGAAGTCAGCCTTTTGTTCTCGAGAAGTACAGACATCTTCTAAGTAGTATAGTTCTCGAGAAGTCCTGATAGCTCTCGAAAACTCAGTTTCTAGTTCTCGAGAACTGAAAGTCAAATTTTTCAGAAATTTATTTTAAGTCCAGATCGGCCAGATTTTCAAATGACTTGACGTGATTGGTCCACGTGTCGTCATTAATGTCTTTTCTAGCCGTTAAGGGTAATCATATATAAAGTCTTTTCATTAAGACTAAACCTTAATAATAACAATTACAAGGAGCGGTATTCCGTACATTCTAAATTTTTGGATCGGCCTTCTCTCTCCAAGAAGAACAACATTCTGAAGCCGCCGCCGCCGCTCAACGTGAGATCGTTCTTTCTGCTTTCGATCAAGAAAGACCTATTGTTCAAGGAATCTTCATCCTCTCCTTGATCGAGTAGGTCCTAAGTCTTCTCAGGTCAGATCTACAGAGGTTCTTCTTCTACAAATTCTGAAAAAGCCGCCAAGTTCAGAAGAAGACCGAGAGTTCAATATTTCCAGATCTGAGAGAAATTTTTGTTTGTATTTTCAAACCTCTTTGTAATCTTGTAGGAGATTATTCTCCGAGTGTAGGAGCATTGTTCTCCGAGTTTGTAAGAAGTTTTTATCTTCCGAGTGTAGATCCTTTTGGATCGAGTTTGTAGGAACTTGGTTCCGAGGCGTAGGATTGTTTTCAATCTGAGATAGTGGAGTAGCCGAGTCTAGTGATTTGCTAGATCGGTGAGGTAAAGTGGACGTACCCAAGATTGGTTTTCAATCCGAGTATAAATCTTCTTGTCTTCTATGATTGCTTGATGTTTTGTGCAAGTTCGGTTAAATTTTTATTCCGCAAATAGACGCACGATTCACCTATTCACCCCCCTCTAGGTGATTTAGGTTGACAACTTTTCAGTTTCATCTACGACTAAGGCGGGGTTTATGGCTTTGAAAATTGACATGTCTCATTACTATGATAAAATGTGCTGGGATACTTTGCATAAAATGATGCTCGAACTTGGTTCCCCTTGAATTGATCATCTAGACAATGCAGTGCATTTGCCTACTATTCTTGCTGCATCCATCATGAAGAACATCAACTGCTCATGTGAGTTTTCATTCTTGCGTTATTGGAGCACCATTCAGCCAGGTTAGCTGTCTCCCTCTATATTTTGGTGCCCCCACTGTCGGAGTGGATAAAAATCAATATTGATGGTGCGGTCCTCCCGAACAATGGTTCATGTATTGGTATTTTGGTGCGTAACCACAAAAGCTCAGTGCTCCTTGCTGTCAAATCGGGGCTCCAACATTGGGATCCGGGAGGGTTGAGTTGGAGGCATTGCATTCTCTCAAGCGGCTTGTCACCCCTCCGATGTTTGATGCCAAAGAGGTTGTTATTGAGGGAGATTGCAAGAATGTTATTAACTTTTGTCGTCGGTCTTTGCAAAGCTCGGCTTGACTCGATCGTACTTTCATGGCACATGAGCAATCTATTTTTGCGGAGTTCAACCAAGTTCTATTCCGTCATCTCCCTCGGGAGGCCAATCGTTTTACCAATTTTTGTGCTAAGTTTGGGTGTACAAATGACTTTATTTGGCATGATGTTTCAGATGGTACTCCCGAGTTCTTTGAAATCCTCCTAAATGGCTTGAGAGTATGTTTTGTGTATATTTTTGTATGTTTTTTTAATTATTAATGTGAATGCACCTATAATAAAGTATCGAAATTTATCACCATAAAAATCAGATGATTAGAAATGATATCACATTTGATCACATTATATACCAGTTTTGAACGTAGTGGAGACCAATTTGATCACGAAGATCAAAAGACATCTATATAAAAAGGAAAAAAATTTGGTGCGGCACCCTCACGGACCGTGGCTGCAGGTTTAAATAGCGCCCGGGCCTACCGTTTTCTTTTTTTTTTCGCGATTTCACCGGGGAGAAATCGCGAACCAGCGAAGAGAGCGAAAGCCCTAGCTCCAGCTCCGCTTCCATCCTCCTCCATGGCGAAGGCTTCAGCTCTACGGCAAAAGCACTAGCTCCCGCTCAAGCTTCCACCGTCGTCTACCCAATTTTCATCGGGGACAACTATGATAACCAGCCACAACCCTAGCTCTTCCATCCCCCTCTTCTGATCTCCACAGTGAATTCCCTAGCTTCCATTACTGTTCAGGAACCAGGTTTTGTTCGCCGGCGCTGCCTAAACTCCCAGGAGAGGACTGACTGGACCGATCTCATTGCTGACTGTTAGGGTAAGATTTTTCCTCTATTGTCTTGAATTTTTCAGTTCATTTCTGATTCTAATGTGTAGTTCCCTAGTAGGTTTTAGGGTTAGATGCTTCAAAAATTATGAGTTTCCGATGAGTTTGTTTTCTAATACTGCTCCACGCTAATTTTATAAAAACAATACAGTTCAATTTTTGAACTTTTGTACAGTTTGTTGTTTCCTGTTAGTATTACAGTTAGGGATTTGGGGATTCTTTCACCTTTTTATTAATTTTTCGTTTTGGTTCTACTTTAAAGTTTGTTTTTCCCTGATATTATGTGTTTATTTCTATACAGTCCGAAATTGGTTCATTTTTACTGTTTGTTTTCTCCAGATTTTTCCCTGATAGCAGCTGTTTGTTTCTATACAGTCCGAAATTGGTTCATTTTTACAGTTTGTTTTCTCTAGGTTTTTCCCTGATTTTTTTGCTTCTGTACAGTCCCAATTTTTTTTCCTGGTTGTTTTACAGTTCAAACCACTTTTCTATTTATAGTTTATTTTGTCCACATATATATTTGTTGTTCAATGTACATGTTTGCTCCATCCAGCTCATCGTTGCTTACCTTCTTCATTGACACTCTTACTTCATTGTCATTTTTATTTCATCCTTTCTAATGTTGCACACTACTACCATCTATTTTACAGGTACACTATACAACAAGTCTAGTTATCCCTCTCAAGTAGGTGTTTTCCCATACTTGTTTAGTATGTCAGTAGATTAGTTACTTGCACTAAATGTAATGTCGAGTTTTATATTGGTTTGTTTTTTCCTCAAAATGCAGTGCCTGGAAGTTCGTACCTGAACGCTCGGTGTGCCGTCTCCACTTTTGTAGCCAAGGCGCAACCAATCCTAAAAGTAATATCGGAAGAATCGAGAAAAGTTCTAGAAGTGGATCGGATACTACCTCTGTTTAGTATACCAACAATACCTCAAAACATACCTCTCCTCTATTTTCTAATTCGTAGCTATAATAGAGAAAAACAAGCTTTCAAGTTGGATAATTTCTATATTTCCTTAACTGTCAACGATGTAGCTCTTATTTTGGGGTTGCTTAATAAGGGGTTTGAGTTCTCCTTTGTTAGAAGACCGTTCGCTAGTGTTACCCAAAAATCCTTGACAGAGGAGATGAGAGAACTAGTAGCCGAAGAGTGGTCTCCTACTTTGGAGAGAAGGCGCGTTGACAACTTTGCCCGATATCTCCTAGTTGTTTTTCTTTTCCCTCAAATGGGCCTTAAAATTCCCGCATCACTAATGCCCATCAAAGGTGTCAGGCATTTTGTGAAGTATAATTGGCCGAAGGCCGTACACCACCACCTACATGAACAACTTGCTGAGCTTAGTGGTAGGAGTGCACTCCGACCGTTTGGCGAAATTTGGGCTACTTCGAAGGATGTTCTGTAGTGATATTGGTAAGTGTGACAATATTATATTCTTTTATATTAATTTATTGTGTTTTCACTCATATAGTTTTGTAGGTGTGGTTGTATGAACATACGAAGTTACAGTTGGCCATTGACGACATTGCACGCCCTAGGCTATGCCGATGGTCATCCACACTTAGTTATAACGTCAAGACTTGCTCTATGCACTTCAGAAATCTTCGTATTGAGGATCAGGTTTGTCCATCTTGTTTCATTATTATGTGTGAGCTATCATTTTGTGCATGTTTTATTGTGATGTCTATGTTTGTTATTTTACAGGTCAAAGCAAAATTTGAGGGCATAACACCTGCGGAGATTGAACTTCTTGGTGAGGAAGAGGAATCAGATTTCGAGCTTGTGAAAGAAAGGAAACCAAAGGAATTTTGCCCCTGATGTATATGTTTGTCTATTAAAAATAATAGTTGCCCTTAATTTAACATTTCCATTGATTTGGTACTCCTTGTTGTGTAGGCTAAGGACAAGAAAAAAGTTGTAAGATTTGAGTTTGATGTAGAAGAAAAGTTAGATGAAGAGAGGTTGAGTAGAAAGGAAAAAATAAATCGGGAAAAAATGCTGCTAAGAAGAATTAGGAGGGGCAAGGAGGAAATGTTAAGAGTTTCTGAAGAATTGAAAGATGTGGAGGCTAGACTCCAGACTACAATAAAGGAGATTTGTACAGAGGTTGGATCATTGCGGATTTTTTATGAGTCGTTGGTTAAACAACTAAGTGCTACAGCTGCCCCATCCTGTGCACCATCCCCCACACCATCCCCCAAATCAACCCCCAAACAATCCCCAAGATCCACTACAACAAATATGGACATCAGCGACGTTTTTAAGAGGCATTGGAGACGTTTTTCAAAGATCTTTAATGTTTTCGCGACATTTTTATAAACGTCGCGCATGCCGCAGGAGTCGCGAATACAACCGTCGCCAAAAGTTTTTACGACATTTTTTATACACCCACCACCTGACATTAGCGGCATTTACGTTAATAAATGTGGCGCGCTTTGGCCATGTTTCGTTGTGTAAAATGTTGCAAGCCTTAGCAATGTCAAACTAAAAAATAGGCAATTCTTGAGATGAAATTATCTAGTCATAATTCGAGCAAAAACTCATAAATAATTAGAACAGAGGTAAAATTATTAGACACATTTTTGTATGAAAAACGTTGCAAAAACTAAAAACAATGACAACGTTTATATAAACGTCGCCAAAAAAACATGGTTGATGTCAATATTTGTTGTAGTGATCAACCCCTAAACGATCCCCCAAACAGTCCCCCGAACCATCTACAATCATGGCTACTTTGGACACCACTCCACCTTCTACTCTTAAGGTTACTATGATTGATCCTACGCCGTCATCCAGTCCAAGGAGCTTTATTAAAAATGTCAAGCAGAGGGCTAACGGGAAAAGAAAAGTACCGGGAACCCCGAAGAAAAAAGACACAGTGATAAGTGCGGAGTGTTACCCGGGTAGAGATCTAATAATACCTCGACAACGAGACATAATAGAGTTTGTTCTAACAAGGTTTACAAGAAGGTAATAGTTAATCAATGTTTATGTCTTTTTTTTTTAGAGAATGATCAAAGCATTTTTGGTTTCATTTTCACAGAGATCAAGCGATATTTGACAGTGGGAATGTGTTAATGAACCGGGCCTTAATCGATGATTTGCTAGGAGAACGATGGTTGTCGGACATGCATATGAATACCTGGGCATTAGTATTAAGTGCTCAGAGGAGGAGATCGTCGTCTCAATTAAAAACCTTTTTGTACATATCGCCTGATCATGTCGTAAGTGGTGTTTATATTCAACTTATTTTGCGTATTTAAAAAAAGAAATTTTAAGACCTTAATCTTTCATATCATGTAGTACTTCAAGAGAAGTAAATACTCTAATAGTGAGGCTATGATCAGCCATGTAACCCCCGAGAATCTCAGAAAGGCGAATATATTACTCATGCCCGTACACACACCCGACCACTGGTCACTTCTAGTATGCGACATGAAACGCCACAAGTGGGATATCTATGATTCAATGCCACGTTCAAAGGATCAAGCATCCCTTCCCACCTTGGTATGACTAGCTATGTTTTATTATCTAGTGAACATTCATTTTAGGAACCTATTTTTTAATTTCCTTTGTTTTATACAGGTCTCCACCTTCTACAAAGATGCCCGAGAAGCCTTGCCATCAGATATGTTGACTTGGAAGATCGAGCCGGTGGATAAAATCCCAAAACAACAAGGTGGGACAGATTGCGGTGTTTTTGTTTTTAAATACATGGAAGCGGCACTTTTGACATCAGAGATTGTATGGGAGAACCACAAGGACTGCCAAGCTTCAATGACATGTTTTCGTGCGGAGATCGCAGCTGACTACTTCTGTGTTTTTCATGAAATCATAGTAGCTAATGTGGCTGGATAGAGGAGGAAATGTTGAGACATTTTGATGCGTTTTGTTTTTTGTGTGATTCAAATAACTTTTGATATGACCTACTTAATTATAATATTTCTGAAATTTGGCACACACGCATGACACTCCTGTGTTTCTGAGACATTTTTTTTGTGTGATTCAAACAAGCTTTGGTATGACTCTTATCATTTCTATTATGGTAAATTCACCACTAAAAGCTGGCAAGATATAAACAAGCTTAGGATATTGTGAACAAAATGATATACATTCTTCCAATATAACTGTTAATGAATCTCTAATGTTCTCCGCTTGGCTTTGCTTACCTTCAGAAGTTGATGCGCCAATAAGAAAGGTGTTTTAGACATAAATGGTGATTTTTTCTATCAAATTTCTGTTTGCAGTTATTAACCAAATTGTTGGATTGTAGATGTTAATTGAAGAGATAATGGAACTAGTTGAGCTGAGCTCAATAAGGAAATCATTAGTCTGGTCACCTACCGAGGAATTTGGGCTGAGCCTTGAGCAACGCAAGAGGCTCACGATCGCTGTTGAAATTGTCATGAACCCTTCAATAATATTCATGGATGAGCACATCAACTAAGGAACACATGATATGAAACTGGATGGACAAACCTGATCCTCAATACTCATTACATGGATCCGCAAATGATTGGTTTATAGAACACATTAATCTGATTATAATGAATACATCAGCCAGATTCCTATTACCCAAGACGCATCAGCCAGTGCCTTCCATCAAATAATGAGTTACTTTATGTTGGAAATTACAAGGGCTTAAAAACATCTGGTACATTGGAGAAATTAAATGATAAATTAACAAAGTAGTCATCGTTTGAATCGTCTAATGGTGGTGTGGGAATGGTAGAAACTTGCTGTTCAATGTCTTGGCCTCCAAAACAATCGAACTCCTTAAGTGTTGGCATATTATTAACATTGAATGCCTTTCCCTTGCACTCCGGTTTTTTTTCTAGATCACAAATACAAAAATAAATAGCATTAGAACTGTTTTAATTATGTATTACCTAAAAGGAAAAGAGCTTGACTTGATCTTACTTGTTTTTTGTTTTTGATTGCCTCTCTCCCAATGGTTCTTCATGCGTGCACTCGGCGCGCCTTTGGGTCTCTTCACTGGCGGGTCGTTTACGGCTGTCCTCTCCCTTTCTATTTCTTCTAAGATGCCTCTCACGCGTCGCTCGTCATTGCCAATCAACTTATCAAGCTTTATGGACATGGCATTCATTGCGCTTACCACATGATCCTTTGCTAATTTGTAATTTTCGACTCGTCGAGCGACATCATAACTGAATCACATTAGGTGGTTTCTAAAAATCAAGTTAGAGTCGTGATCTGTCAGAGAAGGTGTGCCCTGTAGGTAGATGCCCTTTTTGGCATTCACAGAAAATCTTTTCAGAATGTAAGCACTTGGAAAGTGCTGAACATTTCAAAGATTATATATCATGGCTATGTGCCTGCATAACAGACCTCGAGTCTCGAAACTACGACACGAGCACTGTGCCATATTTGTCCAGAATTATAGCTAACGAACCACCTTTTCTTAGCATAAACTTCATCGGTCTGGGTTGTTATATATAAGATGTTCTGCTCGTCGTATCTATTCTCATCCACTACATTTACTCCTATCACTGCCTCCATGAATAATTTTTCAAATATTGCAAATATTTTTTTGGTGTACTGCCTCGAAACGACCTTTAGTATTACACACATTTTGTATCGTAAGCTCACAGGATAATGTGTACACTTGAAATCTTCATCGCGCTCATTACGTCGCCACGTTGCGATAAGTTTTTCCATTCCAGAAAAACACTTAACAAGTGAGATAGTTGCCTTTGAACATCCGTGAATGCAACTATTGGCAGACTCGCTCCTTTGGGTGGATAAAATTCCCAAGTCCAACACATCCTTATTGAAAGTCGTGGACCACCACCTCCTAATAGTATAAAGATCTTCCAACCATTTATTCTCATGTAACCCTCCTTTCGTTATCATTTCGTGCCAATACCTATTAAACTCTTCTTCGCCATCGCACTTGTTCATACAGTTATAGAAACATGTTCGAACATATCTGTCGTGGTTGAAGATTGGAACTTTTGATGGAGCCTTCTTACATATATGCCACTGACATAACCGATGTCGGGTAGAAGTCAAAATCCGCTCAATAGCAACAACCATGACTTGATCCTGGTCCGTAAAGATAGTAATGGGTTGCTTCCCACCAACAGAATTAAGGAACGACTCGAAAACCTAGCAGAATGATTCGATAGTCTCCTCAGCGATAAAAGACCCACCCAAGAATACATTCTGCCAGTGATGATTCACGGCAATGAATGGTGCGCAAGCTAGATTGTACTTATTAAGTTTATATGTGGTATCAAAAATAACAACGTCTCCAAAACAGTTGCAGTCTATCTTACTATGCCCATCCATCTAGAGGAAGCTTGTCAACCTATTGAGCTCATCTATGCGAACTTCATAGGAGAACATATTGTCATCCAACTTTTTTTTTGTAATAAAGCAAGCAAGCTGGAGGCGTCACCACTCTCTATCAAAACTTTTCTTTCTCGTTGGACGTAGTTGAAAGCATCCGTCTTCGTGAACCCTATGTTTTCAACCCCCCCGACTTCATTAGATAGGAAATTTATAGGAATCCACGACTCTAATTCCGGTAGTCTTCACATTTTTCAAAAGACTCGCTTACATTTCAGGAATACGACGGTTAGACCGCAACAGATGTCTCTTTATCTGTGACTAACGGATGATTATGCTCCTCTACAAATTTAGATACTGACCAATTTTTGCCTTCCTTATCAACATGGAATGTTATGCATGCAAGACAACCAGCCCGTATATCTGATTTGCGGTACTTCAAAGGGGAATTCTTTCGGCTCTTTAGCCCCGCTTTAGCGCAACAATACCCCCGTAGTTTAACTATTTTGGTATGCGTCCAGTACAATAGGTGTTGCTTACGAATACTGAATCCTAATTTGTGGGCATAGTCGCAATACATTGCGTATGCTTCTTCATCTGAATGAATAATGGGGAACACAATAGGTTCTTTCTTCACCTTCGAGAACAAAGAAAAAAATGATATCAACATGCAGTTGGAAAAATAATTTGTGCATACAGTCATAAAAAACCGACAGAAATAAAGTTGAAATATTATTTACTGCATACAGTTTTAAAACGTCAGGGGAGCTTCAAGACTTAAATTATTACAAATACAGTCGTAATTGGTGTATATTCATACAGCTAGAAAAATGTATGAGAAAATCCAGTTGACAAATTAGTTTGTGCATACAGTCATAAAAAACCGACAGAAATACAGTTGATAAATTAGTTATTGGAAACCGGTTTAAAAAAGAAAATTTTAAAAAACCCAGGAGAGCATCAAAACTTACTCTTTCGTCAGCACCTTGGGGGTTGGAGGTGGACATGTGGAAGAGTCTTAAAGTACATGTCATTTGAGAATTGAATCGACATTTACACTTTTGCTAACAGTCATTTGGATTATGAGGATGATGTGGTTGTTGAAGAAATTATAGCAGTTGTATTACCTCAAAAAGCTACACTTCAATGGCGGGGACGGAGAACAATCGTTGCTGCGGAAATGCAGACGAAGCTCAAAAAAATCATTGGAACACCGAATAGGATGAAAATGGGGTAGATGACTGTGGAAGCTTGAGCGGGAGCTAGTGCTTTTGCCGTAGAGCTGAAGCCTTCGCCGTGGAGGAGGATGGAAGCGGAGCTGGAGCTAGGGCTTTCGCTCTCTTCGCTGGTTCGCGATTTCTCCCCGGTGAAATCGCGAAAGAAAAAAGAAAACGGTGGGCCCGAGTGCTATTTAAACCCGCAGCCACGGTCCGTGGGGGTGCCGCACCAAAAAATTTTCCATATAAAAATCATTTATTTTTGTCAGAGCAAAAGACCAATTCGTTCAGACTCTGGGTAATTTCTAGAAAATCAAATATGATGTTCAGAGGATCAGATATACCTGAGATAAAAATATGATCTCAAGGAGCCAGGTTATATCCAGGATATCAAAATATGATCTCAAGGGGTCGGGTAATGTGCAGGAGATCAAAATATGATCTGAAGGAGCCGGATGATATAATATGATTTTCGGAAATCAAAATATGATATCCAAAAGATCAAAATATGATGGCTAGATCAAAATATGTTCGCGTAGATATCACCCGGAGTCTGGACCGGAAATTCCGCTGAAGTGCCGGCCACGGAAAGCCGGAAGAAGGCACCCGTGCAGATGATATTGCTCATCATGCCGTTTATCGGCTACAATAACCTCCGCACAGCCATCAGATCCTCAAATTCCGAATCACGGCGGCCGTGGGTTTGTTATTAACGTTACATATGAGGCACGGATATAAGCGGGGTGATTCAAGGTTCCTCTCTTTCTTTAGTTCGTCGGACGAAGACTTTTGAATTTCAGCACCAGTGGGAAAAAAATACATCAGAGCAGTGGTATGGTTTCTCTCCATTTTCCTTATAGTGTAAAGCAGAAGGATTGCTTTCCCCCATCTTTTTCCCGTTCTTCTACGAATAAGTTTGATCACACGACGATTTTATGGTTTTAATGGGGTTAAGCTCGAAAATGGTCAACACTGAGTTATTTTTCCTTTTACAGTCAATTTAGTGTTTTCTTCTGTTTGCTTTTGGTTTGGATCCATCAGGCGGGAGATTTGGGCTTTCAAGTTCTTTAGGGTAGATTTTTTTTGATTGCTTGGATGTAATCGCTCTTGAGATTTGATTCGAACGGGTTATTTAGTGCGTGGGAGTTTAGAAGAACCTTTATTTGTTCATAGAAGGAGTTACTAGTTTTCTTAGGCTCCGTTTGGGAGGACTTATTTTCATCGGTCAAGCGGTTACGACCGCATGAACCCAACCTTAATAGCGGTTACGACCGCAACCCGACCTTGATTAAGGTCGGGTTCATGCGGTCGTAACCGCTTGACCGATGAAAATAATCATGGTCCGGTTCATGCAGTCGTAATCGCTTGACCAGTGAAAATAAGTCCCCCCAAACGGAGCCTTAGACTTCGTTTGGCGTTTGGCACGGTGGTGGCGGTCATGAACGTGGTTGTCATGAACCATCATTTGTGAACGTCCGACCTCACTTAAAAAAATTCATGCATTTTATGCTCAAAACTAGTCTATTTTCTTGGTAGCGGTCACAACCATTGTCTTGCCAAACAACATTCTATGATAATGCCTTTTTTGACTAAACTCATCGGAGCAAATAAGCCGCGCCAAACAAAGCCTTAGATGGAAACAACTGAAATATGGTCGACAGAACTATTGATAGTTTAAGCTGGCAAGAGTGAGAATGGTGAAAGCAAATAGAGATGCGGTTACACAGGTGGTTTACAATCTTGTAAGTCATGACGATTAGTGCCAGTGAAGGGGAGGGATGAAGATATTTTGTTATACAATTAGATCCTATTTGTTTGGATGGCATTGGACTTGGATATTAGAATTGGGACCCGTCCAATTCCTACATCGTTAGGAAGGAATTGAGATTACCTTAAGGACCTGCTTGTTTGGGAAGAATTCGGGGATAATAATTGGAATTGGGGGCCCAATTCTAATTCCTTTGTTCGCTCACCAAATATTTTGGTAGGAAATGAAATTTGACCTAATTCCATGGGAATTCATATTTTCCTTAATCTTTCCTCCCCCAAATCCGACCTCAAGAGGTCAGACTTCGCGATTTTGCCTGCTCCCGTCATTCTCGCGAGCGAAGAAAAGTCGCGCCCCTTCCTCCATCCATTTCGCTCCCGTCGTTCTCCACCGATCTCATTATCATCATCAATGTTGTAAATATCGGATGTCAGCGACATATCAGATTGAGTTTTTAAATGTAGGATGTCGGAATATCGGATTTTCACGGCTTATAAATAATTTTTTTACGTTTACTAACTATAATTATATGTTATTGTTAGAAGAAAAAAGGCCTATTTAATGGCCCATCATAGACCTTCTTCCTTTTTGTGTATTAGTCCCACATCTACAAAAAGGGACTCTTCTCTCTCTTCTCTTTTTATATATATGTACTCATACTTGTATTTACATACATAAGGAGGATATACAAAGTTTTCACAGTTTTTCCCAAGTGTTTTTGCTCTTTTCTACATGGTATCAGAGCTTTTGATCCCTCTGGGCGGTCTCTGATTTTCTAACCGCAATCCCTTTTGCGGTCTCCTCTCTTTCAGTAGTTAGCAGTTATGTCTAACCGCACCCCTCCTGTGGTCTCTTTCTCCAGACTCTGGCGGATATACCGTTTCTGTCCGCAGGGTACTCGGTGTGCTGTTTCCACCACCTGGTTTCGGATCTCCTCTTGATTTTATAGACTTCACTGCTGGGTCCCACCGTGCTGCCATCCCGCGATCTGCTCTGTGTCCGCTGTGGTCTGCCCTGTTCGTCCTTATCTCATCTACTGCTCTTCCTTGATCGTGCGGTCTGTCTCTGTAACCGTTACGGTTTGGTCCCAGCATCTGTTCACCACGGTCTGCCCTGTGTCCGCCATAATCTGCCCGGTTCGGCCTCATCTCACATGCTGCTTTTCCTTGATCGCGCGGTTTGCCTCTTTAACCGCTATGGTCTAGTCTGGTCTCTGTTCGCCGCGGTCTACCCTTGCCGCGTGGTTTGGTCCGTGCTGCTGCTAACCGCGATTCTTCACCGTATCTTGTCGCTGGATTGTGTTCGCCGGGACCTGCGGTCTTCTCTCTGTGTTCGTCCGCAGTTCACTCTCTGCTTTGCCTGCCGACTTCTGCGTCTTAACCACATTCCTCTATTCTTTTTTGCGGGCTCTTCTCAGTCCGCACTCAGTGTTTGCCGTTCTTACCGCACTCCGTGCTGACTGCTTCAGTCCGGCTCTTGTTTTCTCTCAGTCCGCCGTGGTCTCTTCTCAGTCCACTGCTCAGACCGCCGTGGCCTTGTCGGTTAGCCTGCTTTTAACTGCACCCTCGTGTTATTTGCTCGCTGCGGGCTTACCTAGTACAAACACATGTGAAGAACATGATGCCCGGTCTACTGGCAGTAAGGTAGAGCAGAGACCCAATCATACATCTATACATGGTTTCATTAAAGGGTTTTTTCTTTTCATCCTCGTCTAGAGATATGTTGGTGCCCATTGGAGTCCTTATAGAGGTTGTACTCTCAATTCCAAACTTCTTTATAGACTTTTTAGGAACTTGGTCTATGAGATGAAAATCCCATGTTCAGATTACTTCACTTGGAGCCTTAAGAAATATTTCAGCTCTCCCATACTGTTCTTTTCAAAATTCCCTTCAATAAGTTTGACAAACTTTTTGCAAAAGTTATTATCTGTAGATCCAAAGATGATGTCATCAACATAGATTTGCAATAACAAAATCTTGCCCTTTATTTCCCTGTAGGAATAATGTATTGTCTATTTTTTCCATTGAAAATTTGTTTTCAATGAGCAAATTAAATAGGGTCTCATACTAGACTCTAGGTGCGTGCTTGAGCCATATAGAGCCTTTCTTAAATGATAAACATGAGTAGTGTATAACCCATAATTCGTTGAGATCAGATGCAATCGTTGCTGTCCTATAGATTCTTTCCCAACTGGGGCGAGTGCAGCCCCCCATGGGCGAGATCCAAGCGCCCTGGGGTGAGTGCAACCCCCAGGGAAGAGATCCAAGCACCCTGGGGTGAGTGCAGTCCCCAGGGGCGAGATCCAGGCACCCTGGGGCGAGTGCAGCCCCCCAGGGGCGAGATCCACTCACCCTGGGGTGAGTGCAGCCCCCCAGGGGTCAGATCCAGGCACCCTAGGGCGATTGCAGCCCCCAGGGGCTAGATCCAGGCCTGGGGTGAGTGGCGAGTCACAGCTTCATCGAGCACTCACCAACTCCAGGATACCTCTTTAGGTCTGCTAATGTCCCCTCAAACAGCGGAGTTATGATATTGACAGACTGTTTTGAGCTGCATTTAGTAAAACCAAAAGGCGGAATTTCGCTATCAGCAGACCAGACTCAAAAAACTATAAATAAACCCTTAAGGTACCTTGTAAACAAGAGATTCAGGCTTTCTTCTTCCCCCAAGGTTCTTAGCTCAGCATTGGCTAGGGAGAGGAAGCTCTCTAAGATCTTCCGGGTGTGTGGTGAGACCTCTACGCTGCAGCCCATGGTCCATTCTTTAGTTCCGCGTGACCGGCCAAGTGCTCTCGCTTGGGATAAGTAGGTGTAAGTTGCCCCTTACTAGGGTCCCGAACTTCACATAGACCGATTTTCGGTTTCAACAATTTGGTGAGATGAGTGTGGAGCACAACCTGTACAAGAAAATTCTAGGCGAGTCCCATGGTCCGAAGCGAGGGACAGGAAGGCGAGATCCGGCTGGGCGAGCGCTGGAAGAAGCGAGTACCAGCTAGGCCGACCCGACTTAGGCAAATTCAAGCTCAAATCAACTTGCAGGTATCCACTCACTTATGTACCATCCTTATATACCCTACTCGCAAGATGTGAGATGGAACCCTATTAGATTTCAGATAGTCTTGGGGACGTGCGAGCACTCAGAGCACCATGATAGTGTTCAAAGAACCAGGCAAGTGCTCCTCGGCCTATGTCAGACGAGTGCCAGGCGAGTGCCTCTCGGCCTGTGTCAAGCGAGTGTCCATCGACCTGTGTCAGGCGAGTGCCAGACGAGTGCTCCTCGGCCTGTGTCAGGCGAGTGCCCCTCGGCCTGTGTCAGGCGAGTGCCCCTCGGCCTGTGTCAGGCGAGTGCCCCTCGGCCTGTGTCAGGCGAGTGCCCCTCGGCCTGTGTCAGGCGAGTGCCCCTCGGCCTGTGTCAGGCGAGTGCCCCTCGGCCTGTGTCAGGCGAGTGCCCCTCGGCCTGTGTCAGGCGAGTGCCCCTCGGCCTGTGTCAGGCGAGTGCCCCTCGGCCTGTGTCAGGCGAGTGCCCCTCGGCCTGTGTCAGGCGAGTGCCCCTCGGCCTGTGTCAGGCGAGTGCCCCCTTGACCCCCGTCCACTGACCGGGTAGCGGAATCCCCGAACCCTCTGCGTAAAGGGTTATAACTTCGCTTGAGACCCTCACCCCGCCGATTTCCCCCCCATTTTTGGTAGAAACTATCATCTTGTCATACTTGGTACATGCTAGCATCCGTGGGTACTTGGGTGAAACTCACTAGTATTTTTATGACGTGCAACGACATCGTCTTAGGTGTCCAAGCCATAAGGGTGAGCACCACAGAAAGGTTGACATATTGTATATCAGGCAAGTATTGTCCTCGACCTGCGAGGGTGTTGGCTTTTCCTAAGGTAGGTGTCAGGCTATACCCGCGAGATAATCCCATCCGTGGCTGACATTCAACAAGCTCATGGTCACAAGTTACTTTTAAGAAGCTTATCCACCCCAAGGCTTCATTCCCCCGGGGGTAAAACTCACTAGTATCTGTCTAAGATAGGCCTTGAAACTTCGTTTATATGACGAGCTTATCTTAAAGTGTTTCTAGTTACCTCTTTTTCTTTCCGTGAGTAATCTTCCCGCGGGGGCAGGATAGTGAAGAATTTCAAATAGGGAGAGGTGATGTGCATGGTCCTAGGGGTGATGTGGTATGTTGTGGTGTGGTTGGCTCCGAGTAGATCCCGCTGTCAGACTCTCACTAGCTGGTAGGGCAGGAAGGCACTCGGAGGTCAGATTGACATCACAACCCGAGGTGATCCCGCTGGCTAGGCTCTCATCAGCCGGCAGGGCTGGAAGTCACTCGGTGGTGGTTGAAATATTGATCCCGAGAAAATCCCGCTGACCAGACTCCCATCAGCTGACAGGGCTGAAAGTCCCTCGGTGGTAGTTGAAATGTTGACTCCGAGAAGATCCCGCTGATCAGGCTCCCATCAGCTGGCAGAGCTGGAAGTTACTCGGAGGTGGTAGTTGAAATGTTGACTCCGAGAAAATCCCGCTGACCAGACTCCCTCAGTAGGTCAATGTTGGTTTTCTGCCCACTATACAACCAATATTTTAGACAACATAATTAAAATAAAAAATACACGGCTATTGGCACCCCCAAGTGTATACTAACTCATAAAATCAAATAACGACCATAAAGTAAAGAAAACTCGAAAATAATTTAGCAAATAAAATTGTACTGCCTTGCGTTCTCATCATCGGGGAATAATTAAAATATTTCGCGCATTATTTGGATCATCACATTGCCCGTGATTGCGCCGCTTGCTATCTGAGCCCGATCTACGTCAGCTCCTACTTCCAGAGGTTTATCTTATTTGTTGTTGTGTCAAGTCTATGTTGTATTTCCTTTATTGTCGAATTTTGCTTATTATGTAATATTTATTATCAGCCATTTTTTCTTGTATCATGAACAACTGCTAGGGTAAATAAATTATGTATTAAAATTTGATCTTAGTGCATGTTCATTTCGTTTGAGATTTTTATTGCATAAAATTGGTACTATAATTTTATATTATGAGTTTTTTAAAATATATGTGCATCCAACTTTTCACTGCTATACTCTAAAGTTTCCGCATAAAAATAATGTATTTTTCACTGATCTGTTTATTTTAAATCTAAAATGCTAAATCAACTCCCGCCTTATAGACATGAAGTTTCTTTCTCCCATGTCTGTGGCATCACGACCCGCCAGAAGAGACACTCTGACTTTTTCTTTTAGACTGGTTATGACAAGGGTGGTCGAATGAGGGTGGTGAGTGTTTTGGGGGCAGTGAATCTTAGGAAAAGTAGCACCTGATAGACTTCTAGAAAGATAAACTCTTAAGTGAAAAGAGGGATAAGAATGTACTTTATTCACATCAGAATTAGAGGAAAACTTACTAGACGTAAGTAATAATTTGGACACTTAAATATCAAAGGCGTCTTTTTAGAGCAACGATGTAGTTGTGATAAAAATTTCATAATTAAGCGTGCTCTAGTGGGAGAAGTCTTGAGATGGGTGACCTCCTGAAAGTGCTCGTAGTGTTGGGTTTCTCAGGCATCACATGCACAACAAAATATTTATAAGAAACCTATTTATTCGACTATGCAAAAAACCAATAAATCAAGAATCGAGTTCATATCTGTGTAAGAATCAAATTCCGAGAAGAATAACCGTTGTGGGGGAACCACAATGTAGAACAAAATCTACGTTTCTAAAAGTATCCACACAAACGCCGGAAACACCTCGCCGTTTGTCCAACGAGTTCGGGTTGGAAGATGATCGTCCTTCTTCGTTTCCACGTGAGACTAGTTTTGTTTTGGAGATGGTGTGGCTGCAGGTTTTCAGTTGTCGTAAGAGTTTCACTCTAAAGACGTGTTATCATAATTTGAAAACCCTAAAATACGTTATATATAGCAGTTTCACAAGCTGCCTATTTGTGCGTCGAGAGAGGGTGTAAACGCAGTTGTCTTTGCGTCGACTTCTATTTTACTAGTCAACGTACGTTGACTTCTCAAGCTAATATATGTCGATGTACGTTACCTTAGCAAGCCAACACATGTCGATGTACGTTGACTTTGCAAGTCAATCATACGATGCGTACTATCTCATAGCATAGAAATTTTACCAAGTGTATGCCAACTCAATGCATGTCGATTTCATTAGTCCTAGTGCAATGAGTTTAATCTGTAAACTCACAATTCGACATGTCAACTTCACTAGTCAACATACATTGACCACTATCCATAAAAGTTTGTATTTATGTTAAACGCACACCAAGCAATGCACTTTAACTTCTCAAGTCAACATACATTGTGTAATGGTTTAACATCCTTATTTCGAACCCAATTCGATATACATTTACTCTCAATCATTATTTAATCAATTTCAAATTAATTAAATATTATTTAAGACTTGGTTTTTCACATATATCCAATATAAATAAAAACCAACACAATCATTTCTCCATTTTTGTACGTTCTTATGTACAACCCCATAAACTCATATTACGTTAGCAGTAAGACTAAATCCTTGATTACTTCTAAATCCCCGAAGATTCCAACACGTAGGCCACATATGAAAAAGGGAAAACCATGGGCTGAGAGCCTGAGATGAGACAAAATGGATTTCTGATATTGTGAGGGTTAGGTCATTATATATATATAGTAGAAAGATTAGAGGTGAGTATTTAGAAATATTGACATTGTTTCTTGAAATTTACTGCATTGTGTTGTTATTTATATTTTGAGTTAGTGATGTGTACAAAATTGCAATTCAGTGTCTAGTGTTTTGGAGTATACTTAAATCTTTTTAAGTTGAAACTCCTAAAACTAATGTTAGCAGAAGTTAAACAATAATATCTATTTTCTCTATTTCAAAAATCCAAGAAGCTTCTTTGTTTGCCATTTTAATGAAATGTGTCTATTATCTTCTTAGATCTTTTTATTGGTTCCTGCTACACAGAAAAAGATGTTCCAGGATGGATCTGGTGGGGAGTTGGAACATCTTCATGATGATTCTGTATCTAAGGTAGAAACACCTTTGGCAAGCATTGTTAGTTTTCATGGTTGACAAGATGAGGATTGTTTTAGGCGTCAATGTTACTGTCTTTTGTATTGTTTTGCTTTGAAATGTATCCGAATAGAGAAGATAGTTATTTTTGGTGAAATCATGTTAAGATTGCTATCTAAGGCATTGTAAAATTTGTGGTTAATTTGGTCATAATTAGGATATAGTGAATTGTAATAGTTAATAAGTAAAGTTTTTATTCGATAAAATAGCTGTAGTTATAAAATTACTTTTAAGGAAGCTACCTAAACAACCAACTGGAAGCTGGTTTTCATTTTTCTTACACTCACAATTGTTCAACAACATTTGCTAACTTTAGGTTTTCTATTCAAGAAACTAGAAGTTGGCAACAAAAAGCTATAAGCGAAATGGAAACTTAACGCTCTAGTAAATATGAACTTTGTATGTGGAATCCTTAATTGTCCGCAAAGTACTAGGAGAATATTACTCATACCTATAATGATGGGGGAAGGTGATGGGAATCACTTCATGGAAGGGTATATACGACGATCGGATCAGTTCATTTTGTGTGGATTGGTGATTTAAGATTGTTTAGTTATTTTTTGTAAGTGTATTTTGAAGGCCACCATGATTGGAGAATCATTACTGTCCATTGCTACAAAGAATATTTCTTTTGATCACTAGTACCCAAGTCAGAGCCCGAGTGCAAAGCTCGGACGCCTTCTCCGCCTCTTTCCCTTTGGCCGGTCAAGCTAAACCACCACACCCCAACCTTCTGCCACCACCATCTCCGACCACCTTCCGCCACCACAACACCAATATTCCACTACCTCATAACCACCTTAACCCCACCCGTAACTACATATAACTTCCATAACCACTTTAACTAAGTCCTCAATCTCCACATAACAACCCACTACCATTTAAAACTCCGTGAAAGTCATAAACCATCCACACTTTCTAAAATCAACCGTCCACCCTCATTTCCTTCACAACTTGAAACTGCCCACTACCCATAACTGCACAACATAGTCAATCCCGCATCCATCCACTGCTTTTCCACCTCCAACATCTGCCTAACCACCACCCAGCAACAACCTATACTCGCCTCACCCCAAATTCACAAAAGGAAATCCCAGAACCCCATCTTCCTCTTACTAACCTGCCAGCCAACAATTATCTTCCTATTTTTAGTCTAGAACTGCATTCTGGACTGAAATAGATTACTGGAACTTTCATTCCAACCAAGTGAAACCTTTCCTGACCTCTTCCCCTGCAACTATAGTGTCAATCCCCTTCCTCATACTCCTCCCACCGTAGTTGACTACATCCAGTCCATAGATTAGTCAATCAATAGGTGTCCTGTTTCAACCAGCCATCCAATTCCCCTCTGACAATCCAATTTAAGCATTTCGTTGTCATTTTACCAGCGACATCTCACCGGGCATCCACCGAGCCATCCATCTGGTAATTATTGTGACCTTATTGTTTGGTTGTATTTTCTTTGTGTAGGATCTTGTCTATATTCACTATTTTATGAATATTAGTTTGTAATCATTGTATCAATATTATCCTGCGACTTAGTGAGTCTTGTTTGTTCAAGTATTTGTGACACAGGGTGAATCTATAGGCAGCGGATTAACAATGCCCTAACCTTACATGCAATGCAAATGAGCACGTGACTAATGCAATGAACCTAAAGACTATTTAATGATGGGTTAGAGTTGGGTTGTGTGAGTACTAGAATGCAATCCTAAGTGATGTGTCAGGGATACAAATTCAAATTGGGCAATAAAAAGGTTAAATCACACGTAGATAGTTTAGTAAAAGACATTTTTTCTTTAAGCAAACAAACAAGCTTTCCTAAGCGTTGCGGATCAAAGCAACGACAAATTGATCCCACAAATCACGAGAATAATCCAAAACAAACAAATAATATTCAAGAGATCCAAACCAATATGAAATCACAACACTATATATTAACAATGAGAATGAAGATCAATTTTCGAAAACACCGAACTGCCGCGCAGCTGATCAAACATATCATCGATCCGCGATAACAGATATCTGTTCTTGATGATCACTTTATTCAGCTCTCTATAATGTATGCACAACCTCATGAAACCATCCGATCTTTCCGCTGCCCCCCGATCTCGTCGCCGCCAGATTCTAGCTGAAAGAAACAGGAAGAAGGCTGATATTTTCTTTGTTGAACAAAAAACATTATATTGCTTCATCCACTTCTGGGAATGTTCAGAAGAGAAGGTACAACACCCATGAATGTTGGTGCTGTGGCAAAGTTAGACATTTTGCCATAGATTGCTGGTTTAATCCAACATCACCCCATGTTGTAAAATCAAAACCAACAAAGTCTGTCCCTGTTGGTCTGAGTGTACTAAAGGCTAATAAGAGTCAAGGACCCAAATCTCTTTGGGTGGCTAAGGTAAACTAAATCTTGTTTGCAGGTATGTTCAACCATCAATCAGTTGCCTATTTGGTACTTGGACTGTGGATGTTCCAGACACATGACTGGAATAAGTAGTCATCTGAAAGAGTTCACTCCAGTAAATAATGGATCTAAAGTTATATTTAGTGGTTCAGACAGAGAAGTGACTAAAGAATATGGTATAATCACCAATGTCATAGTCACAATCACAAAAGTAGCTTATGTGAAAGGACTGCAACACAATCTGATTAACATAAGCCAACTCTATAATCAAAACTATGTCATTGTTTTCCACAAGGATAAGTGCCTAATCAAAAGATCAACAGACCAAAAGATCATTCTGACTGACACTAGGAGTGAGAATATTTATTTTCTTAATTTTCTTTGTATAGATTCCAACTCCTCAGTTTGTTTTGTAGCAAATGAGAAAGACTTTTATTGTGTGCAATGACACAAGAGACTTGCTCACTTGAACTATAAGTCTATCAACAAGCTCTTCAGTGAAAGGTTGGTCAGAAATGTACCCAATTTGAAATGCACCAAAGATGACATTTATTCTGCATGCCAAAAGGGCAAACAAACAAGGCCTCCTTCAAAAGCGTTAGGTCCAAGGATTCTTAGAGGTGTCTCTACCTCCTTCATATACACTTATTTGGTCCTATGCCAGTTCGTAGTTTAGATAGAAAAGTATATACTTTTGTGATAGTTGATGACTATTCCAGATTTCTTGGATATTCTTTCTTAAAGGAAAGTCTGATACCTTAGACAACTTTGTGACCTTTGTCAAGCAAATTCAGAATGAAAAGAGCTCCATTATGGTCAAAATCAGTAGTGACCATGACACAGAATTTCAGTCTGAAAGCATGACATACTTCTACAAAGAGTGAACTATCTTTCAAGAATTCTCCTCTCCAAGAACACCTCAGCAAAATGATGTTGCTGAGAGGAAAAACAAAACTCTCATTGAGGCTGGAAGAACCATGCTGAGTGACACTTCTCTTCTAAAATATTTTTGGGCTCAGGCAGTGAACACAGCATGCCATATCCAAAATAGGGTCTCTATCAACAAATATCACAAAAAGACTCCCTATGAGCTAATGAAGGGCAGAAAAACAAATCTAGCCTATTTCAGAATTTTTAAAAGCAAGTACTTTGTGTTGAATAATGAGAAGTCCTACTTGACCAAATTTGCTGAAAAATCTTATCAGGTTATTTTTGTTGGGTATAACATCTACAACAAAGCCTATAAGATCTATAACTTGAAAAATCAGGTTGTAGAAGAGTTCATAAATGTTGTATTTGATGAAACTTTCATGATTCATAATGAGCTGCCAAGCTCTTCTAGTGCTGCAGGTTCAAAATTGAGATAGACAAACTGAGCATTGAAGACACACCTCCATCTGAACAAGAAAAGGATGATGATGTGCTCATCCCAAAAGAAGGAACACCTAAATTACAGATAGAGGAAGAATCCCAACCTACTGAAAGTGAAACTCAAGGAGCTGGAGATTGGTTACCTGTAGCTGTTAGACACTTGAGAGACCACTCCAGAGAATTGATAATTGGGGATGCAAGCCAAGGTGTGATCACAAGGAGCAGAAATTTCAATATAATTATATACTCCAGCTTTCTGTCTCAGATAGAACCTAAGAAATTTGAAGAAGCCAACATAGACCAATTCTGAATAGTGGCTATGCAAGAAGAATTGAAGCAGTTAAAAAGGTGTAATGCCTGAAAGCTGATTTCCAGACCTTAAGGACATAACATCATAGGAACCAAATGGATATATAAAAACAAGCTAGATGAAAATGGTATTATAATAAAAAAATAAAGCTATACTGATTGCTAAATGGTACAGACAAGAAGAATGTATTGACTTTGATCAAGCTTTTGCATAAATAGCTATACTTGAAGGCATAAGATTGTTTCTTGCATATGTTGCTTACAAAAGATTAAGGTTTATCAAATAGATGTGAAGTCAGCTTTCCTGAATAGTGATCTAAAAGAAGAGGTCTATGTTGAGTAGCCATCTTGTTTTATTAATCCTTCTTTTCCTGATCATGTTTTTCATTTAAGAAAAGCTTTGTATGGGTTAAAATTAGCCCCAAAAGCTTGGTATGAAGCCCTGTCTAGCTGTTTCATTGAGAATAAATTCTCAAGGGGAAAGATAGACAAGATATTATTTCTAAGGGAAGTCAAAGGTAAGATTATCCTAGTCCAAATTTATGTTGATTACATAATTTTTTGGTATACTGATGATGGCCTATGCAAAATATTTGCTAACCTTATGTAAGGGTAATTTGAGATGAGCAATATGAGTGAACTAAAGTATTTCTTGGATCTCCAAGTTAAACAATCTGATGATGGTTTATTTATCTCCCAGTCTAAGTTCACTAAAGAGTTAATCAAGCAATTTGGAATGGAGAGTACCTCCACCATGAAAACTTTTGTGAGATCAAGTATGTCACTAGACAAGGAGGAAAATGACAAGCCAGTTGATGAAACCTTGTATATAGGCATAATTGGCTCCATCCTATATTTGATTGCTAGTATATCAGACATTATGTTTGCTACATGTGTTTGTACTAGGTACTAGGTGTGCCCTAAAAAAATCTCACTACTCTACTGTAAAGAGGATATTGAGATATCTTAAGTGTAGATCAGATCTTAGCCTTTTGTATCCTAGGAATGATGATTTTGAACTAATAGGCTATTCAGATGCAGATTTTGTAGGCTGCAAAGGGGATAGAAAGAGTACTTCTGGTACTTGCCAATTTCTAGGGAGAAGGCTGATATCCTGGAGCAACAAAAAGCAAACAAGTGTAGTAATCTTCACTGCAGAATCTGAATACATCTCTGAAGGGAGTATCTGTGCACAGCTCCTGTGGATACAACATTAACTTCAGGATTACAATGTCCAGCTAAGTAAAACTCCTATGTTCTATGACTCCTCTAGTGCTATTTTAATAGCTAAAAATCCTGTATCACACAACAGGACCAAACATATTGAAATTAGATATCACTTCATAAGAGAGCATGTTGAGAAAGATGATATCAGGCTTGAGTTTGTTCCCACACAGACAGGTGGTTGACGTCTTCACTAATCCTCTTGATGAAGCCAAGTTTAACTTCTTCAAGTTTGAATTGGGAATGTTAAATTTTAATTAGCTAGAAAATTTCAATAACTATAAGGTATTCTTTCATTCATTACTGAACTTTCTGATGGGGGACCATCGAGCGCAACTCGGCGCAAGGCGGGCCCCACCTTTGTGTATTCGCGCCGACGGACTTGATCGAACCGGCGATCCGTTGCCACGGATGCGTCCGGCTCGTCGTTTAGAGTCATTTTCATATATAGCATTATGTATTTCGGACATTATTTTATATAGTTTTGGGGACGGAACCGCCGGCCAATCATAGCCGTCGATTCCGGTTGCTCTAATATTTCTTTCTTATAAATAGGAATCTTAGGGCTGCAGGAATTCCGATTGCTGAAGTTTGGGAAAAGGTCGTCTTTCTTGCTTCCGGTGATCATTCCGCGGTGCCGACGCCGTGGAGCCCCTTGGTGCCGACTCCTTGGGTAAGGTTTCTACTATCTCCTTTGTTTTTTCCCTACCTAGCAGCCCACGCCTTTTCCCCTCCCCAAACGGCCGCTGCCCCCTGCTGTTTACAGCCGCCGGCCGCCCAGCACCCTCCCCTTCCACGACCACCACCCACCGCCCCCTTTTCCCCTTGCAAACCCCCACGCCGCTGGCCCCTCTCCTCCCCCACGACCACCATCCGCCGCCCCCCTGTAATCCCCTCCTCCAGCCCGCAAACCCTCCCTGTTTCAGCCCAGCCGCAGCCCCCTTTCAGCCATCCAACACCTACCGCCCAGATCTGGGCAGATCCGGCTGGATCCAGCCCGGCAGCCCATAAACCAGCCATCTTCCTTTCAACCCGCAGCTACCATCATTTCCCCACGTGGATCCACCCTCCCCCTTGCCCGATCTAGTGTCGCCATCTCCCGGAAGCCCCTCCTAGCCTCCGAGATTTCAGATTTTTTACAGATTCACTGCAGCCCTAATTTTCATTCAGAATTTTGCTTTTAGTTCCTTGGGTGTTGTACTTGTTATTTGGGTTTGAAATATTGCATACCTTGTGGTGTTTGTGCCGTATCGGAATTACCGTTTGTTATTATTTGCCTGTGAAAACCTCTTATCGTGCAGGTCGCTTAATTCGTCGCGCGCTAATTTTAGGCCTCCGTGCGGAGGAGTGCTTTTGCCTAACGCCTAAAGAAATTGCTCTGCCGCCTAATGAGTAAATGCCACGTATAATTTAATGTTTTGTTGCTTATCATGACTAGCTCGCCTGATCAATATTGTGTCAGCATATAGACGTTGCTTAGGGTGAGTCCACCCCTCACGACATTAGCGGGCGCCTTAGGACACCACTACATAGCCTACCCTACATTAGTTGGTATCAGAGCCCAAGGTTGGGCCATTGTGCATGCTCCGTAGTGGTAGGACATTTAGAAGCATGGTAGATCCTCCAGCCACCAATGACCGGGCAGCGGGCTCGAATTCGAGCACCGCTACCACAGACTTCCAGCATCGTATTCTAGAACGTTTTGACGCAATGGGTGCCCAGTTCGAGAATGTGCGTCACGATATCGCCGCGGTGACTCGTCGTCTAGATCTGATAGAGCACGCTAGAGATACTCCTCCCTTCATGACGATGAGATCGTGGGTGACCCGGGAGACTCTCCCCGTCGCGGGCAGCGGGTCAGAGATGATCCGCCACCGGCAGATCGCTACCACCGTGAGGTCCCCGTGAGAGTCCCCACCCCGCCTGCATGGCAGAATCCGGAGCCAGCACGTGGCCGACCCCCGCCCCCGCGGGAAGATTACCGCATGCCACGTCATCTTGGCCCGAGGGACCATGTCCCTCCACACGGTCGCCGTGACCATCGTCGAGACGAGTATTACCCGCCGAGTCGACGTGAGCGCGGGCCCCCGCCCGCTCGGCACGACTATGATCGGGACGACGATCCCGATGAGTATCCTGACCCGCGGAGAGGTGATCGCGGTTTTGACATCACCCGTAGGATTCGCCTCGATGCCCCGACATTCGATGGTCGCCTGGATCCAAAGGCCTTTAGTGATTGGCTCCTGGACATGGATCATTATTTTGATTGGTACGATATGAGTGATGATCGTTGTGTCTGGTTCGCCAAGATGAAATTAGTCGGACAGGCTAAGGTGTATTGGATTAGTGTTGAGCGAGCCCTAGAGCGTGACGGTTACTACCCCATCACCAGATGGGATGACATGAAGGAGAGGCTTAGGGATAAATACCTCCCTGCCTCCTACCGTGACCAGCTACTTGATCAGCTGCAGAGCTTACGTCAGGGGTCGCTTTCCGTAGCTGAGTATATGGCTCGATTCGACGAGCTAGTTGTTAGGAGCGATATTTCGGAGGAGCCTATTGCCACCGCCTCTCGATTCAAGGCCGGCCTCCGCTCGGATCTCCGGAGAGAGCTGATTCCCCATCGCTTGGAGACTGTAGATCAGATATTCCAGCTCGCTCTAGAGTATGAGCAGTACCTTCGTGCCCCTAGTACGAAGCAGTTTCCTTCCCGGACGGATTCGTCAACGTTTAGGAAGCCCGCTCCCGCCCAGACTGCTGCCGCCACCTCATCCCCCCGAGTCACTCCTGACTTGAAGGGGAAGGCTGTCGCTACCGAGGGCCAGAGGCCTGGGGGTATACAGTGTTTTAGGTGCGGAGGTAGAGGACACGTGGCGGCCCACTGCCCCATACGTAGTCTGTTGATTGAGGATGAGGAGCCCGATTTAGAGGGTGATGTGGAGATTACTGAGGAGGTCACTGCCACCGTTGAGGAGGGCTGGGAGAGCGACGCTGAGCGATCGTTAGAGGTGGGAGTGGTCAGGCGCTTTCTGCATACCCCACGAGCCGATGAGGATTGACGCCGCACTACCATTTTCTACACATATTTCCCGAGTGCAGGCGGTCCCTGCAAATTAGCTATCGACAGTGGGAGCTGTGTGAATATTGTGGCCCAGAAGGGTCTAGACCGCATGCAGGTGAAGGCGGAGCCTCACCCCCACCCCTATCGTGTCGTCTGGGTCGACAAGACCGCGATCCAGGTTACCCAGCGCTGTCTCGTTCCGATCACCATAGCATCTTTTGAGGACCGAGTTTGGTGCGATGTCATCCCTATGGATGTCGCCCACGTCCTGCTGGGCCGCCCTTGGTTATTTGATCGCGATGTCACGCGCTTCGGTCGATCGAACACGTGTGTCTTCTATGATAAGGGGCGAAAGATCACTTTATCCCCCACCCAGCCCAGAGAGAGGCCTAAGGGCCGGGTCGAGCCGTCCACTAGCACGATTGCTTCGAGACCCGTGCATATCCTGAGGCGTAGTGAGTTTCTGAGAGATAGCACTGATGCTGGTATCATGTATGTAGTGGAAGCCACTATGGCTTCTGATTGCCCTACACCTGAGGTTTCCCCTGCCGTGCGACCGTTACTAGATGAGTTTGCGGACATTATGCCAGAGGAGCTCTCTGATGAGTTACCCCCTCTGCGGGACATCCAGCACGCTATAGACTTAGTCCCGGGGGCCTCGCTCCCCAATCTGCCACATTATCACATGAATCCTGTTGAGCACGCTGAGCTCAAGAGGCAGGTTGATGAGCTTCTTCGGAAGCAGTTTATCCGCGAGAGCTTGAGTCCGTGTGCCGTCCCCGCCCTTCTTACCCCTAAGAAGGACGGCAGTTGGCGCATGTGCATTGATAGTAGAGCTATCAACAAGATTACTGTGAAGTATCGTTTCCCGATCCCTCGTCTAGATGACCTATTAGACACGATGTCCGGAGCCCAGATCTTCTCGAAGATCGATCTCCGAAGCGGGTACCACCAGATTAGGGTCCGAGAGGGAGACGAGTGGAAGACGGCGTTCAAGACGAAAGACGGTTTGTATGAGTGGTTGGTCATGCTATTTGGGCTTTCGAACGCCCCGAGCACGTTTATGCGAGTCATGACCCAGGTTCTGCGGCCCTATATGGGCAAATTCCTAGTCGTGTACTTTGACGACATTCTGATCTATAACCACACTGAACCTGATCACCTTGAGCACTTGAGGCTCCTATTCGATATTCTCCGAAAGGAGAAGCTGTTTATCAATCTGAAGAAGTGCTCCTTCCTATCGGAGTCCGTCCACTTCTTGGGATTTATTATCTCCTCCTCAGGCGTGTCAGTTGACCCTGAGAAGGTCCAGTCCATCCGTGAGTGGCCCGTACCGTCGACCATTCATGAGGCCCGTAGCTTTCATGGACTGGCTACCTTTTATAGGAGATTTGTTAGGGGTTTTAGCTCGATCATGGCCCCATTTACTAGCTGCCTGCGTAAGGGAGATTTCCAGTGGACCGCCGCGGCCACTCGAGCATTTGAAGAGATTAAGGACAAGCTGACGTCCGCCCCCGTTCTTCGACTCCCCGATTTTAGTAGGGCCTTCGAGGTCGCGTGCGATGCATCGGGTGTGGGTATTGGAGGAGTGTTGAGTCAAGATGGACACCCAGTTTCTTACTTTAGTGAGAAACTGAACGAAGCCAAGCAAAAATACTCGACCTACGATCGAGAATTTTATGCTATTGTCCAGTCACTGAGATATTGGAGACACTACCTCCTATCCCGGGAGTTTGTGTTGTATTCGGATCATCAAGCCCTACGCTACCTCGACTCTCAGAGGAAGCCGAGTCACCGCCACGCGAAGTGGGTAGAGTATTTACAGGATTTTCACTACGTTCTCAAGCACCGCGCTGGTGTTGAAAACAAGCCCGCCGACGCACTCAGTCGTCGAGTCTCTCTACTTCACACACTGCGGGCCCAGGTGGATGGTTTCGAGAGGTTGATCATGGACTACCCTACTTGTCCTGATTTCGCTGAGGCCTACACTGCGTTGTCGAGGGACCCTCCTGATCCTGTTGAGGGGTTTCAGATCATTGACAGTTATTTATTCCGGGGCTCCCGTTTGTGCGTGCCCAACATCTTGTATCGCGATTATTTAGTTTGGGAGCTGCACGCCGGGGGTGCCGCCGGTCATTTTGGGCGGGATAAGTCGATTGCTCTGGTAGAGGATCGTTTCTATTGGCCGAGTCTAAAGAAAGATGTGGCCCGTATTGTCCGACATTGTCGTGTATGCCAAACGGCCAAGGGAACGAAGCAGAACACGGGCTTATACACTCCTTTACCCGTTCCCCACCGCCCCTGGGAGGACATTAGTATAGACTTCGTGCTGGGACTTCCGCGCACCCTGCGGAAACACGATTCTATCTTTGTTGTGGTCGACCGGTTCTCTAAGATGGCGCACTTTATTGCATGTAGCAAGACCACCGATGCTCCCCGCGTCGCGGCCTTATTTATGGGCGAGGTCTTTAGATTACACGGTCTCCCAAAGTCCATCGTGTCCGATCGGGACGTGCGGTTCGTTAGTTATTTTTGGAAGACGTTGTGGCGGAAAACAGGAACCACTCTTAAGTTCTCGTCCGCATACCACCCTCAGACGGACGGTCAAACTGAGGTGGTGAATAGAAGTTTAGGTAACCTGCTGAGATGTCTAGTTGGAGAGCACGCATCTAGTTGGGACTCGGTGCTCCCTATAGCGGAGTTTGCATACAATAGTTCCATCAATAGGTCGACTGGTCTGAGTCCATTTCAGGTAGTATCAGGTTATGACCCTAGGAAGCCTATTGATCTTATACCCGTCCCGACTGAGTCACGTCCTAGTGAGTATGCTGAGTCCTTCACCCGTCATTTACATGAGTTGCATGAGTCGATCAGGCGTGAGAGGACTTAGCGCTACCAACTGCACCAAAAGACCGGCCTGAAGGTCAAAGGCGCATACTAATCTTTATATCAAAGGTCCTCGGGCGGATCCACGGGGCAGCCAGTTAAGCCATTACCGCATAGCGCCGCAACGCGGGGGCGATTCCGAACCCGCAAGCCCCAACAATCCCCCCCCCGGAAACGACCCCGGGGTTTCGAACCCGCAACCTCCCTCTGATACCACTTGAGAGGACTTAGCGCTACCAACTGCACCAAAAGACCGGCCTGAAGGTCAAAGGCGCATACTAATCTTCATATCAAAGGTCCTCGGGCGGATCCACGGGGCAGCCAGTTAAGCCATTACCGCATAGCGCCGCAACGCGGAGCCGATTCCGGACCCGCAAGCCCCAACAAGGCGTAAAATCAATTTGAGCAACGAACATTATAAGGAACAGGCAGACAGACATAAGCGGGAAAAACATTTTCTGGTTGGTGAGCAGGTGATGGTGCGAGTTCGTGCGGAGCGGCTCCCCCAGGGGCCTGCTAAGAAATTAAGCACCAGGCGAATTGGGCCCTACACTGTTTTGAGGCGGATCGGGTTGAATGCCTACGAGCTGGACATTCCTACGAGCATGGGCATCCACCCTGTGTTCAATATTGAAGACCTGACACCCTACTTCCCACCTCACGAGTACCCTGATCCCTACCTTGGCGGCCCTCTCGAGCTTCCACCACCACCCCTTTCCCCCACCACCCAGCCTCCCCTTGCTTCCCACTTCTCCAGGAGTTCACCATCATGAGCTTCACCGAGTGCACCACCACCACTGCCGGACCACTTTTCCCGAGAGCTGAGGGTCGAGCAGGTTACGGAGATCATTGCGCATGAGTTCGTCCCCTCTACGGCTGGACTCGTGTGCCGCTACTTGGTTCGCTGGTTTGGACGTTCTTCTTCTGACGATACTTGGATTGCCGCTGCCGAGCTTGATCAACTCGCTCCCGGACTTCGACTACAGTACGATCGTCTCCATTCATCGGAGATGAAGGCTTTTCAGTCGGGGGGAGTTGATGGGGGACCATCGAGCGCAACTCGGCGCAAGGCGGGCCCCACCTTTGTGTATTCGCGCCGACGGACTTGATCGAACCGGCGATCCGTTGCCACGGATGCGTCCGGCTCGTCGTTTAGAGTCATTTTCATATATAGCATTATGTATTTCAGACATTATTTTATATAGTTTTGGGGACGGAACCGCCGGCCAATCATAGCCGTCGATTCCGATTGCCCTAATATTTCTTTCTTATAAATAGGAATCTTAGGGCTGCAGGAATTCCGATTGCTGAAGTTTGGGAAAAGGTCGTCTTCCTTGCTTCCGGTGATCATTCCGCGGTGCCGACGCCGTGGAGCCCCTTGGTGCCGACTCCTTGGGTAAGGTTCCTACTATCTCCTTTGTTTTTTCCCTACCTAGCAGCCCACGCCTTTTCCCCTCCCCAAACGGCCGCTGCCCCCTGCTGTTTACAGCCGCCGGCCGCCCAGCACCCTCCCCTTCCACGACCACCACCCACCGCCCCCTTTTCCCCTTGCAAACCCCCACGCCGCTGGCCCCTCTCCTCCCCCACGACCACCATCCGCCGCCCCCCTATAATCCCCTCCTCCAGCCCGCAAACCCTCCCTGTTTCAGCCTAGCCGCAGCCCCCTTTCAGCCATCCAGCACCTACCGCCCAGATCTGGGCAGATCCGGCTGGATCCAGCCCGGCAGCCCATAAACCAGCCATCTTCCCTTCAACCCGCAGCCACCATCATTTCCCCACGTGGATCCACCCTCCCCCTCGCCCGATCTAGTGTCGCCATCTCCCGGAAGCCCCTCCTAGCCTCCGAGATTTCAGATTTTTTACAGATTCACTGCAGCCCTAATTTTCATTCAGAATTTTGCTTTTAGTTCCTTGGGTGTTGTACTTGTTATTTGGGTTTGAAATATTGCATACCTTGTGGTGTTTGTGCCGTATCGAAATTACCGTTTATTATTATTTGCCTGTGAAAACCTCTTATCGTGCAGGTCGCTTAATTCGCCGCGTGCTAATTTTAGGCCTCCGTGCGGAGGAGTGCTTTTGCCTAACGCCTAAAGAAATTGCTTTGCCGCCTAATGAATAAATGCCACGTATAATTTAATGTTTTGTTGCTTATCATGACTAGCTCGCCTGATCAATATTGTGTCAGCATATAGACGTTGCTTAGGGTGAGTCCACCCCTCACGACATTAGCGGGCGCCTTAGGACACCACTACACAGCCTACCCTACATCACTTTCTATATATGTTTTTGGAGGCTAATCTTTTGTAGGAGAACATAAAGAAGATAAAGGCAAAATGACTTGACGTTGAATGAAGTGTCAAGCGTTGAGTCAACACCAAGCGTCGAGTGAGACGCTCAGGCGTCGAGTGGACACCTAAGGCGTCAAATGGACTTGATGCAAATACTTTGATGTGTTGGAAAACATCAAATCTATCAGGGTAAATCACAACCATCCATCTAAATTGTAAATCACGACAAGGTACGCGTCTCTCCACCTTCTCGAATAAAGTAGGGTATATATACTTTTTGTGTCTAGAATAAAATCCATCATTCCATTGCCCTTCCAAAATGCTGTGTCTTGTACCCTATATTTCTCGCACCGTCTTCTCCTCCTCAATCAATCTCTCAGATACAATGCCTCCCAAGGGTGCAGACTTCTTGTTTCAGGGATGTGAACTCGTGCGAAATAGATTTCGAGATGCTCCAGAAGAAATCAAATATGTCATCATCTCCTATCAGTCGCTGAACTTGAATTTCTGCTATCAGTGCCGTGTGTTATTTGGAAAAGAGAAGTCCTAGAATCGTTTGCTAATACCAAGGTGAACTCTTCCTCCACAAAAATCAAGACAACCATTATGGAGAAAAACTTAAAATCACAGCTAGGAAGATTTGCAAGGCACTGAAGCTCCCCAAGCTTAACCCTAGTGAGGAAGAAGATGAGCTGTTTCAAGAAGATATAAAGTCTGCCTTCAAATTGTGTGGTCTGTCCAAACATACCATTGGATCTGTACTCCGGAAAGACATGAATCTGAAGGGTAAATTCTTGACAGATATCATTGGAAAAGCCTTAATATGCAAAATTGGATCTCATGACAAAATTTCAAGGAAGATGTTTGATCTAATGGCTAGAGTAATTCTCTCCAAGAAAACTAATTGGGGCAAGATGGTGTTTGATAAGATAATTGTGTGTATTCCTAAGCCTAATATGAGAAGAATTCTGTCACTATATCTCCTCAACACTGTTCCGGGTTTTTTGAATATGAGGCTAGGTGCAAAAATTCATCACATGAGAAAGATGGACATCAAGATGTTTGATAGATGGGATATGGTGCTGATCAATTACCCTCAGCAGACTGAAAAGAAAAAGAAAAAGGAAACTGAAACAATTGCTGAAGAAAGCACCAACAGTAGCTCTTTAGATAGCAGGAGTACTGAACCCCACAACCCTCACTTGTCCAGTTCAAGTGAATTTAAGAGAAGGGATGTGAGTGCATAAGTCTCAATTTCATCTAAGCTTGCAGCCAAGGATGTTCCCAGGAGAGTGTCACCTACTGATGTTGAAGGAGACACAATTATGGAAAATGTTGAAGATCTAATAACTTCTGTTGTGGGAAAGATCTGTGCTGATACTGAGGGGGAGATCCTAGAAAAGGATGATCATGTTGAGGGGGAGAATGTTAGGATCACAGATAAATTCTAGGAGGGATCCGACAAGGGGAAGGGCCGACGGGGGTGAGCGAGAAGGAAGGAGGAAGATAATAGACGAAATTAGGGAGCAACCATAAAAACCTTCATACATTCCATAATAACTTCCCACATAAACCCCCCCTATATAGATGAGGGAGGGCAACCAAACAAGAAAATAAAAAAGTCACTCAAACAAGAAAATACAAAAGGCAACCCAACAAGGAAATACAAAATAATTAACTTAATTTATTGTTATTAATTAGTATGAATTAATTAATATCAATTAATTAATTCATACGAATTAATTATAAGGTTGATCACGACGGCTTTCATATGCGCGCTCCATAAATTATGATAAGGCGGGTCCACTTGAGTGAATGTATCCGCGACGATAGAGGCTTCTATATGTGCGCTCCATACATTTTGACGAGCGGGGTCCACTTGAGTGAATGTGATCGCGTATTACTATACTGCCCTTGAAAATTGACCTTGTCCTCAAGACCGAGGCTCCAACCCTTGTCGGGATCTTGAAGAATTTTGATGGTGTGCAGTGAGCAGCGGGAAGTCCTCTGCTCCGTCCCCGTAAGCGCTGTCACCGAGAGAACGACAAAGGATCAGCAGGGCCGGTGTGAGTTCGACGGGAGGATCATCGGGTACCTTGACCTCCCGCCAGAACAAGGCCTGAAAGCGTGTAGCAGCGGCGGAGGTGTTGTTGAGTAGCGACGGCGTCATCAGAACGATGAGCGGCAGAAGTAAGGGCTTCTGTAAGGTCGACAGAGCAGTGGTGAGCAGCAAACACAAGGATGTCAGAGACACGACGACCGACAGCAAGCACGGATCCGTCGGGGTCAGCAGAGCACGGGGCGACAGAAGAGGTGGCGATGCGGCCGGTAGAAGTGGCAAGGCCGGGGCCGGCAGGGCACGAGCCGAGAGAGGAGGCGGTGAGATTGTCGAAGGGGGAGGCAGTACCGGGGCCGGCGGAGTAAAAGCCGGTAGCGGAGGAGGCCGGAGGCTGCGGGGTGGGTGACCAGAGAGGTGGCAGTAGCGGTGGAGGGACGACCACCGTGGAGAGAGGTGGTACATCAGCGGACGGTGCACTTTCGATGGGAGGGTCAACTACGGGGAGGAGGGGCCGTTTGGTGTCGCAGGGGAATGTTGGGGACATCATGACATGGTAACTCTCGCATGGTGCAGGAGGCAACTGTGGTGGAGGAAACATAGGAAAGGGGGCCTCGAGGGAGGTTGCGAAGGCCCGTCTGTCGAGAGCGAGAAGACGATCGGCTTTGACGTGGAGAGAGGCGTATGTGGCCAGGATTTGTGCAGCGATGACAAAAAAATCCAGTCGAGGGTTTGTGTCTGCTGATGGCAAGAACAACGGCCCTGGCGCTGCTGATTGGGCGGCGGCCATGTTGCCAAGGAGGTAGACTGGAGATGATTCCGGACGATTGGTGTGTAGAAAGGGCAGATCTGGCGGGGAACGACCGATAGGGGGCTGAGTTGATGAAGATGGCGACAGAAGCTGGGCAAAATCCGGGGGAACGACGCGGGAACGACCGTGAGCGACGGTTCTGGGTGGAAATGAGCGGAATCTGGGCGGAATCGAGCAGATTGACGTGACAGTGGGCGGAGGCCGACAGATCTGGTCGGGATCCAATGATTTCGGGCGGAGGCCAACATATCTGGGCGCGAAAACCAGCGGAGAGGAGAGAGTCGGCGGGGTAGGCGGTTTGGTGGGGCTTCGGCTGAGCAGGGTTGCGGAATGTCGGACAAGTGCGAGTCGGGATCGTGACACAAATGACAGAGGATGTGCGGGACAGGCTGATTGGGGGTTAGTGGAGCGGAGCAGGGGACTTCATGCGCGAATCCGTGGGATTATGGGACGGCGCATCAATGATTTGGCAAAACAGGCGCTGGGGAGGGATCAAGCGGAAAACTGGCGCGGATCGGCAAATTCGTGCTGTAGCTATGTTTTGGAAAAGAGCGGACCAGCCGTGCACGAATATTTAGTGCACCGACGGCGAGATGGCCGGTGGTGTGGCAGGTCGGACCAATTGTTAGGATTACGGATAAATTCCAGGAGGAATCCGGCAAGTGGAAGGGCCGACGGGGGTGAGCGAGAAGGAAGAAGGAAGAGAATAGACGAAATTAGGGAGCAACCATAAAACCTTCGTACATTTCAAGATAACATCCCACATAAACCCCTCGCCCTTATATTGATATGGGGGACAACTAAACACGGAAGTAAAAAAGCCACTCAAATAAGGAAGTACAAAAGGCAACCCAACAAGAAAATATAAAATAATTAACTTAATTGATTGCTATTATAAGAAGGTCGATCATGGCGACTTCCATATGCGCGCTCCATAATTTATGATGAGGGAGTCCACTTGAGTGAATGTGCCCACAATCACGGAGGCTTCCATATGTGCGCTCCATACTTTTTGACGAGCAGGGTCTACTTGAGTGAATGTGACCGCATAACGGAGAACATCATCTAAGTGCTACTGTTGAGGGGGAGATCAATACAGTTAATGCTACGGTTGAGGGGAAGACTCACCCTTAGCTCCCTGCTCAAGATGTAGTTGAGGTGGAAGCATCTGTAAGAGAAATCAAAGGAGATGAAGTCTAATCCCTTGCTGAGGAGCATGAGAAAGATGAGTCTATCCCTGCTGCTGAGATCCCAGACCACTCCTCTGAATATGAGACAGCTTATTCTGAAATGGATAAAGATGTAAGGGATAGACATGAAGAAGTTAACTATCCAGCAACTACTCAGCTGAATGAGGAGATTCCCACTTCTTTTCTGTCACAACTCATAGGACTCCCTGATGAGCAATGAAGGAAGATTGAAATGTATGTGGATGATTCAGTCAAAGTACTGAAGAAGGATCTCTCTACTGAAATCACTTCCATTAGATTTGAGGTCAACCAGCTGAGAGAGAATACAGTTAAATTCTTCATCAGAGCTGCTCCTGCTGTAGATTATATTGCACTTCAACTTCAACAGATTCAACAGAACCTTAGTGATATCATCCAAAATCAGTGTGCTACATCTGAAAACATGCAAATGGTTCATCATGTGACAAAAATCAACATGAAAGAGCATAGAAAAATTGTTGAAAGGAGAATAGATGCATGCACCCAAATTCTTGATGATCATATGCTGGAAGACAAGAATCATGTCACAGCTGGTGTCAATCACTTGGCTAGCAAGATATCCTCCTCCAAGCACTCCCTGAGCAATTTAGTTACTGAAGTAGTCATAAAGGAGGAGAGGTCAATGATAAGAGCAAGTGGAAACCATGCCATCTGGACCTCCAATATTATCAGGGAAGCTCTGGGCCTAGATCCCATCCAGTATGATGAGCCTACTGTTCTTGAAGATGGAGTTGGAGCTGAAGCTGAAACTGATGTTGTGGGGGCATTGTAATTTGGGAACCTAATCCTTAGTATTGTTATAAATTTTAGGTTCCTAAGGGCAGTAACATGTGTTATTTATTGTAGACTCTATCATATTTTATTATTAATACTATCCGAAATATTCTACATTATTTGTCTGAATGTTTGCTCATCTTGAGTTGATCTTTATTATCTGTTTTGAAGTGGTGTACATCAGTAACTAGAATTCTGACTTCTTCAAATATGAGAAGATTGTTGTGAACAGTGACCACAATATCCTAGATTTGAAGAAGTCTCATAAGTTAATAATATACACAAAGATGTATTTGACATTTCTCTAAGTTAGCATGTGCAGGTAATCAATATTTGATTGACTAACAACTTGGGAGTAAGTCAACGCATTCTAGTAGTGAAGAAAATTTGCTAAGTACAAATGCGTCGAGTCATCTCACATTACTCGACGCTTAAGGGCTGTATGCGTTGACTCAATGCTATTCACTCAGCGCCTCATGAGAGAAGCAAAGAATCTAGCTAAGTTCAAATGCCTCCAGTCATCTCATATCATGTAACACCCCTTCCCAGTTTTACAATAATCAGCCATCCGGCCGGGTCAGCGATATAAAGAGAACTAGGAAATAGTCTCAAAACTAGTACACAGCAGGTATAGAGAAGAAAACTGCTAAGAATTTAAACATACAACGGAAGCTATGAAAGAAAACTAAGGGTAATCACATACCTTTAAATATTGGATTCACAGAGCCACTAAACATGAAATAAGATGAAAGAACTGTAAATCTGAGGTAAAAACGAAAAGTCTGATACATGATATTCAAAACATTAGTCATAATAGTATTTAAGGTTACAAGTGCATGCTGAAAGAAAAGAAAAACTGAAAAGGAAGACACCACAAACTGACACCACAAGGACGCTCATCCTAAGCGCAGTTTCCCACCTGGGTCACCTGTAAAACATTGCCCATGAGGGGTTAGAGTAAGGAAAAATAACTCCTCCTAATCACACTAAAAACTTTTCTTAAATGATGATTGCATGTCCTTTAGAAAAATAGTTTTGTTCATTTTAATTTTTATGCTAGATGATATGCATGTGCATACAATGCTTCCTGATCAACAGACCTACCCGTTCTACATTCATGAACTTTCATTATTTTTACCCAAGCTCCCGACGTTTACTAACTAGTGCGCTGTCTCACGTCAGGTCCATGCTTGAGTTCTAGGTGGCTTCTAATCTGCACTTCTACTTGAAAGGCTCTAGACAGAGTAGCTCCTACCGCGCAACTGAAATCTGACGACCCGAGACCATCTTACGAACTCAATTGTTCTGGTGTCGCGCGGACACAGTCACGAATTTACTAGCTGTCTCATAGGGGAGTCAACTCCCAAGACTCTACTACTCATAGGATACCATATGCCCCATGAGCGAGGTAGTGCGCCTCTACCTAGCACGAGGAGACTTATGCGTGCTTACTGACCCTTTTTCAGTCAAATGCTACTATGCTTGGGACATCTCTTTTGGTGTACTACCGAGCGACCCTTGCTTTACTTGTGGTCGGCTAGAAGGGACATTCACGCCCTTATTTGAACGAACTCCCAAACTTGCATATACGCGTAAAAATTTCAGATTTAATGCTAGCTTATATGATCTGGCTATTAGGATCTTTGAAAAAGGGTTACCCTACAACTAATTCCGTGACCGTTTTCCTACCGTCACTTCTTTCTAGGCATGGATATGATGCTTGTATAAAATTTACACGTGTGTACATAAAATAATTTCTTGATATATCTAACTAAAAAGAATTATGATTCCTTACAGCGGTAGTGCGGCGCTCGTACACTCGACGCGATGACATTTACTTTTTCGAAGAAAATCTAACTACTGGGGACTTCCAGGACCTTGCCCCGTGGCCACCAAAAATCTGTAATCCAAGATAACCTAAATTACACACTTTTCCCCTTCAGGGTTAACGGTAAAGAAACCTAAAAACGGCTAGGGTAAGCAAATGAATGACCAAAACATAGTATAGTACCTCTACTCGAGAGCGATTAAGGCTCACAACGCGCCCAACACCAGATTCGCGGTGGATCTAGAACTCTTATCCCTAATTAGGGTAAGAGGAAAGTGCAAAAAACGTTAGGATCAACTTATAATAGAAGGATTTCCTTGAAGAAAGAAAACTAGAGAGGAACTAAACTCACCGGAACCAACGTTCCCCTTGAAACCTTGATTTCCATCGGTTAGGGTTGAAACCGGTTCTCCCACGATAATGGAAGGAAGGAGAGCACTCACCGACGCCCGTAGAGGAAGGAGGAAGGGCTTACGCTGAGAAACGGACTGGGGAGAGGCGCCGCTAGGGCTATCGGGAGGCGGGCTGTGCGTCGCGGGTTTGCGGAAACGAGCGATCTGCAGTAGACCTGTGGCAGACCTGCAGCTTTTCTCCCGTGAGGAAAGGTTACGGGATTTAATTTTACGGGGCTTGCGGCTTATCTCTCGGCAATAATGCGGTTATAATAACCGCTGGGGTGATCCCACCCCTCTCTCTACTCAATTATGTGAGAAATTACTATACGCACCCCTCTTCTAAAGTGCCACTCACACTAACTCCTTATGAAAATAAAATTTTTCGCGCTTCACTACTACATTAAAATGCGTCGCACGTCTTTACGACTGATATAAATCACAAAATAACGAACGCGGTTTTTTTAAACCATACTGACATCGTACCTCGACGACGCACTGCCTCGATCAAAATACGTCGCGACTCGACCCTACAATTTAAATAAAAATTGCGTCAGATTACGAATGTTACAAATCTCCCCTCCTAACAAAAATTTTCGTCCTCGAAAATTGTAACCATACCTGAATCAAAGAGGAAAGTATAATCTGCATTGCTCTTAAGCTCATCCTCTCGCTCCCAAGTATACTCTGGACGACCACAGTTCATCCAAAGGACTTTGACCATGCGAATCTCTCTATTCCTGAGCTTCTATATTCTTGAATCCGCGATTCTGACTGGTCTAACCCCAATACTAAGATCTGTCTCGATTGGTGCTTCCTCGGTACTGATGATCTGACTGGAATCTCTGACTGCTCTCCTCAGATAGGAGACGTGGAATACATCATGTACACCACTCATTTCCTCAGGTAAGACCAACCTATATGCAACCTCACCAACTCGTTACAGTACCTCAAAAGGACCAACGAATCTGGGGCTCAGTTTCTTCATCCGCTTTATTCTAGAGACTCCTCTGACTGGTCTAACCTTTAGATAAACGTAGTCTCCAACACTGAACTCTATTGACCCGTGCTTCTGATCATGATACTTGGCATGACGATCCTGAGCTGTCTTCATACGCTCTTGAATGAACTTGATCCTATCAGTGGTCTTATCAATTCATGATTCCCTGATGGTAGATCTTTCTTCACTTTCAGCCCAACACAACAGTGTCCGACAACGCCTACCATAGAGAGCCTCGAACGGTGCCATCCCAATACTTGTCTGAAAACTGTTATTGTAGGAGACTCCACAAGGGTGACATATTTCTCCCAGTTCCCTCCAAAGTCCAATATGCACATCCGTAGCAAATCTTCCAAAGTCCTATTTGTGCGCTCAGTCTGTCCATCTGTCTGGGGATGGAAAGCGGTGTTGAAATGTAACTTGGTGCCCAACCGCTCCTGAACGTATCTCCATTCCTTGGAGGTAAACCTGCCATCTCGATCTGAAACAATAGTCTTGGGAACACCGTGAAGTCGAACAATCTCGTCTATTTATTACTGTGCTAGTCTCGGACTTTGATCCGTCTTCCTAAGAGGAATGAAGTGGGCGACCTTAAAGAGCCGATCCACTATAACCCATAAGGAATCATTCTCACTCTGCGATCTTGGGAGACCATGGATGAAGTCCATAGATATATCTTCAAAAGTCCACTCAGGAATGGGAAGTGGCTGCAACTTGCCTCCAGGCTTTTGGCACTTGACCTTAACTAGCTTGCAAGTTTCGTACTTCCCTACATAACCAGCAACATCACCTTTCAAGCCTGGCCACCAGACTACCTTCTTGAGATCTGCATACATCTTCGTACTGTCAGGATGTATAGAATATCTGGAATTATGAGCCTCAAATAGGATGTCTTCGCGAAAGTGACTAACATCGGGGATACATACCCTTCCATCATGCAATAATAAATCGTCCTGTATAGTGAATCTCTCCTTCTGACCCGTCTGCACTGAGTTCCAAATCTCTGCCATCTTTGGATCCAATGGTAGAGTTGTTCTGATTTTATTCTTGATGTCACATGTAATCTCCATCCAACTCAACCTTGCGGAACCAAAACTACTACATGGCACAACGATGATATCCAGTCTCTCCAGTTCCCGCACCAACTCCTTCTGTTGAGTGAGAAGGGAGAAACACGAACCTCTATGGCTAAGGGCATCTGCTACAACGTTCACCTTTCCTGTGTGGTACTGAATGTCTACGTCGTAGTCCGATAGAAACTCTAACCATCTGAGCTGCCTCAAATTGAGCTCCCGCTGATCAAAGATATTCTTGAGACTCTTATGGTCAGTGAAGATCTCGCAACGCACTCCATAGAGATAGTGCTTCCAAATCTTCAGAGCATGGATGACCGCTGCAAGCTCCAAGTCATGCACGAGATAGTTCCTTTCATGCACCTTTAACTGTCTCGAGGCGTAGGCTATGACCTTTCCATGCTGCATGAGGACACAACCCAAACCCTGACCTGACGCATCGCTATAAATCTGAAACCCATCGGACCCTGACGGTAAACTCAAGATCGATGCGGTCATCAACCTGCCCTTCAAGTCCTCAAAAGCCAACTCACACTCAACTGTCCAATCCAAGCTCTTACCCTTCCTGGTGAGGGAAGTCAGTAGTAAGGCTATCTTTGAGAAGTTCTTGATGAATCTCCTGAGTAACCAGCTAGACCCAAAAAACTGCGAATCTCTGAGACTGTCGTCGGCCTTGGCCAATTCTTAATGACCTTTATCTTCCTCGGATCAACACTAACCCCTTTCTGACTGATGACGTGGCCTAAAAATGTAATCTCTGAAAGACAGAACTCACATTTTGTAAACTTTACATACAGCTGGTTCTCCCTAAGGGTGCTCAAAACAATCCTGAGGTGTGCGACATGATCTTCTGCACTCTTTGAGAACACCAAGATATCATCTATAAAGACGATAAGAAAACGGTCCAAGTACTCCCGAAATACCCTGTTCATCAGGTCCATAAATACTGAAGGGGCATTGGTCAGCCCGAACGGCATGACCACTAACTCGAAGTGTCCATATCTTGTACTAAAGGCCGTCTTCTGTATATCCACGTCCTGAATCTTTAACTGATGGTAGCCCGGCCTCAAGTCTAACTTGAAAAAAGTGCACGATCCCACCAACTGGTCGAACAAATCATCAATCCTGAGAATCGGGTACTTATTCTTTACTGTTAGTTTGTTTAATTAACGGTAGTGTATGCACAGTCTCAGACTACCATCCTTCTTCTTCACAAATAGTACTGGAGCACTCCAAGGTGAAGTACTGGGGCATATAAAGCCCAAGTCAAGCAACTTCTGCAACTGACTCTTCAACTCCGCTAGTTCCCTTGGAGCCATCCGGTAGGGGGATTTGACTATCGGTGTAGCCCCAGGTTGTAGGTCTATCGGGAACTCAATCTCTCTATCTAGAGGGGCACCTGGGAGCTCTTCCGGAAAACATCGGGGAATTCCTGCACCACTGGTACCTCTGACAAGTCAGCCTTAGCCTCCGCGTTCATCAGTAAGGAAAAATAACTCCTCCTAATGACACTAAAAACTTTTCTTAAATGATGATTTCATGCCCTTTAGAAAATAGTTTTGTTCATTTAAATTTTTATGTTAGATGATATGCATGTGCATACAATGCTTCCTGGTCAACAGACCTACCCGTTCTACATTCATGAACTTTCATTATTTTTACCCAAGCCCCCGACATTTACTAACTAGTGCGCTGTCTCACGCCAGGTCCATGCTTGAGTTCTAGGTGGCTTTTAATCTGCACTTCTACTTAAAAGGCTTTAGGCAGAGTAGCTTCTACCGCACAACTGAAATCTGACGACCCGAGACCATCTTACGAACTCAATTGTTCTGGTGTCGCGTGGACACAGTCTCAAATCTACTAGCTGTCTCACAGGGGAGTCAACTCCCATGACTCTACTACTCATAGGATACCATATGCCCCATGAGCGAGGTAGTGCGCCTCTACTTAGCACGAGGAGACTTATGCGTGCTTACTGACCCTTTTTCTTTCAAATGCTACTCTGCTTGGGACATCTCTTTTGATGTACTACCGAGCGACCCTTGCTTTACTTGTGGTCGGCTAGAAGGGACATTCACGCCCTTATTTGAATGAACTCCAAAACTTGCGTATACGCGTAAAGGTTTCAGATTTAACGCTAGCTTATATGATCTGGCTATTAGGGTCTTGGAAAAAGGGTTATCCTACAACTAATTCCGCGACCGTTTTCCTACCGTCACTTCTTTCTAGGCATGGATATGATGCTTGTATAAAATTTACACGTGTGTATATAAAATAATTTCTTGATATATCTAACTAAAAAAAATTATGATTCCTTACTGCGGTAGTGCGGTGCTCGTACACTCGGTGCGACGACATTTACTTTTCCGAAGGAAATCTAACTACTGCGGACTTCCAGGACCTTGCCCCGTGGCCACCAAAAATCTATAATCCAAGATAACCTAAATTACACATTTTCCCCCTTCAGGGTTAACGGTAAAGAAACCTAAAAACGGCTAGGGTAAGCAAATGAAGGACCAAAACATAGTATAGTACCTCTACTCGAGAGCGATTAAGGCTCACAACGCGCCCAACACCAGATTCGTGGTGGATCTAGAACTCCAATCCCTAATTAGGGTAAGAGGAAAGTGTGAAAAACGTTAGGATTAACTTATAATAGAAGGATTTCCTTGAAGAAAGAAAACTAGAGAGGAACTAACTCACCGGAATCAACGTTGCCCTTGAAACCTTGATTTCCACCGGTTAGGGTTGAAACCGGTTCTCCCACGGCAATGGAAGGAAGGAGAGCACTCACCGGTGCCCGTAGAGGAAGGAGGAAGTGCTTACGCTGAGAATCGGAGTGGGGAGAGGCAGAGAATCTCACATTACTCGACACTTAAGGTCTGTATGCGTTGACTCAATGCTATTCACTCAACGCCTCATGAGAGAAGCAGAGAATCTGGCTAAGTTCAAATGCGTCCAGTCATCTCATATCACTCGACACTCAAGACTCATATGTCTTGGTTGAATGACACTATCTTAACGCTTTAGTAAAAGAGCAGAAATTCAGACCAAGTACAAATGCGTCGAGTGATGGTCTTTCACTCAACGCTTCAGTAAAAATGGCGAGTTTCATTTCAAGTACAAATGCGTCGAGTGAAGATCATTTACTCAACGCCTCAGCAGTGTAGCAGTAAAACTGTCTAAGTACAAATGCGTTGAGACATATGACTTGACTCAACGCCTAAGGCTCCATTTGGTTCGGCGGTGGCGGGTCGATCCGGCGGGTGGAAACGGAGTGCTCGAACTGGAGAGGTGAGGTGGCTGCTCCAAACGGAGCTTTTTGGGGCGTTTCTCAAGGTGGGCGGGTGGAAACAAAGCAAACGCCGCCGGAGGTTCATTTGTTTACCCTCCTTCCGGCGGCGTTTGCCCAAAACGGAACAGCGAAACGCCCAAACAAATAGAGCCTAAGTAGAATGCGCTGAGCTAACTGCAGTCACTCGTCGCCTCTTCCGAAAGACTTCACTCAACGCTTCAGCAGAAAGGGAAAAGGTATCGAAGTACAAATGCGTCGAGATACAAGAGATCACTCAACGCCTGATTAGTATGCGCTGAGTTAAGTACTGTCTCTCAACGCTTCTTCAGAGATCAAGAATTTGATTAAGTCATGTTGCTTCCAACACTCAACGCCTGTACAGAAGATCAGAAATTTATTCTAAGTCCATTGACGTCGAATCTACTTTGCTGACGTCATTCATATTTCAAATCGACGCAGATTGCGCGCTAAAAGATGGAAACCGCCGTATTTATCTGACACGCCATCTTGAGACAATTCAATCATTAAAGCCGACCATACCGCTTATCTAATCAGTATATAGCCGTTGAAGATGTTGAGATATAAAAGCTAAGTGCGTGAGACTTTTAAGGACTTTTTGGGGACCTTTTTGAAGAACTTTTGGAAAATTTTTATGAAATCCTAAGTCCCAAAAAGTTGCCGCCAACAGAGAAGGAAACAACTTTCATTGTCTTCAAAATTAATAATCTACAGATCAATCTTTAAAAAACTTGAAGAAGAAGATCTCTGCAAGTATACACACATCACAGCCTGTTTATAATCTGAAGATCATTTCCTATTGCTGTGGTGAAGAGAAGTTGGTTGGTGAAATAGCTAAAGAAGAAGACTCAAGAACTTTTATTCCTGGGTCATTGTAACACTCTTTAAACCTCTGTTGTAAGATCTCTCTGAGATCTGAGTGTAGGCCTGTGTTATAAAGGTTGAGTGTAGGACTTTATTCAAAGTCTGAGGTAGGATTCTTGTAGAGAATTTGAGGTAGACCTGTGTTATAAATATTTAGGTAGGAATTGCTTGTGAGCCTGAGGTAGGAGACTTGTTGTTGTCTCTGAGGTAGGACTGTGAGCAGTCCGAGTTATAGGAGTGATAGCCACTCTGAGCTGTAGGATCCTGGGAAGGATCTGAGGTGTAAGATCTGTTGATATGAGTTTTTAGAGGAGTAATCTAGCTCACTATTAGATAAGTGAAGGAGAAAAGTGGATGTACCCTAGATAGATGAACCACTATAAACTATTTGTGTTCTTTGTGCTTTTGAAAGGTATTAACCTAACAACAACACATCAAATATAGTTATAAAAAGAGTTAAAAGATTTAAAAGAAACATATTCACCCCCTATAGGCATTTAGCTACCCTTAAAAGATTTTCATACTGACTTCTTCTACTTTAGGCTCTCCCCGCTGTTTTGTACTTGTATTAACTCGGGAAGGCTCCTGCACATGTAGACTTAACTTTAGGGTTTGAAGGACTCAATTCAGAATGTTATGATTTTGTTCCATTTGTCACATTACATTTTCCCTTGAGTACTCCTGCCGTCCAAAGGTTCAAACCTGACTCTGATACCACTAAATTGTAATGACCTTCAATTCGGCAGCTGCTACAATCGAACATTTACATTTCATGCGCTATCTATGCCCTTAAGCATCATTTCATTTATCATTTAGACTTTTACCCATTTTCTTTTATCATAATTTCGTTTTTGAACTTTTAGGAGATTGCCTTTATATTTATAGCTCCCTTTGTTTCTTTCATTTCTTTCCTTTTTATTCAAGTTCCCTACGAATGACATGCGTTGCCCGGGCACAATGAATAGTATTCTCTTTAGATTTTTCAATATCCGTGACTTTAAATCGGATGAAAGGTATAATGCATAAAGAAATAAATGAATACAAGTAAACATTTGACTAATCATAGCTGCTTATAAATCATTAAAATAATAAAGCGTAAAATTAAAGTAAGAACTCATCTAAACTTTTCCTTTTCCTTTATCCTTCCCCGGCCATCTCAAGCATGACTTGTTCCCGATCAGGACTCAAAGGTCTTGGAGACAACATTTCCCATATTTAACGCCATTTATTCGAATTTATTTTTTATATCATGTGAGGTGCATTCGCGAGGGGAAGGAGAGCAGTAATTAATAATAAGTCCCTATTATGTCCCCCCCCTCCCACACACACCATAAACTAAGTATTCGCTTACGGAGTTTGACAAACAAGTCAAAGGAAATTGCTAGGGCTGGCCACGAAAAATGATTGGTATTTGCAATCTGGCTTCTGCGATTTTACTTTTTGTTTGGAACCATTAAAAATTTAAATTTGTGTTGAACTGTCCGTTGGAGGCATGAAGTAATTTCAAATAATTATTTTCAACTTGTGCTGACATGTTTGTGGATATATGCATGACACTATTTGTGGATTAGGCCTGTTTACTAATTTGGAGCCATGAAAATTATGTTTGTGAACAAGAGACATTCATTGTCTAACTAAATCACATTTTATTAAGGTAAAGGGCGATCCTGGGAAACCGGCTCTCTTAACGTGGCAACGAAGCTTAAGAGACAATGAACGTGAGCCATTGGAATTCCGGCTAACTGTACGAGAAAAACTGCAAATGGTACCATTTAAACAATAATTTTTAGGATAGCTAATATTGATTCTCTTGCTAGAAAATACTGTTCATTTGCATTTTCCATGCAATGTGCCTAAGAAATTTGAATAAAGTCTTTACTTGTTTCCATTTTGTATAACCAAAAGTACATGATTGATCTCATTTTATATACTTATAATAATTTATGTGATGATAATTTACTCTATATAAACTTACTTCCTACCATTTTACTTTTCATTTGACTCATTACAGGCTTATTTAGGAATTCGGCTGGGGCAGCATATTGTAGAACAAACTGCCAAAGGACAGGTGCAGTATTGCCCCTAGTTTATAGTAATATAATTTTGAGTAGATTTTATGTTGTATAATTTGGATAAGATTTAGGGAGATAAATTGGTTTTTACATTATTATTCTTTTCATCTTTCATTGCCTATGAACTTTCTTTTAGGTTACAATTATTGACCCTTTAAGAAGGCGCATTGCTGCTTCATGTCATGGTGTTCCCTTAGGAGGAATTGGGTAGGCTTCACTTCATCTATGATTTTTTTTCTTTTTCTTATTATGCTTACAAGCACCTTTTCATGATGATTTCAATAGCTGAACTCTTTATCATATTTATCTCTTCTTTTACACATTATTGGGTTAAATGTTTTTGTGATGATAACATGGAGTTAAATATTATGTCAGGTCTACTAGCTGTAAGGTACAATAAAGAGCCAATCATTGCTCTATATGTTGTCTGATCAATAGGTTTCCCATGTTCATCAGCATCTAATACAACATTAGTAGGCATAGGTGTTTTCATACATGATGCTTCAGACATACCAAATTTCTTAACCAATTCTTTTGCATACTTGGTTTGAGAAATGAATTTGCCATCAGCATGCTGTTTGACTTGCAATCCTAGAAAGAAGGAAAGCTCACCCATGCTACTCATTTCAAATTTAGAATGCATTAGGTTGGAAAACCTCTTGCACAAATTTGAATCAGTAGATCCAAAGATAATGTCATCTACATAAATTTGTACTAGTAGGGTATTGGACTTATGAGTTCTAATAAAAAGAGTTTGGTCTACTCTACCCCTTATAAAATCATTTTTCAAAAGAAAGCATGCTAAGGTCTCATACCATGCTCTAGGAGCTTGCTTGAGACCATATAATGCTTTATGCAGTTTAAAAATATAATTAGGATGAGTTGGAGAGATAAAACCTGGGGGTTGTCTAACATAGACTTATTCCTTGATATCTTCATTGAGAAATACACTCTTCACATCCATATGATAGACCTTGAATCCTTTGTGTGCTGTATAAGCTAGAAATATTCTTATGACCTCTAACCTTGCAACTGGTGCAAAGGTCTGGTCATAATCCATTCCTTCTTCTTATGAGTATCCTTGTGCAACTAGCCTTGCCTTGTTCCTTACAATAATTCCTTGATCATCCAACTTGTTTCTGAACACCCATTTTGTTCTAACAATGGAGTGATCCTTTGGCCTTGGCACTAGTTCCCAAACTTTGTTCCTTTCAAAATTATGTAATTCCTCTTGCATTGTAATGATCCAGTGTGAATCTTGTTCTACATCTTGTATGGATTAAGGCTCAATTTGAGATAGAAAGCAGGTGTGCATCAGGTTTTGGTTGACCTGATTTCTGGTTTGCACACCAGTTGAGATGTCTCCAATCACTTAGGAGATTGGATGATCTCTTGATGTTGCTAAATCAACAGGGGGTGCTGATTGTTCACCAACCTATGCTGTTGTTTTCTCTTGTGGGACAACAACTGGCTCTTCAATGTGGTTCTCACCAAGATGTTGAGTGTCCTCTTCATCTTCACTGCTTTCACCTTTTTGTTGGATAGTTGAAAGTGTTGTATCCTCTTCTATAATGTGTAACCTATTTAAATTTTCTGAAAGAGAATGTACCTGCAAAGGTTCTATGGTAGAAGTATTCTTCTCCTTATAAGACATGTTAGTTTCATCAAAAGATACATGTACAGATTCTTCAATTTTAAGAGAAGATTTGTTATACACCCTATAAGCTTTACTGATCATGGAGTATCCCAGAAACACTCCTTCATCAGATTTGACTTGAAATTTTACTATGTATTTCTTATCATTATTGTGTATGTAACAAATACAACCAAAAATCTTGAAATAATCTACTTTAGGTTTTTTCCCTTTGAGTAATTCATAGGGAGTCTTGCCCTTCAGCTTATGTATCAAACTTCTATTCAACACATAGTTTGCGGTGTTCACTACCTCTGCCCAAAAGGATAGAGGAATGTGAGTATCTGTCAACAATGTAGTAGCAGATTCAATAAGGGTTCTATTTTTCCTTTCAGCTACCCCATTTTGTTGAGGAGTTCTAGGAGCTGAGAAAGTGTGCATGATCCCTTCACTCTGACAGAACTCTTGCATAAGAAGAGAATCAAACTCTGTCCCATGATCACTTCTGATCAGCGCAATGTGAGTATTGAACTCAATCTGTATGCATTTGAGAAACTCTATCAAATACTTAAAGTTATCAGATTTCTTCCTCAGAAAGAACACCCATGTGAATCTAGAGAAGTCATCTACAACTACTAAAGTGTAAGATTTCCCTTCTAGGCTTTGTACAGTAATGAGTCCAAAAAGATCCATGTGTAACAGATACAAAATCCTAGGTGAATCACTCTTATTAAGTGACTTAAAGCTATTTTTGGTTTGCTTGCCTAATTGACAAGCCCTGCAAAGTCCTTCCTTCTTGTAGGGACAGAAGGTAGTCATCTAACAAGGTTCTCCTTGGATAGCCTAGCAATGGTTCTAAGGTTTATATGTCCTAATCTCTTATGCCATAGTTCATTTGGTTTACTAACAGAGTTGAACAAACAGATATCTACCTTAGTTGAATGAAAATCTACAAGATAGATGTTACCTTTCCTTTTACCTGTCAACACAGTTGTGTTGTCCTCTGATCTGATTTTGCATGAAGATTTGTTGAATGTCACCTGTTAGCCTTCATCACACAATTGACTGATGTTGATTAAATTGTGCTTCAGTCCTTGCACATAGGCCACCTTCTTGAATGTGACTGACCCTATTTGGACTGCACCATATCCCTTGGTCTGTCCAAAGTTTGAGTCTCCAAATATGACTTCGGGTCCAAGCTTGGCTTTGAAAGATGTTAAATTATCCTTGCTTCTTATCATGTATTTTGAGCACCCACTATCCAGATACCATTGCTGGTTTATTGTTGGATAGGTCTTCACCTGCATACATAACATTTATTTGTTTTTGACCCAGTTTACCTCGAGCCTAGGTTAAAACAGAATTAAAGATGTCCTCATCAATAGAATTCATGTATAATTTAATCCTTGCCTTCCAAAGTGCAAACTTAGAAAGATTGCACACTGGAGATCTGGTGCTTGCATAATCTTTTTTCTGTGCCATGATTTTATATGAAAGTAAATATAATAGAAATAATAACCCTCTATTAAAGATTGATCTTGTCAGAGATTTTTTGGTTCAGGTGTTAGCCTGTAAAACAACCAACCTAGTGAAGATCTAGTTGTTGAATTACCAACCTCCCTCTGATACCAATTGAAAGTGAGGGTAAGAACTAACATTACTCTAGAGGGGGGGTGAGGGGTGGGGGGGGGGGGCGGTGAATAGAGTATTTTAAAATAATTTTGCAAATTAAAAATTAATTTGCAGTGGAATACTTGATTTATTTATAGGTGTATTGTGCTTGCAGTAAATAAAACTAAGTAAAGCAAGAAACAAAAAACACAGCACACAACAAATAAAATACAGGCAACCAGAAGACACAAGGATCTATAGTAGTTCCCCAATCAACCTGGGCACATCTACTCTTCTACCACCCTAGGTAGGAATCCACTGCAGGATGAGTTGATCAGGTGTCCTGGGCACCAATAAGCTTTTGATAAGGTGCTCAAAAACCAAACCAGATTTTTTGATCAGGTGTCTTGCCACCACTGAGTTTTGACAAGGTCTCAGAAACCAAACACAAAACTTTTGAAGGGAGTTTTGAGTAACCCTTTTACAGCAGAATAAAAGAAAAAAAAGGTGAAATTGTTCTTCTCTGTCAACAGTCAAAGAGAAGACTAGTGAATTGATGTTGTCAAAGCTCCCCCTGAGATTTGTAGTTGTTCAGGAAGAGAAGCTTTGCACAGGGTGATAGACCTTCAAAATAATTGAGATCTCCAGCAAAGAATGATTTTATCAAAGACTTAAATGTGTTGTGATTGAGGTCTTGATTGATGAAGCCTTGAAAAACTTGAATCTGAGATGAGAAACTGTAATCCTGTAGTTGTTGTGTGTCTCACAGATCTCAGATATTGTTCTTAGTTTTTCTCTTGTTGTCTGTTATTCTGTATTGTCTGTCTCTATTGTCTGAAAATGATATATTGAAATCCAATCTTCTAGATAGCGTTAGCCAGTCATAAATGACTTCCTTAATTGATATCTGTCTCTGGAGGAAAGTCCTAAGTGACATTCTCCTTTAGTCTCCTTGAAACTTGCTCCAGATTAATTAAAACGGCTACAAAATCCTTTGCATTAACTGCTGGATATGATTAAATTTGAATTCCATAACTGACTGAATTTGAAATCCTGAAATCGTCGATCTCTCAAGAAAATCGTCGATCTGAGCTCGACTATCGTCGACCTGAGCTCAGAGACTTGAACTTGACTTGGAACAGAAATCGTCGATCTGAGCTCGACTATCGTCGATCTGAGCTCAGAGATCTGGATTTTGGCTAGAGACAGAAACGTCGATCTAAGCTCGAAGATCGTCGAACCGAGTTCGACGACTCGTTGAACTGAGCTCAGAGATAGTCGAACTGAGTTCGACGCCTCGTCGATCTGAGATCGACGATAATTGCCTTAGTCTCACTGCACTTGTAGTCTGAACTAGGAGGTCTTGTGGGCAGCTTCCAAACCTAATTTCTAAGCCTTAGACCTATTCTAGTTTGACCTTTAAATCTATACAATGAGGTCAAGACACAATCCTAAGAACATAGTGATCCTTACCCAAATCAGTAATAGGATGTTCCAACAGACCAATTATGTATTTTTATTATTGTTTCTCTCTTCTCTTTAGTCCCGCATCATGTATAGGACCTTCCTCTCTCTTTCTGCCTCCTATAAATATGTACTCATTCTTTGTATTTGATACAAGTGAACATATATACAAGGTTCCTTTTTTCCTTCTACATGGTATCAGAGGGAGTGATCCTCCTTGGGCGGCTTCTCCTTTCTTAACCGCCTATCTTGGGCGGTCTCCTTCCTTTCCTGCAGCCTGCTGCTGCATGGTTCGACCTGCAACCTCTGTCCGCTCCCCTCCCTTGCCGCTCGGCTTCCTGCGGCCTCCCTTTCTAGTTCCGCTTCCTCTTCTCTCCGTGGTTCCACCCTCCTCCACGGGCTTCTTATAGCTTCCTTCCGCTCTGACCCGTGGGGCCCACTTCTCCCCGTTGTTCTCGCTCAGCCCGCTGCGGGCTCCTCTTATCCGCTGCGGGCTCTACTTGTCGCGGACTGTTTCAGCTCGCCGCAATCAGCTTCTCCTATCCGCTGCCTTCTTGTCGCTGGAGTCCTGCTACTCGCGACCTCTTCTCGCATACTCCCCTTCCCGCTGCCTTCTATTTCCGCTCGAGTTCTTATTCTACTCGCGGCCTCTTCGTCTGTCCGCTCGAGTCCTTTTACTCGCGGTTTCCTCTCCCTGTCAGCTCTCATTCCTCTTGCGGCCTCCTTTGCTCTGACCGCTGCTGTGCTCACCCAGATCGTGCGGACTGTTGCCTTCCCGCATTTAGGTCGTGGTCTTCTCCTTCCCTCCCTGCCGAGCAGTCTCCGACTCTTCTCGCTGCGGTCTCCTCTTTCATGTCCACTTCGGTCTCCTCGCACGGGTTGTTCCTTCTGTTCAGTGCAGACTCTCCATTTTTTTGGTCGTGGCTTCTCTTGCCGCTGGTGCTTGATCACCGTGACCGCTGCAACATTCTTCTGTCTACGCTGCAGTCTGTCCGCGCAGCCTGTTTCTATCCGCTGTAGTCTCCTCGAGCGGTTTGTCTCTGCCCGCTGCGTTCTCCTTCTTCCGGCCTCCGCACTTTGGTCGCGGCCTCCTCCTCCTTGCCGCTGGTGTCTTCACACCGTGACCGTGTGGTCTCCCCTCTAGTCGCGCGACTTCCCTACCCGTGCGGCCTCCTCTGTTGAAGGTTTTTTCTCCTAGCCGCGGTTCGTCTTCATGACCTCTTCTGTTGACTCTACCGGACCGGCGGTTTCTCCGGCAGACCGTCCGACCTCCCTTCCGGATATTCGTGATGAGCTCCGGATTACTACTATCTCTCTAACCGGTAAGAAAAATTTTGTGGAATGGGCGTACTCTGTTCGCCGGGTCTTGCAGTCGAAGGGATTTCTTCATCACTTGACCCAAGTCGTTACCGGTGCTCCTACTGATGACTGGTTACGAAACGATGGTCGTGTTTAGACGTGGATCCTCAACTCTCTTGATGACGAGTCTTATCGCCGGGCCATGTACCACGAGACGGCCAAGGGTATGTGGGACGAGCTCCATACCCTCTACTCCGACAATGAGTCTCCATCATTTATATGACATCATCACTGCACTTTAGACTCTTGATAGTGGTGGGGCGGCTGATCTGACCTCCTTTGGTTCCCAGGCTCGGTCTCTGGTCGAAGCTTGGATCAAACATCAGCCTCCTACTGTGGACCTTGCTGCCCAACGTGCCCAGAAGGAAGCTGTTGGTATCGCCATGATGATTGCTCGGGTCCCGCATCACCTTCATAGTGTGCGGGCTCAGATTCTCTCCTCTACAATTACCTCGTCCTTCTCGGATGTGTGCTCGATGCTTCTCAAGGTCTCCCCGCCTCCGGACTTTTCTGGACCTCCTTCTCCGGCTCTTGTCCAGCAGGCCCCTGCACCTTTACTACCTCTCCCTTCTTCAGCTCGTGGGGGCCATTCTGATTCTCGGGGACGTGGTCGGGGTGGCCGGCCGCGACCTAAGTGTTCTGCGGAAAAGACAGACATCTTGAAGCCACGTGCTATCGCAAGCATGGTCGTCCTCCTCGTCCGCAGGCCTCTGTTGTTGCCACCGACTCCTCTCCCACTCGTACTGAACTCGACGAGGTTCGCCTTCAGCTCCAACATCTTCATGGTCTGCTCAGCCGCCCCCCGACCTCGGTTGCCTCCGCCGCCTCCATCTCCAATCAAGGTATCGCCTGCCTCTCCACTGGACTGCGATGGATCATCGATTCTGGTGCCACTCATCATATCACCTCTGTTCGACTGCCTCAGTACTTGTCTTCTCCTCACCCGAAGTATATTACTGTGGCCAATGGGGCAGCTGTCCCTGTCTCTGCCTGTGCTGATATTCCTCTCGCCTCCTCCCTTATCCTGCGTTCGGCTCTTCATGTTCCGGGCTCTCCCTTCAATTTAATTTCTGTTGGTCGCCTTACTACTGACTTACATTGCTCCGTGACATTTACGTCTTCTTCTTTACTGATACAGGATCAGCAGACGCAGACTATCTTTGGTAGGGGGCGACTGCAGAACAGGCTCTACTTTCTTGATGACTCTCCTACTCTCCTCGCATCTGTCTCCTCTTCGGATTGGCGTCAGCGTCTTGGTCATGCTCCTCTCCCAGTCCTCCAGAAGGCTCTCCCGGATATATCTCTTCCTGCTTTTTAGTGTGAAACATGTATTTTTGGCAAGTAGCCACGTTCATCTTTTCCTTCTCATTGTACTCAGAGCTCTTCTCCTTTTGTTTTAGTACACTCCGATATATGGGGTCCGTACAAGATTACTAGTATTTCTGGCTACCGTTATTTTCTTACATTTATCGATGATTATTCTCGCATGACATGGTTGTATCTCCTTCGTGATCGTTCCGAGCTTCACCGCGTCTTTCGGGCCTTCATTCTTGAGACTCGCACTCAATTCTCTGCGCCCATTCAAACTATTCGCACTGATAATGCGCGCAAGTACACTGGCCATGACTTCGCGACCCTCTGCTCCGATTTTGGGATTATTCACCAAACGTCTTGTGCACAAAACGACTGCACCTCTCAGTCTGATCTCCCTGCATCACGCCCGCATATCGAGCCAGATGAGTAAGTTCTCGTTCGTACTCAGTAACAGTCCTGTCCCCCTGGAAAAGCCTAAGATACTTTTCCTGAAGACCTCGTCGTGCGGAAGGAGGCACGAACCAACTTGCAAGTGCTCTAGAGAACTCGCCCCAAGTAAACATGTCTGATGTACGACCTGGCCAAACATATGGTCATAACATTTAAAATGAAACGCATCACTTCCTAAAATATGAGGAAATTTCATTTCGCATTACCTGCAGGATCATCTGCTCGGTACTTGTCCCACCAGACTTTCGCCTCACCTCAGAGGACAAAAACTGCCAAAGGAACCTTCTTGTTCTCTGGGCACTCCAAAACATTCAGCAGGTCTCTGGTGTTAGCTATCCAATCAACTGTGTACATCGGGGTCTCATCCCCACTGTAGTTCGAAGGCTGAAGTTCTTTAAAATTTCTCAAATAGCGCTCCAGGGTCATCTCCACGGGTACTGGGGCAAGGAGCTGGTGCAGGGACTGGTACTTGTACTAGAGCTGGAAACCCTGCAGCCAGTCCTCTCTGAAACTCCATCAAGGCAACAGTGACCGCCTTGGCAATCTGAGACACTATGTCTGTGCCTTCTTGAGCTACTGGAACTGGTGGTACCTGTGGCACGGCAGCGTCTCCCATGGTCGCATTAGGAACCGGGTCCTGACGTGAAGATTCACCCGGTTCACTAACTCGTGGTGCCTGATAGAACATACAAAAAAATCTAATTATTTATCAAGCATCTGAGAAATCTGGCTTAGCAATTTTATTTCGTACTCTACCGAAAACTAGGACTTAAATGCCACTTAAAATACTCTACTAACAAGAGTTTACTCTTACACAATCCTATGGCTCTGTGAATTCTTTTTAGGGTCCAGGGATCCTAAACCTCCCTCTGATATCAATTTGTAACACTCCTTCCCAGTATTTCAGAAATCAGCCGTCCGGCCGGGTCAACGATATAAAGAAAATTAGGAAACAGTATTAAAAACTAATATACAACAGGTAAAGAAGCATCTACTAAAAATTTACAACTTTCAGCGGAAGCTAGGAAAATAAGCTAAGGGTAAACACATACCTCATACTGGATTCACAGAGCTACTAACATGAATAGAATTGAATTAACTGAAAATCTGTTTAACATTAATAGTCTGATACAAATTAGATAAAACATTAATAAGTTATATTAACCACATTTACAAGAGTATACTGGAAGTAAGAAAACTGAAGGGTAATACACTACTAACTGACGCTATTGTTGAAGCCGAGAAATTCTCAACCTCAGAAATCGGATTAGGCGACCTGAAGCTACTGGTCGACCGGTCAGGAAGACGATCTCTGGTTAGGAAACAAGGACGAATTGTACGAACAAGACCCCAGGTCGCTGCGGCAGGAAGGTCCCACCACGTACCCAGTTGCTTAGGAGAAGCAACCCCTTCTCAACCAGATTGGCCGAGCTAGGTACGAAGGAGGCGAGCTGAACGATAGCGAGTCAAGGGTAGTTGCTGGAACTCGCGAGGGTTCAGGCCGAGAATTGCTTGTCTTTCCTTCGTACCCCTGGGGTCCTATTTATAGGCAAAACCAAAGAGAGGGGGGGGGGTCTTACTTATACCCCCCCCCTGGCGAGTTGGCGACCTCCTTAAGGAACTCGCCTGGGAGAGGCGAGCATCTGGCCATAGTCGCCACCTGGCGAGTTGACCTGGGGAGCTCGCCCTACTCGCCCAAACCTTCCGCGGCCCGGGATGCTGGTCTGGATCCCCACCCTGCTTTGTTGACTTTGACCTCTGATGACCTGGCGGTGGTAGGGCCCACCCTCGTCGAATATGGGTTGTACACAATCCCCGCTCTTTTTGGGCGACGTAGGAACCCGGAAAGATTCATCCAACGCTTATTCGGCGAGGACCTCTGCCGAGTATCTGGACCGCTCGCATCATCGCCTGCTGGTTGAGTAGTCTATAAATAGGGGGGGGGGCTTCGTTTTTTGAGACAATCCCTGGAGCTCGCCGAAGATGTCGGATGCCGAACAGTTTTTGAAGGACAATCTCGCTGCTCTGTCGGGCCTCCTCGGCATAGCTAGGTCGAAAAGACCGCGCGAGGATGATCCCACTGCCTTGCCCCCGTCGAAGAAGAAGAAGAAGACGAAGAAGGACAAGCAGCCCGCCACTACGGTGGTCGGCTCGCCTCCACTGGCGCACCAGGTCGCCGCGGCGACCGACAATCCCGTAGTGTCATCCACCACCCAGAGGGTGTTGAACGACCTAGGGCTTGACGACCTCCCTGAGTCGACCCGGGGCAGCCCGCCGGAGAACGCAGGAGCGACCGAGGAGCCCGCGGTCGTGAAGGAACCTGCGGTGTCCCAGGCCGACGTCGTCACCCTGTCAGGTCGCTACCTCGAACTCTTCTCTGCTGGGTTGTCGCCACCACTTTGCTGACTTCTTTCCTTATGCAGATTCTCCGATTGCCGCGGACGCGGCACTTGATGTCGTCCCCCTCAACTCGGCGCCCCTACTCGCTCTGGCGGCTGACAGGCCGTTCAAGGTCGCCCGCTCGGTCAGGATAGGCCTCAGCTCGGGGAAGGCGTCTGGGGCGGCGTTGGTGAAGGACCCCCCTCCCGCGAGCAAGGATCTGCCGGCGAAGGCCACCCCAGCCGGGTCATCTGGGCTGGTGCGCGAGGTCCCTCCAGCGAGTACGGCGGCTGGTGTTGTCGCGAGCGGCGGGAAAATACCCTCGGTGAGCGCTCCATTGCCGCCGCCGCCGCCGCCGCCCGCGGTCGTCACTACTGGCCAGGCGCCGAGCACCGGCTTGCCCCCTCCGCCGCCTCTGTCCGCCCTGCCGAAGGATCATCCGCGACCTCCTTCTTCTGCGCCGAGGGCTCCGCACCACTCGGCGAGCTCTCCTCAAGCTTCGCCGCCGGTGAAGAAGCCGGTGAGGCCGCGGCCTCCCTACTTTCCTCCGCGGGTTGGAGACCCTGACTACGTCGGCCAAGGGTCTGGAGGGCGCGGGCAGGGCAGGCCTGCCGACCTTCCGAGTAGCTCTTCGGGGAGGCGAGATACCTCCGGGCGACCTTCTTCGCCGCGCCGATCCCGATCTCCTCGCCGTGGTGAGCCTCCTTCCACTGACTACCGCTCTGCTTATTGCTTTTTCACTCCTGACGATCTGTCTTCCTGCTGTGTCAGATCGCCCGGCGACCTCTGGGGCGACTTTCCTCGACGCTATCGGGCTGTCCGGGAGCGAGTATCGCCAGGCCGCCATTCGCGCCCACATGGAGCTGGAGAGCAAGTTTGACCAGCTCGCCATCTGTGATTCTCACCGGCGCATCTCGGCACTGGAGGCGAGGATGGCCAAGGTCGAAGGGCTCCAGTCGACCTTGGAAAGCTATGAAGCTCGCTTTCACGTGGTCAAAGAGAACGACCGCCAGCTGCAACTGAACAACCACCGCCTGCAGCTGGTGCTCGACGAGCTGGCCGGCATCCGGGCGAGCATGGGATCTGCTGGACGCCTGGCGAGGATGGAGGAGCAGCTCAGGCTTGGCGATGATGCGACAGCGCTGGCGACGGAGCATTACCGACGTGCGCGCGAGATCGGCTGGGCTGGGCGACATCCGCACCCTCCTGAGCGGCCGAGGGCGCCATAATCTTTTTTTTGTTCTTCGAATGTAATCGCCTGTAATCGCCTCGCGCGACTTTGTAATCCCCGGACATCTATTTTTAATTTGATTAATTCGTGTGCGCGAATATTCCCGCTTCCGTGTGCGCGCTTTCATTCTTTGATGTACCGAGCTTTAGTTCACTTTGATAATGTCGCAGGTTTTTCTTCATCGCGCGAGTTTGTCAGATACTCGCCGGGGTGGCTGACCCCCCCCCCCCTTTGGACTTGTCATTCCTATAAATAGGAGGGGTAGGTGGGTCATAAAGTGTATTGCTGTAGCGACCTTCTTTCCTCCTGCCGAGTATCTGAACAATCAGCTCGCCGCTCACGCTGCTTTCTGATCTCGCCATCATGGTCGGTGACGACGCTAGCGCTCGCCGGCAGGCCCATGCAATTAATTTTGCCGATGCGGCTTTTAAGAAATCTATCACCACCGAGAAGGAACTGGCGACCTTCAAGGAACGCTTCCTCCCTGACGGATACTCGGCAAGACTCCCCACTCGCAGCGAGCGCCTCAATACCCATGTTGAGGGCTCGCTTGTAATGTCGCTGCGTCACTTCGACGCGGGTCTGCGGCTGCCCTTCTGGCCGGAGTTTTGCGAGATCCTACGCTACTTTGGGATTGTTCCCGCGCAGATCAATCCCAACGGCGTGGCGATCATTATGGGATTCCTATGCTTCCTTCGGGAAGAGAGGATCTCTTTCGACCTCTCCGTCTTCCGCCGCATCTTCGCCTTCGCGGCGACCTCGGAGGGGGTCATCTTCTTTAGCAGCCATGTCTGCACTCTGGTCGGGACGGCGAACAAGGTCCATCGCTGGAGCGAGCAGCTGGTTGTCGTCCATGGCGACTTCGGCGGCGTTCCCGGCAGGCCGCACCAACCAGCCGATGTCGCCTTCCTTCCCCCCATCCTCGAGGGAGCTCGCGAGCAGCTCTTCGACTACTTCCGCGGTCGGCGTTTTGACGTCATTTTCTGGCGACTAAACGTCAGCGTGCTCGAGCCAGTCCTCCCCATCGAAAGTATGTTGAACTCGCCGTGCGCCCTGGTTACTCGCTCGCCATTTTGCCGCTGAAGCTAACTTTGTCACGTGTTTTGCAGTCGCCAACGAGCTTCCGGAGAAGCCGCTTCCCTTGGCGAAGGAAGTCGCCGCCACGCAGTTGGATGCTCGCCCTCCTGCCGACGTCGGGGAGAAGAAGACGGCTAAGGGGAAGTCGCGGGCCAGCTCGCAGGGTCCCGCGAGGAAGAAGGTGAAGACCTCGTCGCCGCGATCCGTCGATTGCCGGTCGCCGACGCCCGCGCGGTCACCCCATTTCCACCCCAACTACGGCCTTGGACAGGGGGTGGTGGACGCCTTCGGTCGCCCGCTCGTGACCTGGTCGGCGGGGGAGAACTCGGTGTCGCTGAGCACCAACCTCCCGTCCTGGTCGACTGACTGGGAGGATAAGGGGGAGGCGTTCGCCGTCCTTCATGCCATCTATGGTCGGGCCGACGCGGAGTCCGTCATGGAGCTGACCCCGACGGAGCTTGCCCATCAGTCGGCCTGCGCGCTCGCGCGGTCTGCCGAGCTGGGGCATTACTCGGCGAGGAAAATGCTGGAAATGACCGACGCCCTCAAAATCGTCTCCAAGAAGGCCATTGACCTTGGCATGCAGTCCACCCGCTGGAGGGACTTCGAGGTGAGTTATCCTTGGGTAGGTTGCTTGACTTGTATCGCTGCCAGGCTCTAACATTGGTCATCTCGCAGGCTGCCGAGATAGAAGCGGCGAAGAAGCTTTCCGAGTGCGAGGAGAAGCTCGCCGCCTCCCAGGCCGAGTTGGAGGCGGCTCAAACTCGCGCTGCGGTGATGGAGACCAGGCTGATCGCTGCTGAAGGGCGGCCGCGCTCCTCAACCTCGCTGCCCGAGGACCCGGCGCGAGTGGTGAAGCAATCGCGCGTCCTCTGGGAGGAGAGATCCTCCGTTCGCCGCGAGATCGCGCGGGCGGCGGGGAATGTCATTCTCGCGCGCCTTAGGCTCGGGGGCCAGCTCGTCGAGGGGGAGAAGCCGCTCACTGTTGACGAGCTCATCCCCGAGCTGCTCGCCGAGGGGACTGTCCCGCCGTACGACGCGTCGTTGCCGACTAGCTCCGGTGATTCTGACAGCAGCGGCAGCGGAAGCAGCAGCGGCAGCGGAAGCAGCAGCGGCAGCGGAAGCAGCAACGGCGAGACCGCAGAGAGCGACGACTTTGCGGATATCGGCGATGTTGGGGATGATGAATATCGGCCTGATACTGGCGACGACGAGTCCTAGTTGCTCGCCGATATTCTTTTTGTTCCTTTTGTAAACCACATTTTGACTTAGTGATTTATACAAAGTTTTGTCTTTTCCTCTGACTGGAGGTTACTCGCTAGGCTCATAGGCTCGGAGAGGGATGCTCGCTAGGTCGCAGGGGATGGCCCCAACGTCGACCATCCGCTCGCCGGGACCTACTCCCCCCTGCGCCCGGATACTCGTGAACCTGCTGTGATAACCACGCGGGTGGCGTGTGGGACGTACTCGCATGTCCCCCGGGGCTCGCTTACTCGCGCGGTTTCAGCTCGCTTCTTCGCATGGAATCAGCTCGCCTACTCGCGCGAGATCAGCTCGCCTGCTCGCGTGAGTTTTGCTTTCCTACTCGCGCGAGGCCTGCTTGCTCGTGACGGAAATTGGGTCGGGCTTAGTCGTCGAACATAGCCCGTGGGCCCCTCCTTGTTATCGAGGAGATCGGCCGATTCCCGAGGAGAGGAGCTCGTGGGGATACCGGTCTTACGACGCTGCTCAACTCGAAGTCTTGGATTACAATCGAGGAGATCGGCCGATTCCCGAGGAGAGGAGCTCGTGGGGATACCGGTCTTACGACGCTGCTCAACTCGAAGTCTTGGATTACAATCGAGGAGATCGGCTGATTCCCGAGGAGAGGAGCTCGTGGGGATACCGGTCTTACGACGCTGCTCAACTCGAAGTCTTGGATTACAATCGAGGAGATCGGCCGATTCCCGAGGAGAGGAGCTCGTGGGGATACCGGTCTTACGACGCTGCTCAACTCGAAGTCTTGGATTACAATCGAGGAGATCGGCCGATTCCCGAGGAGAGGAGCTCGTGGGGATACCGGTCTTACGACGCTGCTCAACTCGAAGTCTTGGATTAAAATCGAGGAGATCGGCCGATTCCCGAGGAGAGGAGCTCGTGGGGATACCGGTCTTACGACGCTGCTCAACTCGAAGTCTTGGATTAAAATCGAGGAGATCGGCCGATTCCCGAGGAGAGGAGCTCGTGGGGATACCGGTCTTACGACGCTGCTCAACTCGAAGTCTTGGATTACAATCGAGGAGATCGGCCGATTCCCGAGGAGAGGAGCTCGTGGGGATACCGGTCTTACGACGCTGCTCAACTCGAAGTCTTGGATTACAATCGAGGAGATCGGCCGATTCCCGAGGAGAGGAGCTCGTGGGGATACCGGTCTTACGACGCTGCTCAACTCGAAGTCTTGGATTACAATCGAGGAGATCGGCCGATTCCCGAGGAGAGGAGCTCGTGGGGATACCGGTCTTACGACGCTGCTCAACTCGAAGTCTTGGATTACAATCGAGGAGATCGACCGATTCCCGAGGAGAGGAGCTCGTGGGGATACCGGTCTTACGACGCTGCTCAACTCGAAGTCTTGGGTTACAATCGAGGAGATCGGCCGATTCCCGAGGAGAGGAGCTCGTGGGGATACCGGTCTTACGACGCTGCTCAACTCGAAGTCTTGGGTCAAAATCCAAGGCATCTTTGACAAAACTCTCTCCGGAGAGGCGCTCTTGACCCTGCCAAATCGGGGGGTCGGCGTCCAGACCCGTTCCTAAGAATTCCTCTAGTCGGAAGAGAGATGCACTCGGGGAGACCTAGACCGACATGCAAGGGGGGAGCTGATCTCGGCCGACAATGCAGAGGTTCGGTCTTACAAGAGCGCTTAAAGTCCCGAAGCCTCGTCCCATCGTCCGAACTAGGCTATTCAGTGAGAACGGGTTGAAGGCACGTATCTCGATTTGATAGTGAAGATCGCTTCCAGTTACGATTCGAATGGGGGTGGTGTTCATCGAGGGTCCTCCCCCGGACGCACTCGGAATCAACACACACCCCTGGGCTCATTCTTGCCCTTTTTAGCAGGTTATCCTGCCTTGCTGCTCGTTTGAGGTTTTTCCTTCTGGGTGCTTTACGAGGCCGGCCTCTCCTCGAGTCCGGGGGATCAGGGTGCGGATCTGTTCCTCGTAGTTCCTCCAGACGGAAGAGAGATGCACTCGGGGAGACCGAGGCCGACATGCAAGGGGGGAGCTGATCTCGGCCGACAGTGCAGAGGCCCGGTCTTACAAGAGCGCTTAAGATCCCGAAGCATCGTCCATCATCCGTACTGGGCTATGTATGAGGAACAAACCGACCACTGCCTTCCGAAGTCGACTACGAGGCGGGCCATGGAAACACTCAGAAGCCTCGAGGCACCTTCAACACAAAAGGGATGAAAATCCGCATCCTTTGTTCATTTAAGAAAGTTTTACAGAAATAGATACATGGGTTACCGCTATGGGTAAAATCTTTTCAAATCATCTCCGCTCCAGGTTCCAGACAGCTGCTCTCCCGCTTGGTCTTGTAGGTAATAGCCTCCTGTGGCCAAAGCCTCTTGGATGATGAAAGGTCCTTCCCAGTTGGGAAGGAGCTTGCCTATGGCGGCTCCCCGCCCGGCGGCGTCCACTTTCTTCATGACCAAGTCCCCTGCGAGGAAGTTCTTCAAGCGGACGTTTTTGTCGAAATGCCTCGCCATGCGCCTCTTGGTTTCCTCCTGGCGCATGGAGGCTAAGTCCCGAAGCTCCTCCACATAATCTAGGGAGAGCCTCTGAGCCTCTTCATTCTCTAACCGCCATTCCTCGCTTCCGTCTTCGGCCGCGATGACCCTCGGACTATGTACCTCAAATTCGACCGGGATGAGCGCCTCGGACCCGTGTGATAGCTTGAAGGGTGTTTCCCCTGTAGCCGAGTTCGGGGTGGTCCTGAGAGCCCACAGGACAGAGGGGAGTTGTTCGGCCCAATTCCCCTTGAGATTGGTGATCTTCTTCTTCAGCAAGTTGATGATGAGCTTGTTTGCGGCTTCTACTTGCCCGTTGCTACGAGGATGATGTACCGAGGCGAACCGAAGGTCGGTTCCCAATTGTTTACAAAAGTCTCCCAGTTCCAGGCTGGCGAACTGCGGCCCATTGTCGGTGATGATGGCCAGAGGGATCCCGAATCTGCATGCGATCTCCCCCCAAATGAAGTTCTTGACGATTTGGGACGTGGTCCTGGCCAGAGCCTTAGCCTCGATCCACTTCGTGAAGTAGTCAACCATTACCAGAACAAACTTCCTTTGCCCGCTAGCTTGAGGGAATGGGCCGATCAAATCCATCCCCCAAATTGCGAAGGGCCATGGAGCGGTAATCGAGCGAAGTTGCTGAGCAGGCTGGAGCGCAAGGGGCGCAAAGAGTTGACATTGGGAGCATTTTCTGGAATAGGCCTCTGCGTCCTTTCGGATGGTCGGCCAGAAGTAACCGTGCCTCAGAATCCTTTGCTCCAGGGTGCGGGTCCCGGAGTGACTGCCGCACTCTCCTGAGTGTATCTCTTCGAGGACCCGGGGAATCTCGAGCTCTGACAAGCACCGGGCCAGAGGGCCTGAAATGGTCTTGCGATAGAGTTCGCCGCCCTGCAGCAAGTAGTACGCGGCCTTGTACCGAAACTTTCTTTGGTCTTGCCCGTCAGATGGTGGTCGGCCTGTCGCCAGGAATGTGATGAACGGATCTCTCCACGAGGCCCGCTGATCGATCTCCATCAATTCGCCTTCTTCGATGGATGGTCGAAATAACTCGATGGCGGTTCCCCGGCCCGAGGGCCGTGTTTCGCAAGATTGTCTGCCTCGGAGTTGTGCTTTCGGGGCACATGCTCAACGTGAAAGGATCGGAACCCCCGATAAGGCCTTTGACCTTGACCAGATATTGCTGCAGGATGGGATCTCGGACTTCGAACTCTCCCCGAATCTGGGATGCCGCCACCATGGAATCGGAAAAGGCCCTGATATCTCTGATTGCCAGTTCCTTGGCGAGTCGCAAGCCAGCCACCATGGCTTCGTACTCCGCCTGGTTGTTAGTAACCGGAAAATTGATCTTGACAGCTTGCTCAATCCTGGTCCCCTGAGGACTGACCAGCACCACCCCGGCTCCCTCGGAGTGTCTCCCTGACGCGCCATCCACGAACATCTTCCAAGGGACCGGCCGAGAGACATCTGTGTCCGCCTCGACCTCGGCCGAGAAGTCGGCTAGGAAATCCGCCACGGCTTGTGCTTTGATTGCGACCCTTGGGGGATAGGAGATGTCGAACTCGCTCAGCTCCACAGCCCATTTGGCGAGCCTGCCGGAGTGCTCCACTCCGTCCAAGATACTCCTCAAGGGATGGTCTGAGACTACTTTGATAGAGTGGGCTTGGAAATATGGACGGAGTCGCCTGGCCGAAACTACCAGGGCAAAGACCAACTTCTCCAGGATGGGGTACCGCGTCTCGGCTTGCCTTAGCACCCGGCTTACGTAATAGATCGGAAGCTGCTTCTTTCCCTCCTCTCGGACCAACACCGAGCTGACTGCTTCGGCCCCTACCCCTAGGTAGAGCAAGAGGTCTTCGCCGCCCTGCGGACCCTGAAGGAGGGGAGCTCGAGTCAGCTGTTGCTTGAGCTTCATGAAGGCCTCCTCGCACTCCGGGGTCCACTCGAATTTCTGATTTCCCCGAAGGGCTTTGAAGAAAGGGGAGCACTTTTCTCCGGCCTTGGAGAGAAACCGGCTAAGACCTGCCAGCCTTCCGGTCAACCTTTGAACTTCCTTGGAGTCCCTTGGGGACGCCATCTCCACGATGGCTTTCACCTTGTCGGGGTTGGGCTCCACCCCTAGGGGAGTAAGGAGGTGCCCTAGAAACTTCCCCCTTCCTGCGCCGAAAACACACTTGGCCGGGTTGAGCCGCATCTTGTACCTCCTCAGGGTGGCGAAAGTCTCCGTCAGATCCGCTACGTGCTCTGCGGCGCTCTTACTCTTAACGAGCAAGTCATCGACGTAGACTTCCAGATTCCGCCCCTTCTGCTCTCTGAAGACGTGATCCATCATTCTTTGATATGTCGCGCCGGCGTTCTTGAGCCCAAAGGGCATCATCTTGTAGCTATAGCACCCGTCGCTGGTGATGAAGGAAACGTCGCGGCAATCGGGGGGATGCATCCGGATCTGATGGTATCCTGAAAAGGCATCAAGGAAACTCATTACAGGAAATCCGACGGCGGAATCAACCAGCGCGTCGATCTGAGGCAGGGGATAACAATCCTTCGGGCAGGCTTTATTCAATAATGAAAAGTCGATACATAACCTCCAGCCCCCTCCAGACTTCTTCACCATTACAACATTGGAGACCCAGCCTGGATACTGGATCTCCGAAACAAAACCTGCTTCCAGCAGCTTCCCTACTTCCTCCCGGATGGGTCCCGCTAGAGTGGCGGCGCTCTTCCTTTGCTTTTGACGGACGGGGGCCGTCGCCGGATCCAGGTTGAGGCGATGACAGGCAACATCAGCATCGATCCCTGGCATCTCGGCGGCGCTCCATGCGAAGACGTCCGCGTTTTCCTGTAGGCAGGCCGCTATCTCCACCTTCCCTTCCGGGGGCAAGGCTCCTCCGATCTTCAGCAGCTCCGGCTTTCCTCTCAGGGAGATCACCTCCACTTCCTCCAGCTCCTCGGCAGCTTGCAGGCCCTCTTCTTGCTCCATCATCCTTTCCAACCTTTCTGCGTCGCCCATCCAGCTGATGGTGCTGACCGCATTCAGGTAGCATTCCCTGGAGGCCTTGGGATCTCCCCTGATCCTGACTTGGACGTCATCCCTGCAGTACTTCAGGCATTGGTGATAAGATGAAGGGACGGCCTTGAAGTAGTTGATGAGGGGCCGTCCGAAGATGGCGTTGTAGCCGCTCGGTGCGTCGACGATGACGAAGCGGCATCGGATCGAAGTCCCCCCGAGAGTAACCAGCAACTCCACTCCTCCTTCCACCTCTTTCTTCTCCCCGGAGAAGCCGAAGAGAGGCCCATCCGCTGCCTGAACCCGGACGCTTCCACCTGAAGGCCGACGAAGGTTCTCTTGAAGATGACATTCACCGAGCTCCCGTTATCCGCGAGGATTCGGTCGACGGTGAAGTCCTCGATTGCTGCTTGAATCACCAGGGCGTCATGGAAGGGGTTCTCGTTCCAGAGCATGTCTTCCTCCGAGAAGGTGATCTCGTTCAAGGGAGGGGGGGTCTGAGACGTCGAAGCGACGCTCCTTTTGTAGATTTGGTGGAGACTTCCCTTGCGGGAAGCTCCTAGCCCCGCCCCTCCGTTGATCACTCCAACGTGCCCGCCTCCCGGACCGGGAATGACATTTCCCCTTCCTCCCTGATCGATCCTGTCTTCGTTCCTCCTCCTCTGCGGTGCCTGGTAAGCCACCTGCCCAACCTGGGCCTCCTGCTGCGGCTGCTCCCTCTCGGCCGCCGTCGCTTCCATCCTCCTCCTTGTTTCCCAGAACTCTGGGCAAGCCAAGGTCCCGTGCCCCTCCACTCGATGGATATCGCAGTAGAGGGGAATCGCCGCTTCCTGCTGCCTTTCCTGCCTCCTCTCCTGTTGCCTCTCCTTCCGCCGGCGCTTGGCGGCTCGCTGCGTGATGGACATGGTCTCCCTTCTTCTCTCCTCCCTGCTCCCGAGGGTTGTAAGCCCTCCTTTCCTCCTGACGGGTGGGCTGCCTCCACTGAGGGCGATCCCTCGGGTACTGGAACCTTCTTTCCTCGCTCCTCGTTTTCTCGCCCTCCGACAGGCCTCCTGTCCTCCTGCCTTCGAGGCCTCTCCCGCCACTCCTGCTTCTCCGCCTTTCTGATCTCCCTTCCTCTCTCTTTCTTCTCCTCTTTCTCCCGCGGCCTTTCCTGCTTCCTGTCACTGCGCCCTTCCGGCGCCCTCTCCCTCTCCAGCAGCCTCCCTTTGTCTTGCCCAAGCGGTCGATCTCCGTCGAGCCGTGCCAGGAACTCCTTGTTCCTCTCCTCTCCCTGGATGAACACATTGGCTCTCTCCACCATCTCCTCGAACGACTTGGGTGGCCTGTGCCCCAACTCCATGTTGAACAGACCCTGCTTCAGCCCGAACTTGAGGGCCACCATCAAGGTGAACCCGTCTACCTCTTCCACCTCCAGCACCTCCTCCTGGAATCGATCGATGTACCGGCCTAAACTCTCGTGCTGCCCTGCACGATCTTGAAGAGAGCGGTCGCCTCCTTCTTCCTCTGCTTGGACGTCGCGAACCTTGCTAGCAGGCCCCTTCGCAGATCCGAGAAGCAGTAAAACGGACCCGGCCGGCAGCTGGTGGAACCAATCTCTCGCGCTACCTTTGAAGGTAATGGAGAAGAGCCGGCACTTGAGAGCATCGGACATGTTGCGAATGGAGACCACATCCTCAAACCACTGAAGATGCCCCACCGGGTCGTCCTTGCCGGAGTAGTACGAGAGGACTGGCTCTCTGAAGTTGTCGGGGACAAGGGCTGCGAGGATCTCGTCGCAGAAGGGGCTCCTCCCTTCCTGGCGGCGGCGAGTATCCTCTCCGCGCTCGAGCAGTCATACTCGCTCCATCGGCGAGTATCTCCATGCCTCGCCGAGAGTTCTGGTTCTCGGAAACCGGATCCCCTGACTACTCGCCGGGTGATGTCGCGGGGGGATCACCTGCTCTCCACTCGCCCAAGCGGGCTCCTTCCCTGCTCGCCGAGTTGGTATCCTCCTCGCCCGGGGGTGTCTGGCGACGGGGGGAAGTCGCCGTCACCTCAGGCGGATTTGACAACCCGACGAGTATCGCCTTCTCCATTCTCCTTGCGAACTCTGCAAAAGCCGCCATCCAGTCACATACTCGCCACCTTGCCCCGGGATTCCAGCTCCCGCCCGAGTTACCTCCCAACTCGCCCCGGTCTCCATCATCGGCCATCTTCCAACCACGACTTTCTTCTTCGGTCGCTATCCACGCTCACCGCACCAAGTGTTGAAGCCGAGAAATTCTCAACCTCAGAAATCGGATTAGGCGAACCTGAAGCTACTGGTCGACCGGTCAGGAAGACGATCTCTGGTTAGGAAACAAGGACGAATTGTACGAACAAGACCCCAGGTCGCTGCGGCAGGGAAGGTCCCACCACGTACCCAGTTGCTTAGGAGAAGCAAACCCTTCTTCTCAACCAGATTGGCCGAGCTAGGTACGAAGGAGGCGAGCTGAACGATAGCGAGTCAAGGGTAGTTGCTGGAACTCGCGAGGGTTCAGGCCGAGAATTGCTTGTCTTTTCCTTCGTACCCCTGGGGTCCTATTTATAGGCAAAACCAAAGAGAGGGGGGGGGTCTTACTTATACCCCCCCTGGCCTGGCGAGTTGGCGACCTCCTTAAGGAACTCGCCTGGGAGAGGCGAGCATCTGGCCATAGTCGCCACCTGGCGAGTTGAGTTGACCTGGGGAGCTCGCCCTACTCTCGCCCAAACCTTCCCGCGGCCCGGGATGCTGGTCTGGATCCCCACCCTGCTTTGTTGACTTTGACCTCTGATGACCTGGCGGTGGTAGGGCCCACCCTCGTCGAATATGGGTTGTACAGCTATCATAACGCTCATCCTTGACGTAGTTTCCCACCTGGGTCACCTGAAAAACATTGCCCACGAGGGGTCAGAATAAAGAAAAACAATTCCCCTTAGTGACACTAAAATAGATTTATATATGAATGCATGCATGCCTTTAAAAATAGTCTTGTGCATTGAAAACATTTTATACTATATGTTATGCATGCTTTTCCTATACTTCCTGGTCAACACAACTATTAGTTCTATATTCGTGACTTTCCGTTCATTTACATAAATCCTGACGTTTACTAACCAGTGTACTGACTCACGACAGGTCTATACTTGAGTTCTATGTGGCATCTAACCTGCTCATGTACTAGGAAGGCTCTAGGCAGAGTAGCTCCTAACGCGCAACTAAAACTGACGACCCGAGACCATCTGACGAACTTAATTGTTCTAGTGTCGCGCAGACACGGTCTCGAATCTGCTAACTGTCTCAAAGAGAAGTAAACTCCCAAGACTGTACTGCTCACAAGATACCATATTCCTTATGAGAAAGGTAGTGCGCCTCTACGTAGCACGAAAAGACTTGTGTGCTCACTGACCTCTTTGGTCTGACGCTACTCTGCACGGGATATCTTTTCTGGTGTACTACTTAGCGACCATTGACTTTCTCATGGTCGACTTGAAGGGATATTCTCGCCCTTGGTTGGACAATCTCCAAACTTACGTACACGGGTAAAGTTTCGTACCTAAATAACTGTTCATGACTTTACTAACGTGGTTATGGGAAAGGGCGTTATCCTACGCGTTTCCACGATTATTTTTCTACTGCCACACTTTTCTATGCATGGTTATGATGTTTGTACGAAAACTACTCATGCGTATAAAAATATAATTACTTGATATGTCTAACTAAAAGAAATTAGAATTTTCTTACAGTGGTGGTGCGACGCTCGTACAATCGGCGCGACGACATTTGCTTTTCTGAAGGAAATCCGACTGCTAGTAAATTTCAGAATGCTGCTTCGAACCCACCAACGACCTGTAATTCAGGGCAAACCCTAATTTCGTTATTTTCCCTTTTGTGTTTTCCGGTGGAAAAATTCCAAAATACCTAAGGTTACAAAATACACGTGCTAAACCCAAATTTTACCTTTACGTGGGCAATCCAAGGCTTTCCAAACGCCCTACACAAATTCTGCGGCGGATTTAGAATCTCCAAACCTAATTTGGGCACAAGGGAACGAAACCTTAGTGTAGGTTAATTTCCAAAACAACTAATTTCCATGAAGGAATAAAGAGAAGGAGAAATCAGACTCACCGAAACCAAAATCGGATCTCAACTTCTCCGGTTAGGGTTAGACCCGCTTCTCCCACGGCCAAGGAAAGAAGAGTACTCCCCGGCGCCTGCAGAGGAGGGAGAGGAAGCCGACGATGGGTTCTGGAGCAGGAACGGCCGTCGGAGAGGCTGCGGGAAAACCGTCAGACTCGCGCGCTAGCGGGAAGACGGAGTCGGAGCACTGCTTGCGGGAGACGGGAATGCGGGCTGCGGTTTGCGGTTTATCCCGTTAGAAAGGAGTGCGGGTTTTAATATGAGTTGTGGTATGCGGTTTTTGTGATAACCGCATGAGTAGAGAGGGAGGGGGGAATGCTATTTGCACCCCAAAGAGTTATTTCACACTACACTAACGCCTTTAAATATAGACGATTCTTGTCGCGCATTGCTACTAAAATAAAAAAAAATGCGTCTTAATATAATTATGATTAACCTAAATCCCATATTAATGAATGCGGTTAATTGACCAAACTTATATCATACCTCGACGACGCGCTGCCTCGGTCAGAATTTGTCGCGACTCGACTCTACAATAATAAATAAATTTCGCGTCAATACTTGCGGATGTTACAAATCTCCCCTCCTAACAAAATTTTCGTCCTCGAAAATTGTAATCATACCTGAATCGAAGAGGAAAGAATAGTCTGCATTGCTCTTAAACTCATCCTCTCGCTCCCAAGTATATTCTGGACGGCCACAATTCATCCAAAGGACTTTGACCATGCGAATCTCTCTGTTCCTGATCTTCTGAATCCTTGAATCCACTATCTTGACTGGTCTAACTCCAATACTAAGATCTGTCTCAACTGGTGCTTCCTCGGTACTGATGATCTGACTGAGAACTCTGACCGCTCTCCTCAAATAGGAGACGTGGAATACATCATGTATACCACTCAAACCCTGAAAAGAAAAAGATGTCTGGTTTGGGCCATCGAACTGAATCTGCTTCGCCCTACAGTCAATCCTGGCGTTGACTGCTGAAAGCCAGTCCATTCCAAAGATCAAGTCGAATCCTGCTATAGGTAGCTGCAAAGTTTCCACGATAATCTCAGTATCACCAAACTTCACCGGTACCCTGCACTTGTCTCTGGTCTGCAGAAGGGATCCATTCGACATCATGACTTCTAGCGGTACTGACTCTGGGAAGACTTCTAAATCCAACTTACACACTAGAAATTCCGCGATAAACGAGTGCGAGACACCCGTATCAAACAGAATCTTAGAGGGTAAATTACGAATCATAAGAATGCCTACATGAATGATTTATGAAGGATGGGAAAAAATGTCACTATGGAGGATTTAAATAAACTTGTTAAGTAAAATAAAACACTTACCAGTCACTACATTCTCCTGATCCCACGCCTCCTGCTGACCAAGCCCATACGCTCTGGGCTGCACTAAGTCTCGAACCTGCTGTAGTCTCCCATCAGTAATCATCAACGCTTTGCCCTTATCTACCCTGCTAGAGCCACCAACTTCGTACTTCGACTGCAGAAGAAATTTTCATTTAACATCTACTGAAATTACAAAAATGTAATGAATACAACTAAACTTTAATTACCTGATTCGCACCAACTTCCTGACAAAAGCGAGCTATATGTCCAGGTTGTCGGCACTTGTAGCACACGCCTGCGCTGGCCAAACACTCTCCTGGATGGCGACGCTGACACTTGGGACACGTGGGGTAGTCCCTTCTCCTGTCACCAGACTGACCACTCTTCTTAGCATCGGGCTTCGGCTTCTTGTTCCAGTTCTTTCCTTGATCATTCCTGCTCTGCAGCGGCTGATGCGAATCCTGAGATCGCTTCGCACAGAAACTACTCTGCTTCTGAATTTTCTGCTGATCAGCCTCCAACCTGCGAGCTGTATCCACTAAGCTCCTGTAGTCAGTGTTGACCATAGTCATCAGCGGCTGCCTCAACGTGACACGCAAGCCATCCACAAAACGACTGCACCTCTCAGTCTGATCTCCCTGCATCACGCCCGCATATCGAGCCAGATGAGTAAGCTCTCGCTCGTACTCAGTAACCTTCCTGCCCCCTTGGAAAAGCCTAAGATACTTTTCCTGAAGACCTCGTCGTGCGGAAGGAGGCACGAACCAACTTGCAAGGGCTCTAGAGAACTCGCCTCAAGTAAACATGTCTGATGTACGACCTGACCAAACATATGGTCATAACATTTAAAATGAAACGCATCACTTCCTAAAATATGAGGAAATTTCATTTCGCATTACCTGCAGGATCATCTGCCCGGTACTTGTCCCACCAGACTTTCGCTTCACCTCAGAGGAGGAAAACAACCAAAGCCTTCTTGTTCTCTGGGCACTCCAAAACATTCAGCAGGTCTCTGGTGTTTGCTATCCAATCATCTGTGTCCATCGGGGTCTCATCCCCACTGTAGTTCGAAGGCTCTCTAAAATTTCTCAAATAGCGCTCCAGGGTCATCTCCACGGGTACTGGGGCAGGAGCTGGTGCAGGGACTGGTACTTGTACTGGAGCTGGAAACATTGCAGCCAGTCCTCTCTGAAACTCCATCAAGGCAACAGTGACCGCCTTGACAATCTTAGATGCTATGTCTGTGCCTTCTGGAGCTGCTGGAACTGGTGGTACCTGTGGCACGGCAGCGTCTCCCATGGTCGCATTAGGAACCGGGTCCTGACGTGAAGATTCACCTGGTTCACTAACTCGTGGTGCCTGATAGAACATACAAAAGAAATCTAATTATTTATCAAGCATCTGAGAAATTTGGCTTAGCAATTTTATTTTGTACTCTACCGAAAACTAGGACTTAAACGCCACTTAAAATACTCTACTAACAAGAGTTTACTCTTGCACAATCCTATGACTCTGTAAATTCTTTCTAGGGTCCAGGGATTCTAAACCTCTCTCTGATACCAATTTGTAACACCCCTTCTCAGTATTTCAGAAATCAGCCGTCCTGCCGGGTCAGCGATATAAAGAAAACTAGGAAACAGTATTAAAAACTAATATACAGCTAGAGCTGTCACGGTTCCGGTTCGGTTCCGGTTCTACTAAAACCATGAACCGAACCACTAAGATAACGGTTCTTCAAATTAGACCAAAACCTTATTTGATTTGACCGGTTCCGGTTCTGGTTCCGGTTCCAGCTTAATTTTTGGAACCGTCGTGTCAACGGTTTCGGTTCCGGTTCAACAAGAACCAAAACCAAACCAGCCACTAACGGTTCGGTCCGGTTCCATGCGGTTCGGTCCGGTTCCAATCGGTTCCAACTAAAACCAAAATCAAACTTGCCGAAATGAAATAAAAACGGTCTGCAAATAGTAAAACTCAAAACAACATCGAAATAGAAGTAATTATGTTGCGCACTTATTGACGGTATTTTCAACGATCGGTGTGATAGTATCAATCACCTTCCTACGCGTGTAGACTTGCCACGACTTTTAGTTGGCTTCTGCACGTCTCGTCGGTATGCTCAACGTACTGTAACAACCGACTACAATTCGTTGTCTTTCAAGATTACTAATAAATAGTTATTGTATATCTTCTATATTTTTTAAATAAAATATGTACGTAAAATTGAAAATATATTATATAACTATATAAAAATCAAAAGTGCACTGCAAAAATTGACTCCAAACCGCACCAATGTCAAATCATACCACACGGTTTTTATGCGGTGAAGTTTTGTTCGGTCCAAAATCGACCCTCTTTAGTGCGATTGTGGTTTGGGTTCAAACTGAACAAGCTTCACTCGTAATAGTAAGTATAAATATTATAGATAAATTATAAAATAATAACAATATAATAATAATAATAAACGGGTTGCGGTTCGGTTCTAATTCGGTCCGGTTCGGATCGGGTCTAAAATTTTGAAACCGCTTGAGACTTGTATGTTGCGGTTCCGGTTCCGGTTTCGGTCCGGATAATAAAATGTAAGAACCACACCCAGACCAATGGTGTTCACGGTTCCAAAATTCAAACCGGAACTCGAATATTTTGCGAACGGTTCGGTCCGGTTCTTTGCGGTTCCGGTTCGGTTCCAGTTCGGTTTGCGGTTTTCGGTTTTAAGTGACAGCTCTATATACAGCAGGTAAAGAAGCATCTAATAAAAATTTACAACTTTTAGCGGAAGCTAGGAAAATAAGCTAAGGGTAAACACATACCTCATACTGGATTCACAGAGCCACTAACATGAATAGAATTGAATTAACTGAAAATCTGTTTAACATTAATAGTCTGATACAAATTAGATAAAACATTAATAAGTTACATTAACCACATTTACAAGAGTATACTGGAAGTAAGAAAACATAAGGGTAATACACTACTAACTGACGCCACCATAACGCTCATCCTAGGCGTAGTTTCCCACCTGGGTCACCTGAAAAACATTGCCCACGAGGGGTCAGAGTAAAGAAAAACAATTCCCCTTAGTGACACTAAAACAGATTTATATATGAATGCATGCATGCCTTTAAAAATAGTCTCGTGTACTGAAAACATTTTATGCTATATGTTATGTATGCTTTTTCTATACTTCCTGGTCAACACAACTATTAATTCTATATTCGTGACTTTCCGTTCATTTACCCAAATCCTGACGTTTACTAACCAGTGTACTGACTCACGACAAGTCTATATTTGAGTTCTATGTGGCATCTAACCTGCTCATGTACTAGGAAGGCTCTAGGCAGAGTAGCTCCTAACGCGCAACTGAAACTGACGACCCGAGACCATATGACGAACTTAATTGTTCTAGTGTCGCGCGGACACAGTCTCGAATCTACTAACTGTCTCAAAGGGAAGTAAACTCCCAAGACTGTACTGCTCACAAGATACCATATGCCTTATGAGAAAGGTAGTGCGCCTCTACCTATCACGAAAAGACTTGTGTGCTCACTGGCCTCTTTGGTCTGACGCTACTCTGCACGAGATATCTTTTATGGTGTACTACTTAGCGACCATTGACTTTCTCATGGTCGACTTGAAGGGACCTTCTCGCACTTGGTTGGACAATCTCCAAACTTACGTACACGAGTAAAGTTTCGTACCTAAATAACTGTTCATGACTTTACTAACGTGGTTATGGGAAAGAGCGTTATCCTACGCGTTTCCACGATTATTTTCGTACTGCCACACTTTTCTATGCATGGTTATGATGCTTGTACGAAACCTATTCATGCGTATAAAAATATAATTACTTGATATGTCTAACTAAAAGAAATTAGAATTTCCTTACAGTGGTGGTGCGGCGCTCGTACACTCGTCGCGGCGACATTTGCTTTTCCGAAGGAAATCCGACTGCTAGGAAATTTCAGAATGCTGCTTCGAACCCACCAACGACCTGTAATTCAGGGCAAACCCTAATTTCGTTATTTTCCCTTTTGTGTTTTCCGGTGGAAAAATTCCAAAATACCTAAGGTTACAAAATACACGTGCTAAACCCAAATTTTACCTTTACGTGGGTAATCCAAGGCTTTCCAAACGCTCTACACAAATTCTGCGGAGGATTTAGAATCTCCAAACCTAATTTGGGTACAAGGGAACGAAATCTTAGTCTAGGTTAATTTTCAAAACAACTAATTTCCATGAAGGAATAAAGAGAAGGAGAAATCGAACTCACCGAAATCAAAATCGGATCTCAACTTCTTCGGTTAGGGTTAGACCCGCTTCTCCCACGACCAAGGAAAGAAGAGGAGTACTCCCCGGCGCTTGCAGAGGAGGGAGAGGAAGCCGACGATGGGTTCTGGAGCGGGAACGGCCGTCGGAGAGGCTGTGGGAAAACCGTCGGACTCGCGCGCTAGCGGGAAGACGGAGTCGGCGCGCTCCTTGCGGGAGACGGGAATGCGGGCTGCGGTTTGCGGTTTATCCCGTGAGAAAGGAGTGCGGGTTTTAATAGGAGTTGTGGTATGCGGTTTTTGTGATAATCGCATGAGTAGAGAGGGGGGGAATGCTATTTGCACCCCAAAGAGTTATTTCACACTACACTAACGCCTTTAAATATAGACGATTCTTATCGCGCATTGCTACTAAAATTAAAAAAAATGCGTCTTACTATAATTATGACTAACCTAAATCCCATATTAATGAATGCGGTTAATTGACCAAACTTATATCATATCTCGACGACGCGCTGCCTCGGTCAGAATTTGTCGCGACTCGACTCTACAATAATAAATAAATTTCGCGTCAAAACTTACGGATGTTACAGTGAGATCATCTCACAAATGTTTGGGCGACTAATATTTTTTTTAACCGCAGCTGGTTTTTGCAGTCTCCTGTGGATCCCTTTTCCCATTCTCTGCCTCCCCCCTCTTCTTTTATAGGATTTTCCACCAGGTCCTACCCGCTTGCTCCTTTCGCGACCTGTCGAGGTTAGTCGCCTCTTCCTGTTTTATCGCTATCCAACTCTCCTGTTTGCTGGTTTCTTGCAGCTTCTTTACCCGTAAGATCAACCCGCAACTTCTCTACCTGCAAGATCAACCCGCAACTTCTCTACCTGCAAGATCAACCTGCAGCTTCTCTATCTGCTAGTTCAACTCTTCTTCTTGTCGTCGGTGTTTTCCCACCAGGACGCCTTCTCTTCTAGCTCAAGTACTCTTCGCCCGAGTTTTCCCGTGTCCAGGCTTATCTCTACTGCTTCCGTAGTCGGCGCTTTACCTGTTTGCTTTGCCACAATTGCAGTTCGCTTGCCTTGCCGCACCTTTTGCCACTGATTGCCTAGCCGCAAACCTTGCCTCAGCCTCTTGCTGCTGCTAGCCGCAATCCTAGCCTCTTCTAGTCGCGATCCTTGCCGCTTCTAGCCGCATTCCTTGGCCCTGCTGCTGTTGTTAATCGCAATCCTTGTCGTTGCTAGCCGCGTCCCTTGCCATTGCCTTTGCCCCTGTCGCTTGCCGCTTGCTTCTTCCTCACAACTCTAGTCTCCAACTTATCCACGAGACTTTTTCCTTGCCGCAAAGGCCCTTTTGTCTACCCGCACCTTATCGCAACTAATGTTTTATGGATTCGACAACTGCTTCCTCACTTCTTGTACGTGCTGTTGCTCCTCTTCCTGAACTTCGTGATGAGCTTCAGATCACTACCATCTCTCTTAGTGGGAAGCAAAATTTTGTTGAATGGGTACACTCGGTTCGCCGCATTTTGCAGAGCAAAGTCCTTCATCTGACAAGGGCCACTCCTATTGCACCTACCGAGGAGTGGATCCGTGATGACGGTCATGTCCAATCATATATCCTCAATTCCATGGACACCGAGTCATATCAGATGGCCATGTATCATGAGTTAACCAAAGATATGTGGGAGAAACTTCACTCCCTCTATTTTGGCAAGGACAACCTCCAACACCTGTTCGACATCATTACTGATCTTCAAACACTTGACCCTGGGGCAAGAGGTGACTTAACTTCTTTTGTTGCAAGAGCCAAGACTGTTGTTGAGGCATATAGATACAACATCAGGCTCACACGATGGATCTGGTTGCGCAGCGAGCACAAGGGGAAGCAGTTAAGATTTTCATGATGATGACTCGTGTTCCTCTACAACTTCACAGTGTTCGGGCACAGATTCTTTCATGCTCTACAACTTCCTCTCTGTCAGATGTGTGTTCTATGCTCTTGAAGGTTACACCGCCACCGTATATTCTTGGGAATCTATCTCCGACTCTCCTCCAAAAGCCTCTCTCAGCTCTCTGCTCCTTCGGCTCGTGGAGGCCACACCTCTTCTCGGGGACGGTAACGTTCTGGAAGGCCTCTCTTTAAATGTGCTCATTGCGGTCGGGATGGTCACATTGAGGCCACATGCTATCACAAGCATGGTCTGCCTTCATATCTTATTGCTTCTTGTACTGCTGATCCTCACTCCTTCACCCGTAATGACATTAATGCTTTGCGCACCCAACACCAACAATTACAAGCGGTGATTAGTCTCTCCTCTAGACCCGTTGCGTTGATCTCCAATGAGGGTATATCATGTCTCTCTCGAAGCTCTCACTGGATTGTGGACTCGGGTGCTACACATTATATTACTCAGCAAAAACCGCCTGAGTACTTGCAATTTGTATATCCCAAGTTCATTACCGTGGTCAATGGTGACACCACCCCGGTTTCAGGCACTGCTAATGTGCCTCCCACTCCAACTCTCTCTATTCTCGGTCCTTCATGTTTCGGGATCACCTTTTAACCTGCGTTCTGTTAGTCTTCTTACTCAAGAACTTGATTGTTGTATAACTTTCTCACCTTCCTCCTTTATTGTGCAGGATTGACAAACGCAGAATATCATTGGCAGGTGCTATCTAATGAGCTTTATCTCTTGGTTGTTCCACCTAATGTTCTCACCTTCCTCCTTTGTTGTGCAGGATTGACAAATGCAGAATATCATTCGCAGGGGCTATCTAATGAGCTTTATCTCTTGGATGTTCCACCCACTGTTCTCTCCACGGTCTTTTCGTTTGATTGACATCGCCGTCTTGGGCATGCCCCCCTCCAGATTCTCAAGAAAGCTTTTCCTGATGTTTCCCTTCATGAGTTTACTTGTGAATTTTATATCTTTGACAAACAACATTATACATATTTTAGTCCTACTTGTACTCAGATTAATGCTCATTTTTCTTTAGTGCATTCTGATATATGGTGTGTACAACCCCGTATCCGGTGAGTGGGGTCGACAGGAGCCAGGTTGGCTAGATCAGGCAGTCCAAGACCCGGGCGAGCTGCCAAGGGGATAAAGACGACTCACCCAAGCGGGGTGGAGCCTTGAGAGGCGAGCATAGCAGGAGGGCTCGACAAGAGGCAGACGAGTAGGGCCAGCCGGGCCCATACTCGCCAAGGACCAGGGAGAGGCGGTGAGTGCCAGCTTCATCGAGCACTCGCCGCACCGGGCGACTGGGGGTCTTAGGGACCACTCGCCCAGTGACCTGTGATGTTTTTTACCATTTTGCCCCCGTTGGCCTGCCCATAGCAGTTCAGAACAGCGGATGTTGGCTATTTGCAGGCCGTTCTCAGAAATCTATAAATAGACCTAAGGGGGTACCTCAGAAGGCTTGCTTACTTATGCCCCGATCTTCTTGCGCTTTCTGATGTATCCTTAGCTCGACATTTGGCTTGGGAGGGGAAGCACTCTAAGATCTTCCGGGTGTGTGGTGGGACCTCCATGCCGAGCCCTTGGGTCTGTCCCCTGTTCTTTTTCCTTAAGTCTTTTGGCTCGCGAGAGAGAAGTAAGTGTGCGATCACCCCTTTCCCAAGGGTGAACTCCACAGAGATCGAGTTTTCGGTTTCAACATGGGGATCATATAAAATCCCTAGTGTTTATGGTTAACCTGATTGTTCTTACTTTGCGATTGTGCTGAAATCCCCTCCATCTTTCTTGCATTTATTACTAAGACATGTACTCAATTTTCCACTACCTTTAAAGTACTTCGTACAGATAATGCGTGTGAATATAGCTGCCGTACTTTCTCAAATCTGTGTACTGAGTTTGAGATTATCCATCAAACTTCGTGCACTTATACTCCACAACAAAATGGTGCGGTCGAGCGAAAAAATCCTCACCTTCTTGACATCGCTCAGTCGCTCATGTTTCAAATGCAGGTACCTACACTATACTGGAACTTTGATATTTCTGCTGCTAGTCATCTCATAAATCACATGTCCTCTTCCATGCTCAACTTTTCAAGTCCTTTTGGTTTTCTTTTTTCCTTCAAAGACTCCTTTTTCCCTTACGCCTTGTGTTTTTTTGATGTACATGTTATGTCCATAATCTTGGTCCGTCTACTGACAAGTTTACTACTCGTGCTACTAAATTTTTGTTCGTTGGATATTCTCGTACTCATAAGGATTATGTGTGTTACTCTCTCATCGATTACAAACAAGTCGTTTCGGTAGATGTAACCTTTCTCGAGTAGCAACCGTTTCACTGCTCTCCTTCAGCTCCTCTTTCCACTCCTCCTATACCTCGACCTACCGTTCCTGCCACGTCTCCTCTTCCATCACTTCTTCACACACCAACCCCGACACCAGTGCTACCCAAATCACCTTTTTGTGTATACACTCGCCGTCCTCACAAATCTGATGCCCTATAACAATTATCCTCTACCAACGCTATCTCTCGGCCTGTTGATCCGATATCAACCTCTGCGACTCACCCCTTGGCGAATTATGTACTCTTACATCTCCTCTCCCCACCTCTCCTCAGATTCGTGTTATCTCTATCCTCCATTTCTATACCTAACTATTCGCAGGAGGCTCTCCAGCATCCGGGGTGGCGTGCGGTCATGGATGAGAAAATGATTGCCCTTTGGGATGACCAGACTTGAGATCTTGTACCTCTTCATCCAAGTCAGACTTGTGTTGACTATAAGTGAGTCTTTGCAATCAAACATGCTCCAGACGGGACAGTTAAATGCCTAAAAGCCCGGTTTGTGGCTCGGGGATTCACTCAACAACAAAGCCCCGACTATGATGAAACTTTCTCATCAGTTGCCAAGTTAAATACAGTTCGGGTCCTAATCTCCTTAGCTATTCATCAACAATGACCCTTACATCACTTTAATATAGAAATGCTTTCTTAATGGGGAGCTTCTAGAAACTATTTATATGCACTAACCTCTCGGGTTTAAGACCATGAGGGAGTCTTGTGTCTGTCATCTCAAAAAATCTATTTATGGTCTCAAACAGTCTCCTTGAGCTTGGTTTGACAAGTTTAGTAAGGTTGTTCGTGAAGTTGGATTCACGCGAAGCTCGGCTGACTTTTCTCTCTTACTCGTCATCAACCAACCGACACAGTTATTCTCCTAGTTTATGTTAATGATATTCTGATTACTGGTAATGATTCCATGAGGATACAACTAATTAAACAACACTTAAATTCCGTCTTTCAAACTAAATATCTGGAAAATCTTTTGTACTTCCTTAGACTTGAGGTAGCAAGACGACCTGATGGTCTCGTTTTATCAAAATGGATGTATTGTCCCGATTTTCTTCAAGATGCTGAATATTCGGGATGCAAACCTGCTAACACACTCCTATGGATGTCAACCACAAGATTTATGCTCATGAATCTGACTCCGATCCACTACTTAGAAATCCAGAATATTATCGACATTTTGTAGGAAACCTGATATATCTAACAGTTACAAGGCCTGGTATCTCATTTACTGTTGGAGTTGTCAGTCGGTTTATGCAGACTCCACAGGTCTCTCATCTCCAGGCCGTCGAGCACATCCTCAGGTACTTAAAAACTGCCCCTAGACAAGGGCTTATGTACAAACCATCATTCTCTCCATCTCTGATTGCATATTCTGATTTTGACAAGGGCTTCACAATTGATTTTTGTACGTAATTTGGTGGAAACCTTATTACCTGGTGTTGCAAGAAGCAATTTGTGGTTGCTCGCTCATCTGTTGAGGTCGAGTACCGACGATGACGACTGTTGTGTCTAAGCTCACCAGGCTAGAAAGTCTCCTTGGTGATTTGAGAGTCATACTTTCCTCACCAGCAACTTTGTTTTGTGACAGTCAAACTACAATACATATTGCCAAGAATCCCGTGTTCCATGAGCGAACCAATCACATTGAAGTTGACTGTCACTTCATTCGGGAAAAAGTTCAATTAAAGTAGTTGGAATTAGACCATGTCCCTACCTGGCAAGTTGCTAACATTCTCACCGAGGACTTATCGCGACCGTTGTATCATCAATTCTTTTCCAAGCTTGGTGCTTACGATTTGTATGCTCTAGCTTGCGAGGGAGTGTTAAAGAATTACATGTAAAATGCTCAATGTTGAGGCCCAAATAGAAGCCCACTTGTAATCTAGTTTAGTCCCACATCTTTGGATTAGAAATTCTCTCCTCTCTCTCTTCCTATATAAGTGCACACATACATGTATTATATAATTGAGACATTTTTGAGAATTTAATAAAATCATCTTTATTTTCTCACTTTCGTGCTTCTCTACAATAATGAAGCAAGCTTCTAGTTATGTTGCTTAGGGATAGTCTCAAGTATGCTAGTTGCGGAAAGCTATATATAATCTTAAACGGAGTCCTTGTTTGACAAGTTCAGTCATATCATTTTACCCTTGGTTTTCCCCGAATTATTGCATCACTCTTTCTTCATATGGAAGACCGACTAGGGGATGGTTATTCTTGCTGTATATGTGAATGACATCCTTCTCCCCAGAGATGATTCTTATGTCATATAAACCACAAAGAAGCATCTTTAGACATATTTTGTAACCAACAATATGTGGGCTCCCCAATATTTTTGAGGATTGAGATTGCGAGACGTAACAACAACATAGTTATTTCCCAACGAAAGTATGCCCTAGATCTATCTGAAGAAACGAGCCTTCTTGGGATGAAGCCAACCAGAAATCTAATGCTTATGAGCATGAACAGACTTTGGGATGAGACGTATCCTCCCAAGGATATTACTTGTTATAGTCTTTTGGTCGGTAAGCTTAATCATCTCACTATGATCAGACCTGACGCCTCTTTTGCTGTTGAAAAAGTTACTTTGTTTATGCAAACTCCCAAATAGTATCATCTTGAAGCCACTTCTAAAGTATTAAAATATATCAAAGGATCTCCCAACAAAGGTCTTATATTTGAAGAAATTATCATTTATGTATTGAAGACTATTTAGATGCATGCTACACAGATGATAAGAGAGATTGGAATTCCACTTCATGATACTGCATGTATTTAAGAGAAATCTTGCTACTTGAAGTAAAAAACAAATGATGATGCCCAGGTCAGCTGCAGAAGCTATATTCAGAAGCATGACTCAAATTACATGTAATTTAAAATGGTTGATGACACTTATGAAAGATTTTTGTGATGTTTACAACTATCCTCTAACGATGTTTTGTGATAATAAAGCTGTCATCTACATATATAAAAATCTCGTATTTCATAAAAGAATAGAGAATATAGAAGTGAACTGTTACTTCATCCGTGAAGAAATTATCAGTAGAGGTATACACACTCTGCTTGTAACATCAATCAGAATCCCCCAACATATCCACTAAACCTATTTCTTAGGCTTTTTTTGATGTGTTCCAAGATGGGAATGATTGATATGTATGGTGTTAAAGCCTACTGTAAAAACCCAATATAAGAACAAATTATAGATTCTTCATCTCTCTGATATTTAATCTCATATATCCTAATGAAGATTGTTTAACCTCTTCTAGTCTATATAAAGAAGGGATCCTCAATATAATAAGTTAGATTATTAGAATAATAAATTTTATTTTCAAAATCTCACAATGATTATTTGTGAAATGTAACCTATCGTCTATAATTACTGATGCGGAGCATAAACGAGCACTTGTACTGGATGACGAGTTTTGGGCCCATTCGGGACTGATTTGGTGACTTTCCATATATGGCGTGCCTAGATCGACGATCTGACTCCGCAGATGTGTTCAGATTCGCATTGCGAATCGACTTGATATATTATTTCACAATTTTTGCATTTTATTTTAATGTATTTAGGTGATCCCACCTTCGGCCAATCATAACCATCGATGGTGGGATGCCCTAATCCTCCTTTTATTATAAATAGATTGTTTGTGGGCTGATTTGAGGCATTGCAGGTTTTGGAGAAAGAAAATCCCGGAACTCCGCGATCACTCCACAGTGCGGATGTCGTGGAACTCTAGGTGACAACTCCTAGACGCTCAAACTCCTCCCTAAGGTACTACCCATCCATAGCCTTCTTCTTCCCCCTCCGAAACCCTCATCCGTAGCCCCAAACCCCTCCCAAAATCCGCTGACATGCTGTCCGGAATTCTTCTTCTATTTCACTATTCATAAATGAAATTTACTATTCATAAAGTATAGTTTTTTTTTTTAATCTTGAACCACTGCCTGCTGCTACCCCTCCCCTCAACCTCCCAGCCCTCCTTTGTAAGACCTGGAGCCGGCCACCTCTGGCCTCCCCTCCAACCGCACGACCCGTCGGCCTCCTGTCAAGCCGCCGGCCTCCTTGCTCCAACTCCACCCCCTCCAGCACTCCTCCCCTTCGCAGATCCACCTCCAAACAACCCTAATTTCCAGATCGGTCCAGATCTGGAAATTTCAGCCCCCGATCTGCTATTTCTACCACCCGTCCAACACTCCCTAAACCCGATCCGTTACTACATCATCAGATCTACCCACCCTCGCCTGGATCTCCACCTACGTGGCCGAATCTATCCATTTACGGTCCATTTTTCATCATCCGCCGTCGAGGACATCCACCTCCACTATTTCCACTCTGCCGGTTCCACTCTTGATCGCCGATCCACACATTCGGCTCAGGAATCTTCATTGTCTTGGTCAGCCCACTATTTAGTGAGTATTGTTGTATTAGATTATTATTTTTCTGCATTTATCTATCGGATTGGACATCATATTTGTTTGGATATCTCATATGATAATAGTTTGTTAGATAAATATTGTGATTTGCAAGATTCATTCGCCGTGCGCTCTCGCTTTGATCCTCCACGCGGAGGAAAGCATAAGCTTTTTTTTGCCGGAATAAATTATTTTGTCTTGCATTGAATTGTTTGTGTGGGATGATTTTAAATTATTATCTAATTTATGATTTAACCGTTGAACTTTTGTATAACATGTAGGGTTAGGTCACAGGTTTCCCGCCGCCTATAGATTCGCCCTGCGTCAATTAGTATCAGAGGCGGATTGCGCGCACTTTTTCAATACGCAGTCATAGAGTCTATAAGTTTTTCATTATGTCTGGATATCACAATTATTCTCCTCCTCAATTTAGAGGTCTCAAGCCCACTTGCACCCGCTCTCACAGAACCTCGTCAGGGAGATCCTCACATTATTACGACGATTATTCTCGATCGCAGTACACCACTTTCAGACATCGTGTTGACCCACCGACACGAACACACTATGCTAGAAACGATCAATATGATGATTGTCGTCGTTCTTATCCGTACACGCGAGCGGATCATGTTGATCCTTTGACACGACTCGGTTACCTTAGGAATGATTATAATGAAGATAGTCGTTCCGAGAGAGATCTTGAGAGTCAGTTTCGTACTGCTGCCCCCCTTCCTTTGACGAATCATCTAGTCCCGAGTCTTTCAGGTATTGGCTCGTGGATATGCAGTATTATCTCGATCATTTTATGTTATTCGGTGAGTATCGTGTCAAGTTTGCGAAACTTACACTTTTAGATCAGGCGAGGACATATTGGGCTAGCGTTGAGAAGACCCGCGAGCGAGGCCGTCTATATTGCATCACCAATTGGGTGGACATGAAGCGTACATTGTGTCAGAGGTATTTTCCTTTGTCGTATCGGAGTCGCTTGTTCGACCAATTATTTTCCCTTCAGCAAGGATCCATATCTATCACCGAGTACAGATATCGCTTTGATGAGTTAGTTGTGATGAGTAATATACGAGAGGACCCAACCATGACCACTTCCCGATTTCGATTTGGGCTTCGATCTGACATTCGTACTAAGGTGATTTATCATAGCTCAAAGTCCCTCGAGTCGACATATCAGCTCTCCCTTCGTTACAAACAGTCTTTGAGATCTGCAAGAGCTAGTTAATGGGACTCTCACCTTGACCCCCACAGTACGTGCCCCTCCCATACTGACGATCCCTATCAATGTCCTGTCAGCCACGACAAAAGTGATGCCTGATGCGGATTGCTCTCACCCCATTGAGGTGCATAGCCCAGTGAGTGACCTATCTCTTGTTTCTGGCCCGTCTCTTGTGACCCCGACTGAGAGCGAGCCTGAGCGACCTATTGAGTCTATAGTGTTGTGTTCCTCATCCACACCTCTTCCAATGCCATGCACCGGGTTAGTTAGCACCCCACCCACGGATCTATTCTTGAGTGTAGGCCTATGTCGCTCTGCCTTGGTCATTGCCCTGAGACACATCACGACCGAGAGCTCAGAGCCTGGTATTGATCTCGTAGTGGCTATGTCACCCATTCACGGGGACACGACCCCTCACGATGGTACTAACATGGAGGATCATTTCCCTAGTGACAAGTTTTACGATGACCCCCCCTGTTGAGCCTCTTGATGAGCCGCCACATCCTGGTGAGAATGTAATTCGGGCGAGACGCTCGTTTATAAGCTTTGAGTTATTGGCGTCTCTTTCGCTATCATCTATAGCCTTACCCCGGAGAATTGATTTTGCGTGGAGCAAAACGTATCTAGGGCCTTCCTTGAGTACGCTTGAGCATACTCATATTTTGAGGGCCTACCTTATGACGTATTGCACCCTCGATGAGTTTTGGGGCGCACCACCTGCTGACCCACTAAGTGAACTCTTACTTGTTGGGAACACGCACCACACTCGAGAGTCACGTCTTTTAGTCGGTGTACGCGACTTTCACTCAGTTCATCGTCTTATCCGTGATGACTTTTCGTACATACCTCTTTGGTGAGACCCCTGACGTGCTACGTTCTCCGAATGATATTTGGCTCTTTACGAGCTCGCATTTAAGTATAAATGTCTCTCACGGTCATCTGAGCACTCGTCACACACGGGATGAGTTTTCTACACTCCACCGAGAGGGCCCCTTGATAGGCCACCATATTTTAGAGACGTCCCAGTCATTATTAGACTTTCTTGTAGCAGTTATGTTGTGTCGGTCATGTTTCATTTACATCATTTGCATCATTTGCATGAGTCGGTCCAGTCATTTCTTCATCATTTGCATGTGTCTGCTGAGTTGTTTGTCTATCGTTTGCATATGTGACATAAGTCGGTCCGATGGAAAATTCCTAATGATAATAAATGTTGCAAATCACATACGGATGTTCACTGACAAGAGCAGGTACTTCATGAAGGCGGGCAGGTGATGGTGATAATCTGCATTGTGAGGCTCCGTGCGAGGCTTGCTAAAGGCTTGAGCGTTAGACGAATGGATCCCTATATAATAATGAGACAGATTGAAATAAACACCTATGATCTTGATATCTTTGTAAGTATGAGTATCCACCTGGTATTTAATGTTGATGATATGATGCCGTACTACAAGTCTCGTGAGTATGTGGACCCAAGCAGTGGAGATTTCTAGCCGCCCACACCTCCACTCCCGTTGCCTTGCCACCCCCATAGCCCACCTACACCACCACTACTCACCTACTTCGGACACCAACCCACCTGGGGACTCGTCTTCTTTGGTTCTACCGACGGCGCCGCCGATCGCACTGGGATCCACCATTCGTGAGTTGAGCGTTGAGTGCATCATGGAGACCAGACTCCATCAATGCATTCCTACTACAGACGTTGGTGACTCTTGGATACTTGCAGCAAAGCTTGATTGATTCGCCCCTTGACTTCGACTTCAGCACGGCCGTCTCCATTCACCGGAGATGACAGCTTTTCAGTCAGGGGGAGTTGATTGGCGATGACACTTTTCCAGCGACGACACTTGGGAGACCTCTGGTAGACTTCTTCAAGTTTTACCTGACATGCATCGAGAGAATTCTGATCCCTATTCATCGGGAGATGAATTCTTTCAAGCCGGGGAGATTGATGCGGAACATAGACGAACACTTGCAGGGGATGATGAGTATTTGGCCCATTCGGGGCTGATTTGACGACTTTCCATATATGGCGTGCCTGGATTGACGACCGGACTTCGCAGATGTGTTCGCGATTTGATATATTATTTCACTATTTTGCATTTTATTTTGATGTATTTAGGTGGCCCCACCTTCAGCCAATCATAGCCATCGATGGTGAGATGCCCTGATCCTCCTTTTATTATAAATAGATGGTTTGTGGGTTGATTTGAGGCATTGCATGTTTTGGAGAAAGAAAATCCCGGAACTCCGCGATCACCCCACGGTGTCGACGCCGTGGAACCCTAAGTGACGACTCCTAGGCGCTCAAACTCCTCCCCAAGGTACTACCCATCCATAGCCTTCTTCTTCCCCTCCGAAACCCTCATCCGCAGCCCCAAACCGCTCCCAAAATCCGCTGACATGCTGTCTAGAATTCTTCTTCCATTTCACTATTCATAAATGAAATTTAACTATTCATAAAATATAATTTTTTTTAAAATCTTGAACCACAGCCTGCTGCTGCCCCTCCCCTCAACCTCCCGGCCCTCCTCTGTAAGATCTGGAGCCGACCACCTCTGGCCTCCCCTCCTCCAACCGCACCATCCACCGGCCTTCTGTCAAGCCGCCAGCCTCCCCGCTCCAACTCCACCCCCTCCACCACTCCTCCCCTTCGTGGATCCACCTCCAAACAACCCCAATTTCCAGGTCGGTCTAGATCTGGAAATTTATGCCCCCGATCCGTTATTTCTACCACCTATCCAACACTCCCTAACCCCGATCCGTTAATACATCATCGGATCTACCCATCCCCGCCCGGATCTCCATCTACGTGGACGGATCTATCCATTTCTGGTCCATTTTTCATCTTCCGCCGCCGAGGACAGCCACCTCCACTATTTCCACGCCGCCGGTTCCACTCTCGATCGCCGATCCACGCATTCGGCTCCGGAATCTTCATTGCCTTGGTCAGCCCCTATTTAATGAGTATTGTTGTATTGAATTATTATTTTTCTGCATTTATCTATCAGATTGGACATCATATTTGTTTGGATATCTCATATGGTAATAGTTTGTTAGATAAATATTGTGATTTGCAAGATTCATTCGCCGCGCTCTCTTGCTTAGGCCCTCCACGCGGAGGAAAGTCTAAGCTTGCTTTTGTCCAAATAAATTATTTTGTCTTGCATTGAATTATTTGTGTGGGATGATTTTAAATTATTATCTAATTTGTGATCTAACCGTCAGACTTTTGTATAACATGTAGGGTTAGTTCGCAGGTTTCCCGCCCCCTATAGATTCTCCCTGCGTCAATTACTGTGAGTTTTTATCTCTTTGATTATGCTTATATTTGAAAGTATTTTAATAATTATTTACATAATACTTTGACACAAAATATCACGACCTGTCTAAAAGCAAAGATAAGTGTTCGTCTCGGGCGAATTGTGATGCTACAGACATGGAAGAAAGAAACTTCATGTTTGTTTGGCAGGACTGGAATTAGTATTATTCGATTTAAAGTAGATAGTTTGGAGGAAAACACATTATTTTATGCGAAAGATTTATAATATAGTAGTGAAAAAAAATTAGATGCACATGTATTTTAATATATTCATGTACAAGTGGTAATACCAATTTCATTTAGCAAAAACTCCAAAAGGAACAAATATGCACTAGTTTCAAATTCTAGTATGTAATTTATTTAATCTAACAGCTGCACACGATACAAGAGAAAATGACTAATCATAATTATTACATTAAAAATGTCTGACAGTAAAAGAAAATAAAATACATACAACCTAACACAACAAAAAACAAGAAAAATTCTCCAGAGGTAGGAGCTAAGATAAATTACAAAATAAGAAGAAAAACCTTTGAACATTGATGAATGTAAACAAGTTAAAAATATTTAACTAGAAAGAGAAACAAAAATGTACGTGTACCTGTTTTTTGAAGTAATGCTAGCAATAAAGACAAATAAGCGAGTTAAGTAAAAAAAATATAATTTTTAGTCTACTCCGAAGTATATCATATTGTTAGAAAAAACAATGTAAAAGCCCACATAATGGCCCATTTAGTTTCTTCTTCTCTTTATGTATTAGTCTTACACCATGTAAATGAGACTCTTCTCTCTTTCTCCTTCCTATATATATGTACTCATATATTGTATTTACGTACTCAACAAGGATATACAAGGTTCACGTTTTCTTTCTTCATTAATTTTGTATTTCTCTACATGGTATCAGAGCCAGTGATCCCGGGCGGTCTCTGATTTTCTAACCCAACCCTCTCTGCGGTCTCTCCCCTTCTACGCGCAACTCTCTATGCGGTTTCTTAGTCTTGCTGTTTACTTGCCTCTAACCGCAAGTCTCCTTCCTCTCTCCCTTTTTATACTCTCTCTCCAATCTGCTTTGTGGGACCCACTCTCCTTTTCTCTTTTCTTTTCTGCGGCCTCTTCTCCCTAACCGCTCGGTTTCTCCTTTGTCGCTGCGGTCCTCTCTCCCTAACTGCGCCATCTCCCTCTTGTCTCTTCGGTCTTCTCCCTTGATAGCGCGATCTTCTCCTCTTGTCGTTGCATTCTTCTCCTCTTCAGACCCCTTCGGTCTCTTTCCGCTGCTCCCCGCGGTTTCCCAACGATCTGCTTATCATTGCCAACCAGCCGCATCGGTCTCTCTCTGTTCTCGTGCGGGGTGCTTGTCGCACGGATTGCTCTTGTCGCGGCTTGCTCTTGCCATATGGGTTTCTTATCGTGCGGTCTTGTCGACTTCTCTCAATACTTGCCGTTCTGCCGTACTCCGTGCTGACTGTCTTAGTCCGCTGCGGTCTCTTCTCAAGTTTGCCTGCTCAGTTTGCTGCTTTGTCCGCTGCGATCTCTTCTTAGTTCGCTGCTCTAACCGACGTGGCCTTGCCGATTAGCCTCGTTAAACCACGCCGTCGTGGTCTCTGCTCGCTGCGGCCTGGCTTAGCCGCTGTTGATCTTGCCACTGGTCGAGTGCCAGTCCGCCAGTCCTTATCTGATGTTGCCTGTTCCTTTCCGCGGTGGTCTGTTTGCTGTGCATTCTTCTCCTAGCCGCTTCTCTTAACCGCCAGTTACTTGGTCATGGATACCTCTACTGCCACTTCCACTTCTACTACTGCAGTTATTCCTGTTCCTGAACTTCGTAATGAGTTGCGCACTAACTTCATCTCTCTTACTGAAAAGAAGAATTTTGTTTAGTGGGTGCACTCTGTTGAGTGTTGCGACTCATGGTTACTCAGCAACAAGAACTTGACTATGAGGAAACATTCTCTCCAGTGGCCAAGCTCAACATTGTTCGTGCCCTCCTTTCAGTGGTTGTGCATCGTCAATGACCCTTATATCAACTGGATATCAAGAATGCTTTTCTAAGTGGCAATATACAAGAAACAGTTTACTTGCAACAACCTCCGGGGTTTGTGACCACGGGGGAGTCCTGAGTTTGTCACCTCAAGAAGTCAATTTATGATCTCAAACAATCCCCCCGGGCATGCTTCGACAAGTTCAGTAAGGTTGTGCGAAAAGTTAGTTTTACTCGGAGCTCGTCAGATTTCGCTCTGTTTACTCGACATCACACAACATGCACCGTTCTCCTTTTACTATATGTCGATGATATCCTAAATCACAGGTGATGACTCAAAGGGAATACAAATGATCAAACAACACCTGAGCTCTGTCTTTCAAACTAAAGATCTGGAGAACCTCCGATACTTCGTCGTCCTTGAGATCGCAAAATGTCTCGATGGCCTTGTCCTATCTCAACGGAAGCATTGTCTGGACTTCCTTCAGGATGCTGGTTACTCTGGATGCAAGCTGACCAATACTCCTATGGATGTCGATCATATGTTTTGTGTAGGAGGCTCGGATACAGATCTACTTATTCCAAATCCAGATGTCGATGACATCCTAATCACAGGTGATGACTCAAATTAAATACAAATGATCAAACAACACCTGCGCTTTGTCTTTCAAACAAAAGATCTGGGGAACCTCTGATACTTCCTCGACCTTGAGATCGCAAGACGTCCCTATGGCCTTGTCCTATCCCAACGTACGTACTTTCTCGACCTCCTTCAGGTTGTCGGCTACTCTGGATGCAAGCCGACTAATACTCCTATTGATATCAACCATAAGCTTTGTGCAGAAGGCTCGAATACAGATCTACTTCTTCCAAATTCAGAATACTATTGTCGTCTCGTTGGAAAGCTGATTTACCTAACGGTCACGAGACCAGACACATCCTTTGCTGTTGGGGTTGTCAACCGGTTTATGCATTCTCCTCGGATGTCTCATCTACAAGTCGTCGAACGTATCCTGAGATATCTAAAAACAGCCCCTGGTCAAGTACTGGTATACGAAACCTCTTTTTCTACTCCAACACTGGTTGCGTATTTAGATGCAGATTATGCTGGTTCTCTTGATGATCGACGTTTTACCAACGGATTTTTTACCTACTTCGGAGGTCATATTGTTACTTGGCGCAGTAAGAAACAAGCTGTGGTTGCTCGATCTTCAGCTGAAGCCGAATGCCGTTCAATGACATCTGTTGTATCCGAGCTTACTTGGCTCGAAAGTCTCCTAGGTGATATGGGAGTAAAGCTGTCCTCACCAGCTACCTTACTCTGTGACAGTCAAGCTGCAATACACATAGATAAGAATCCGGTCTTCCACGAAAGAACGAAACACATTGAAGTTGATTGTCATTTCATTCTGGAGAAAGTTCAAATGAAGAAGCTGGAATTGTGGCATGTTCCGGCTACTGACCATGTTGATGATCTTCTCACTAAGGCTCTGCCTAGTGCTCTATTCTATAAGTTCTTGTCCAAGCTGGGTGCCTACGATAATTTAGATTTCAAAAATTTGCAAAAAATAAGTCTAAGGAAATCTGAAAAAGGAGAAATGAGGAGTCCCTTACCTAAGGAAGCCAAATCCGTGCCCAAGGAAAAGAGGGAAGCCTAGTTGTCCCTCTCAAAAAACCGACCCAATCAAAGAGGAAGAAGATTGCCAGAGGAAGAGAAGGTGGTTGTCGGCCCCTTGGAGGAAAAGGAAGGAGATGTTGGTCCTTGGAGAGGAGGCTGCCGACTCTTTGGTGGAGAAAGAGGGCCGCTGAAGGAGATGTGGGAGGGTGCCGGCCTTGAGGGAGAAGGTTGCCGGCCAGAGGCGGAGGAAGAGGCATCGACCACAACAGGAGGAGTAAGAGGCGTAAACGACAACTACGGGAGCCAGAGACAACTCGCGGAAACGGGAGGAGCGGGTATGCACGCGCGGGAAAGAAAAAAACTAGCGCTAAATATGTTGATTAAGAGGAATCGTGGTGGTGGGGGGTCTGTTTAATATGTACGAAAGCTTTTTTTAGTAATTTACAAATTCTCCATAAATTAAGGGCCTGTTTGGCTAAGCTGTGGCGGTGCATGAAGTAGTGGTGCAGGAATCAGCTGTTTTGTAGTGATGGAAAAATTTATGAAACTGTTTGAAAAACTGTATTTACAGTGCTGTGTGAAATAGTGGTGCAGAATTAAACAGTGGTAGTAATAATTAAATAACCCGGTGAATTTACGAAATCTAAAAATAAATAAACAATTTGCTCAACATTAATTTTATTTAATTATAAAAGTAAATATATTAATAATAATGAGCTTCCCCAAAATATGTTTGGACGAGCCATAGATTTTTTTCCCTGATCTTGTCCGGCTCGATGCTACAATTCCAACGGGCACATTCTCGCACAATTTCAAGTACGTTCAGTATTCCAAACGGACGTCAGGATACACGTATGTGCACTCGATTCGCTCACGAGCGCTGCTGTATAACAAAGAATATACGTTAAAGAATTAATATATATTAATTAAAACATTAATATATAAAACATTTAATTATAGAATTCATTTATAACTAATTAAATGTTAATATTTAAATTAATTAACGTTAATAATTTAAATAATATAAATTATAAATTTAAATTAACGTTAATAATTTTAATATATTAATTAAAGTTATAATAAGGAATAATAATTAGAGTTATAATATTGATAACGTTAATACTTTTCACTTTTTATAATTAAATATAACTATACAAGAATAATATTATAAAACATTTTTATAAATATAAAACGTTTTTATAAAAATTAAAGTTAATGTTTTTATATTATAAAACGTTTTTATAATTAAAGTTATAATATTATAAATATAAAATGTTTTTATAAAAAAAGTTATTTAAATTTATTTTTTTTTATAAAAAATACAGCACTGCAGCCCCTTTTCCTTGAAAAGGGGCCGCAGTGCTGCAGTTGCCTGCTGCGGGCGGTGGCTTCTTGCCACCGCCCGCACTAAATTTTGGTTTGGCAGAGCGACAACAAAAACAGCTGTGTTGCCGCTCCGCCAAACAGGCCCTAAACCCCATACTTTTTTTTACAAATATATAAGTTGTTACATTCTTCTATACTTAGGATGTTTGGTCTTGTAACTTTTGAGATTTTCTCGAATGGGGCCTCGTATGACAAATATTCAGATGACAATCATTGCAACAAGATTTGCAAATCAAGGCATAAAAGTTAACTATGAATATACTGAAATAGAAAGTAGAATAAATGCAGATACTTACCAAGGTCAAGAGAAAAGTTGCGGATATGTGCTACGCATGTCAGATTCAAGCTCCCAATTATACTCCTCAGACTTGCCATTCATCTAAAGCACTTTTACCATAGGAATAGTTTTTTTTAAAGCTTGCATACTTGATACTTCACGACCTCAAAACTTTTGAGAAGTCCCCGAATGACAAAGATTCAGATGACAATCATTCCATCAAGATTTGCAGATCAAGACATAGAAGCTAACTATGAATATATTGAAATAGAAAGTAGAACAAATGCGGAGACTTACCAAGATCAGGAAAAAAGTTGCGGATACGTGCTACGCATGTCAGATTCAAGTTCCCAAGTATATTACTCAGACTTGCCATGCATCTAAAGTACTTTTACCATAAAAATAGTTTTCTTTCAAAGCTTGCGTACTTGATACTCCACGATCTTAGTGGGTTCGACTGAATACAAAAGATTGTCTTCAGAAATCACAAGAATTGCGTCAATTAGCTCAAAATTGAGAGGTAAGACTCAAGAATTCGAGAGCGAAAAATCTTTGCACGAAGTGAAGATATAACACCAAAGAGGAAAAGAAGCTAAATGACGATTGAGTGTCGACAGAATTAAGTCACTCTGGTGATGGAAGAGCACAAACACCACTTAAGTAGTTTCAACAGAGAGATTAATAAGAACACCCTCGTTTCTCTCTTATACAACTAAAGAAATATGCCTAATATTCTTCCAAGAAAAGCCTTATCACAAGATAATCACATGACCATGATCTTTAGATACAATTCCTTTCCCTCTAGCTTTCTTGAGGTAAATGAGAATGTGATTGTAGCTTCACAATGATTAGCCTTGGGGCATGCACAAAATAACGGACTAACTAACAAAAGAAATTTTAGGTTTGGTGATGATAACAAGATCAACTTATTTGTCTTCAATCTCCTAAAATTTTATGCTCCTATCAAATTTTAATTCCCCCTTCAGAAGGGGGTAGCCTGCTTGTGATGCTGATGCTTAAAAGCTAACCAGAAGGGGATACAAGAGGATTAGATAAAGCTGATAGTCAAACAAAACAAAAAAGTACTGAATACGAATATCGATTACTTGAAATTAGAGATTCTAACACATTTCATACCGTCGGGTACATAAATCATGTATTAAATACATCATATTCATTGGACAATCATGTAAATGCAACAATGATATCATGTGCGATATCAAACAAATAGTAAATTCATGTGTGTACAATCATTATTGTCGTCCTTTGCTTGACACTTTTGAAATGATTTATGATATTAATGAAAATAAATGGATACACATGTCATGTTAAGTGTCCATATCGCTTAACATGCTATGCATATTATGTTATTAATGCTATCGTACTTGAAAATATTAAATTACTCATGTCCATTTAATATTCGCAAGCGATGTATATTCTAGTGGAAATTCATATACACATAAATGTTAATTTTTCACATAAGCTCTTAACATTTGTGTTCATACCTTGTGTAAAATACAAAGAATGAGTACAAATATATAGATGAGTGAAAGAGAGAGCAATGTCCTATACAAGATGTGAGACTAAAGAGGAGAGAAAAATAACAATAAAAATACAAAATGGGCCTAGTTAAATGGGCTTCTCTAACACTCCCCCGCAAGCTGGAGCGTATAGATCATATGCACCCAGCTTGGACAAACACTGGTAGAATAAGGTACTTGATAAAGCCTTCATGAGAATATCAGCAACTTGATCAGTGCCCGGAACATGCTTTAATTCAAGTTTCTTCATTTGAAATTGTTCCCGTATGAAGTGACAGTCAACCTCGATATGTTTCGTACGCTCGTGAAACACCGGATTCTTTGCTATGTGTATGACCACTTGACTATCACAAAATAGAACAGCAGATGAAGGAAGTTTTACTCCCAAGTCAACAAGAAGGCTTTCAAGCCATGTGAGTTCAGAGACAACCGATGCCATCGATCGGTATTCAGCTTCCGCGGAGGATCGAGCGACCACGACTTGTTTTTTACTTTTCCATGTAATGAGATGACCTCCAAAATAAGTACAGAACCCACTGGTCGACCGCCGATCGTCCAGGGAACCAGCGTAATCGACATCAGAGTAAGCAACCAATGCTGGAGCAGAGGTGGAGGTTTTGTAAACAAGCCCTTGACCCAGAGCTGCCTTAAGGTACCGGAGAATCCGTTCAACAGCTTGGAGATGAGAAACCCGGGGAACATGCATGAACTGACTAACAACCCTAACAGCAAACGATATATCAGGCCTCGTGACTGTTAGGTAGGTCAACTTTCCGACAAGGCGTCTATAGTATTCCGGGTTCTGGAGAAGCAGATCATTATCAGAGGCATGAGCACAGAGCGTGTGATTTGCCTCCATCGGGGTATTAGCTGGCTTACAACCAGACTGACCAGCATTTTTTAGAAGATCGAGACAATACTTCCGTTGGGAGAGGACAAGCCCATCCGGTCGTCGTGCGACCTCAAGACCGAGGAAGTAGCGAACATGCCCTAGGTCTTTGGTCTGAAACACGGTGCTCAGATGGTTTTTGACCGCTTGAATCCGCTTTGAGTCATCCCCAGTAAGTAGGATGTCGTCAACATAAACCAACAGAAGGACGGTTGCAGTTGCGCGGTGTCGGGTGAAAAGGGAGAAGTCAGCAGAACTCCGAGTGAAACCCATATCCTGAACCACCTTGCTGAATTTGTGAAACCACGCCCGAGGGGATTATTTGAGACCATAGATGGATTTCTTTAGAAGACACACATGAGACTCCCCCGTGGTCTCAAACCCGGGCGGTTGACACATGTAAACGGTTTCCTTAATATCGTCATTCAAAAAAGCATTCTTGATATCGAGCTAATGAAGGGGCCAGCGACGGTGTATAACCACGAAGAGAAGCACACGAACCGTGTTGAGCTTGGCCACCGGAGAGAAAGTTTCCTCATAATCAAGGCCCTGCTGCTGAGTGAAGCCACGGGCCACCGGTCGGGCCTTCAGTCCGACAATAGTGCCATCCGGAGCATGTTTGATGACAAAAACCCATTTACACCCAACAGGGTGCTGACCGGGAGGTAAAGGGACCAGGGCCCAGGTCTGGTTGTCCCAAAGGGCTGTCATTTCTTCCTCCATGACAACCCGCCAACCTGGATGTTGAAGCGCCTTCTGCACAGAGTTAGGGACAGAAACAGAGGATAATGATGTGGCAAAGTGACGAAGTGACGGTGAAAGGCGATGTAGAGAGACGTAATTTGCCAGCGGATGAGCGGTGGAGGCTGGAACCGGAGCAGCACGTGGTGGAGCATCAGAGGTCGAAGCCTACTGCAGTGGGGCAACGAGATGAGGAGAACAGCGAGAATAGACCTAAATAACAGGTGGAGACGGACGGACCGGAGGCTGGGCAGGAGGAGGAGATGATGAGGAGCGGGGAACAGGGATGATAGGACGAACGACGGGCTCTGGAATGGGAACGATATGCAGAGCAGAAAAGAAGGGAAGATCTTCCCGGAAAGTGACGTCCGCAGAGACAGTAACCTTGCGGGTAGTAGGTGAATAACACACATACCCCTTTTGAATGCGCGAGTAACCTACAAAAATATATTTGGCCGCACGGGGATCCAATTTGTCGGTAGAGGGGCCGAGGTGGTGAACATAGCAAGTACACCCAAATATTTGAGGAGTAACAGGAAAAGGCGGAGTGGAGGGAAATAAGAGGCCGAACGGAGTAGCATTCTGGAGGACGGAGGACGGTAGACGGTTGATAAGAAAGCAGGCTGTGGAGAGCGCAAATTTCCAGTATGGTTTGGGAACCTTCATTTGAAGCATAAGAGAGCGAGCTATATCAAGAAGGTGACGATTCTTGCGCTCGGCGACACCATTCTGTTGTGGAGTATATGCACACGAGATTTGGTGAATAATGCCGAAGTCAGAGCAGAGGGTCGCGAAGTCATGATCAGTGTACGCTCGCGCATTGTCGGTATGAATAGTGCGAATGGGCGCAGAGAATTGAGTGCGAGTCTCAAGAATGAATGCCCGGAAGACGCGGGGAAGCTCAGAACGATCGCGAAGAAGATACAACCATGTCATTCACGAGTAATCATCAATAAATGTAAGGAAGTACCGATAGCCAAAAATACTAGTAATCTTGTACGGACCCCATATATCGGAGTGTACTAATATAAAAGGAGCGGGGCTCCGAGTACAATGAGAAGGAAATGATGAACGTGGCTGTATGCCAAAAATACAGGTTTCACACTGAAAAGCAGGAAGAAATACATCCGGGAGAGCCTTCTGGAGGACTGGGAGAGGAGCATGACCAAGACGTCGATGCCAATCTGATGAGGAGATATAGGAGAGGAGAGTAGGAGAGTCATCAAGAAGGTAGAGCCCGTCCTGCAGTCGCCCCCTACCAATGATAATCCGCGTCTGCTGATCCTGTATCAGAAAAGAAGAAGTAAAGGTCACCGAGCAATGTAAATCATTAGTAAGACGACCAGCAGAAAGTAAATTGAAAGGAGAGACCGGAACATGAAGAGCCGAGTGCAGGAGAAGAGAAGAGGTGAGAGGAATATCAGCACATCCAGAGACAGGGACACAAGCCCCATTGGCCACAGTAATGTACTTTGGGTGAGGGGAAGACAAGTACTGAGGCGGCCGAACAGAGGTGATGTGATGAGTGGCACCAGAATCGAGGATCCATCACGGGCCAGAGGAGAGGCAGACGATACCTTCATTGGAGATGGAGGCAGCGGAGGCAACCGAGGCTGGCGGGCGGCTGAGCAGTCCATGAAGATGCTGGAGCTGGAGGCGAACCTCGTCGAGGTCAGTATGAGTGGGAGAGGAGTCGGTGGCAGCAATAGACGCCTGCGGACGAGGAGGGCGATCATGTTTGCGATAACACGTGGCTTCAAGATGCCCATCTTTGCCGCAGAATGAGCACTTAGGCCGAGGCCGTCCACCTCGACCACGTCCCCGAGAATCAGAGCGGCCTCCACGGACTGAAGAGGGAAGAGGCAGTAAAGGAGCAGGGACCTGCTGGACAAGAGCCGGAGAAGGAGGTCCAGACACATCCGGAGGCGGGGTTATTTTGAGAAGCATTGAGCACACATCTGAGAATGACGGTTTAATAGTAGAGGAGAGGATGTGAGCCCGTACACTGTGAAGGTGATGGGGGTAGCCGAGCCATCATCATGGATATACCCACAGCTTCCTTTTGGGCACGTTGGGCAGCGAGGTCCACAGTAGGAAGACCGAGCCCTAGCAACAAAGGAGGTTAGATCGGTCGCACCACTGTTATCAAGGGTCTAGAGAGCAGTGATAATTTCATACAGATGGTGGAGACTATCCTTGCCGGAGTAAAGGGTATGGAGCTCGTCCCACATGCCTTTGGCTGTCTCGTGGTACATGGCCAGACGATAGGATTCACTATCAAGAGAATTAAGTATCTATGTCTGCACACGACCATCATTGCGTAACCAATCGTCAGTAGGAGTACCGGTAACCACCTGGGTCAAGTGATGAAGAAACCCCCTGGATTGCAGGACCCGATGAACAGAATGCGCCCATTCGACAAAATTCTTCTTGCCAGTCAGAGATATAGTAGTAATACGGAGTTCATCCTGTATTTCTGGAATAGAGGCCGGGCGGTCTGCAGGAGGAGCTGCCGTGCCGGTAGAATCAACAGAAGAATTCATGGTGAAGGGAAGCGGCTAGGAGAGCAGACCGGCAACAGAGGAGTCCGCGCGACTAGAACGGAGACCGCCTGGTCACGATGTGAAGACACCAGCGGCAGGAGGAGGTCGCGAACAGAGGCGGATAGAGACCAGCGGACAGAGACAATCCACACGGATAAACAAAGAAGGAGGCGCCCGGTAGAGAGGTCACGGGCGGACAGAGAACAAACCGCGCGGATAGGAGGAGGAGAGGACCACGACCTAAATGCGGGAGGCAACAGTCCGCACGGTCTGGCTGAGCACAACAGCGGTCAGAGAAGGAGGCCACGAGAGGGCAGAGAGAAGAGACCGCGAGTAAAGAACACTCAAGCGGATAGAAAGAGGCCGCGACGAGCAACAGGCCGTGGCGAGCAAAGAAAGGACTTTACAACAAGGCTGAAAGCGGCGATCAGGAACAGGCCGCACGAGAAGGATTCTGCGACAAGGCAGGAGCAGAAAGGGGCGCGAGAAGGACTCTGCGACAAGGCACAAAGCGGCGAGCAGGAACATGCTGCAGGAGGTCGCGCCGAATAGCAGGAGGGAGACCGCGCGAGAAGAGAATTCGGTCTGTACCAGGAACAAAAAGGGAGAGGTGGACCCCACGGGAAGGCTATAAGAGGCCTGAGGGGAGGGGTGGAACCACGGAGAGGAGAGGGAAGAAGAGAAGCAAAGAGGATAGGCAAGACAAGGCCGCAAGAGATCGAGCGGCAAGAGAGGGCAGCGGACAGAAGGTCAGTTCGCAGCAGGCCGCAGGCACGGAAGAGAGACCACAGACAGAGAGTCGGTTAAGCAGAGGGAAGCCGCCCAAGGAGGACTGGTCGCTCTGATACCATGTAGAGAAGAGAAAAACCAACCTTGTATATATGTTCACTTGTGTAAAATACAAAGAATGAGTACAATTATATAGATGAGGGAAAGAGAGAGCAAGGTCCTATACAAGATGTGGGACTAAAGAGGATTGAAATAACAATAAAAATACAAAATGGGCCTAGTTAAATGAGCTTCTCTAACACTACTCATACTTATGAGTGTAGTATGAGTGTTTTAGCCGAGAACAACAAGTAATCACAAGATGAGTAAAGAAATGATGCATGGATATATATTTATATAATGAAATTCAAAATATATGAAAATTGTAAAATACTTTATCTTTAGAAGCCTAACCTCCCTCTGATACCAACTATTACGACCCGTCTAAAAGCAAAGATCAAAATATGAAAGTGAAGGGATAGATACTACTCTAGAGGGGGGGTGAATAGAGTTATCAAATTTTGTACAGACAAAACTTAATATTCTACCCAACTCCCTTGGAGTGAAGTGCGGAATGAAAAGATTATAGATATTGATTTAACCTTAAAGCCTAACACAAGTGATGTGTACAAACACAAGCTAACTGTAATTACAGTTAAGCTTGGAAAAACCTAATCAGCAACTAGCAACCTAGCTATATCTAATCACAGCCACAATGCAGGAATTAAACAATGGAATCCAGACGACACAAGGAAATTTATAGTGGTTCCCCAAACAACTTGGGTACGTCCACTCTTCTACCCACACGGTAGGAATCCACTCAGGTTTTTGATCAGGTGCCCTGCCACCAACAGGATCTGCTTCAGGTAGATCCAGAAACCCTTTAGACTTTTGATCAGGTGTCTAAAAACCAAGCACAGGTTTTTGATCAGGTGCCCTGCCACCAAGGGATACTTTTGAAGGGAGTAATAACTCTGTACAGGAGGGGGAAGAAGGTTAAGATGTCTTCTCTATTTTACAATAGATTAGAGAAGCACAAAAACTTGCACTGAGCTAGAATGCTCTAAAGAATCAAGGCTCCCCCTGGCTCAAGAATGTCCAGGTGAAGTCTTGCTTCAGTGCAGAGAAACTCTTCAGAAAGTTCTGAAGGAAAGAGCTACAGGAAGAAAGTAAATAATAAAATCAAAGTTCTTCAAGCAGCTATCTTCTTCTTCTTCTTCTTCTTCAAAGGAACTCTGAGTTGAACTTCCTGAAAGCAGGAGAACTCAGGTGAAGAAGAGATGAAGATCTTAACACTTCTCAGTTAGATGGAGATTGCTGAGAGCAGGAAGCTTGAACTTGATGAAGGCTTGAGTGCTTGAGAATATGTGTAACACTGGTTAGCTATTAGCTAGCTTGAATCCTTCTTCAAAGGGTCCTTTATATAATCATCAGCAAGCAACGGCTCTCTTCCATTTGAATTATTTGTCTTCTTCTAAGCCTTGAGACCTGGGCTGTAAATATCAAGGAGACAGAAATATCTCTGCAGCAAAACATTCTATAAAGGGAATAAACCACTTTCTAAGAAGCTGCAGGCTTAAATCAGATAACAGAAGGACTAAATAAAGTCACATCAGAAATAATCTCTTTATAGCAAAAGAAGACTTTTCAGTCTAACGGCTATAAAGGGCTGACAATAGATAAAGTAAATTAAAATGACAGCTAATAAGACAACCAACTTTATCTTAAAAAGATTTGACTCAGGCAAAAGAGATGGAGCAAATATTGTCTGGTTATTTTATCATACAGCTTAAAATACTGTGCCAGAAAATGTATTAATTAATTAAATATAATAAATAAATACAAAATACAAAGGCAGACAGAAAACGTCGAACGACCTTCGAAGATCGTCGAACTATCGGGCAGATAGTCGAACGATCCAGATAGTCGACCTATCGAAGAAGATAGTCGAGCTACCCCGGCAGATAGTCGAACTATCAGAACAGATAGTCGAACTATCAGATAGTCGATCTATCAAGGACAGATAGTCGAACTATCAAGCGCACAGAGATAGTCGACCTATCAAGCAGATAGTCGACCTACCTCAGAAAACAGATAGACGAACTAACAAAGCAAACTAGATAGTCGATCTATCAGCAGATAGTCGATCTATCAGATAGTCGACCTATCAGGACAGATAGTCGAACTATCAAAGGCAACAGATAGTCGAACTATCAACAGATAGTCGAACTATCAAGACGAAACAGATAGTCGATCTATCAACAGATAGTCGAACTATCAAGACGGAACAGATAGTCGACCTATCAACAGATAGTCGAACTATCAACTCAGACGAAGCGTCGACCAACTAATAGACGATCGTCGATCAGCCGATAGACGATAGTCGAGCGGCGTTCGACTATCGTCGAACGAAAAACTTAACCAAATTCTCAATCTGGAAAAGTGAGGACTCTACAGCTAGACTCCTAACCATTGATCATAAGTATTTCTTGGGTCAAGGGGCACAAAGGAGAGGACTAAACTCAAATCAAAACTAGGGTACCAACAAAATATGCCTTGGGCGGGTCGTGATGTCACAGACATGAGAGAAAAAACTCCATATTTGTTAGGCAGGAGAGGAATTAATATTATTAGATTTAAATTAGATAGTTTGGAGGATAATACATTATTTTTATGCAAAAGCTTTAAAATATGTTAGTGAAAAAAATTAGATGCGAATGTATTTAATAAACTCATGATACAAGTGGTGATATTTCATGCAATAAAATTTCTGAAGGGAATGAATATATACTAATATCAAATTCTAGTACGTAATTTATCTTAGTCTGATAGTTGTCCATGATACAAGAGAAAATAACTCATCATAATTATTAAATAAAAGAAATGTCCGACAGTAAAAGATTTAAAATACATAAATCCTGACACAACAACAAAGAAGATAAACCTCCAGAAGTTGGAGCTTGACGCATGTCAGGCTCAGACAGTAGGCGGTGCAGTTAAGGACGCTAAGGAAAATTTCAAAACAAAAAGAAAAAAAATCTCAGAACATTGATAAATGTAAGGTAAAAATACTTAACTAGAAAGAGAAACAAAAATGCACATGTATCGATTTTCATGAAGCAAAGCTAGCAAGACTGACAAGTAAGTGAGTCAAGTAGAAACAATATTAACCTACTCCGAAGTATAACATATATTTATTCATGTAATGACATAAGTTGTAACCAATAAAATGTGTAGGTGCTTTTATTTGATGCATAAGAGTCTTCAAGTTCAGAGTCAAGGCTTATCAGAGAATTTATGCTTGCTATGACCATTTAATTGTTCTCGCTATGAAGTCTAAAGGGAATTCAAGTTAAAAAATTGTATCAATTAAACACTACATTTCAATGATTACTTATGATGTAAGAAACGAACTAGAAACAAGCCGGAACGGGTATAACTGAAATTTTATTATAAGAAAAAGGTATCTATTACAAAGGTATGGCCTCCCTTATATAGAATGGAGGAGATGGGAGAGAATACAAATACCCAATGTGGGATTAAAAATACAAAAGACATCATCTACAAAGCTAACCGCCAAACCGCCAAGGAGACCGCCTAACCGTGCGGTTAGTAGGAACTAACCGCCCGGTCACTATCAGAGAACACGCAGCCGACCACCGAGATCCCAGAGATTAGCCGGCAGACCGCCTGGCAACCAAACCGCCAGACCGCCCGGCTACCAAACCGCCAGATTAGCCGGGCTGACCGCCCGGCCACCAGACCGCCAACCTTAGCCGCCTGTCCGCCCAGGTCTATACATCAACACTCCCCCTCAAGCTGGAGCATAGATGTCAATCATGCCTAGCTTGCTGCAAATGTGGAAGAAAGAGGCGGACACAGGTTTTGTGAATATATCTGCCAGCTCTTTCTCCGAGGTAACAAACGGAGTGCAAATCTGGTTCTTCAACACTTCTTCTCGAATGAAGTGACAATCAACCTCTATGTGCTTTGTTCGCTCATGGAATACCGGATTTTTGGAAATGTAGATCGCAGCCTTGTTGTCGCAGAACATGGGAAGAGGATAGTTATAGACATCTCCTAGATCCAGCATGAGAGCCCGCAACCATTTTAACTCACACGTGGTTGATGCCATGCTGCGATATTCTGCTTCCGCACTAGACCTGGAGACGACTGACTGCTTCTTGCTCTTCCAGCTAACCAAGTTTCCTCCAACAAACGTGCAAAATCCGGAAGTAGACTTGCGATCCCCTTTGTCGTCCGCATAGCTAGCGTCGGAGTACGCTTCAACTCTTAGGTGACCGTTTTTCTGAAAGAGAAGACCTTTCCCAGGTGCGGACTTCACATACTCCAATATCCTTAGAGCAGATTGAAGATGACATTCCCTAGGCGACTGCATAAACTGGCTGACCTTTCCCACTGCATAGGAGATGTCTGGTCTGGTCATCGTAAGGTAGATGAGTTTGCCAACAAGACGTCGATACCTCGTAGTATCCAATAGAGGAGGTGATTCGTCTGTCCATGTCTTGTCTTCTCCAGGGGCCATGGGACACGGGCAGGTTTAGCACCCGTCAACCCTGCCTCTTTCAACAAATCAAGAGCATACTTCCGTTGGGAGAGAACCAAGGAACCCGGTTTCCGAGAGATTTCAATTCCCAAGAAGTATTTTGGAGAGCCCATATCCTTCGTGACTAGGTGTTGGCGGAGATGGACCTTCGTCAAGGCTACACCAGCTTGATCGTCGCCAGTGAGAAGAATATCGTCCACGTAAACAGCTAGCACAACCAGACCCGAAGATGTCTTGCGAATGAACAAGGAGTGATCAGCCGAACTCCTGGTGAAACCGATAGCCCCAACGATGCTACTGAACTTATCGAACCACGCCCTGGGACTTTGCTTTAGGCCATAGATGGCCTTCTTCAACCGGCATACTTGAGTCTCCCCCTGAGCAACATACCCAGGAGGTTGCTCCATGTAGACGTCCTCGTGAAGGTCACCATAAAGGAAGGCATTCTTGACGTCCAACTGCGAAATAGGCCAATCCTTGTTGACCGCTACCGATAAAAGGACCCGAATGGTGCTGAGGCGAGCAACTGGCGAGAACGTGTCAAAGTAATCAACACCATAGGTCTGAGTAAACCCTTTTGCAACAAGACGGGCTTTGTACCGGTCCACACTGCCATCAGGACGGAACTTGACAACAAACACCCAGCGACAACCAACCACATCCGTGCCAAAAGGAGGAGGCACAAGGGTCCAAGTGCCCCGGTCAGAGAGAGTAGCAATCTCGTCATCCATGGCAGCCTTCCAGTGAGGAATATCAAGGGCTTCCTGGTAGGTGCGAGGTGTGGTAGTCGCGGAGATGGCTAGGGCGAAGTCCCTGCGAGAAGGTGTTAGCTGATCATAAGAAATAACAGCTGCCAGCGAGTGCTGGGTGCACGTCCGAACCCCTTTGCGAAGGGCAATGGGCAGCTCCAGGTCCTCGAGTTCCTCAGTCGCCGGTGCATCCGTGGCGGAGATAGCTGGCCCGGGAGAAGAGAGAGACGACCGAGGGGACGAGGGAGAAGGATCATGATCAAGAGAAGGAGCGGCTGGTGGAGGTGGTGATGGAGGAAGCTCAAGAGAAGTGGATGTGGTGGAGAGAATGGGTGGAGAGGTCGAGTCGGTAGGAGAGAAGAGGGAGGTTCGATCCATCGACCTGTGGGAGATCAGAAGAGAAGTAGGCGGCATTCTCAAAGAATGTCACATCCGCCGAGACGAACTGCTTGCGATGAACAGGGTCAAAGCAGCAGTAACCTTTTTGAGTTGAGGAGTAACCCAAAAAGATACACTTCGTAGCACGAGGGGACAATTTGTCGCGAGTCGCGGCAGGGCTATGAACAAAGGCAGTGCACCCAAAAATGCGGAGTGGTAAGGGAAAGGGGTCCTTGGAGGGATAGAGGATGGAAAAAGGGGTTTTGCCTTTGAGGACGGTAGAGGGAATGCGATTGATGAGGTAGCAGGAGATGAGGACCGCGTAGCCCCAATAGCTACGAGGAACATGCATCTGCGTCATGAGAGTGCGAGCGACATCGAGGAGGTGACGGTTTTTACGTTCCGCCACCCCATTTTGCTGGGAGGTATAGACGCAGCTAGTTTGATGAATGATGCCATGTTGCGTACAGAAAGAAGCGAAATCACTACTCAGATACTCTTTTGCATTATCAGAGCGAAAAATTTTGACAGAAGCATCAAATTGATTTCTAATCATATAATAAAATGAAGTCCATACAGAAAAAAGTTCGGAGCGATCCTTTAAGAGATACACCCACGTACAGCGAGAATAATCATCAATAAAGGTTACAAAATAGGAACTTCCACGCCCGATGGTAAGGGTAGGGGAAGGTCCCCAAACATCCGAGTGAATAAGGTCGAAGGGCTTGGAAGAGCCACGACCTTGCTTAGGAGGAAAGGGGGAACGGTGATGCTTGCCCAGTTGACATGCATCACAGTGGAGAGGAGAGTCCTGCTGAGGGAGGTGAGGAAACAGCTGGTGGATGAGACGCGAGGGAGGATGCCCCAGGCGAAGGTGCCACTGAAGAAGATCTGTAGAAGCGGGAGAGAAGACTGTAAGAGCAGATACATCATCAAGGAAGTAGAGACCGCCCCTCTCAGTCCCAGTAGCAAACGTCCGCTTGGAGTCCGGGTCCTGAAACGAACAAGGAGTAAATGTTACCGAACACTGAAGTTGCTTGCAAAGAGAAGTAACCGACAATAAATTGCACGGAAACTTGGGCACATAAAGAGTATCCGCCAGGCGAAGGGACGGAGTAACTTGAACCATGCCCGTTCCATGCACCGGAGAGGGAGAACCATCCGCAACGAGAACAGGGGGCAACCGATCATGTGTTTCTAGGAGAGAAAAGCACTGAGGATTGCCCGTCATATGATTAGTGGCGCCAGAGTCGATTAGCCATTTACCTTGGGTAACCACGTGGGCACTACCTGAAGTCGTGGCCACGGAGGCAGATGGCTTGGAAGAAGGAGGAGTATCACCAGCGGGACGAAGATGCGGATGCTTTGTCCAGCAGCGGTCAACTAAGTGTCCTGGGCGGCCACAATGAGTGCAGAGGTAGCGAGAAGGGCCACGCCCTCCAGAGTGGTTACCACGACCACTAAATCCACCACGATGAGCCTGGTGGGCATAGGCATCCGGAGCCGGAGGAGCGGCAAGCAAGGGGCGTTGGAGCAGAGAGGTAACAGCGGCGATGCGGGCAGCAGTAGCATCCAGGGTCGGAGACTCGGCCTCGCCAAGAATTTGCTGCCGGATCATATCGTATGAGTCCGGAAGCCGCAGAAGGTAACAGACCACTAGGAGCTCCTGGAAGTGCTTCAGCTGAGTGGCCACATCTGCCGAGAGAGGACGATGTTGTAGAATCTCAGCTCCAAGGGCTTGGACTTGTTGGTAAGCTGCAGGAGGGGACATGGACTGGCGAGCAAAGAGATCCGCGTAAAGGGTATAGATGCGAGATGTTTGTCCCCCCTTGGAGTAGAGAGCGGCCAAGTGATTCCAAGCTTGTTTTACCGTCTCATCGTGACGGATTACAGGAAGACATTCATCAGACAAGCTGTTCGCCAGCCAAGTACGAACCAGCGCATCATTCGCATCCCAGTCAGTAAACTGGGCAGAGTCCGCAGGGGGAGGGTCATCGGTAAGATGATGACGCTTGCGCTGAGAGCGGAGAAGAAAAGTGAAGGAGACACTCCAGTCGGGATAATTGGGCCCAACAGCTTAGAGACGGTGCCAAGATTCCCGGAAGCAGGAGGAGGAGGAGGAGGCGGTGGAACAACGACAGTAGACGAGGTGGAGCCATCAGAATTGGTCATCCTGGAAGAGAGGCCGCGCGGTTAGGAGGAGAGACCGCAGCGGGTAACAAGGGAAACCGGGCGGGAAGAAGAAGAAGCCGCGCGGATAGAGAGAGCAAGAAGACCGCGCGAACAAAAAACAAACCGTGGCGGGCAGAGAGGCCGCCCAAACAAGTCAGAACTCGTGCGAACAGAGAGAAATCGCGCGGATAGGAAGAAAAATATCTGCAGCGGTCACGATGGCAAACACCAGCGGCCAGAGAAGCCACGACCAAGCCGCAGAACCAAACAGAGGGAGAGAAGTCGGGCGGCTAGAAGACAGACCGCGCGAACAGAAGAGGAGGATAGAAGAATCCACTGGAGAAGAGAGCTTGCACGAGCTGAAAGACAGGCCGCGGAGAGAGGGCAGAGGTCGCACGGACAGAAGAAAACACAATCAGGAGGACTAGAAACCTCCCTCTGATACCATGTAAGAAACGAACTAGAAACAAGCCGGAACGGGTATAACTGAAATTTTATTATCAGAAAAAGGTATCTATTACAAAGGTATGGCCTCCCTTATATAGAATGGAGGAGATGGGAGAGAATACAAATACCCAATGTGGGACTAAAATACAAAAGACATCATCTACAAAGCTAACCGCCAAACCGCCAAGGAGACCGCCTAACCGTGCGGTTAGTAGGAACTAACCGCCCGGTCACTATCAGAGAACACGCAGCCGACCACCGAGATCCCAGAGATTAGCCGGCAGACCGCCTGGCAACCAAACCGCCAGACCGCCCGGCTACCAAACCGCCAGATTAGCCGGGCTGACCGCCCGGCCACCAGACCGCCAACCTTAGCCGCCTGTCCGCCCAGGTCTATACATCAACATATGATATTAATGAATTAAATGATTCATAGTTTGTGATTCTAGCATACACAAATTTACGTCAAGGGGAAAATCAGATCATGAAACTATCTTTACCCAGGTCTCGCAACTAAAATATGCATGAGAAGCGAAATTCGATGACACAAAAAATTAGTTAGTTAGCTTTATACTTTGCGGGTTCAAGTATTCGCGAGTGGTAAGATTAGTATGCATCATTTCTCTTTGGGATAATACTTACTCATCTAGATTAAACCATTCTAAGACGCTATTATCTTCCATTTAAACATGTGTATGATCCGATATTATATAAAACACAAATCATCCGTTTGCTAATAAGAAATATTAACAATTATCAGTAAATGGTCCCTCTGAAAGAACACATGAATAAAGACGCCATCAATTAATTTACAAATACGCTATCAATTAACAAAATCTCTATAACTATGCTATCAATTAACAAAATCTCTATAACTATGCTATCAATTAACAAAATCTCTATAACTATGCTATCAATTAACAAAATCTCTATAACTATGCTATCAATTAACAAAATCTCTATAACTATGCTATCAATCAACAAAATCTCTATAACTATGCTATCAATTAACAAAATCTCTATAACTATGCTATCAATTAACAAAATCTCTATAACTATGCTATCAATTAACAAAATCTCTATAACTATGCTATCAATTAGCAAAATCTCTAAAACTATGCCATCAATTAAACCCCATACTTAATTTTTATAAATATATGGGTTGTTACAAAAATGTTTTTTTTATGCGCATTTCATTGAAGAAGTTTAACATTTTGAAAATTACCGATACATTAACATCGCTAAAAACCTAACATGGAATATCAAATGAAAGCAATGGACCTTTTGAGGGGAAGTTTATAAATAAATTATATTTTCTATATTTATGATAAGAGCTACAGAAGAAAAGAACGAGAAAAGATTAAAAAATAAATAAGAAGATATAAAATGCATATGCATAACAAATGTTAAGGGTGATTCCATGTTAGGGGTTTGCCTACGAAAGAGAAACTTTCCAGACTATGAAGGTAGTAAGCCTGTTGCATGTAAACAAAATTGCCCTGGAATGGAAGGCTATGCTCTAACCAGGCGGCCGTTAAAGGTCTTTTACGTTTGAAGATAGCCCTTGCTAGATATAGGAAATTGTTGATAACCTCATGAGGGTGAGCCCAAGAATATGAAAAGAATCCCTTAATATTTCTTGACTCTATAAAATTAAAGAGAATACTATATAATGATTGAGAGTGAATAAAAGAAAGAATATAGAGAACCGAAGAGTAAGTAATATAATAATTTGGAATACACATATCGTTACACAATCAATATACATTCTGTTACTATTACAATTGAATGTTATTTATACTACACTTTAAATATGTATGAATATTGAATACCGTCTCTCCTTGTTTTCTTGAATAGTAATTGAAGAGGTAAAATATTCACTTAGTCATGCTGTTTATGACTAAACTCGCTGGTTTCACATTTTTAGGATGTTGAAATAACCCCAAGTATTTCTAAGAAAGCTAGCTAACTGAGGAGGAAATACACAAATGGGCTTAGGACTTATTAAAGTTATTACTTAAAATATTTATCGGGATTGAAGAAGCTCAGGAAATGCATACGGAATTGTGCGAAGATTGACAATATGTTTTTTTGTAATCAAATAGATTAGATACTTGTATGTTTATTGTGCATGCTTCTGCAATGTGCTACGTTGAATGATTTTAAAATAAGCCCATATTCTGAATTAATTATGGGGACCGGAAAGAGACCTCACTAGCCATATCCACATCAGTTATCAGTCTTTGGGCCCGACCCCTTAGGGTCCTTATCTACCAATCCAACATGGACAAAACGCTTCCGGCCTTTCAGCCCCCTGAACTTTTTGACACATCTAACGTAAGTACGTAACAACCCTAAATAGTTTAACAACAAGTCAAATGCCCGACTGACACTTGTTATATGAAGTAAACTAAACTAAACAACAATAAGAAAATTGGTATATAACATGAAAATAACCAAATTACTCAGCCGAAAGAAAATACTAAAGCTAAGGTTAAAGAAATGTCTCAAATGCTAATTTACAGAGCCAACTTAAATATAAAATACAAAAAGTCTAAAATACCGAAAGTTTAAATAAGGCTGATACCTTTAAGTCCATAAAAATAATACAACAAATTGAAAGGGAAACACAAGCTAAATTTGAAGGAACCCTCAGATGCTTATCCTAAGCGAATATCCCGACCAGTATTCTCTGAAAAAGAAATGTTTAAAGACAAGGTCAGTTCATTTGTTGAGTAAAACAAATTCTTCCTCTTAGTGACACTGGATTGACATAAGGATTATATTCGTGTTTTAAAGACAATAATTTATACTAAAGAAAAGTTTACTAGGGTTCTATGTATGCTTTGTTAAGAAAATATTTTTCAAACATAAATTTGTTTTTCTTTGTTTTGATGAGGTACTACATTTTTCTTTAAATTCGGAATCAATAAAGTGTAGGAGATCTATGTTTCTACTTTATATCAAATGTTGAAGTGACTTTTGTTCACTTTTTTCTTATTCTTAATTGCATAAATTACTAAGCACATCCTAAAGATTTGATTCTCTAATGGTGAAGTGCTCTATTGCGTCTCAGTCATGGACACAGATTCACATCTAACATCTTTAATGGGGTGTCGACTTTTCCATTTTTCCTCATCCAAAAAGAGCTGGCCTTTTAAGAAAAAAAATTGTAAGTCAAAGGAAATGAGAAGAAGAGAGGAGAGAAAGACTGCTGGGCCCGAGTTTCATTCCTAACTTGTTACTCATGAAAAAGAAAGAAGAAACCCTTATCCAGATCATCAAACCTCTGGAGACTCGCTACTAGCAATCGGCTTATCAGCCAACATGTACGAAATGAAGGACAAGAGAGCTAAATACAAGCTATGAAGCCACGATTGGCCATATTTAAGCTTCTATTCCAGCCACCAAAATGCATTTCAGCAGAAAGAAAAAGAAGAAGCGAGGAGAGGAAAGAGGAAAAGAAATGCTTACAGTGAAGAAGGTGAAGGAGATGGATTAAGCTTGATCCTTTCCAAAACCTTCCAAAATCGATGTTGCAACTTAAATAAGTGCTATAGTAGGGCACGACTGTCGTCAAGAGGAAGAAGCGGCACATGCGTCAAGAGAAGGAATGCCGCCGAAATCCTGTAGAGAGAGAGTGAGAGAGCAAGATAAAGGAAGAGTGTGAGAGGGGTTGTGAGTCATCAGCCAAGAACTGCGAGTACGAAGAGGAGCGAGCGACTTGATGGGGAAGAAAAGAGAAGCTACTTCTCGATTTATAGGGAGGAGCCCGAACCGAACTTCCTTAATACATAAAACTTATTTATTTTAAGTAATTAAACCAAACCACCAGCTATTTAATCAATACAAAACTGGCCGAGTAATCACGAGTCACTTACAACCAAGCCAGCCCAATTAAATGTTAAGTTGACTTCCATATCCTGTATCCATCCACCACTTTAAAATCAAAGGCCACCTTTGATGTAAAATCTTCAAACAAAATACTCGTTAGTTAATTAAGCACTGGCAGATAAAAAAATCTTTTCCGAAAAAAAATCATCGTAAATTCTGTCGATAAAATAATCTTCACAACAATAAATAAGTGATGAAAACGTCCAAAATCCTTTCTACGACATTGCTTTTTTTTATTATCATAGTGAATTTATTTTAAGGTAACAAGTTCGAGTACTAGAAGCAGGCTCTTGCAAAAATCTAGGGAAAGGTTTGCCTACATTTCACCCCTGTGGTGGGACCCTTCCCCGGACCCTCGCTGCGCGGGGATGCTTTTTGCATCGGGCTGCCCTTTTTTAGGGAATTTCTTAATTTTTAACAAATGTTTCGATGTTACACCATGTGACTCAATCCTCAAACCCCTTCCGAAAAAATCTACCTATCATCTTCCTACTTACGGGTCCTCAAACACAATGAAGGTTTAAAATGACAATCCGTGTGAAAGTAGTCTGATGGTTAAATTTGATTTTCTTATTCTCCATGTAACACAGCCATTAGACACATTTATAAAGTTGGAGTTAAAGCATTGGTATAAAAAAATTCTAAGTTAACATAAATAAATGTTCTTCAAATTAAATTGTGTGAAGTTGCTTCAATACCTCCAATGTTCAAAAATGTAGAGAACAATGGAAAAACCTTGTATATACTTTTTCAAGTGTAAAATACAAGAGAGAGTACAAATATATATGAGAAGAGAAGGAGAAAGAATCCTATACAAAAGATGTGGGACTAAAGGAGAATGAAGAGATGGGCCTAGAAATGGGCCTTTACATCATTTTTCCCTATATCATCTAACACTCCCCCGCAAGCTGGAGCGTACAAGTCGTAGGAACCAAGCTTGGACAAGAACTGGTAATACAACTTGCGAGGTAATGGCTTGGTAAAGACGTCAACAACTTGCTCAGCCGCAGGAACATGTTTAAGCTTTAGCTCCTTTGATTGAACCTTTTCTTGAACGAAGTGACAGTCAACCTCAATATGTTTAGTCCGCTCTTAGTCCGCCATGTGATAAGATTTCCTCCAAAGTATGTACAGAAACTAGTAGTAGAACGTTGATCATCCAATGAGCCCGCATAATCCGCATCCGAGTATGCAATAAGAGAATGGGAGGAAGATGGCTAATACACAAGTCCTTGCCCAGGGGAAGTCTTCAGACACCTGAGAATGCATTCCACTGTCTGAAGGTGAGAAACCCGTGGGGTATGCATAAACTGGCTGACCACACCAACTGCATATGATATATCTGGTCTTGTAACTGTTAGGTATATCAGTTTTCCCACAAGACGACGATAGTATTCCGGATTCTTTTTGTAGACAATCAGACTCAGATCCCTGAGTACATGTGTGGTTGACTTCCATCGGGATTTCCGCAGGTTTGCAACCCGAGAGACCAACATCTTGCAAAAGGTCAATGCAATACTTACGTTGGGATAAGATAAGGCCATCAGATCGTTGTGCTACCTCCAGCCCAAAAAAATATCGAAGATTTTCCAGATCTTTGATTTGAAAGATAGAGTTTAAATATTGCTTAACATGTTGTATCCCAGCGGAGTCATCACCAGTGATCAGAATATCATCCACATAAACCGGAAGTATTATAGTCCCAGTTTATTGGTGACGAGTGAAGAGAGAAGAATCTGTCGAGCTTTGTTTGAAGCCAACCTCACGAACGGCCTTGCTGAATTTTCCAAACCACGCTCGTGGAGACTGTTTGAAACCATAAATAGATTTGCGAAGTAAACATACACGAGACTCCCCCGTGGTCTCAAACCCAGGTGGTTGATGCATGTACACCATTTCAAGAAGATCGCCATTCAAGAAAGCATTCTTGACATCCAGCTGATGTAGGGGCCACTTGCGATGAACAACTAAGGAGTGCAAGACCCGAACCGAATTTAATTTTGCCATTGGGGAGAACGTTTCCTCATAATCAAGGCCGTACTGTTGGGTAAAACCCCACACTATAAGACGATCCATTAAGCGATCAACTGCCCCATTTGCGGTATGTTTGATAGTAAAGATCCACTTGCAGCTAACACAACTGTGATCAGGAGGAAGAGACAAGATCCCAAGTGTGATTACCCCACAAAGCAGTCATCTCTTCATCCATGGTAGTACGCTACCTCAGATGCTGGAGGGCTTCCTGCACAGAGTTAGGTATAGAGATAAAGGAGAGTCAGAGGGAGCAAAGGTAAGAAGAGGCAGAGAGAGCCGATGTAGAGAGACGTAATTGGCCAAGGGATGTGCTGTCGAGGGGGATGCCGGATCAACAGGTCGCGAGATCACATCGGTAGAGGGAAGCTGCTGCAGGGCATCTGGACGTGGATGACGACGAGTGTACACTTGAATGATAGGAGATTTTGAGGGGATTGGTGGTGGTGGTGGTGTGGGAATCAGAAGCAGAGGAGTAGGTAGAAGTGGTGGAAGTGGAGACGTTATGGGTAAGGTGGGCCGAGGTAGCGGAGGAGGAAGAAGAGGATCAGAAGGACTGTTGTGATATCGTTGGTCTTCATGAAAGGAGACATCAGCAGACACAACCACCTTACTAGTGATATGATAAAAGCAGAAATACCCCTTCTGAGTGCGGGAGTACCCAACAAACATATCTTTGGTAGCACGAGAGGCGAGCTTGTTAGTAGAAGGATCAAGATGGTGGGCATAACATGTACACCCAAACACTCGGGGTGTGAGAGAAAAGAGAGTCGTGGATGGGTAATGGAGAGTAATGGGTGCCATAAAGTTGAGGTCGGGTGTAAAGCATTGCGGTTGATGAGGTGACAAGCTGTTTAAACTACAAAGTTCTAATAAAGAGGAGGAACCTGCTTTTAGATCATGAGAGATTAGCCACATCAAGGAGGTGGCGATTCTTCCGTTCCGCTATGCCATTCTGTTGAGGGTGTTGGATCTAATGACCAACCTTAGAGGGGGGGGGGGGGAATAAGGTTTTGGACGTTTATTGGGAATTCAAAATATTTTAGTCATGAAAAAAAAGTTCTGGAAGCTACCGCGGGGTGTTAGGTTGCTAACGCGCGGCAGTAGGTCACAAATCTCGTTTTTCTGGGCAAATTCCTCCTTGGTGATGTACGCACCCAATCACAATGCTATGAGCAGTAAATAGAAACTGGAAATGAATTTTATTAAAAAACTGAGTCAACAACTATTTTTATCCATTACAAAAACTTGATCTGCATGACGCCGGAGATCGGAGGCGGTGAATAAAGAAAGACTTTTGGTTATATATGCCAACCCGCTCCCCGGACTGGTTGGCTCTCTCTCTTACCCTCCAAGAAAGGTGTACGAGCCGACTCTTCTCCTTCACCCAAGGAAGTGTCTTAGAGTCCCGCTAGATCACCCGATCTAGACGTCCCTTCCCCGGGACGATTTCTCATGGAATCCTCCCCGAATTCCGATGACCTTCTCCGATCGATTTCCCTCACCACAAGAATACAAAGAATAGAAAATAAGTACAACTAGGGTATAAAAAGATTTAAGATTGAATCTCCCTCAAGACGATTCCTCCGTTGAGCGATCCGTGACCGGTGCTTGAAATCTTCGTGTGCTCGCAATCGATCAACTCTTCATAGTCATTGTTGTCTTTGGCTCTTCAGATTTTTTCGTGCCCGAACGGGAGGGAGGCGGTTTTCTTTTCCTTCGACGAAGACGGCGTAACGGAGCACAGAGGCTGCTACCGAACCCTAGGAATGAAAGAACTGAGTCTCTTTTCGTCTTGGTAAGGAATACAGAAAACGAGACGCCTTTTATACGTCTTTGTAAAAACAGGTTACCGCCGGCAGTAAGACTAGCGACCAGCGGTAGGTTCACGCGCTTGATGCTGACAGCTGTCCTACAAATTTGGAAAAATATTAAAAACGAATATTTTCCATTTTTTCATGCTAGCGCGACGCGGTAGGTAGGTAACTCCTGGCGGTTTACGCATCCATCTCAACGCATCCATCTCAACGATCGTTGAGTGGGCTAACGCTGTGCGATATCAAGGTATCGCCCGACGGTAGTCCAGTGGTCTCGACGAATCCGTCTCGCCGAACGTTAATTGGGCTAGAGCGGCGCGGTACAAAGTTAACGCCTGCGCGGTAGCTTGTCGAGCGCCTGCCTGAAATAAATCCTTGAGCTAGCGCGGGTGGTAGTACTCGCGCGGCGCGTTAGAAAACCGAGCGCCATGTCTATTTAATTCAGGCTACCGCCCGGCGGTAACTACTACCGCTCGGCGGTTGGTGCCAGAGGAGAGCTTCTTGCATCGCGTGGACCTGTAAACTTGCACACTCTACCAAACACAAGATGCGATCAAGTACAACATGAGAATTGATATTATCAAACTGAGGATATACGAACCGTCGGCTCCAACAAACTCGCTCTTTTTATAATATCAAATCCCGGTCATGAGATATAACAATGAAAAGTAGAATACAACGTATATATAAGAGATAATCGTTAAAGCTCAGGTTTCAGGTTACATATATTAAAGATCAGGTTTCAGGTTACATATATTAAAGCTCAGGTTTCAGGTTACATATAACTCCCTTACACACGCGCTCCCCCTATATATATGTTCTACACGCTCCCCCTATCTACGTGCACACAGTGTAACAAGCTCCCCCTGCATGTGAGCTTCCCTAACCCATGACTCATGAACATCTAATCTCCCCCTTTGATATTATCGAAAGGGGGTGAGCCATACCTAAAACAAACATACGCATGCACTAGAGAAAAAGAATGCAGTATATAATGAGCGTGATAAAGAAAACAAACAATGGACGTTAGAGAAAGTGAAACAAGAGGGGAAAAAATAATAGGGGTGATCAAACAAAAATCAGAGAATATAAAACACAGATGCCAAACTGATGAGCGGAGTACACAAAAACAGTTCAAATAAGTTTTCAAAGTTAAACACAGGATTGGACAACACATGTTAAACTAAGCACACAACGATTTAGAGTACAATGTTATAGACATATAATGTCGTTTCAGTGCAATTCTTATGCATGGAAGCGTTAGATAGAGCAATGACAGGTGTACGTGTTGACAAACATCAAGTAGAGTTAACATTCATTATATGGTTTATCTCAGTAATTCACAATGCTATCATGAGAGTAATACATTGAAAGATCACGTCACTTTTCTATCTACGTTATATCAAGATTAGAATTAGGGGCACTAAGCTTACGGTTTTTGTCTGTGCACATTATCGAAATGATTCTTTGGATCAAAGTGTTCATCCTCACAATGCTCATAAAAACTTATCAGGAGGAGTAGTGCTGGGGGGTATCCTTGACACAATGCTTGATAGCATGCAGTTTTTTTATTTATACGCGTTGTGCTATCAATTTTATAGTTCGGATTTCAAGGACCCCGAATCAATCGAAATCTACCCACATAGATGGATACATTTTAACTTGTATACACAAGACTTGACCACTAGAGATTTTGCCCAAAGTTCTACCCTTTACGTAAACGCATATATGTCGTGAAATTAATTATTCAAGTTATTTCTAACGTGCTAGACACAATATCACGAGTTATAGCATGTAAGCATATATTTTCTACGAGAGTGCTCTGTCTAGGGATGTGTGAACAGTGTAAAGTCATTCCGCTGCCTAAATCCTTACACATACCTAAATACATATTCAACGAACACTAACATGTCTAGTTGCACTCAGTAGCTAAACACCTATAGATCCGACACATCATGACATAGGTAGACAATGTTCACATGGATTAACACGCCTAAGTCCAACATTGTACGTAATCATTAGGCTATATGTTCTAGCCAAGTTTGTCCTAAGAGTTATCAATCCATAGTTTTTTATTTATTTTTGGGTTATATATATATTTTTGTATTTTTCTGATATAACAAAATAAACATCACATGCAAGTCAGAATAAGCGAACACAATATTTTAAAGGGAACACTCAAACACAAAAAATGAATAGCTAGTACAATCAAAGTAAACACACCGAATAGCTAGTATAATGAGAAACCAAAAGACACCGTGATAGAGTAGCATGTAAGATATTGACGAACATGATAATGAGACATGAAATACTGTTTGTGCTATGCATATGGACCATTAAGATGATACTCAAGACACAAATGACCCATGAATATATCAACACTCTAGCCACGTACTAAGTGACGGATGAGCATGATGTGTTGTACACATGCTGTAGGGTGAAGTGTTAATCCCATGTGCATACAAAAGAACCCGCTCAACCTAACACTCTTTCCCCCCAGTGCCACGCAAGGACCTACTGGAACCCTCCCCGGTTAAGGACAAGACATGGTTTACAGGTTAATGTCTCTGATGCACACAACCCTACGCCTCCGCTATTGCGAGACACACCACAGTGAGACTTGTGTTGTCGTTCATATTAACTAAGTAGTGAAGATACAAGGGCTAATCGTCAGGAAGCAGTACAAAAAAGAGTGCTATCGCCGGCGGTAGGGATACCGCGCCGCGGTAGCGCCCAGATCTATAAGAGCACCGATTCAGGCCCAATTTCTCCATTCCAACTTGTGCACTCTCCTACCTTCGCGTATCGAGCTTCTCCCTCCTACACCTCCAGATCCAGGTACCTTCTCCCTGTTTCCTTTTTGTTTTGATGTAGGATTTAATTTAATATGGATTTCGTGGAGTTTTGGGGACGATCCATGATGATTTTAGATGTTTTCAAGTGTAATTTGTGAAAATTTTTTATGGATCATAGTGATTTTCGCGGATCTACCTTGTGGAAGCTTGGATCTCTCTTCCTTACCGTTTTCAAGTGAATATTTTTTTTAAAAAAAACCAAGTTTTTGGGGAGATTCGAAGTTTATGCTCGATCCATGGAGAGCTTAAGCGTTTTCAAGTTTGATTTGTGTTTTAAGCGTTTTCAAGTTTGATTTGTGTTTTTTCTCCATGGATCTCTTTTGTTTTCACGGATTTACTTCGTATGAGATTGGATCTCTTCCCCCTACTCGTTTTTAAGTGAAAATCACAGAGAAATGGATTTTTGGGGGAGATCCAGCGGAGGAGGACAAAGTGCAGTCCATCATGCTACCCCGCAACGGTAACAATTTAAAGTGCCGCGGTAGGATCTAGAAACCGATTATCAATCAATTTTTTTTTAATTTGATTTTTTTTAATGAAAAATGTTGGTTTTTGTTGTAGGTTATGGCATCCTCTAGCTCCCAACCACCTTGCTAAAGTTTCTCAAAACGCTCTCGAGTGCCTGCTTCTACATTTCCAGCTATAGATGAGGCGATGCTAAGCGTGCCGATGGTCATCGATATCGATGATCGGTACGCTCACATCTATGGTTATTTGGAATACTCGGGCATACTCTCAGTGATTTCCTCTAGTGATTATTTTTCCTTAGTCCTTACCCGAGAGTTCTACCACAACCTCAGGGATCCTGCTCACACGCAACTGAGTGGAGTGCAGTCATGTATCGGGACTGAGATCTTGACGATACTCCACGAGGATCTCGAACGAAAATATGTCTGGACTCCTAATTCTTCGTACATCGACATCGTAGAGTCCTTCAGATCCAGCCAAAACTGGAGAGATGTCAATGAGGTTCTCCACGGTGTGGAGGAGCGTAGAGATCTCATCACTACAGTCGACACACTCATTCCCGATGCTCACATCATCCAAGACATTCTACGTCACTCCCTGATGTTCAAGGCTGGGGATACCAAGAAGATCACAACCCAGCTCTCTCTGGTGACATACTCTATCATAGCCGGGAGGGACTTCAGTGTCTCGGATCTCATCCTATCGATGATGCGGTACACCTATCTCCTCAAATCTTCTGACCGCCAGTGGATGAACACACTGCCTTTGGGCGGTGTGATCCAGAGTATCCTAATGGAGAAGTACCCTGCCATCGATTGGCCGGCGTACCCTATAGATAGCTGCCCTCAGATCTACAGAGTAGGTGAGATTCCTACTACCTCATGAGTGCGGCCACCTGCAACACAGCCTCCGTTACACCGTACAGGATCCCTCCGGGAAACTAGCCTAGACATCTACGGTATGGTGGAGGAACATGGCCGAGAGATTAGGCAGACGATGAAGGAGGTGAAAGACATGAAGAAGATGATCAAGAAAATAATTAGTAAGTTCAACATTTCTCCCACTTCTTCTGAGGAGTAGCTTCCTAAGTTATTTTATATATATATATTTTATGTTGTAATACAAACAGGTTAAACACATGTACCAGTAGTTAATATCCATTATGTGATTAGTTTTACTTCGTTTAATTAGTTCTGTGTTAACACCCTGCTTTCCATGATTTTTTACCGTTCTTATTCTTTATGAGACTATCTATTTTTCCAAAAAAATCGTAGAGCAAAAAAACAGAACATAACATGCACTGAAATAAACATACTTACTAAAATAGGAAAAGAAAGAAAAAAATAGGCATATCGTGAAGTAAGATATAGTGTTGCTCGTTTAGAACTTCACACAGATCGTGGATGTTATGTTATATGTGGTTTAGGTATCCAAGTGCAACCCTGTGGGGCGATTCTCTTTGGTACCTAAACGATGCGTGGTACACTTAGGGATGATAACGATGAGTGTGCCTTGACGAGTAGTGTAGGTTCTTTATTTTTAACTATGGGCCTCCATTCATTCTTCGGTTTAAGTTTATATTTATCTTGCAGATTTTCATTGAGTTTTCCACGAGTCTTTATGTGATGACCTTTACTTGAGTAGAATTGCGTTGGAGGTTTATACATGCTGAAATGGTTCTCCAAGTTACACATTTCTGGTTAACATAATGACTCATAGTATAATAGTTGTTTGCAGGAAATCTACATTCATTTGTTCTTGAGTGGAGAGTAATTTATTTTTCAAAGAGAGAGTGATTTCTATAGTTAAGAAATTCACTTGCTCTAGCTTGAGATTTTCTACGCCCTTTGATTAACTCAGCCTTAAGATGTTTGTTCATATTCAACATGCTTTTGGGTTTTACGTCCAGCTTAGGGGTTAGGCTTTGCAAGTTTTTAAGCATCATTTCCTTAAGCATGTTGATTTTCATAATTAGTTCTTTATTTTTCAGTTTGAGGTTATGACTAGCTGTATTGTATGCGATTGTGTTGTTTTTGAGAGTGCAGAATATCGATTCGATATGAGCTTCGTACTTACTCCTAAATTCATCAAATGTCTCATTCATTTCTTTAATTTCAACTTTATAATTTTTGCATTCAGCACAATCCCATTTCACTGATGAGTTTTCTAAACATAATTTATTATTTTGTTCTTTTGCAAAGTTGCGCTCCTTTTCAAGAGACTTATATTTTTCTTCTAATCCATTATAGGCTATTGTTATAGGAACGTTATCCAAAACGCATGCGGGTGAACTAGATACAACAATGATAGGTTCTATATTAACTTTTGTTTTTAAGCGGTTATTCTCTGAGCGTAGTTTTGAATTGATACTCGTTAATTTCTTAATTCTACGTTTTGCCCTATCTAGTTCATTCAATGTAGAAATAGAATTGCATACACGAAGGGAATTCGATTTTCTTGCAGTGCTCTTGGGTGAGATTTTAGCTTCCGTTTCCCGTGATGTGGCTGTCATGTCTTTTTCAAAAAACATGTCTTCACTTTGTTCTTCACTTCGATCCACGAGAAATTTCTCGAACACATCTTCTGCAAAAAGAAGACTATAAATAGACTCAAGAAATATCCATATATCATAGACAGTGGGAAAAATGTTGATGAGTTTAAAGATTTCTTGACCGAGTTCACAAAATAAAGTATTCATAGCCTTAGCGTTCATATGACACTCGTGCTTAGTTAAGTTATTTGGCGGCTTGATACACGTTATGTGCCACACCTCTATATCTAGACTTATAAAGAATTTTCTCATCAATACTTTCCATCCTTCATAGTTTTTACCTAAAAATAGTGGCGATGCTAGTGTTTTTTCAGTGTACCAATTTCCATCCCCACTCGTCGATTCGAGAATAGGGTTGGCCATTATTCCTGGTGCTGAAACTGTTTCGGAATAACCTCCCTCTGATACCACTTGTTGGATCTAGTGGCCGACCTTGGGGGGGGGGTGAATAAGGTTTTGGATGTTTATTGAAAATTCTAAATATTTTAGTCCTGAAAAATAAGTACTGGAAGCTACCGCGGGGCGTTGGGTTGCTAACGTGCGGCGGTAGGTCACAGACCTCGTTTTTATGGGCAAATTTCTCCTTGGTGATGTCGCAACCAATCACAATGCTATGAGCAATAAACAAAAACATGAAATGAATTTTATTAAAAAACTGAATCAACAACTGTTTTTATCAATTACAAAAACTTGATCTCCATGACGCCGGAGATCGGAGACTGTGAATAAAGAAAGACTCTTGGTTTTCTATACCGACCCGCTCCCCGGACCGGTTGGCTCTCTCCCTTTTCCTCCAAGAATGGTCTTTGAGTCGGCTCTTCACCTTCACACAAGGAAGTGTCTTAGAGCCCCGCTAGATCACTCGATCTAAACGTGTCTTCCCCGGGACGATTTATCATGGAATCCTCCCTGGATTCCGACGACCTTCTCCGATCGATTTCTCTCACCACAAGAATACATCAAAAAGAAAAGAAGTAAAATAAGGGTATAAAAAGATTTAAAATTGAATCTCGCTCAGGACGATTCTTCCGTTGAGCGATCCGTGAGGACTGTGACCGGTGCTTGAAATCTTCGTGTGCTCGCAATCGATCAACTCTTCGTAGTTGTTGTTGTCTTTGGCTCGCCGAAGTTCTTCGTGCGTGAACGGGAGGGAGACGGTTTTCTTTTCCTTCGACGAAGACGGCGGAACGAAGCACAGAGGCGGCTACCGGGTCCTAGAAATGAAAGAACTGAGTATCTTTTCTTCTTGGTAAGGAATACAGAAAACGAGACGCCTTTTATACGTTTTTGTAAAAACAGGCTACCGCCGGCGATAAGACTAGTGCCCGACGGTAGGTTCACGCGCTTGATGCTGATAGCTGTCCTGCAAATTTGGAAAATATTCAAAACGAATATTTTCCATTTTTTCATTCTAGCGCGACGCGGTAGGTAGGTAACGTCTGGGGTAGTCCAGTCATTTCGACGCATCCATCTAGACGATCGTTGAGTGAGCTAACGCGACGCGGTATCAAGGTATCGCCCGACGGTAGTCTAGTGGTCTAGACGAATCCGTCTCGCCGAACGTTTATTGGGCTAGCACGGCGCGGTGCAAAGTTAACTCGTGCGCGGTAGCTTGCCGAGCGCCTGGCTGAAATAAATCCTCGAGCTAGCGCGGGTGGTAGTACTTGCGCGACGCGGTAAAAAACCGAGCGCTATGTCTATTTAATTCAGGCTACTGCCTGGCGGTAACTACTACCGCTTGGCGGTAGGTGCCAGAGGAGAGCTTCTTGCATTGCGTGGACCTGTAAAACTGCACACTCTACCAAACACAAGATGTGATCAAATACAACATGAGAATTGATATTCTCAAGCTGATGATATGTGAACCGCCGACTCCAACAGAGGGGTATAGGCACACTAAGTCTGATGAGAATACCAAACTCAACGCACAGATTGGAGAAGGTGCGACCAGTATACTCTCGAGCATTGTCTGCACGAAGTGTTTTTACACAGGTAGAAAACTGAGTCCGAGTTTCCGTAAGAAACATACGGAATGTAGTTGTGAGTTCGGTACGATCACGAAGTAAATACAATCAGGTAATTCGCAAGTAATCATCTATAAATGTAACTAAATATCGATACCCAAAAACACTAGGGACCTTATAGAGCCCCCAAATATCAGAATGAACAAAGGATAAAGGAGCATCGCTCCGAGTACATGAATAAGGAAAAGATATACGGTGTTGTTTTCCGAAAATACAAGATTCACAAAAAAACTCTTGAAGAGAAACAATAGGAAGAGCTTTCTTGAGAATTGGAAGAGGAACATGTCCAAGAAGATGATGCCAATCAGTGGTGGAGACAGTGGTGAGAGCAGCGTGAGAAACATCGAGAAGATATAGCCCGTTAGGCAGTCGCCCTCTACCAAGCATATTCTGTGTTAGTCGATCCTGCACAACAAATGAAGAGCCTGAGAAAATAACACAACAATCAAGATCTTGTGTAAGACGGCTAACAAAAAGTAGATTAAAAGGAGAGCCAAGAACATGAAGAATTGAGGATAAGGAGAGGGGAGGAGTAAGAGGCAGATGAGCAGTGCCAGAAACCGGGATCGTGCCACCATTAGCCACAGTGATGTGCTTGGGGTAAGCAGTATCTAAATATTTAGACGGTCGCTGCAGAGAGAGATGATGTGTAGAATCAGAGTCCACAATCCAGTGAGAGCTGTATGAGAGACAAGATATACCTTCATTGGAGATCGAAGCCACGGACCTAGAGGATCGACTAACCACTCCTTGATGCTGATGGAGTTGAGCACGTAACGCAACAATATCATTACTAATGGCAGAGGGAGGTGTGGGAGCGACCGTTGCAGTAAGGTGAGGGGGTAGACCATGTTTGTGGTAGCAGGTGGCCTCCAGATGGCCATCCCTACCGTAGTAAGAGCACGTAAAGAGAGTTCGGCCACCACGACCGCGTCCCCGAGAGTGGCGACCACCACGAGCTGGTGGACCACGAGTGGATGGAGCGAGAGTGGCCACAAGCTACTGTAGGAGAGCGGGAGAAGAAGGCGGAGCATTCGGAGGAGTAACTTTTTGGAGCATCGAACACACATCCGAGAGGGATGAAGTAACAACGGATGATAGAACATGAGCGCAGACACTATGAAGATGTGAGGGAACACGAGCCATCATCATAGCAATCCCCACTGCCTCCTTCCGCTGCCGTTGAGTTACCTAGTCCGTGGTGGGAGGCTGATGCTGGATCCAAGCCTCAACAAGAGTTTTAGCCCGCGCAACAAAACAGGTGATGTCTCTAGTAACTCCAGCGTCGAGGGACTGAAGATCAGTAAAAATGTCAAACGAGTGCTGAAGACTGTCCTTCCCAGAGTAGAGAGAATGAAGATCGGTCCACATAGCGTGAGCGGTCTTATGATACATGGCCATACGATTGGGCTCAGTGTCCAGAGATTTGAGAAGCCAAGATTGAACCCGTCTGTCGTCACGGATTCACTCATCAGTGGGTTCAGTGGGAAAAGGCTTGGCGAGATGATGAAGGAGACCTTTAGTTTGTAGCACACGCTAAACGGAGTTTACCCATTCCACAAAATATTGTTTACCACGAAGAGAAATAATGGTAATGCGTAGCTCATCCCGAAGCTCAAGAGGAGCAGCACGAGGGAAGTCTGGAAGAGGAGAAGAATCAGCAGCAGTGGTGGAATCTGAAGTCATATTACTGAGCTGCGACAAGGCACAGTAACCTGACGGTTAGAAGGCTACTATTGAAATAGCGCTGAGAGCAGCGAGCAGAAGTAGCCGCGCAGAGAAGTGGCAGCGACTAGAAGAGGTTGCCAGAGGTAGCGACTAGAAGAGGTCGAACGCCACTAGACAGGATCGCGTGGTAAGCAGCGACTTCTGGGCGAAGTCTAGTCGCAACGGAGACTAGAGAATCCGAACAAGAACAGGCCGCTCGGTTATGAAGCAAGGTGGTAGAGCGGTTAAACACACCGCAGCTAGCGGCAGAGCGGCAAAGCGAGGACGAGGCTAGCGAGAAGAGATTGGCGAATAGGCAGAAGACCGAGCGGTAAGAAGCAGACCGCAACAAGAGCAAAGGCCGGGCGGTTAGCAGCAGACCGCACCGGTAAGAAGCAAAAAAGGAGGCCGCAACGGACAAAGACAAGTTGTAGCGGTGAGAAAAATAGGCCAGACGGTTGGATCTAACCGCAGGAAGAGGGAAGACCGCATTGGATAGAGAGTAACACGAGTCGGTTAAAAGAAAACTAACCGTACGGGAGTGGGTCCACGAGCCAGAGAGAGGAAGACTATAAAAGGGTGTCGAAGAGGAGAGAAGGTGGATCCAAGGGAGAGAAGGAGGCGTTAGAGAAGTAGAGAAGCCACAAAGCCGAGCGGTAAGCAGAAAGAGCAAGCCGTCCGGTTAAACGGGAGTACTGGGCGGTTAGACACGAGTCGGACCGCTAGCCTCTGATACCATGTAGAGAACAATGAACAAACCTTGTATATACTTCTTCAAGTGTAAAATACAAGAGAGAGTACAAATATATAGGAGAAGAGAAGGAGAAAGAATCCTATACAAAATATTTGGGACTAAAGGAGAAAGAAGAGATGGGCCTATAAACGCGTCTTTACATCATTTTTCCCTATATCATCTAACAAAAAAGAATGAATGAAAAATGATAACTCATACAGATGACCAAAAAATTTGGAATAAGACTGCTATAAATCAGTGATATGGGTCATTCTTACGAATAATAAAACTATGATACCCATTTTGGGGAAAACACTAATTATATGCATAATTTTAACTTCATTATTTATCGGTTCTTTTAATTGCAACCTTCAACTCTCAGTGCAGGTAGCATAGGAAGAAGCTACAAAGGTGATTTTCAACGATGGCAATTGTTCCCTGGAGTTTGTGAAGCTAAACCCGTCTTAGCAAATCAATTTTCTGTAAGTTTGCACCAAGGAAAAAAGTTTATTTTAATGCAATTCCTTTGACCACTTTTTTTGTTCACTGGAGTACATTTTTTCACTTGTTATTTTCTTTGTAAGACATGGCCATTACCTTGCCAAATAACCTTTTATTACATGGAAATAGAATTGTAAAAATTTGAGCTCCTTTAGGACTCTCTTGAGTAAGCTCCTGTAGTTTTTCGAATTGTTCAAGCAAGTCTCTCCCTCATTTTTGTAGTGGCGTCAATCTATGGGGTATCAATTCAAGTTTGCTCGTTGAGTTCATATTTTATCAGTGTGAACTTCTGGTCATGTTTTATTCATATTGTTAGAGAATATGAGGAAAAACGATGTGAAGATTCATGTATAATACCCATTTATAGGCCCACCTATTCTTTCTTCTATTAGTTCCACATCTCTTGTATAAGATTTTTTCTCCTTCTCTTCCCCTATATATTTGTACTTTTCTTGTATTTTGGTTATGACAAAGTCTATACAAGGTTTGACTGTAAGTTTCTACATGGTATCAGAGCCTATCCGACTCCGGACGGATACCTAGTTTGTAACCGCAGCTATCTGCGTGGCTTCTTCCTTTCTTCCCGCTGCTGTTCCGCGACCTCCTTGTTTCTGACCGCCCTTTCTCCTTTCTCCGTGGCTTCCACCTCTCTTCCCTCCCTCTCTTTACTTTTATAGTCCTCTTCTCTCTGATCGGTGGGACCCGGCCCCTTCCCGCTGTTCGCTCTTCTACCCGCTACGGGTTGCCTTGCCGTTGCGGATTGCCTAGCCGCTGCGGGTTGATTAATCGCTGCGGGTTTACTAGTCGCTGTCTCTTGCTGCTGCTCCTTGTCGCTGCCTCTAGTCGCCAGTTCTTGCAGCTGCTTCTAGTCGCTGCTTTTGTCCGCTACTTCTGACTGCTTTGTTTGGTTGTTCGGCCTCTTCTTCTCGCCGTGGTCTCGCCTATCCGCTGGCCCTTGGGAATTTCCTATAATCACTGCGGTCTCGCCTTAACCGCTGCTTCTATCCGCTGCTTCTGTCCGCGGCAGCCTGGTGTTCTGCTCTCCGCGCGCTCTATTAGCCGCGACCTCTCTTACCTTCTCCTTCTCGACACGGTCCCGTCCTAATCGCTGGCCGGGTTTTCTCCTTGGCGACTTCTTCTAAATCACCGCAACAGTCTCTGTTCGCCGCGACCTGGTGCTCTGCTCGCCGCGTGACCTCTTTGCCTCGGCCTCTCTACCGCGCGCCTTTTTAGCCGCAGGGACCTGGTCTTCTAACCGCTCAGCTAGTTCCCCATTCGCCATTCTTAGTGTTGTATGCATCATTCTTGTCTCGACGTCAAGCCGAACCAAGGAGAGCTTCGGGTGCCTTGACGCTTTGGCGACAAGGCGGAGCCTAGGAGACAATAATGTGAGCAAGTCGCAAGGCGCCATTTTTTTTATATAAAAAAGGCAGGCTATAAACATCGGTTATTATAATAACCGATGTCTATAACCTGCATTGGAATATAGACAACAGTTATTATAATAACCGCTGTCTAAAGTCTTACGCTATAGACAACGGTTATTATAATAGTCGTTGTCTATAGCTTTCAGTGTATAAACAGTGGTTATTATAATGACCGATATCTATAGTCTAATTCAGGCTATAGACAGTGGTTATTATAATAACTGCTGTTTATACCCTGAAAGCTATAAATAGCGGTTTATTATAATAACCGCTGTCTATATCCTGCCTGTAAGACTTTAGACAACGGTTATTATACTAACCGCTGTCTAAAGTTTCATTTTTTAACTTAACAGATTGTTTACCAACACACAAACACAAATTGTTTCTTCATAGCAGTTAGCAATAATCAGTAAACATAGCTTTTAATATTTCAAATTATCAAATCTCAATATATTTATACCATTAGTCAGTAAACAAGTAAAACAACTAAACATACAGGTTCTGAATCTTCTAATATCATGAATTCATGATATCTTCGTATCTCAACATATTCATACCATGAAGTAGCAAACAAAAAGGTTCCGATATCATGAATTCATGATATCTCAAATTCTCAATTTCAATACTTTCATACCATGAAACAGTAAGCAGTAAGAAAAAACAATGCCACTCAATACAGACTTCAGAGAAAGAAATAACAGAAAAGTGAACACAAAAATATCATAGTATAGTATTATGGTCAAATCCAAAATATCTTCATCAAATACAATAGCATATTAGCATGAATATTATTTTTAACATAAACTTTAAATAATCATAAAAGATCAAATAAAATCATCATCTAGTAAATCGTCATTGGCATTGCATGTGCTTGGTTGGTTTGAGGTACTTGTCTTTTGCCCATAATTATCGTCAATATCTTCATCATCATTGACAACGAAAGAATGATCTAAATCTTCATCATCTTCATCCATTAGTTGAATACATCCCAACTGCTATTTCAGAAGTAGTCTTAAAATATTTTGATACATCTCTATACCCGCCACATAAGTGTTGCTTCAATCTTTTGATACCATTTTTTATCAATATATCATACAAATTACATTTAACTGTATTTTTATCTTTTAGATCAGGCCAATGTCCATACTTCCATCCAGGATCCTTTGACTTTATTTTTTATTTTATAATATGTTTTTGAATCAAAATCATTGTTATCAATGAATGGTGCAAGAATGTTGTTGTTTTGGTCTTTCATCTTTCACAAACAAGATCTATAGAAAGCAGAATTATGTCGGGACAATGAAATAACCGGTTATTCTTAAGCTAAAGAAATCACCATAATGAACAATTTAAAGTACTATCAAATGAACTGCAGTCTGCAATTATTCTACACAAAAAATAATTTAAAGATCATTTAAAGTACAAAGAATTAAAGAACATGCTCATTTACAAGAGTCAACAAGATTATTTAAAAACTATTTTCATTTGTTCTATTTCTATACAAGTATGAAGTTAATTAAGTAACTCAATGTGTTACATAAATAGATCTGAAATAAAAAAATACATTTGTTAATCATGAATCATTAAGTACAATTAGAGATTATATAATCACAAATCTCATTTCGAATATTATCTATTTTCTCCGATGAAAATTGTGTCATTCCATCATAGATCTGCAATAAAAAAATTTGTTAAAATCAATTCAACATAATTATTATCATTTATCAATCTACATGCACTTAATTTATCAATGATGACATTGACACACTTCTAAGAGCATCAACAATATCAATCATGTAGCACATGATATAATACCCACAATGAATATTATCTGTTTATTTTGGGCACTAATAATTAAATAATTGATAAGTATTTTAATTACAAAATTTTAAATATTTAAACAATTACAATACATATACTCATATAGGCTATAACTTACCGGCTTCTACTTTAAAATCTTTGGTTTGTGAAAACTGATATGCCGATCATTTACTAAACCCTTAAATGCACTTTATAAAATCTAAAAAAATTTAATTTATAGCTAAATCTGAATTACAAATTGGAAAATAACTAATTAATAAACTTAATTTGCAATGATATTTTTAATATCATCACGAATATCAAGATTTAGGGGATCAAGCCAATAAACTGTATTATTATTCTAATAAATAATAACCAAGATCCAATGTTCTCTGTGAAATAAATGAAATAATTAATAACTTAATTAGAATAAAAAATAACAATAATCATTAATACAGAGATATTTCATACTTACAATCTATGATAGGGCAAAAATAATAAAGAATTCGACTGGAATTGACTAAGCCTGATTTTTAGATCTTCAGCTCGTGATTTTGAATGCGCCTTGACATACTTATCATCAAAAGTAAAAATGGCTGTTGGATTATGAAAATATACACTTCTATTATATGTAAATTTCTTTAATTGTGAATCTATGTACCTGCAAAAAACATGTAAATTCAAAATCAATTTATATATTAATAAAAAATCTTAATTTTTTAATATTTGATATTCACTACTCACTCAATACATGATAATATGATGTTAACTCCAACTTTTTCATATTAAAAAATCGTACAACTTTGAAATTTGAAAGTATGTACTTGTTGATTCAACAGTCCCAAATATTGGATCTAATACTAGAGATTATTTTATTTTCTTTCTCCATCATAGTTATGAAACTTGGTAGCATAACAATGAATTCATTTGTAGTTTGCGAAAATAAAAGAATTAGTATTTTGGACATCGATATTGAATTCATTGATTACATAAAAGTCAAAAATAATAATATAATACCGGAGAAGGTAAACGTTTATGTGATGTCTCAGGTTCATATGACCTGAATTCAGGCTCCAGCTGAGCAACAAAAAATAACAAAAAAATTATTTATTACCTGCTCAACAAAAAAAGAGCATGACATATCATAAAAAGTACAAATAATTAAACATAATAATACCTGAGATATGTTTTGAGAAGTTTCATGTGCAAGTGCAACACTTGTTCCAGTTCCAACACTAAACATGCGCATAAGTTTTTCAATTTGATTCTTCATACTACTTATCTCGGCTTGATGCCCTTATTGTTATTGACTTATATAGGCTTGGTGTTCTTGTTTTTGTTGGCTTATATAAGCTTGATGATATTTTTTTGGCTCCATAATTCTTGTTGCTTGCTCAATCTTTTTTGGACTATTGCTTCGACATCTTCAATACGAGTTACTGATCTCCTCTCGCTCCGCCTATTATTTTTGAAAAACTTTTAATGGTGGAAAACTTGCCACTAGCTCTAACTCTGCCCGGATGTTCTTGGCCTAAAACAGATGCAAGGATATCATCTCTTTCTTGTGACACAGTTTCAGCACTCTGGGACTCTTGGCTCAACTACTCATCATAAGCAAAAGTAATAAATATTAATGCAGAATTGCAGATAAAAAATTATATTTCACGAGCAATATTACTATTGATAATTTACAAATGGTGAAATGATACATTTACACTTACAATTTTAGTTGTTAACTCAGCTGCATCTTTATTAATGTATTCACCAGTTTTTTTTTATGACCAGCTTTCCATAAATCCCCACGTGAAATTAGTGTAGTTGCACCTTATTCATCCTTAACAATAAAATGAAAATAAATTATCATTTAAATTATTGAGAAAATCAAGTTTTAAAATAAAAAATACGAGAGAGAAGTAGAGAACTAATACCATTATTTTTTCTAATCCAGAATAACACATTCTGTAAGCTGTATGAAAGGTCTTTTGTGTTTTTGCTCTCTCTATATTAACCTTACTTTTCTCCTATACAAATAAATATTTGTTAGTACTTAGATTGTTTATAAGTTATAAAGTTAAAGAGTGATATAAAACATTGAATTTAATAAGAACACATAACCATATATTCCGGAGTAGTACGATGGTTGACAAAAACTCTCCAGTCATCAACAGTAATAAAGTTATATTTGACAGGAACATTATATCGATGCTCTAAATCAACATCATTTAAATAAGTTAAAAGTTTGGATTTCCAAGATCTCCAACTTTCACCCATATTTTTTCATTAATATATTGCGAAGACCATCAATATTATCAAAATATATCTGAAAATAATATATAATATTAATTAAAAATTAACTAAAACACCACAGTTATGTAATCACTGATAACAAAGTTACGTGCATTTAATTTTTCTCATATTTGATCTTTAAGTTGTTTATCAACTTGCTTCCATGCAACATATGTAATTGTCACATAAGACCTCACAAGAGATCTCATAAAACTCATCAATTTATTTGTTTCAGGCCCGAAAATAATGCGGCCATCATCACTCACAAAAATAATTAGCTTCTTTCCCTCTAGCCTAAGTTTATTCAATTCATTCATTTTAGTGAAGCCTCTTGTTGTTTTTATGAAAAACTTTTATCTGCCATTTTCCTGTAATAAGAAAACCCTAAAAAAATCCTAAAGTATCCAAAAACCCTAAACAAAATTCATAAAAAACCGTTATGATATTGAGATACTACCGCACAATCACACATATAAATATATATGTTACTATGTTAGTGCTAAATGCTAATATAGAACCATAGATTTAGGTGGTTTAGACATTACAATAAGGGTTAAAATACAACAATTAAACTAATATATAGAGTCAATGTGTTTTTTAGGCTATCAAATACAAAAATACACATTGTGTTGTTTATATACATTTAGCTTAGCCAAAACATGAGATTGGAAGATTCAGTGGGTGCCTGCTAGGCTGCTACACAATATTTATACTACTACTACTACTAATAATAAAGATATTATTAAAGAGCTCAAAACTGAGAAAGATCTTAAAAAATAATATACCTAAGTGAGAATATGAGATATGTCGAAGAAGAATCGTCAAATTGAAGCAAAAGAGAGCAGAAACTTTCACAAATCGCCTTTAGGGTTTTTCGCACAGAGCAGCGACTGTAAGAAGCAAAAAGTCGAGGTAAAAACTTAAATTTACGGCTCACAACTTAAAATATATATGATAGACAACGGTTTTTACAACAACCGCTGTCTATTATAGGGTTCATGGTAGAATGTGAAGCGGTTTATTTATAAACCGTTGTCTATTCTAGGGTTCGTGGTAGAATAGACAGCGGTTTATATATAAACCACTGCCTATCCTGAGGTTCTAAAATAGACAATGGTTTATATATAAACCATTGTCTATTTTTGGGTCAGGGTAGAGTACACAGCAGTTTATATATAAACCGTTGTCTATTCTAGGGTTCATGTTAGAATATACAGTGGTTGTAAACAAACCGTTGTCTATTCTAGGATTCAGGGTAGATTAGACAACGGCTTATATATAAACCGCTGTCTATTCCCATATATTTTTTTAAAAAATAATGCGTCCAACGCTTTCTTTACAATTGGGCGCCTGGACGCCTAGGCGTCTCCTATGCGACGCCATGACAAGAATGGTCTGCTTGGCTTCTGACTCGCCTACTGCTTCCTATTCAACTACTCTTCCCAGACATCCTCGTGTTGCTCCCTTGGAACTCCGTGATGAATTACGTATTACCACCATTTCTCTCCGTGACAAACCAAATTTTGTTGATTGGGTTCACTCGGTTCGCCGTGTGCTGCAAATTAAAGGTCTCCTTCATCACTTGACAATGCCTCCTCCCACTGAACCTACTGATGAGTGGATTCGAGACGATGGGCGTGTCTAATCTTGACTTCTCAATTCTCTAGTTACTGAGCCGTATTGAATGACCATGTATCACGAGATGACCCACGCTATATGGACGGACCTTCATTCTCTCTACTCCGGGAAGGATAGTCTTCAGCACTTATTCAATATTCTTACCGATCTTCAGTCCCTCGATCCTGGAGCTACTGGTGACTTGACGTCCTTTGTTGCTCGAGCTAAAACTCTTATGGAGGCTTGGATCCAGCATCAACTACCTGCCGCGGACTTGGTTCTCAACGACATCAGAAAGAAGCAGTTGGGATTGCTATGTTGATGGCCCCTATATCACCACATCTTCATAGTGTCCGCTCTCATATCATATCTTTCGCTGTTACTCCGTCTCTCTTGGACGTTTGCTCGATGCTTCTGAAAGTTACCCCTCCACCGGACGCTCTGCCTCTGTCTCCAGCTCTTCTTCAGCAACCCGTGGCTACTCTTGCTTCTTCTACTCGCGGGCACTCGACTCGTGGAGGTCGTCAGTCTCGGGGACAAGGTCGTGGTGGCCGTACTTTCTTCAAGTGCTCTCACTGCGGTAGGGATCATCATCTGGAGACCACTTGATACCGCAACCATGGTCTGCCCCCTCACCTTGTTGCTTCGACTACTCCCATACCTCCCTCTGCCACTAGTGAGGATATTGCTGCTCTGCGTGCTCAACTCAGTCAGCTTCAAGGGGTAGTTAGTCGCTCCTCTGGTTCAGTGGCCTCGATCTCCAATGAAGGTATATCTTTCCTCTCACACAACTCTTCCTGGATTGTGGATTTGGGTGCTGCACGTCATCTCTCTCCCCAAAAGCCGCCTTAATACTTATATTTTGCTTATCCCAAGTTCATCACTGTGGCTAATGGTGGCACGGTCCCGATTACTGGCACAGCTCATCTGCCTCTTACTTCTTCCCTCTCATTCTCGATTACTCATGTTCCAGAATCTCCTTTCAATCTCCTTTCTGTTAGCCGTCTTACAAAGGACCTCGATTATTGTGTAACCTTCTCACGCTCTTCCTTTATTGTACAGGATCGACTAACGTAGAATATACTTGGTAGGGGGCGACTGTCTAACGGGTTGTATCTTCTCGATGTTCCTCCCACTGCTCTCACCACTATCTCCTCCACTGATTGACATCATCATCTTGAACATGCTCCTCTTCCGATTCCCAAGAAAGCTCTTCCAACTTTTCCCCTTCAGGAGTTTTTTTGTGAATCATGTATTTTTGGCAAACAACACCGTTTATCTTTTATGTCTCCTTGTACTTGAAGAGATACCCCTTTATCTTTAGTATATTCTGATATCTGGGGACCATATAAGATCTCTAGTGTTTTTGGTTATCGCTATTTTGTAATATTTATTGATGATTAATCGCGAGTTACTTTGTTGTACTTACTTTGTGATCGTACTGAACTCATCTCCACGTTTCGTACGTTTCATACAGGAACTCGTACCCAGTTTTCCACGTGTAAAAATTCTCCATACTGACAATGCTCGCGAGTATACTGGTCGCACCTTCTCCAATCTGTGCGCCTAGTTTGATATTATTCTTCACATTTCGTGTGTCTATACCCCTCAACAAAATGACGTAGCAGAACGGAAAAATCGCCACCTCCTTGATGTTACCAGATCTCTCATGATCCAAATGCAGGTTCCTCCTCTCTACTGGAACTTTGAGGTTTCTACTGCTTGCCATCTCATCAATCGTATGCCCTCATCTATCCTCCACTTTGTGGCTCCCGTCACTCTCCTTTACCCATCCAAGACACTCCTCTCTTACTTCTCGTGTGTTTGGATGCACATGTTATGTCCATCACCTTGGTCCTACAACTGACAAGGTTGCCCCTCGTGCTACAAAACTATGTTTGTCGGGTACTCTCGCACTCAGAAAGGGTATGTCTGCTATTACCCTACCACCGGGAAGGTGATTGTCTCTGCTGATGTCTCCTTTTATGAAGACCAACCATATCACATCAGTCCTACTGATCCTCTTCTTCCTCTCCCGCTACCTCGGCCTACAATTCCAGTTACATCCCCGCTTCCACCTCTTCTACCTTCACCTCCTCTCCTTCCAATTCCTACCCCACCACCTGTCCCCTCCTAACCTCTTATCATTCAGGTTTACACTTGTCGTCCTCGACATCCAGATGCCCTACAGAAACTTCCCTCTACCGGTGTATCCTCGCGGCTTGTTGATTCGACATCACCTTTGACGGCTCATCCCTTGGACAACTGTCTCTTTACATCGGCTCTCTACACCTCGTCTTACATTTGCTCTCTCTCTCCTCTATCTCTATGCCTAAATCTGTGCAGGAAGCTCTGCAGCATCCGGGGTGGCATACAACCATGAATGAAGAAATGATTGCTCTGTGGGGTAATCATACGTGGGAACTGGTCTCTCTTCCTCCTGGCCAAAGTTGTGTAAGTTGCAAGTGGATCTTTATAATCAAACATGCGGCGGATGGGACAGTTGATCACTTGAAAGCTCGACTTGTGGCATGGGATTTTACTCAACAATACGGCCTTTATTATGAAGAAACCTTCTCCCCTGTCGCAAAATTAAATTCGGTTCGGGTTCTGCTCTCTTTAGTTGTTCATTGCCAGTGGCCCCTCCATCAATTGGACGTAAAAAATGCCTTTTTGAATGGTGATCTTCTTGAGACTGTTTAATGCATCAATCGCCCGGGTTTGAGACGACAGTGGAGTCTCGTGTATGTTTGCTTCAAAAATCTATCTATGGTCTTAAACAGTCTCCTCGGGCGTGGTTTGAAAAATTCAGCAAGGCAGTTCGTGTGGTTTGTTTCAAACGAAGCCCCGCAGATTTATCTCTTTTCACTCGTCACCAATCAACCTGAACTGTAATACTACTGGTTTATGTGGACGATATTTTGATCACGGGTGATGACTCCGCTGAGATACAACATGTCAAACAATATTTAAATTCTGTCTTTAAATAAAATATCTAGGAAACCTTCGGTATTTTCTTGGACTAGAGGTTGCACGATGACCTGATGCCCTTGTCTTATGTCAGCGCAAGTATTAGATTGACCTTCTGCAAGATGCTGGCCTCTCAGGGTGCAAACCTGCGGGGACCCCGATGGAAGTCAACCACAAGTTATGTGCTCAGGGATGTGAGTCTGACACTCTACTTCCAAATACGGAATATTATTGGCGTCTTGTGGGAAAACTAATATACCTAACAGTTATAAGACAAGATATCTCATATGCGGTTGGAGTGGTCAGCCGCTTTATGCACACTCCACGGGTTTCACATCTTCAGGCAGTGGAACGCATTCTCAGATATCTGAAGACAGCTCTTGGACAAGGACTTGTATATAAACCATCTTCAGAGCTTTCTCTTATTGCTTACTCTAATGCGGATTATGCGGGCTCGCTGGACGATCCACGATCTACAACTGTTTCTGTACTTTGGAGGAAATCTTATCACATGGCAGAGTAAGAAGCAGTTGGTGGTTGCTCGCTCGTCTGCTGAGGCTGAGTATCGTGTGATGAATGATGTTGTATCTGAACTAACCTGTCTTGAAAGTCTTCTTATGGATTTGGGATTTAAATTATCCTCATCTTCAACTTTGTTCTGTGACAGTCAGGCTACAAATCCATATTGCGAAGAATCCTGTGTTCCATGAGCGGACCAAACATATTGAAGTTGACTGTCATTTCGTTCGAGAAAAGGTCCAATCGAAGATGCTAAAGCTTGAGCATGTTCCTGCTTCTGAGCAAGTTGCTGACACTCTTACCAATGCATTATCTCGGAAATTTTACCATCAGTTCCTGTCCAAGCTTGGTGCCTACGACTTGTACGCTCCAGCTTGCAGGGGAGTGTTAGAGAATATGAGGGAAAACGATGTAAAAACCCATGTATAAGGCCCATCTATAGGCCCGCCGATTCTTTCTTCTATTAGTCTCACATCTCTTGTATAGGATTCTTTCTCCTTCTCTTCTCCTATATATTTGTACTCTCTCTTGTATTTTGGTTATGAAAAAGTATATACAAGGTTTGGCTCTTTGTTTCTAGACATATATTGCAAAACACAGAAATCAACTTTTAATGTCTTAGATTGGCAGTTTCCCCAAATGGTTGGCATATTATTTTTGATAATGATTACAGTGATGAATATGGCAATTTATGATACTTTTGAGTTAGGACTCTTGTAGCAAGATTATGTTCTCTCCCTATGAGTATGATGGTGTACTCTCATCAATCATAGGAGATAACACCTCTCCTACCCTCTATGTTTTATACATCCGGTGTTTGACTTGCTCAACTAACAGTGACATCCACATAAGCCCACTACTCTATGAGATAATTATTTAATTCATGCTTATATTCTGGGTTATATTGTGGTTGCATCTTTCAATATGTATCAATGCATAGTGATTTTTCAGAGTTTCTAGCATACCCATGTAATATGATTTTTCACATAAACATTCACTTAATAATTTGAGTTTTATCATCACATATGAATATCATAATTAATTAAAGATGTAATGCAGCAATTGGTACAAACTTGACACGAGTTCCAACTTCCATGTCTGCGTGTAGAGTCACAAACATGTAAATATAATGCTATTGACTTGTGATTTCTCTAAATAATAGAAAGAGAATTTCTTACGTCGATGTTCCGACGTCTGTAGACCCAACGTGGAGGCATGTCTCATCTAGGTTATTTTGAAATAATTAAGTGTTCTTTTCTGATCTACAACGGAATGTACTATGCCTCTTCTTCTTCATTCCACTACAGGATCCTTAAACAATTAAGTGAATAAACCATTAAAATCAGTGAACTGCTTCCTCCCCATAGCTATAGTAAACCAAAATCCTAAGAGGCATTCCATACAATATGGAAACAAAAGGGGAAAAGCTCAGAGAGGAGAAAGAAGAGCTCGTCTTGCCTTAACAATGGAAGGTCAATTGAAAGAACTCAATTTTGAGTGGTTATGGGGTTGTCGATAGATTTTTGGCTGCTTCGATGGATGACTGAACCCTTTCATGAAGGGAACTTGGTTGACGACGTCTGATTAGGAAGGAATTGGAACAGAGGGCTCGTCGATAAGGAGAAGGAAGGGGAATCAAGCTGTTCTTGTTGATTTCTCGATCATCTGATAAGGACTTCGTCAAATTATTGGGTGGCTCCAAGAGAGTGGTGAGGAGCGATTACAAAAACCCACGCATGGTGCTCTGCTGTAAACGCAAAACTACATATCATATTTATACCTTATAATGAAATTAGGTGTTCATGTATTTACGAAATTTATTTAATGCACTAAAATCATAATCTCACCAAAGAATGCTTTCGTGAACCATTATATTGTGTCTAAAATAAATATCTTAAAAGTTCTTACTAGTCGGAATAATTCTTCTCGTTAATTAATGCAAACACTCCTATGACATGTGCTAACAAAATAAAAGCTTTATTATAAAAACGTGTGAGGAATCCTCTTATTTATAGAGGTGTAATATAAGCTTACTATATACTAATATTAATTATAACAATCCTTTAGTTGGGTATGCTATATTTCTCATACCCAACTTGTCAATAAAACAAAAAAAAAACATTCACTCCCAGACTCCTAATGGGAATATCAATAAATGGTCCCTCTGAAAGAACACATGAAGTATAAATATTCTTTTTGTCAATATTCTTTTTGATGAAAGGTCTGTCCACCTCAATATGTTTGATCCAATCGTGCTGAATAGGATTTTGGACAATACTGATTGCAGCTTTGTTGTCATAATACAGTCAGATGAGACTAGTCACACTTACAATAAGATCACACGTAAGGGAGCGTAACCACAATCCATCATATATGTCGTGTGCCATAACTCTAAATTTGGGTTATGCATTAGACCTTGAGACAACGAGTTGTTTTTTGCTTCTCCAAATACCCAGGTTCCTGCTATTGAACAAGGAATACCCAGATGTACAACGTTTGTCTTCAAGAAATCCAACCAAATATGCATTCATATAAATTCGAATTTTCAACTTAGTACGTGGAGTGAAGGTGATGCCTATTCTCGGTTAGGTCTTCAGATACTTCATGATTTTATGAGCAACATCAAGATATCTTATCTTTGTGGAATGCATATATTGGCTAACAACACTCACTGTTAGTTTGGAATCCTGCGACCCCAGCAAAATCCAGTGAGCCTTAGATGAAGTAAGGATCCTCTTGACGTCAAGCAGTGCGGGCAGACACCATCCTGTGACCGCCCTAGCTCCGTTCACCCTTTTAGTTAGGGCGGTTACCGCATATTGTAATCGCACCCTCTCTTTCTCTCTCAACCTTGCCCAGTTCTCCTATATCCTGGACAACCCGTAATTTTGGTATATGCTCGTTCGGGTAGACCCCAATTAGTATAAATAGGGGGCTAGAGTACCCAGAAGGACACTCTAAACTTGGGCCAAATCCTCTGTTAGAATACAGTTGCAATTAGATTAAAGAAACAAGAACATTGCATTAAACAATAAAGATACAATCGAGACAAGTCTCGCTAAGCATCCAGAGGCTGGGTCCTCCTTGACGCTCCACTCTCCAAGAGATCCAAAACCACTCAAGACTCAAAGATAAGAAAGACTCTACCCCTAGGGCTCCTTATATAGATGAATCCCTCTTGCTATAAGACAAAACATTAAAATAATACAATAAATAAATGTACGATAATACCCATGGGGCTACATAGACTTATAACAGTGTGTGGCGGCCGCGTCGTATCAACCCGCCCCGCATGATAATTGACCTTGTCCTCAAGATCGAGGGCCATAGGGGTCGTCCAAAAGCGCCAGCGGATCTAATTCCCCGGAGTCCGGATCAGTATCTTCAGATCCCAGCATCACATAGATTTCTGAGATGGCAGACGTGGGTGGGCTAGTAGGGTTGCTTGCAGCAAAAACAGAGGCCCTTGCGACAAAGCTTGGCTTGCTGTTGGTAAGACAGATGATGGGGTCGCTGGGGGGCCGATTGATGCAGAGCTGGTGGCTGCGGAGGTGGAAGCGGTGACTACGGCCCAGGCGGGGGCAGAGGATCCACGTGCAGAAGAGGTGTCGGCAATGGCCGTGGCGGTTAGGGCGGCCGCGTTGAGTGCGGTTGATCTGGGTAGTGTTCCGCGTCGAGATACCTCGCCTTCTCCATTGCGCGGGAGAGAGTGGTTGAATTGTGTACCTGCAGGCGCGCGCGGAGGTGGGGGTGCAGGCCCTCCAGAAAGTAACCCAAGTAGTGGCCGGGGGCCAAGCTGGGAACATGCGTAGCTACCGCGATAAATTTGTCGATGTAGGTGGCCACAAAATCAGACTACCGAACAAAACTGAGGCGCTCAAAGGCGTTACCCGCCTGACGACTGTCGTAGTGGCAAAGGAGCTCCTCCTTCAATGCGGGTCAGGACATGTCAGGTGCCTGTTAGCGCATCCAACACACCCAATGGAGCGCGGAGACTTCCATATAGATAGTGGCGAGCGGGACCTTCTGGTCGGCGGGGGTGGCCTGCAAGTCACGATCCACCCGAGAGGGTCGGTGCTATCGAACACTATAATCTCAATCCGGCGGAGGTGGGCAGGGGCACAGTCAGCCGTGAGGTGTAAATACCCCATGTGGTTGGGAATGGTTAGGATCGGTGGCGGTGGAGGGGCCGAAGGGCAATTAACTGCCGCGGTAAGCCCGCGAAGGAGGAGCGTGAGGTCGCCATTTAGGATTCAATTTGATCCATGCACTGTGAGTCTGAGTTGGCAGTGGTGGAGGCGTTCTCGTCGGCGTGGAGGGCCATGGCTTGATTCTTGGGCATGAAACGCGACAGGAGCGACAAGGACCGCTAGAAGGCAGTGAACGTTGGAGGAGGGGGGCGGACCCGACAAAGGATAGCGAGGAGAAGGCGCGGGCACTGGAAGGCCGGCGAAGTTGCAGGGGGGACTTCCGAAAGGCAGTGAGGAGGCTGGAGGGTGGCTGGGAGATGATCTAAAGCCCCAGAACTGTGGGATGGCGCCGACAGAAGGGGTAGCAGGGTTGGCGGAGGAGGGCGACGTTGGATGCGGAGGATGCACTGTTGGATGCCGTTGGCGGTGCTGAAATTGTCCGGAGGGATGCCTGGGGAGAGGATCCGGCCCAGTCGAAGCAGGCATTGCGGGTAGGAGATGCTTGCAGCAGACCCGACGATTCGGTGCAACGGTCGGGCGAAACGCGTAGAAGCGCGGCAGGGCGGCGCGACTGGGTTGCTGAATGACTATCGAAAAAAGATTGCGGCGATATCGCGGGAGCCCTATCGGCAGACGTGCGCCGCAGAATCACCGAACGCTGCCGAAGTGGCCCGGCAAAATGGAAGGAGGCAGACGGGTGTTATTAGGGTTCGGGAAAGCCCTAATCGAGGCAGGTCGGACCAAGTTGTTAGAATACAGTCTCAATTAGATTAAGGAATCAAGAACATTGCATTAATTGACAAAGATACAATCGAGACAAGTCTTGCCAAGCATCCAAAGGCTGGGTACTCCTTGAAACTCCACTCTCCAAGAGAGCCAAAATCACTTAAGACTCAAAGATAAGAAAGATTCTACCCCTAGAGCTCCTTATATAGTTGAAACCCCCTTGCTAGAAGACAAAACATTAAAATAATACAATAAAGAAATGTAAGATAATGCCCATGGGGATGGACTCATCAGTGCGTGGCGGTTGCATCGTATCATCCTCCTTGTTGGTGTGGTCTCAAGCTCCCGTCTCTCTTTGGCGACTTAGTTCTTTGTTACTTGATTGTAATCACTCAGTAGTCGCTTATATTTATGAGTAATAAAATCACCCGCATCTAAGACTTGCAGTTGCGGGAAGCTCATGGTCTTAAGCTCCTTTCAGCCGCCTTCTCATTTCTTCGGCTCTTTGAGATTAGTAGTTGGTCATTTGCAACTCCTGGTTTTCCTCCTCTTTTGGCAGTTCGTAGTTGAACATGGATCTTGGAGACACTTTTGGCTCAACAAAATGAACACATGGCCTTCAAATTCACGTGACTGAAGAAATCATCAAAGTGATTGGAAGAGGTCATCCATAACAGAATTCACCCGAGAGTTCGCACCTTGGAGGAGCTGGTGAGGTCACTATGGAGGAATTTGAGCAGAAGATTGACTTGTTGTTTAAAATGGTCTCCCAGCTTGTCAACAAGGAAGTGATCCCTCAGTTGGGAGCTGCGGTTTCTGATGTGAGACCGTCCCCTCCTGAGACTGCCCTTGTGAGTAGTTGCGCGAAGAAGATTTCAGACCCCAACAAAAAAACTTTATCAGGGAAGCCACAGCTGCTGACCCTGGCAATGCTTTGAACTTTGAGGAAGATCCTGACTCCTCCGAGGAGTATGAAATTGCCTCACTTTTTGTTGATCATGTCTCGCGGGAGCTTGTCTCGACCGGATTCAGAGAACCATGACTCTTTAGGTTTTTCGGAAGGAAAGAATCAACATATCTTCTCCAAGCCTTCGACTCCACGACCTCCCTGCGGACCCTTTCAGATGGGATTTGCTGCAAGTTGCTTGCCACAACCTTCGAAGACAAGACAGGTGTGGTCCTACAAGTTGCCCCCTCGCTCCATCAACTCCTTCAAGGAGCTGAGGGATGTCATGTTGAGGTTTGCAACCTCAAAAAAGGGGAAAAGTGGACCCGATACACTCTTCAAAATTAGGCAAGGGGCCACTGAAACCCCGGGCCAATACGTGGATAGGTTTCAGGTGCAGATTCTGTAGATCCACGATGTGGATCCATCTGTCTACAAGCTCTCCTTCACCTTTGGCTTACAAGAAGACCTTTTCAAGTTCGAAGTCAGCAGAAGGAGGCCAAAGTCCTACAAAGAGCTGATAAAGGCAGTCAACCTCTTCATCGAAGGAGAAACAATGAACCCCGAGTCCGTCTCCTCTCTCTTTGAGCTCCTATGTTGCACCGACACCGACACACAATACGACACGACACGACACGCGACTCGTCAATTATCAAAAAATATTTTATTCCGACACGCTGGGATGCATATATTAAATATTTATTTTTATAATTATGAAAATTCAAAACATTTAACAAAAAAAAAGTGAACAATTTACAAATTTTCAAATAAACTATGTCATATTTGAATATTACTTATCAAATATTTAAATGCAAAACTTAACAAAATATCAAAAAAGGATAGAACATTAACACATTACCATTATATATCATCAGTAAAAATAATGAATTCACAAGCAAACTTTTTCCCACACTTTCAATCTTCCTTTTTCTAAAGAAAATATCCACCCAACTAGTAGATCCACCTTCACTACTTGAAATGTTAGAAGGGGGCAAAGACACTTTTTTAGGAGCAATACTCGCTATTTTGGCATTCACCTCTTCTAGTTTTTTCACTTCAAATAGATCACTACTTGAGACTTTTACACACTTTCCAATTACTTTTCCACCAGTCATTAACAAATAAGCTCTTACTCTTGTGTATGAACTTCTAAAATATTTTTTCTCAAAAATTGTACTTCCAAGACAAATTGCCTCCCGCCTCACCACGAGTAAGCTAACTTAAGGACGCATGTCCGATTGAGCGGGACACGCGAGTCCCGTGTGAGCCAGCGTGTCGGACTTCCGACACGAGTGTCGGAGATTTGGACGGGTGTCGGAGAGTCCGACACTGACACGTTGACATTTTGAAGTGTCGGTGCTTCATAGCTGAGCTCGCCCGACAAGTTGGAGGTTCCACTTCCCGACTTCCTATTTCCCCCCAGCGATCGCATCAGCTGCATTAGGAGTTCGAACCACCCACAACACAACAAAAAAGAAACTTCCAACACTTCTTTCTGCATCATCCTTATGAGCATTTTCAGCAAATGAGGTCTGTGCCGCTTTCTCTCCTTCAGCAAGGTAGGAGACTGCCTCCTCCAGTTCGGGCGACGACATCAACTCACCCCCAGCAATGGGGTGATATCCAAGAGTACACTGACATCTGCCTTCCCATGGAAGAGGTGGCGGAGATCCTCCAGACAGTCTGGATTCAGTAGGCCGCAAACTCTTAAAGAAGGTTTCAAAAATAGGAACTAGGAGCTCTATTGCAAAATACTTCTGTGATGTGGGGCATGTCATGGAGAACTATAGAGCTCTCCGTGATCTGATTGAAAAATTGCTCATGGAAGACATGCTGAAAGACCTCCTAGCCGGTAAGACTAGTGGTGCCTCCACCTCCGGGAAGGGGAAGGAGGTGGATGTAACTTAGCCTCCCCGCCGCAAGTGTTTGGAGCAGGAAAACGTTAACATCCTTGAGAGTTTATGAGGCTACGAATGTGTGGAAGTGGAGGATTTTGGCAAACTCGGCCAGATAATTTGCATCCACAGAGGAGCTGTCCGCGAGGCGTCAAGGAAATCCAGCATCAAGCGCCTTCACCGACGAGAGGTTGCGTCCACTTCTATTGGAGTACCCTCAAGAGGAGAGGTTTCCATCAGGGAAGTAGACCTCCCGACAATGTGAAGCCTTTTCACAACAAAGTCGTGATCAATGTAGTGTTGGACAACTACTCGATATCAAGAATTCTAATCGACACCTTAAACATTCTTTCTGAGAAATGAGCTATATACCCGGACACTTATATCCCAACTGGATAATTCTAGCGGAAGAAAACTCCACTGTTACATTAGCACCCATTGGCCCACCCAAGCCTATAGCACGCCTCAATAAGTTGCTCCTCCATGTAGTGGGATTTTATGTAGGCAACCTCACTCCACAGGAAACCACCCCATCTCTCAATGGATCATCATGCTTGTGTAAGATCATGAAATCAAAACAAGCCTGACGTTAATCCTCATATGGTCCGGTTACTCCTATAAAGGGCCCTTGCGATCTGACTAATCCTTTGGTATCGATGTATGCGTGACAATAATGATATTAGTGAGCGGTTACGACTATAATTACTGCATGATGTTCCGACTACTTGAGATTATCGTACCACCAAGGTTCTCTCAATCTATTAATACTAATAAAATGCGGTTACTTGTATGGAGAACGCACACATTCCAGCTTCTCTCTAGATCCAAAGGTTTTAATTTCTGTCATGATGAATGCACACATTCTGGCTTCTCTCTAGATCCAAAGGTTTTAATTTCTATCGTAATGAACAGACGAATAGCCGATGATGCACATGACTATCGCGTGGTTTTCAATCTTATAACTAATGTTTTTCAGGGGAATTCATTACTATAACGAGCGAGCACTCATCTTGAGTTCGCACCAAATCATCGTTCTTATCATTTCTTTAATATCAGAGCCATCTCATTTTTTGCCTCACGACTAGCAGTTACTCTTATAGCCAAGCTTTATATCCTTGGACTATATTATCAGTCTTGTTAGTTTCCTCTACATTGCGTGGACACTATCAATGAATCCACACAACCTCATTCTAATATAATTCCCAATACTCGAATACAAGGTTCATATCCAAAGGAACCACCCAACATTACTTGAGTTATGAACCATCCCTTTGAAACTCGAATGATTGCGGTTATACTCTGGCAACCATGCACTCTATATATGCAAGAACAATAAAATATAATGGACATGCATGGGGCGATTACAATTCCTTTGTCCGCACGCTCTATATAATGAAGGTACATGGAAAGTTCGCAAGAATTTAGATGTTCACATAAAACGCACATTTGCCGGTACAAACACAGAAGCTACACAGAATAAAAATGGAAGCAAAAGATCTTTCATTTCTTCAACGAATACAAGTGTTATGGTGACTGCGCTTACAAAAAGGTTCCGCACAGCCACTTCCCAAAAAGAGTAAAGTACAAGATAGTCCTCTTCGGAAGAGTCCGCCAATTTGCCTTTGCCCTTTTTCTTAGGTCGGGATACAAATGAACTAGGACTAGTCAATCTGTATCAGCTTAGCTACATGCCTGTCTCCAAAGATGAGCTAGTTTCCTCTCTAAGTTCTCGCTCCGGATCAGTGACATCCTCCTCAGAAACCACTTCCTGTGAATCAGCAACCGCGACAGCCTGAGAGCCCACACCCAGTGACTCTGAGATCTCGACATTCTTAAACTCTGCATTTAGAGTCGGATAGTCGATGCCTGCAAATTCAACCTTCAAAACATCTTCTCTTTCAAAAATCCAATGTAAGGATTGTGGATTCTTTGTTGTTCCGCAAAATCGCTTGCCTGACTTCTGATTCTTAAAGGTGCGGACAGCCTGCAAAGAAAGTAAAACATTAGTAGGTGCGGTCAAGTATATGCGACCGCCACTTCTTGAGAATTATCCCTTCATACCTTCATTTATTTTTGCAGGAGGGCGTTCTCTCTCAAATCCCCTCGAATCCACGTCTAACCATGTGGTCAAGAGTGACTGCCGGTTGCGACGCGATTGCTTCCCTCTTGGTATGGTCGTCCGCCGGGTTCTCTAACTTGCTAAGGGTTTCTCTGCCGAAAAAAGCGGTGGTGACCCTATATTCATGCGGCTTCGCTTTATCGTCCTCCCTCCAAGAAGGAGAGTGGTGCTGAGAGTTATCACGCCACCCTCGGGATCCTACTACATTAGGAGGCCAACCACGACATCCCGTAGGTTCTGTTCGAGGCCAAAAACACACACTTGAGAGCATGTGGGTCAAGTTTGGACCGTCCCGGAGAATGTACGTGAGCAAAATAAACAAAACCAATTTTAGTGTTGGAGAGTTAGGGTTATCCCTAATGTGGTAAGGGGGTTTTATGCCCAAAGGTTCGAAGGGGAATCCGGTTGATGAGATAGGTGACCGTGAGAACGACATCACCTCAATAGGATTTAAGAAAGTGAACAGTGAACAGTAAACACCGAGCAACTTTTAAGAGGTGACAGTTTTTTTTGCTCAACAACCTTATTCTGAGGAGTGTGAACATATGAAGTTTGATGGATAATATCATGATTGGTAAGACAGTGTTCAAAAATGGAATTGATATACTCCCAATGGTTATCACTACGCAAAATTTTGATTGTAGAAAAATGGATAAACAATGTTATGAAATATCTGAAAAATAATAAACACTGCACTTTTATTTTTCATCAAATATACCCAAGTAGTGCGAAAAAAAGTCAATAAAAGTAATAAACCAATAACATCCAGAAATTGATGCAATGGTGGAGGCCCCCCAAATATCAGTGTGAATGAATAAAAAAGAATAATACCGAGTAACAATACATGATTAGCAGAAGTATGATGATACTCATACATCACAAACAAGTGTTTTAAAACACAGAAGAAATAACATGAAATAAATATTGCATGATAGTAATAGGGGGATGGCCAGGACGATGATGTTAGGCTAGCAATATGGAGGTCTGCATTGTGTGGAGAGCTTATGTAGATGGAGACCCACTAGAGGGGTCGAACACATACATACCTTGCTTGCTACCACAACCAATCATGTTCCTCATTTTCGGACCCTGAAAAACACAATTAGTTGCAAAAAAAGTGTCTAAGCATTGAAGAGATATAATCAAATGACTAAGAAAAAGCAAGTTACGGGTAAAATTTAGATTATTGGGTATTGAAGACAAAGTGAGGAATTAGAGATGAATCCTTTTTCAACAATGGAAGAGGAAGAACCACTAGCAGTGTGTTACGAGCCTCTGATTGGTAGTGGGTGTGCGGTCTTGAGACGGAGAAATTTTGAAGAAGATTGTCTCGACCCTTCCTCAATCTAACCTTTGTAATGATGGGAGATACAACGGGAGTGGGCTCGACCGAGAGAGGAGGGAAGTGGGTGGGGGGATCCTTGCTCAACCCTTTCCCTAACCAAGAAGATGAGAGGAGGAGGAGATTCAAGAGAAAGAGAAATAGAGTTTTATCTTCATAACTACAAGCCCATTCTCCTCACCTATATATATAGAGAGATGAATAAGTTTAATAAAATTTACCAATTATGCCCCTCACTTAGTTATAATTGGTAAATTTGCGCACCAGTTGAGGTGTTTTAGTGTGACCTATAGGTCACGGGTTTGAGTCCTGGTAGCAGCCTCTTGTAAAAATGCAGGGTTGGGTTTGTCTACATCTCACCTTCTGGTGGGACCCTTCCCCGGCCCCTTGCTGTACATGGATGCTTTGTGCGTCGGGGGAACCCTTTTTCTATACCCCTCACCTAGGCTACATAATGCATGAGAAATAAAAGCATGCTGAAATAAAGAGAGAATAACTGCGCATGACCAATAAAGATACACTATAATAGTAAATACACTTTATCTCATACATGCGTCATCACCCTTGCGTGTGCCCATAACACAATGCTCACTTTATCTCTTCTAGAAAGAGAGGATTAAGACACAACTTGAAGGTTATCCAGTCATGTGATTAGTGGCTCTTGAGTCGATAATCCAATGAGAAGGGCGAGTAGTAGCAGAGTGGGTACTGGGTGTACCTGTATGAGCAAAGATAGATGAGGAAGTAGAGGCAGTGGGAATCTCGGGAGTAGGACCATGCATCAACCGATAAGTGTCTGTATCTTTTTAATAGAAAAAGAAGATAGTTGATGAGTAGGAGGGAAATTTGTTTTTTGGAGAACATTCTTTGGAAACCTCATTGAGATGAGCTGAGTGATATGATGGTGTCTCCCAAGAGTTTTGTCACAGTCTTGACCTCCACGTGATGCAGATCCACCCTCGGGAGGAGGATAACCATGCAGGCTGAGGCATGTATCTCGAATATGATGAGGATTTCCACAATAATCACAAGTCAAATGATCCTTCTCTAAGGGATTTAGCTTGAAATCATAATAAACACAACCTATTGGTTTTATGCTCCACTAATGCCGATCCCCCAGTAATAGTTGCGGTTAAACTCCTATTGTACATTGTTATAAATTTCAAGAAGTGAAAAGATAGGAATATGCCCCAAAATTTAGCGATAATTTGATGAAAATTCCTATGTAACACTCGATTATAATCCTCACGAGCCCTGATAAAAAGCTCACCTGCATTATAGACCATGACAAGATAATCAAAATGGTTGTATTCCTGATAGCGGAGTAAACTCAATATAGTAGGCAGATAAAGAGCGATCACCATTTCTGGGAAGAAATATTTTGCGATATAGTTGGTAGATCTGGACAGTATTCCCCTTTCGATAGTAAGTAGACTCAACACATTTCTATATGTTAACAGTAGTGTCCAAAAAAAAGGTAATTTCGAGCAATGAACTCTCGCATGGAATTCGTGAACTATGACACTTCCATTTAGGCCAACTTGTAGAGTTTCTGGCTGGTTCACTGGTGGAGCCATTAATATAGCCAAAGAAACACCGACTTTTTTAAGGTCAGGGTAGTAGAGTTGGACCATGACAAGTACTGTATAATCCGTTGGATCAGGTGGTCAACCTTAGGGGGGGGGGGTGAATAAGGTTTGAGAAATTAATTCAAAATTAAAATGAGTTTCACCAAGGAAATTTGATTCTGGATGCTACCGCGAGGCGCTAGGTTGCTAGCGCGCGGCGGTAGGTCACAAAACTCATTTTCTTCGTAAAACTTCGCCTTAGAGACGCACAAAGGATATTCAGAGATCTACTAGCACACAACCATCATATTGAGAGAATAATAAACGAACAATAATTTTATTAATGTGTAACGAAAGAGGCTTACAATTCAGAACAACTAGATCTCCATGACACCGGAGATCGGAGGCGATGAAATAAAAATCCCCCTTTTGGTTTCTATATCGACCCTCCCCGGAAAGGTCTTCGAGCCGGCTCTTCACCTTCCTCCCCGGAAGTGTCTTAGAGCCCCACTAGATCCCCTGATCTTGACGTTCCTCACCGGGACGATTTCTCGCGAAATCCTTCCCGGATTCCGACAACCCTACGGTCGATTTCTTACGAAACCCTTTTCGGATTTCGACGACCCTCCGGTCGATTTTTCTCACACAAACAACTAGACAATAAGAAGTTTAAAGTAAAATACAAAGAGTTAAGAAATTGTTTCTCCCTCAAACGTAGAATTTCTCCGAGGGACGGTGCGCGATCGGTGCTCTTAAATATCATTCTTGTTGCAGTTGATCCGCCGCGAATGGTCGTTGAAGATTTCGTTCGCCGAAGTTCTTCGATCATGAGCGGGAGGAAGAAACAAAGCTTTTCCTTCAACGAAGATGTGAGTTCGGCCTTCTTCAGATGACGGCCGAACCCTAGAATGAAATATTTTCCTTGATTGTGTCTCCAGGAAAAGAGACGCGTGCTTTTATACGTTTTGAAAAACCAAGCTACCGCTGATGGTAGAGATAGCACCCGACGGTAGGTCGATGCGCGTGGATGTGACGGCTGTCCAGCAGATTTGGAAAAATATCCGAATAAAATATTTTTTTTGCTTTTTTGTGCTATCGCGGCGCGGTGCTGAGCTATTGCCTGGCGGTAGGCGGTAGCATGATGACTCAACGCTCGTTGAGAGAGCTAGCACGGCGCGGTAAGGCTAGCGCCGTGCGGTAGTCCACTGAGCACTTTTCCTGAATTAATTCCGAAGCTAGCGCGGGCGGTAGCGCTAACGCTCGGTGGTAGGTGCCAGAACTTGAATTTCTCATTCTTTTATACCTGTAAACCTGCACACTATACCTAACTCTCGTATGATCAAATACAACACGAGATTTGATATTGTCAAACTAAAGAGATGCGAACCATATGCTCCAACATAATCCAATTGGACCATAGTGATTTGGGAGAATTTGTAATACTAACGATCTTGGGTAGATCTATTAAAGGACCTGGAGCCACTAGAATCAGTCACATTCGTTAGAAAATAAATCTTCCAACAAAACTCCTCCAACAGAACAGTGGAGTCATTGAGAACAAGTCTTCAAAAGAGTGTATGTTAGATAAGGAACCATTTTGGAGTTAGGACTTTCCTCTTCTCAGAGAGAAAATATCTTGATCTGATATTGGGGTGCATTCAACCGTAGGAATTGTCTACAAATCCAATATAGTGATATGAAGATCAAAGCGAAACATCCCCTTAGATTTGTAGTAAATCAAACTGCCCGAGGATCGCCGAAATCGACATCCTGCCAGCTAGCGCAAATCAGCTGACGGGATCTGTCACATGAGCCGATCGGTGATGCGTTTGCGGAAGCGAGGAGAGAATGTGGTGTTGGGCTCCTAGGTGATCGGTAATGGCGAGAGGAAGTGGGACATGTAGTGTCGAGCATTGTTTAGTGAAAACGACGAGTGGAAGGTGGACACGATTAGAGCAAGAGCTTTGATACCACGTTAACAAAATAAATGCTTCATTATGAAAAGGTGTAAGGACTCCTCTTATATATAGAGGAGTAATACATGCATAATATAAATTACTATTAATTCTTGTTGAGAAAGCTCAAAACTTGTATGTATTGCTTGTGTATGTAAAAATAAGGAGAGAATACAAATATATAGGAGGAAGGGAGAGGGAATAAATCCTATACAAGTTGAAGGACTAAAGATGAGAGAACAAAAATGGGCCCAAAAGACGGGCCCAATACATGCGCTATTCTAACACTCCCCCGCAAGCTAGAGCGTACAAATCGTATGCGCCAAGCTTGGACAAGCATTGATAGAAGAGTGCCTTGGAGAGAGCCTTTGTGAGGACATACACAACTTGTTCAGATTCTGGGACATGCTTTAGATCGAGCTTTTTCATTTGAACTTTTTCCCGAATGAAGTGACAATCAACTTCAATGTGCTTCGTTCTTTCGTGGAAGACTGGGTTCTTGGTGATATGTATAGCAGCTTGGCTGTCACAAAGGAGAAGAGCCGGTGACGGTAATTTTATACCCAAATCAGTGAGAAGACTCTTAAGCCATGTCAGTTTCGATACAACAGATGCCATTGCCCTGTATTCTGCCTCAGCTGATGATCGAGCAACGACCGCTTGTTTCTTGCTTTGCCATGTAACCAAATGTCCCCCAAAGGCGGTGCAAAAACCACTAGTAGATCGCCGGTCATCAAGAGAACTAGCATAATCAGCATCTGAGTATGCCACCAAAGTTGGAGCAGAAGACGAAGTCCGGTAAACAAGTCCTTGACCAGAGGCTGTTTTAAGGTACCTGAGAATACGTTCAACAGCCTGTAGATGAGATCTTTGAGGAGAATGCATGTATCGACTGACAAGACCAACAACAAAAGAAATATCTGGTCTGGTAACCGTGAGATAGATCAATTTTCCAACGAGTCGGCGATAATATTCAGGATTCTAGAGAAGTAGATCCGAGTCAGATGCCTGGGCACACAACTTGTGGTTAACATCCATAGGGGTATCACTTGGCTTACAACCTGAAAGACCAGCATCATGAAGAAGGTCAAGACAGTACTTCCGTTGAGATAGAGTAAGCCCATCCGGTCATCTGGCAACCTCTAGACCCAAGAAATATCGTAGAGGTCCCAGATCTTTTGTCTGAAAGGCGGACTTTAGATTAACTTTGACTTCCTGTATCCCTTGTGAATCATCTCTTGTAATAATGATATCGTCAACGTATACTAACAGAAGGACCGTCTCTGTTGGGCGGTGACGAGTAAACAGCGAGAGTCGGCCGAGCTTCGAGTAAAACCAATATGACGGAGGACTTTACTGAATTTTTCAAACCATGCCCATGGAGATTGTTTGAGACCATACAAAGCCTTTTGAAGGAGGCATACCTGAGACTCCCCCGTGGTCTCAAACCCGGGTGGTTGTTGCATGTAAACCGTCTCCTGGAGGTCCCCATTTAGGAAAGCATTCTTGATATCCAGTTGAAAGAGGGGTCACTGGCGATGAACAACGACAGAGATGAGGACTCGAACGATATTGAGCTTGGCGACCGGAGAGAAAGTTTCCTCATAGTCGAGTCCCTGTTGCTGGGTGAAAACACGAGCCACGAGACGAGCCTTTAGACGGTCAATTGTCCCATCCGCAGCATATTTGATGACAAAGACCCATTTACACCCAACCAGTTTCTTACCCGGAGGAAGGAGAACGACGGTCCATGTCTTGTTGGCCCAGAGTGTAGACATTTGGTCCTCCATGGCTGCCCGCCAGCCTTGATGTTGAAGCGCCTCCTGCACAGAGTTAGGAACAACAACCGAAGAGAGAGAAGTAGCAAATGTGTGGATAAGGGGAGAAAGACGATGAAGAGAGACGTAGTTAGCCAGGGGATGAGCAATGGATGGCGGTACCTGATCAGCAGGACGCGGAGAATCCGTGGTAGAGGTCGTCTGCAGAGGGGCAACGGAACTGGGAGGGCGACGAGTGTAGACACGGATAACAGGTGGTTTGGAGGGGGCAGGAGTCGGTGCAGGGGAAACGAGCGATGATGGTGTAGTAGCAGGAATCACTGGGCGTGGGATTGATGTCGGGAGAGGAGGTGGTGTTGGAGCAGTGGGTAAAGGAGCAGGAAAAAACGGTTGTTCTTCCCGGAAGGTAACGTCAGCAGAAACGAAGATCTTGCGAGTAGTTGGAGAGTAACAAACATAACCCTTCTGGGTGCGCGAATAGCCGACAAAGATGTGTTTAGCCGCCCGGGGATCCAACTTATCCGATGATTGCCCTAGATGGTTGACATAGCAGATGCTGCCAAAGACACGATGTAGTAGAGGAAAAGCCGGAGTGGAGGGAAACAATAGGCTAAAGGGAGTAGCATAGTGGAGGACGGATGAAGGGAGGCGGTTGATGAGAAAGCAGGCAGTCGAGACCGCAAAGTTCTAATAAGGCTTGAGAACATTCATTTGAAGCATGAGAGAACGGGCTACATTAAGTAAGTTGCGGTTCTTTCTTTCGGCAACACCGTTTTGCTGGGGCGTATAAGCACAGGAGGTTTGATGTAGAATCCCGAATTCAGAACACAAAGCGGTAAACTCGTGGCTGGTGTACTCATGAGCATTGTCAGTGTGTAGAATTTTGAGGGTGGTGTGGAATTGTGTGCGGGTTTCGAGGACAAATGCCCGAAAAATACGGGGAAGCTTGGAGCGATCATGAAGTAAGTATAGCCACGTAGTGCAAGAGTAATCATCAATAAATGTGATGAAATAGTGAAAACCAGAAATACTTGTAATCTTAAAAGGGCCCCATACATCAGAGTGCACTAAATCAAATGGAGCAGCGCTCCGAGTACAATGCGAAGAAAAAGAAGAACGCGGCTGCTTGCTGAGGATACATGAGTCACACTGAAAATAAGTAAAAGAAACATCTGGAAGAGCCCGCTGGAGGACCGACAGAGGAGCATGTCCAAGTCGACGATGCCATGCAGTGGAAGAGATCGAAGACAGAATGGTGGGAGAGTCGTCGAGAAGGTAGAGCCCGCCCCGCATCCGGCCTTTACCAATGGTAGTCTGCGTCCGCCGATCCTGTATAACAAAGGAAGAGGATGCAAATATAACAGAACAATCAAGATCAGTCGTAAGACGTCCAACAGAGAGTAAATTGAACGGGGAACTCGGAACATGAAGAGCCGAGCGAAGGGAGATTGGCGGGCTGAGAGAGAGATCTGCCGAGCCGGACACTGGAACCAACGCCCCATTAGCCACAGTGATAGACTTCAGATAAGGATAATCCGAGTATTGGGCAGGCCGTTGCGAAGTAATGTGATGAGTGACACCAGAGTCCACAATCCAGCCCAAGCTGGTGGAGAGACAAGCAGTACCTGTGTTGTAGACGGAGGCGACAGAGGCAGATGGTGGGTTGAGCAGGCCCTGGAGATGTTGGAGCTGAAGACAGACGGTCTCAAGATCAGGAGGACTGACGTCAGTAACAACAGATGTCGTCGGACGGGGAGGATAACCAATCTTTCGGTAGCAGGTCGCCTCAAAATGACCATCTTTCCCACATAAAGAATACTTAGGCCGACCCCGGCCACCACGGCCACGACCCCGAGAGCCCGATCGTCCCCCCCGAGCAGAAGTAGGAGGGGAAGGCAGGAGCGGAGGGGCCTGCTGAAGAAGGGCTGGGGGGGGGGGAAGGAGCAGGTGTATCCGGAGAAGGTGATACACGGAGAATCATGGAGCATACATCAGAGAAAGATGGTGTGTTTGGAGAAGCCAGGACCTGAGTACGAATGCTTTGAAGATGAGATGGAAGACGGCCATTATGATAACAATGCATGCGGTTTCCTTCTGAGTGCGCTGAGCAGCAAGATCATTTGTGGGCGGCTGATGTTGGATCCAGGCTTCAGCAAGAGTTTTAGCCCGAGCGACAAAAGAGGTCATATCTGAAGCCCCACCAACGTCGAGAGCAAAGAGGTCAGTTAGTATGTCGTAGAGATGCTGAAGGCTGTCGCGGCCTGAGCATAGGGAATGCAGCTCATCCCACATAGCCTTAGCGATGTCGTGGTACATAGCCATTTGATAAGGCTAACCATCCAAAGAATTCAGGATCCAAGTCTGGACGCGGCCATCATTGCGGAGCCAATCATCGGTAGTAAGAGACGGAGGTGCCTGAAGAAGGTGAGGCATAAGGCCCTTGGCCTGAAGAACCCGCCGAACTGAGTGCACCCAAGGGATAAAGTTTTTCTTGCCAGAAAGAGAGATGGTAGTGATCCTTAGCTCGTCACGTACTTCAGCAGAGCAAACCGGGCGGCCAGTAGGACAGGCCAGGCGGTCAGTAGGCGGAATGGCCGCCGAGCCAGTGGAGTTACCCGAAGAACCCATGAGCAAACCGCAGAACCAAAGACCAGAGCGAGATCGGCGCGAGAAGAAACGGAGGCCGCACGACAAGGTCACAGCGGGAAGGAAAGGAGATAACCGCGACCAAAATGCTGGAAAGCAATAGTCCACACGGTCACGCCGGACACCAGCGATTTGTTAGATCGCGACCAAAAAAATGCTGAAGGAGAGGAGTCCGCACGGTCTCGGTGAACGCAGCAGCGGTCAGAGCGCAGGAAGCCGTGAGAACTCGAGCGGCAAGAAGGGAGAGAGCCTGCTGCGGACAGAAGCAGTCCGCACGAGAAGGAGCCCGCAGCGGTTAGGATAGAGAAGCACTAGCCCGTAGCGGGGAAGAAGGAGTCCGCGAGTAGAGAAGCTCGTGCAGATAGAAGAATAGACCGCGTGGTCAAGAGGAGGAGAGGAGCTCGCAGCGGAAAGAAAGGAGCTCGCAGCGGATAAGAAGAGACCGCGTGGTTGAAGAACTCAAGCAGCAAGGAAGGAGACCGTAGCGGACAAGAGGAGAGTCCGCAGCGGATAAGAGAGGTGGCCCCCACGGGTCAGAGCAGAAGATGACTATAAGAATCCTGAGGAGGGTGGAACCACGAAGAAAGAGAGGAGAAGCGGATGCAAAAATGGCACTCCGCAGAAGCCACGCAGATAAGGGAAGAGCGGACAGACCCGCAGGCCGCAGAAGAGGAGCCCGCGGAGAAGAGAGGGTAGGCGGGAAGGCGCAGAGCAATAAGGAGGAGCGGTTAAAAAGGGGTAACCGCAGGCCGAAAACCGATCCCTCTGATACCATGTTGAGAAAGCTCAAAACTTGTATGTATTGCTTGTTTATGTAAAAACAAGGAGAAAATACAAATATATAGGAGGAAGAGAGAGGGAATAAATCCTATACAAGTTGTGGGACTAAAGAGGAGAGAACAAAAATGGGCCCAAAAGACAGGCCCAATACATGGGCTATCCTAACAATTCTAATGACATGATTCATCATAAACATTCCTTCCTTTAATGACTTCATTCATCAGACCTGTTATGTGCATACATCCGAACAATGGGGCGATGAAAAGGAAAATCATCATCTTCTTTATATTGCTCGAACACTTCTATGTCAAAATATTGTTCCTCGATCTTATTAGGTCATTCAATTCTTTTTTTTAGTTTTCTCATTAATCCCATGCCTTCTTCTACTCTTCACGACATGACACTGCATTCTCTTCTTCTTTTGGATGATACTCCTTTTCCCCCAGTCCTCCTGTGCTTTGTTGTACTTTCTTTGTTCATTCTTCTGTGTCTGGTTGAGACAAACTCTCCGATCGCTCCACCAAATGTATTTTTTTGGGATATTCTCCTACCTAGAAGGGCTATCATTGTTTTGGCCCTCTCCAAAAATCAATATGTTACTACCAATAACACTTTTTGAATATGCCGCCTATTTCTCCTTAGACAATGTTTCTCTTACTCTTGAGATCCCTCGTTCTATCTCCACAACCTCTCCCCCCTTTACCTTTGTGTCCTCCAATTCTATTAGTCACGCTCGTCTACCTGTTATCACACCTTCTATACAACCTCCTAGACATATACCTCCTCCTATCATGCTTATCATTATAATAGATGTTTAACTATTCCCTCTCCCATAGGTCCTAGTCGAGGTCCCCAATGTCTGCTCCCGGGGCAGTTGTTTCCTCTTTGGATGTTTCCTTCACATCAAAAGACTCAGATCACAATATTTTCATTGCAAGGGGGTACATTGAGTACACAATATCTTATTGCACAACATCTTATTCATCGATGGAGGAAGCTGTTGCAGGTGTTGTTCTATCGACCAACTGGACCCAAAGAGGGAAGGTCAGGGACTCGTCTGTAAGGGCCGCGCGACCTGCGGTTTTGTTTCAACTTCTGTCGTGCGGCTGAGAGGAAAAATCATGGTTTACAGTTTTATTAAGGGGGGGGGGGGGGGGGGGGTGTTAGTTAAAATAAAAAATGAATTACAGACCCTTAATCATTAATTCCGACTATCGTTCAACTATGTGCATTTTGCGAAAATGCCATTATACACCAAAACTTCATTGTTTTGAATAGGACACGTCCTCGCGAACTACGAAATCATGCCAAGATAATTCTCTTAAAGTTTTCGCCACTTCGAGTTAGTTTATTATTTAAATAATGTATAAAATTTAAATGTGGCAAGCATATTTACTTTGATCGGAAGCTGCAATGTCAGCGCAACCTCTGAACCGACCATGTATTAAACGTTTAAATTAAGGATTTAAATTTTCTGATGTTACATTACCATACTTTGGGATGCGACATCTCCTCTAAAAGATATCACTCGTTACAATCGTTTAATAAAAAAACTCATTTATTTATCGTAACCATACTTAACATCTCATATATATTAGAAAGGTCAGTCAGTATATGCAGACTCTCAAAAAGTATCATCTTGAAGCTGCATTAAAAATATTGGAATATATGAAAGAATCTACTGACAAGTACTATTGAATCGCATTCAGATGCAGGTTATGCATGTGAGAAGGGAGATCGAAAATCCACTTCTTGATACTGCGCATATGTCGTATGGAATCTTGTCACTTAGATAAGCCGAATACAACTGCGTGACTCGGACTGCTTGTGAGTTGAAGTGGTTGAAGACACTTTGAAATATTTTTGCAAAGTTTACAACTATCCTCTACCAATACTCTGTGATACTAAAATAGTTACGTACATATCGAAAAATCTCATGTTCCATGCAAAGAACAAGTCATATAGATAGAGATTTTCACTTGATCAGAGAAGAAGTTATCAACAGACGTGTGTGCTCACCATTTGTAATATCTGATAAAGAGTTGACCGACATTTTCACCAAATTGAATTTTTTCACCTTTTTCTAATATTTGCACCAAATTAAGAATGTTTGATATATGCGCTCCAGCTTGACGGGGGAGTGTTAAAGCCCATTTATAAAAATTCCAAATGGAATCTATTGTATATTTTCCCCTTTGTTGTATTTAGTCTCACATTTCCAAATAGAAATTTTTTCTCCTTACTCTATAAAAAGAGCGAAGTTCCTATGTAATTACTTTTTTTGGAATAGTAATTATTGTTTATTTAACGTTCTCACAACAACATATATTCATAATTGTAATGTTTAATATCTTATCCAATTTGCATTTCATCTACGTAATCGGGGCTTTACAGCCTAAACCATGCCCACTCATTACACTTAATTCTTTTTCCAAGAATTGAATAATGGGTTAAGTTGGGAAAATTCCAGTGGATTTGATGGTAAATAACATTGATAATACTAGTTTTGGAATAAGCTAAAAAGAAAAAGCCAAAAGAAAAAATCTTCAAAAATAAGTTAAGCTATCACCGATCAAAGACTGACACTTGTTGATTGGTGACCTGGAAGCTCATCTAGATGACCTGAAGAACTGATACGGAGTAGGCAGGTGATGGTGAGAATCTGCGTTGTGAGGCTCCATGCGAGGCTTGCTAAAGGCTTGAGCGTTAGGAGATTGGATCCCTATATAATAATGAGACAAATCGAAGCAAACACCTATGATCTTGATTTCCTTGCAAGTATGGGTATCCACCTGATATTTAGTGTTGAGGATATGACTTCGTACTACGAGCCTCGCGAGTATGTGGACCCAAGCAGTGGGGATGTCCAGCCGCCCACACCTCCACTCCTGTTGTCTTGCCACCCCCATAGCCCACCTATGTCTGATGACCACCACTACTCACCTACTTCTGACACCCACCCACCTGAGGTACTCGTCTTCTTTGGTTCTACCGACGGCGCCGCCGATCGCACCGAGATCCACCACTCGTGAGTTGAGCGATGAGAGCGTCATGGCGACCATACTCCACCAGTGCATTCCCACTATAGACGTTGGTGACTCTTGGATACTTGCAGCAGAGCTTGATCGATTCGCCCTTGAACTTCGACTTCAGCACGACCGTCTTCATTCACCGGAGATGACAGCTTTTCAGTCAGGGGGAGGTGATTGGCATGGACACTTTTCCAGCAACTACACTTAGACGACCACCGATGGACTTCTTCGAGTTTTACCTGACATGCAGCAAGAGAATTCTGATCAGGACCATAGACTAGCACTTGCGTCGGATGACGAGTTTTGGGTCAATTCAGGGCTGATTTGGCGACTATGGCATGCCCGGGTCGACGATCGGACTCCGCAAATGTGTTCAGATTCGCGTTGCGAATCAATTTGATATATTATTTCAATATTTTGCATTTTATTTTGATGTATTTAGGTGGCCCCTCCTTCGGCCAATCATAGCTATTGATGGTTGGATTCTCTAATCCTCATTTTATTATAAATAGATGGTTTGTGTGGCTGGTTAAAGACATTGCAGAATTTTAGAGAAGGTATTCCCGGATTCCAGCGATCATCCCTCGGTGCCGACGCCGTGGAGCTCTAGGTGACGACTCTTAGATTGGTTTCTCCTCCCTTAACCCCTCCCCTACCCCTAGCCCTCAATTTCCACCTCTCATGCTCCCTCTCTCAGCCTCCACAACCATCAAACCCCACAGTTTTCAATTCTTGTTTGTTTTCCTTTCACTATGCAATAATGAAATTTACTATTTAAAACCTATAATTTTTTCTCCCCTCCTATTTCTTCGCCAGCTCCCTGCTTTCCTCCAACCCGCCGCCTATTCCTCCTCCCACCTGAAGACTCATCCGCCACCCCTTCCTTCAACAGCAAACCAGCAAACCCTCTTATTGCCTCTGCCCAGTCCGGCAGCCCTCCTCCAATCACCAAGGCCCCGTGCCTTTGCCCCTTGCCCGGATCCGATTCCAAAATATCGGATCTACTCCTCCCCACCCGGATCTACCCGTACATGGCCGGATATCTCCATTTCCGGCCTGATCCTACGCTCCACTGCCAAGGACAGCCACCAACGTTATTTCCACGCTGCTGGTTCCACCTCGGATCGTCGTACACGCATTTCCGGCTCTAAATTCTTCAGTGCCTTGGTCAGCCCACTATTTGGTGAGAATTTGTTGTACTTGATTATTATTTTCAACATATTTATATTGGATTGAGTCTTGTACTTGTTTTGAATATCTTGTATGGTAGTTATTAGTTAGATTATTATTGTGATTTGTAGGGTCTATTTGCCGCGGAGTCCTGCTTTGGCCCTTCACGCGGAGGAAAGGCTAAGCTTGCTTCTCTTAATTAAATTATTTTGTCTTGTCTTGAATTATTTGCGTGGAATGTTAAAGTTTATTATTCAATTGCGATCTAACCGTCGGAGTTTGCATAACACGTAGTGTTAGGTCGCAGATTTCCCGCCGCCTATAGATTCGTCCTACGTCAATTAGTATCAGAGGCAGGTTGCACACACTTTTTGATACGCATTCGTAGAGTCTATAAGTTCTTCATTATGTCTAGGTGTCACAATTATTCCCCTACTCAATTTAGAGGTCTCGAGCTCATTTGCACCTGCTCTCACAGAATCCCGTCAGGGAGATCCTCACATTATTACGACGATAATTCTCGATCGCAGTGCACCACTTTTAGAGATCGTGTTGACCCATCGACACGACCCCACTATGCTAGAGATGATCAGTATGATGATTATCGTCGTTCTTATCCGTACACGCGGGCAGATCGTATTGATCCTTCGACACGACTCAGTTACCTTAGGATTGATTATTATGAGGATAGTCGTTCCAAATGAGATCTTGAGAGTCAGTTTCGTACTGCTTCTCCTTCCTTTGACGACTCATCGAGTCCCGAGTCTTTCAGCTATTGGCTCATGGATATAGAGTACTGTTTTTAACATTTGGAGTTATTCGGTGAGCGTCGCGTCAAGTTTGCGAAACTTAGACTTTTAGATCAAGCGAGGGCATATTGGGCTAGCGTTGAGAGGATCCGCGAGCGAGACCATCTTTGTCGCATCACTAGTTAGGTAGACATGAAGCATACATTGTGTTATAGGTATTTTCCTTTGTCGTATCAGAGTCGCTTGCTCAGCCGATTATTTTCCCTTCAGCAAAGATTCCTGTCTGTCGCTAAGTACATGAATCGCTTTGATGAGTTAGTTGTGAGGAGTGATATCCGAGAGGACCCAACCATTATAACTACTTGATTTCGGTCTGGGCTTCAATCTGACATTCGTACAAAGGTAGTTTATCATAGCTCGGAGTCCCTCGAGCAGACATATCAACTCGCCCTTCGTTATGAACGGTTATTGAGATCTGCAAGTGCTGGTCGATGGGATTCTGACCTTGGCCTCTACAGTACGAGTCCCTCCCATACTGAGGTCACCACGACGCCTACCACTGTCCTGTCAGGCACGACAGAAGTGATACCCGATTGGGATTACTCTCACCACAGTGAGGTGCTTAGCCCAGTGAGTGACCTATTTCTTGTTTCTGACCCGCCTCTTGTGACCCCGACTGCGAGCGAGCCTGAGAAACCTACTGAGTCTGTAGTGTTGTGTCCCTCACCCACACCTTATTCTCTGCCATACATCGGGTTAGTTAGCACCCTAACTACAGTCCCATTTCCTGACACCGCACCCACAGGTCTATTCTTGGGTGCAGGTCTTTGTCGCTCTCTCATTGTCATTATCACGACCCGTCTTAACAAGATAAGAGTGCGCTTCGGGCGGGTCGTGATACCACAGGCATGCAGAGAGGAGCCATGCCTGCTAAGGCGGAAACAGAGATTATACAACTAGTTTCAAATTGTTTTTTTTTTGAAAGGGATTTAGTTGATTTTAAAGTGGTGCGGAAACCGCAAATAAATACATAAAAAGTTATGCATGCTTTCCTTTTATAGGAAACTGAAGCCACAAGAAGTACTGAAACTAAATGAATGCAAATAGCCACAAAGGTAGAAATATCATAAGTGAAATGAACTAGTACAATGCTTCACCCTAAAAAGGTTGTCCACGATACAAGTGAAAATGTCTGACAATAACTAATTTCATGAATAGTAAAATCCAACAGTAACTGAAACAAAATACATAGAACCTGCTGATACATCAAACCAAAGTGAAACCTTCAAGCAAAGTTGAAGTTGGATGAAGAATACTCAGGAACCGGACTGTACAGTCACGAACCCTAAGAAAAATTCAAACAGAAGGAAAATGACTCAGAACAAAAATAAATACATAAAGATTCAAATTAATAACTTGCACAAATAGTAAGCAAAAGAAACAAGAGCTCAGTGAACTAGTTTTACACGTAGCAACCTACTATCAGATAAGTAACCGGGTCTAACAAGATGCTTTTACTTTAATAGCCTACTCCGGTGTTTAGTCTAGCTGTCATACCATAAGCAGAAAACAATGAATGGTGAAGGTGTTGTCATTTGGTGTACAAGATTCTAGTGTATAAATTGATGCAAGGCTTACCAACAACTGTGCTTGCAAAAGTCGCCTAATAGTTTCTGTTACAAGCTTGGCGGGGTCTCGATTCAACGCGTCACACCAAACCAACACTCTCCTCTCAATGTTTGCCTATGCTATTAAACAATCTCAGAGATTTATAATTAATTTGGACAAGTTATTGATTAGACGATTCCAGATTATAAGGGTCTACTTCATAACAAAAGTGAAGTAAAAATTGATTTTTCATGTTTGCCAGCAAGAGAGGTTTCTCAACTCGCCTTAAGGTAAAGTTGAACGGATGGCGACGGCTAAGCGGTGTTAGCAGACGCTTAGAAAATCTTAAATTCTTTTGACCTGCTTTAAGACCACGCGAACACGATATCATAACCGGGATTCCTACACTTACACAGACATTTAATATTTGCAAAAGAAAACTCACATAAAAGGTGGTTTGACGGAAAATACCTCCCTCGAGAGTGAGGGAAGATGAGTTACCACAAGGATCGAGAATTTTACGGCTTTAGGCGTTGGAAACCCTAAATAAGAGAGGGTTCAGAGCGAATTCCACCGCTAGATCTGATGAGCGGCATCAGAAACACAACATAAGTGAAATTAGTCGAATTTACGACAAACACAAGAGGGAACCACGAAATTACGTCGATCGGAGGGCGGAAATCCTCCAAAATAAATTAGGGCAAAACTGAAAATGAGAGTTAGGCGAGGTTCCTTACCCTAGGAGACCAGATCTGGGCTCAGAAATCCAGGAAGTGGGGTGTCGAGCGAAACCCAAGGAGTTCCTCTAGATATCCACCGGCCGAAACGGAGAGTTAGGGTTGCCGGAGAAGAACGTTGTCTTTTCCCTCACTGGCCGGAGGAGAATGAGAAAAGGAAGGGACTGCTGTTGAAACAGTCGACCCGAGGAAAAGGAGCAGGAGGAGCAGCCATCGGATCCGGGGTCTGCCGGCCAGAGAAAGAGAAGAGGAAGATGCGTCGGTCCCAGATGGAGCGATCTCCGACCACTATAAGGCGATGCGGGGACTGACAGGCGCGCAAGAGGCGGAGACGGGGTCGTCGGAGTGCGCAGGACGTGGAAACGAGAGTTGCGGCGCGCGAGAGGAAGCTGGACCGGAAGAAATGGAGTATCGGGGGAAGGGTTGGCTCGTTCTCGGGTTATAAGAGGGAAATAGGGTTTGTGTTTTATTGTTATTATTATTATTATAGAGTTGTTACATTTCCCCTACTTAGGAAGTTTCGTCCCAAAACTTCCCAAGGATTCTCTGGATGGGGCGAAAACAACGAAGATTCAGACGACATACACTCCAAACACGCATTTGTCAACTAACGCATGGAAGCTAACTATGGAAAAATACTTAAATAACAAGAAAGTCAGACTCAGAGACGTACCAAGATTAAGAGAAGAGTTGCAGATACTTGCTGCGTATGTCAGATTCGAGTTCCCAAGTGTACTCTTCAGACTTGCCATGCACCCAAAGTACCTTCATCATAGGAATAGTCCTCTTACGAAGCTTGCGTTCTTGATATTCGACGATCTTCAAGGGCTCGACTGGATAGGACAGATTGGCTTCAGGAATCACTTGAACTTCTTCATTAACACGATTAGGATCGTGGATGTATTTCCGAAGTTGACTGACATGAAAGACATCATGAACACCGACTAAAGAAGCGGGTAGCTCCAGACGTTAGGCAGATTCCCCAATACGTTCTGAGATGGTGTACGGTCCCACGAACCTTGAGCTGAGCTTATGATGACGACCAAACCGTTTCACTCTAGGAGTAGGGGAAACCTTTAGAAACACTTGATCACCCACGACAAATTCTAACGGACGGAGACGCTTATTTGCTTACCTTCTTTGTCTCTCAATTACACGACTAAGTTGAATATGAGTCTTCTTGGTGGCTTCTTCCATTTCTTGAAGTAACTCCGGGCCTAACACCACCTTCTCACCAACCTCTGACCAGTAGAGCGGGGTCCTACAGCGACGCCCGTATAGTGCTTCGAAGGGGGCCATCTTGAGGCTCTCTTGATAGCTGTTGTTGTAGGCGAATTCAACCAAGGGTAGATGTTCATCCCAAGCTCTCTTGTAGTCCAAAATATAACAACGTAGCATATCTTTAAAAATCTGATTAACTCTCTCGGTCTGCCCATCAGTCGTCGGGTGGTAAGCAGTGCTTAGGTTGAGATCAGTGCCCAAAGCTTGCTGAAACCCCTTCCAGAAGTGCGATACAAATCTCGAGTCACGATCAGAAACGATTCGCAGAGGAATCCCATGGAGTCTAACAATCTCTGAAACATAAATCCAGGTCATCTTCTCGGTGGAATGACCCTCCTTATACGGAATAAAATGAGTCACTTTAGTTAAGCGGTTCACAATAACCCAAATCGCATCATGCCCTCTCGGAGTGCGTGGCAATCCAGTGATGAAGTCCATAAAAACATCTTCCCACTTCCATTCAGGGATAGACAAAGGTTTCAAAAGACCACCAGGATGCTGACGCTGAGCATTCACCTTCTGGCACGTCAGACATCGAGAGATGAAGCGTGCAATATAATTCTTCATACCAGGCCACCACACTATCTGCTTCAGGTCGTGATACATCTTGTTGTTGTCAGGATGACCAGATGTGCGAGACTTGTGAGCTTCTCGGCAAATACAATCCAGTAACTCAGGAACATCGGGAATGCAGTGGGGGCCTCGAAAATGCAAAACATCATCAGAGATGGAGAAATCTGGGAGAGTTCCAACTTCAACCCTTCGACGAATGCGCAGGAGTGTGGGATCAGATGGCTGCAGGTCCTTTACCTGTTCTACCCATAACGGACTAAAGACTTCCCCTTGACCTCCAGGTGAGAAGGATATGTCCATCCGCTCGAGGTCATCAACTAGGGCCGCGAGAGAAGTTAACATAGGTGCACAGGAGGCAACAGACGCCTGACGACTCAAAGCATCCGCCACTGAATTGGCCTTACCGGGCACATACGTGAGCTGCAAGTCATAATCTGTTATGAATTTAAGCCAACGCCTTTGACGAAGATTGAGATCCTTCTGGACAAAAATGTACTTCATACTCTGATGGTCAGTGAAGAAGTGACACTTCACGCTATAGAGATAATGACGCCAAAGCTTCAAAGCGAACACTACTGCAGCAAACTCCAGATCATGAGTGAGGTAGTTGCGTTCATGAATCTTCAACTGCCTCGACCCATAAGCGATAACACGATCTTCTTGCATCAGGACACAACCCAACCCAACTCCGGAAGCATCGATATAAACTAAGAAGTCTAACCCCTCTAACGGAAGAGCTAAAATTAGCACTGAACATAACGTTGCTTCAATTCAGAAAAAGCCTGCTCACACTGATATGACCACCCAAACCTGCCATGCTTTTGAGTTAGCTTAGTTAGAGGGGCAGCAAGAGAGGAGAAATTCTTGACGAAACGACGGTAATAGCCAGCCAGACCAAGAAAACTGCGGATTTCAATAGGGGTAGAAGGCTGCTTCCAGTCCATAACTGTGGAGATCTTGGCAGGGTTAACGGAAAGTCCATCACCTGAAATGACATGCCCCAGAAAGGCAACACGATCCAGCCAGAACTCACATTTCGCCAACTTGGCATAGAGTTGGTGCTGACGAAGCGTGGAGAGAGCGAGTGCAAGGTGGGTTGCATGCTCCTCATGAGTCTTGGAGTTGACTATGATATCATCAATGAAGACGATGATGAACTTATCCAGGTACTCGCTGAAGATACGGTTCATCATATCCATAAATGCAGAAGGGGCGTTAGTCAACCCAAAAGACATCACCAAGAATTCAAAGTATCCATACCGAGTCCGGAAGGCTGGCCTGGGGATGTCAGATTCCTTGATCTTCAACTGATGGTAGCTGACTTGAGATCGATCTTGGAGAAGACGGTACTACCCTTGAGCTGATCAAATAGGTCATTCACGCGCGGGAGGGGATACTTATTCTTGATGGTTACCTTGTTCAGATCCCGATAGTCGATGCACAATCTCATGGATCCATCTTTCTTTTTAACGAAGAGAACAGGGGCTCCCCAAGGAGAAGAGCCGGGACGAATGTACCCACGCTCAAGCAATTCATCCAATTGCGATCTAAGCTCCGCCAGTTCTCGCGGTGACATGTGATATAGAGCTTTAGATATGGGGCGCGTTCCAGGCTCTACATCAATGGAGAACTCTACATCACGATCGAGAGGCATTCCAGGAAACTCGGCGGGGAACACGTCAGGAAACTCAGAAGCAATCGAGATAGACTCAAGTTGAGGTGTGGCAGCATCCGATTGTGAAGCATAAACAAAGCAAACAAAACATCCCTAGCTAAAAAGCCGAGTGGCGTGCACAACAGAAATTACCTTCAGGTGGCTGCGGGTGGTCTGAACATGCATGCTGAAGTCCTTCCCATCGATACTGAGATTGACCCTCTTTGCCACACAGTCCAGCTTTGCTCGATACACGACCAGCCAGTTCATATCCAAGACTACTTCGAATTCTGTCATATCCAGGACTATGAGGTCGGCGAGCACTTGCAATTCGCCAAGTAGGATCGTGCAATTGCGAATACCCCCGTTAGAATGGTGCGCATGACCGGGCACAGAGATCTCGAAAGGGTCTTCGAGTGTCGAGGTAGGCCAACCCTGGAGATTCACGATATGACGCGCTATAAAAGAGCGAGATGCCCCAGAATCGAAAAGGATTTGCATCCACTTATTCTTGACCCTAAAATTTCCTAGAATTAACATCATAAACACCTTTTAAGATTATCAATACTAAAGACAGGTAATTAAAGGATGTGGGAAATTTAAAACTTTACTTAAAACAGACTAGAGAGGATGGAGGTAGATGCGAGCGCCTTTCCCTGAGTGGTGACGTTCAACACGACCTTTCCCCTGTCCTGAGCTCCGGGGACAGCTTGCAGTGGCTGAGCGGGAACCGGGCTTTCCTTCATAGGGCAGTCTAGCATGAGGTGTCCAATTTGCCCACACTTGAAACAAGCCTTCTGTCTACGACGACAGTCCTTCAGCTGGTGGCCTGTGTTCTTGCAGTACGCACAAACGATGGAGGTAGAGGCAAGCGCCATTTGAGGCGGCGGAACATGAATATCCTTCTTTTGTTTCTTCAGGAGAGAACGACAAACTTGGGCAACATTGCCCACCTTGCGACAGAAGGCGCACATCTCCAAGACCCGAGACCTTACTCCTGAGATGGAGCACTCTTGCGCTTGAGGTCAGATGCTGCGGCATTGCTGGTTCCATGCTGGACTTTCTTGCCAGAACGATCCAGCTCAATTGCTTCCACCTTCAAAGCGGCTCCCATGGTCTCCGCGTAGGTGGTGGCGCCATGGGCTACCACATACTGCTGGAAGTCATGACAGAGCTCCTTCACAAAACGGCTGATCTTTTTGGCTTCATCCGACACGAACTCCGCTGCAAGTAGGGTAGGCGGGAGAACTCTCTCGCATACTCGGTCACTGTCCTGTCAAACTGTTGAAGGGACGGGAACTTCTCAACTAACTTGTCCCACTCCACAGAAGAGAGGAAGTTCTCCATAAGAGCATCCTTGAATCGGAGAGGCTGCGGCACTGAAGCCACAAAGTGTAAGCATCCTCGGTCAGCTGATTGGCCGCAAGGAGAACCTTTTGGGCCTCGGGAACTGCAGCATACTCAAAGTTTTTCTCCATATGGGAGATCCATTCAGTGATCACGAAGTAATCACGGTCGCCGTTGTAGGTAGGAGGATTAAGGCTTCATTTGGTTCGGCGGTGGCGGATCGATCCGGAGGGTGGAAACGGAGTGTTCGAACCGGAGGGGGGAGGTGGTTGCTCTAAACGGAGCTTTTTGGGGCGTTTCTCAAGGCGGGCGGGTGGAAACGGAGCAAACGCCACAGTGGTTCATTTGTTTACCCTCCTTCCGGCGGCGTTTGCCCAAAACGGAGTATCAAAACGCTTAAACAAATAGAGCCTTAGTCTTTTGAAAGCCAGAGTGTCTGCCATCGCTACAGGGGGAGCAACCAGACTTGACACGAGCAGGACCTCCATGGTGCCATCAGGCAAGCCGGTTCCAGATCCAGGTGCAGGAGGGGTGGTGGTAACAGTTACTCCAGTCGTCCCTACGCTGCCGGAACCAGAGACTGGATCAGGAGTTTGGCGTTCCCCCTCCAGACGTGTGACACGCTCCAGAAGCTGTCTCAAAAGCTGGGCAGTTTCATCTCTAGGGGCCTCCCTCGCAGAAGGGGTAGCTTTCTTTCGCTGCGATCGCTTAGAAGCCATCTAAAAGAGACATAAAAGAATTGAGTAAGAGAAACAGTCAGGCTAAGCATAACGGATCGAGACTACAAGTTCTAGCATTCTAACACTGTTGGATACGTAAATCATGTAATAGTTACAATATTTTCAGTGGACAACTCTAGGTGAAAGCCATGCAAATGCAAATGCGACGATAGATTCGCGTGGATAAAACTATGATTGCAAAATCCATGTGTGTACACTCGTCATTTGTTGCTCTTAGCTTAATACTTGTGAAATGAGTCATGATATGCAAGTAATGTAATTATGCCTACAATGCATTTCAAAAAAAAATGCCCATGATTGGATACACATGCCATGCTAAGTGCCCATATCACTTAACATGTCATGCACATTATGATTCTAATGACACTCACTGGAAAATATTAAATCGCCCATACAATTTAATATTTGCAAGCGGTGTATATCCTAGTGAAAATTCATATGCATATAAATGTTAAGTTTGCCCATACTCCCTTAACATTTTCACGCATACTACTCATGCTTATGAGTGAGTGTGTGCATGTTTTAGCCTCGAACAACAGACAACGACAAAGTGAGTGAAGCAATGATGCATGTATATATTTATTTACATAATAAAGTTCCAAAATATTTAATACTTTCAAAATACTTCATTTTTGGGAGCTAACCTCCGTCTGATACCAACTGTCATGACCCGTCTTAACAAGATCAGAGTGCGCTTCGGGCAGGTCGTGATGCCACAGACATGCAGAGAGGAGCCATGCCTGCTAAGGCAGAAACAGAGATTCTACAACTAGTTTCAAATTGTTATTTTTGAAAGGTATTTAGTTGATTTTAAAGTGGTGTGGAAACCGCAAACAAATACATACAAAGGTATTATGCATGCTTTCCTTTTATAAGAAAATGAAGCCACAAGAAGTACTAAAACTAAATGAATGCAACTAGCCACAAAGATAGAAATATCATAAGTGAAATGAACTAGTACAATGCTTCACCCTAAAAAGGTTGTCCACGATACAAGTGAAAATGTCTGAAAATAACTAATTTCATGAATAGTAAAATCCAATAGTAACTGAAACAAAATACATAGAACCTGCTGATACATCAAACCAAAGTGAAACCTCCAAGCAAAGTTGAAGTTGGATGAAGAATACTTAGGAACCGGACGATGTAGTCACGAAACCTAAGACAAATTCAAACAGAAGGAAAATGCCTCAGAACATGAAAAAAAATACATAAAAATTCAAGTTAATAACTTGCACAAAAAGTAAGCAAAGGAAACAAGAGCTCAGTGAACTAGTTTTACACGTAGCAACCTACTATCAGATAAGTAACCAGGTCTAACAAGATGCTTTTACTTTAATAGCCTACTCCGTAGTTTAGTCTAGCTGCTATACCATAAGCAACTAAACAAAGAAGGGTGAAGGTGTTGTCATTTGCTGTACATGATTCTAGTGTATAAATTGATGCAAGGCTTACCAACAACTGTTCTTGCAAAAGCCACCTAATGATTTCTGTTACCAGCTAGGCGGGGGCTTGATTCAATGCGTCACACCAAACCAACACTCTCCTCTTAATGTTTGTCTATGCTATTAAACAATCTCAGGGATTCATAATTAATTTGGACAAGTTATTAATTAGACCATTCCAGATTATAATGGTCTACTTCATAACAAAAAGTGAAGTAAAAATAGATTTTTCATGTTTGCAAGAAAGAGATGTTTCTCTACTCGCCTTAAGGTAAAGCTGAACGGATGGAGGCGGCTAAGCGGTGTTAGCAGACGCTTAGGAAATCTTAAATTCTTTTGACCTGCTTTAAAACCACGCGAACATGATATCATAACCGGGAATCCTTCACTTACATAGGAAATTAATATTTGCAAAAGAGAACTCACATAAAAGGTGGTTTGACGGAAATTACCTCCCTCGAGAGTGAGGGGCGAAGAGTTACCACAAAGATCAAGAATTTGTCGGCTTTAAGCATCGGAAACCCTAAATCAGAGATGGTTCAGAGCGAATTCCACCGCTAGATCTGATGAGCGACACCGAAAACACAACATAAGTGAAATTAGTCGAATTTACGACAAACACAAGAGGGAACGACGAAATTACGTCCATCGGAGGGCGGAAATCCTCCCAAATAAATTAGGGCAAAACTGAAAATGAGAGTTAGGCGGGGTTTCTTACCCAAGGAGACCAGATTTAGACTCAAAAATCCACGAAGTGGGATGTCGAGCGAAACCCAAGGAGTTCTTCTAGAGATCCACCGACAGAAACGGAGAGTTAGGGTTGCCGGAGAAGAACGCTGTCTTTGCCCTCACTGGCCTCAGGAGAAGGAGAAAAGGAAGGGACTGCTGCTGAAACTGTCGACCTGAGGAGGAGCAGCCGTCGGATCCAGGGCCTGCCGGCCAGAGGAAGAGAAGAGGAAGAGGAGCCGGTCCCAGATGGAGCGATCTCCGGCCACTAGAATGCGATATGGGGGCTGACAGACGCGCGGGAGTCGGAGACGGGGTCGTCGGAGTGCGCAGGATGCAGAAACGGGAGTTGCGGCGCGCGAGAGGAAGCTGGACCTGAAGAAATTAAGTATCGGGGGAAGGGTTTGCTCGTTCTCGGGTTATAAGAGGGAAACGGGGTTTGTGTTTTATTATTTTTATTATTATTATTATAGAGTTGTTACAGTCATTACCCGGAGTCACATCTTGACTGAGAGCCCAAAGCCTGATGTTGATCTTGTAGTGGCTATGTCACCCATTCACGGGGACACTACCTCTCACAATGGTACTCATCTGGAGGACCATGACCCTAGTGTCGAGTTCTATGAAGAGCCCCCTGTTGAGCCTTCGGATTATCCGCCACATCTGGTGAGGATTAGATTCAGGTGGGCCCCGGATGTATGAGTATCGATATATGGACACCTCTTTCATTATCGCCCCTAACCGCGCCCTAGAGGATGGATATTGTGTGGAGCATCTAATATTTAGAGCACCACCTATTGACACATCGATATATGGACACACCCCTGCTGACCCACCAGACGAGCTCTTTCTCTTCGGGGACACGCACCACACTCGAGAGCCATATATTCTAGTCGGTGTACACGATTTTCACTTAGGCGGTCGTCGCATTCACGATGAATTTTCATACACATCTCCTTGTGAGCCCCATGATGTGTCACGTTCCCTGAGAGACACTTGGATCTTCACGAGCTCGAATTTGAGTGTAGGTGTCTCGCGCGATCCTTTGAACACTCGTCACACACGGTATGAGTTTTTCTACACTCCATCGAGAGAGCCACCTGATCGGCCACCACATCTTTGGGACACCCCGATCATCGCTAGATTTTCAGATAGAAAGCATGCAGTGTTTGTCATATTTCATTTGCATCGTTTGCATGAGTCTATAGAGTCGTTTTGTCATCAACTGCATGAGTCTGTTATGTTTTTTGTACATCGTTTGCATGTCTTCCGGGTAGTCGATCCGACGAATAACCCATATTGATAATAAATTTTATAAATCACATATGGATGTTCACTGGCAAGAGCATTTACTTTATGAAGGCAGGCAGGTGATGGTGAAAATTTGCGTTGTGAGGCTTCATGCGAGGCTTGCTAAAGGCTTGAGCGTTAGGAGAATGGATCCCTATATAATCATGAGACAAATCGAGGCAACACCTATGATCTTTATTTCCTTGCAAGTATGGGTATCCACCTGGTATTTAGTGTTGAGGATATGACGTCCTACTACGAGCCTCGCGAGTATGTGGACCCAAGCAGTGAGGATGTCTAGCCGCCCACACCTCCACTCCTGTTTTCTTGCCACCCCCATAACCCACCTATGTTTGATGGCCACCATTATTCACCTACTTCTGACACCCACCCACCTGGGGAATCGTTTTTATTAGTTCTACCGATGACGTCGCCGATCGCACCGGGATCCACCACTCGTGAGTTGAGCGATAAGAGCATTATGGAGACCAGACTCCACCAGTGCATTCCCACTACAGACGCTGGTGACTCTTGGATACTTCCAGCAGAGCTTGATTGATTCACCCTTGTACTTCGACTTCAGCACGACCGTCTCCATTCACCGGAGATGACAGCTTTTCAGTCACGGGGAGGTGATTGGCGAGGACACTTTTCCAGCAACGACACTTTGGCGACCTCCGGTGGACTTCTTCGAATTTTACCTGGCATGCAGCGAGATAATTCTGATCATTATTCATCGGGAGATGAATTCTTTCAAACCAGGGAGATTGATACGGAGCATAGACGAGCACTTGCGGTGGATGGCGAGTTTTGGGCTCATTCAGGGCTGATTTGGCGACTTTCCATATATGGCGTGCCCGGGCCGACGATCGGACTCCGCAGATTTCTTCGGATTCGCGTTGCAAATCAATTTGATATATTATTTCACTATTTTGCATTTTATTTTGATGTATTTATGTGGCCCCACCTTCGGCCAATTATAGCCATTGATGGTGAGATGCCCTAATCCTCCTTTTATTATAAATAGATGGTTTGTGGGCTGGTTAAAGACATTGCAGAATTTTGGAGAAGGTATTCTCGGATTCCAGGCATCAGCCCTCGGTGCCTACTTTGTGGAGCCCTAGGTGACGACTTCAGGTTGGTTTCTCCTCCCCTAACCCTTCTCCTACCCCTAGCCCTCAATTTCCACCTCTCACGCCCCCCTCTCAGCCTCCACAGCCCCCAAACCCCACCGTTTTCAATTCTTGTTTGTTTTCATTTCACTATGCAATAATGAAATTTACTATTTAAAACCTATAGTTTTTTTTTCTCCCCTCCTATTTCTCCGCCAGCCCCCTGCTTTCCTGCAACCCGCCGCCTATTCCTCCTCCCTCCTGAAAACTGAATCGCCACCCGTTCCTTCAACAGCATACCAGCAAACCCTCCTATTGCCTCTGCCCAGTCCGGCAGCCCTCCTCCAGCAGTCACCAAGGCCCTTTGCCCGGATCCGATTCCAAAATATCGGATCTACTCCTCCCCACCCGGATCTACCCATACGTTGCCGGATCTCTCCACTTCCAGTCCGGTCCCACCTTCCACCGCCAAGGACAGCCACCAACGTTATTTCCACGCCGCTGGTTCGACCTCGGATCATCGTACACACATTTCCAAATCCGGATTCTTCAGTGCCTTGGTTAGCCCACTATTTGGTGAGATTTTGTTGTACTGGATTATTATTTTCAGCATATTTATATTGGATTGGGTCTTGTACTTGTTTTGAATATCTTGCATTGTAGTTGTTGGTTAGATTATTATTGTGATTTGAAGGGTCTGTTCGCAGCGGACTCCTGCTTTGGCCCTTCACGCGGAGGAAAGCCTAAGCTTGCTTCGCTTAATTAAATTATTTTGCCTTTTCTTGAATTATTTGTGTGGGATGTTAAAGTTTATTATTCAATTGCGATTTAAACATCGGAGTTTGCATAGCATGTAGGGTTAGGTCGCAGATTTCCCGCCGCCTATATATTCGTCCTGCGTCAAGAACTAGCTCAGCGATCTTCGATCGTTGACCAGCATCCACTGACCGTGCTCAGCGATCGCCGACTGCTGGCTCATTCTAAAACAAAGTTTGTCTCGAAGACTAAGAAGGATCATCACCGTTCGTTGACCGTGATTCGGTGATCGTTGACCACATTGCCTCCCAGTAAAGACTTTCATTCAACGATCGTTGACCGAAGCCCTCATAGATCGTTGATCGAGTTTGAAGGTTTTGTGTGAATTTAAATATAGTCATTGCAGATTCAGGGAAAGGAAGGCACCAGTTATTTGGTCAACCACTGGAATTCTAGGGTTACATTGTATATGAACTCAGCAGATGTTGATATGTTTGGATGTATCTTGACGGGACTCTTCATTCTCCTGAAGATTGATGATGTCACTAAGAATGAAGTTCAGCCCAAACACCAGTAGTCTGTTGAGGATAAGAAAATGATTGGATATAATGAAAAGGTCATGGACCTCCTGGGATCCACATTATCTGATGACATATATCAAAATGTGATGAACTGCTTTTCTACTAAGGAGATTTTGGAATCTCTAACAATCATGGCTGAAGTGAGTATGTCAGAAAAGACAAGAAGACAGATCTCATAAGCTAGTATGAGAACTTTAAAATTAATCAAGGAGAAGTTGTCAGACTTGTATAAGAGATACACTATCATCATATATGTTCGCCGGGCCTATGGTAGAGAAATATCTGATGAAGAGCAAAATGACAAACTACTCAATAGTTTGACCAAGAAGTATTTTCCATACTCCTCGTCCATCGAAGAAATTAAGAAATTAAGAGAGATCACCCCAGATGCTCTTTTTGGAAGGATATAATCATTTAGACTTGCAATATCCCAGGATAAAGGAGAAGAGGAAGAAGTAGCCGCCACCTTACCTGCACTACAAAAATCAGTGGCCCTTGCTATCATCGAAGAAAGAAGACCTATGACTTCTTGCACTGATGAGGAAATTAACTTCTTAGCCAAGATGCTCCTTGATTGGAAGAAGAATCGCTCCAACTCAATATACTGGAACATGGAGAGAAGATCCAGACATGACAAGCATGAACATCCTGATGAAATTGTCTGTTATTATTACAAGAAGAATGGGCATATATCCAGTACGTGCAGAAAGAATGAGCAGGAATTGAAGAAGTCCAACTGAAAGTTTGACGATAGATGAAGATCCAGAAAGAAGGAGAAGGGCATGATTGTCAAGAGCTGGAGTGAGACCTCCTCCTCAAGTTGTGGCTTAGGTTCAGAGAGTAAGGAAGAGATAAAATATAGGTGCTTTGCTGTTTTAGATCATGATGAAGAAAGCCGCAAATTCAAAGAGAATGAAGGATGTAGTAGATCTCAAGCTGGAGATTATGAATGGAGTTGTTCTTAAGAAGAATAATGTTGCAGACCTCAGCCGGGAGAGGAGATCTTAAACTCTCATAAGGTAATATATTTCATTTCTTTGAGTTCACTATGTAACATCTGTCAATTGACGTGGAATTAAATAATTGCAGGGTCTGATTGTGAGCGGAATCAATCGAGTAATTAACTTGTCGAGGTACGATTTTTGTATGGTAAAATCATGTACGTTAATTAATGGATTTATTTTAATCGTTGAGTGTGCGTGTAACGTATTTTAAATATAGACGTGAGGACGGAGTATATAAAATTTCTTTAAGTGTTAAGGGAAAATGACAATAGAGAAATAAAATCTCAATCCCTAATTAAACTCTAAAGGAAACGCCGGTTTGTTTCTCCCCCTCCCGTGGTTCACATTACCGCCTGATACAAGGAACCGCCGCTTGGTTACAGTAAAAGCCGCAAACCCTCTTTTTTATTACAATTTTTTCCACTTTAGTCTGAATGTAGTGTAACCCTCTCGTGTAGTCGAAGTTTGAGGTCAGTGGCCCGAGTAGAGCTGACAAGGGAAAAACACCAATGGGTGCTGATGCGAGACCAACTCCGGGACGAGGAACAGTACAGCCTAGAGCTTATGACTTTGGCCAACAAGAAGCCAAGTAACAGGAGGATGCGGTGACATGTATGGGTTATAATGCGTCTATCATATATGAATTTTTAATTAAATCCTCCTTAGTGACACTGTTAATTTCCTTGTCCAATCATTCGTGTAGGAATTCTTACTATTCATAATGTACCCTCCAAGATTTTTTTTGACACGGACACTTCACACTCGTTCATAGTAGAATCTCTAGTGCGCAAGATGGGTTTAGAAGTCTTTTCAGAGGCAGTATCGTTAGATGTCATGTTGCGTAATGGATCCTTCTTGGAGACCACAGATAGGTGTAGGGTACCAATGCAGTTTCGAGAAGCAGAGACTATTGTAGAAGCCTTGTTACTTCCTATCGCTGGTTTCGATTTGATTGTTGGAATGGACTGGTTATCAGTTGTAAACTCCAAGATAGACTGCAGAGATAAGTTGATGTAGTTTGAAGGACCTAACCAGATCGTTGTTACCTTCCAGGGAATGAAAGGAGTCGCTAAGCTAATTATCTCATTCGTTAAGACTGTTAGATGCATTAACAATGGTTGTGAAACCTTCTTAGTGCTAATGAATGCAAAAGCCAAAGCTGATTTGTTGAAGATACCTGTGGTTTAGGAATTTCCTGATGTCTTCCCAGAGGAATTACCGTATGCCCCTCCTACTAGAGAGATTGACTTCCAAATCAATCTTCTACCTGGAGCAGTATCAGTGGCCAAGTCCCCTTATCGCATGAATCCCATAGAACTCACAGAGTTGAAGGTCCAGTTGCAGGAGTTGCTCGACCTGGGCTTTATTCGCCCCAGCACTTCACCTTGGAGTGCGCCAGTTTTGTTCGTGAAGAAGAAGGATGTTAGTCTGAAGTTGTGCATTGACTGTCGCGAGCTGAACAAGTTGACAGTTAAGAACAAATATCCTATCTTCAGGATTGATGACTTGTTTGATCAGCTTGAGGGTTCTTGTACGTTTTCTAAGTTGGACCTCAGGTCAGGTTATCATCAGTTGAAGATTCAGGAAGCAGACATTCAGAAGACGACATTCAATACTAGATATGGACATTATGAGTTCGTGGTTATGCCGTTTGGGCTGACCAATGCCCTGTCCGCTTTTATGGATCTGATGAACAAGGTTTTTCGGGAGTTCTTAGACCGTTTTGTTATCGTCTTCATAGATGATATTTTGGTGTATTCCAGAAGTGCTGAAGATCGCGTCTCTCACCTCAGGACTGTTTTGGGGACGCTCAGGAAGAATCAGCTCTATGCCAAATTTTCTAAGTGTGAATTTTGGCCGCCATAGGTTGCATTTTTAGGATACGTTATTAGTCAAAGAGGTCTCTCTGTTGACCCGATGAAGGCAGAAGCAATAAAGGAATAGTCGAGACCGAAGGCAGTTACGGAGGTTCGCAGCTTTTTGGGTTTAACAGGATACTACAGAAGGTTCTTTAAGGACTTTTCGAAGATAGCTTTATCACTGACTTCGCTCACCACGAAGGTTAAAGCTTTTAGTTGGACAGTGGAGTACAAAATGACTTTTGAAGAGTTGAAGAACAGGATGATGACCGCCTCGATTTTGAGTTTACCATCAGGGTCAGATGGATTTCAGATATATAATGACGCCTCGGGTCAAGGTTTGGGCTGTGTGCTTATGCAGCATGGTAAGGTCATAGCCTTCGCCTCCAAACAGTTTAAGGTCCACGAGAAGAACTATCCCCTGCATGACTTGGAGCTAGCAACAGTCATCCACGCTCTGAAGATTTGGAGGCACTATCTCTATGTGATCCGTTGTGAGATTTTCACTGATCACCAAAGTCTCAAGTACATCTTCGACCAACAAGAGCTCAATATGAGGCAGCGCAAATGGTTAAAGTTTCTGTCAGACTATGAGGTGGACATTCAGTACCACCCAGGGAAGGAGAATGTGATAGTTGATGCGCTTAGACATTGAGGATCGAGTTATTTTCTCCTTACTCAGCAGGACGAGCTAGTGCGAGAGTTGGAGAGGCTAGGGATCAGTGTGGTGCCATGCTTTAATTTTGGATCGGCAAGGTTAAGTTGGATGGAAATCATTTGTGACATCAAAGATAAAATTAGAATAGCTCTACCCTTTGATCCAAATATGTCAGAGATTTGAGATTTGACTCAGGCAGGACAAAAAAAGAAGTTCAATATACAGGAGGATTTATTGTTGCACGGTGGTTGGGTGTGCGTTCCAGATGTTAGCCATTTTCAAGAGGACATACTGTTTGACTCCCATAATTCCAGATATTCGATACATCCAGGTAGTACGAAGATGTATGCGGATTTGAAGAATATAGTATGGTGTCCAGGTCTGAAGAGTGACGTTGCAGAGTATGTTGGGAAGTGCAAAACATGCAAGTTAGTTAAGACTGAGTATCTTAGGAGTGAGGACAGGGGGAAATTGCAACCATTACCCATCCCAGAGTGGAATTTTGGGAATATATCGATGGATTTTGTTCATGGCCTTCCCAGATCGCAGAGTGGGAATGATTTATTATGAGTTATAGTTGACCGACTCTCTAAGGTTTCCCACTTTATCCCCAATAAGTGGATAGATCAAGGTCCCAGATTTGCACAATTATATATAAATGAGATTGTCCGACTCCATGGTGTTCCCAAGACCATAGTTTCAGACAGAGATGACATATTTACTTTTAATGAGTGGAGATACGTTCAAGAGCGGTTGAACAATAATCTACATTTTAGTGCTGCCTTTCATCTCCAGACAAATGGACAGACTAAGCGTACAAATAGAACCTTGGAAGATATGCTTCAAATGTGTATTCTGGACTTTGGAGAAAAGTAGGAGAAGTATGTTACTCTTGTTGAGTTCTCCTACAACAACAGTTTTCAGGAAAACATCGGTATGACTCCCTTTGAAGCACTTTATGGCAGGCATTATCGGACGCCGTTATGTTGTGTTGAGAGTGAATAAAGATCTTCCATTAGTAAAGATTGGATTGATATGACTACAGATCGAATCAAGCTCATCCAAGAACGCATGAAGATAGCTCAGGATTGGCAGGCCAAATACTATGACCAGAGACACAAGGTAGTGGAATTCAATGTTGATGATTATGTCTACCTGAACGTAAAACCAGTTAGAGGAGTCTCTCGAATCAAGCGTATGAAGAAATTGTGTCCTTGATTCGTTAGTCATTTCGAGATACTGGAGCGTATTGGCAAAGTTGCTTATAAATTGGCTTTACTTGAAGAAATAAGTGGTCTACATGATGTATTTCACGTCTCCTATCCGAGAAGAGCAGTTACAAATCCTCGTCAAATAATTAGTATCGAGGAAACACCAATCGATTCAGATCTTTGTATCGGGGTTGAACCAGTTAGAATGGTTGACTTAAGCATTCAGAAGCTCAGGAGTAGAGAGATCGTGTTCGTAAAAGTTCTTTGGATAAACTATAGCCGACCCGAGTATACTTAGGAAAGGGAAGATGAGCTTTAGAAGATTGAAGACTTTTCTTCCCTCTTTGACTCAGTTATGTTTATAATTTTCGAGCACGAAAATTTTATTAGGAGGAGATATTTGTAACATCCGTCAATTGACGTGGAATTAAATTATTGCAGGGTCTGATCGTGAGCGGAATCGATTGAGTAATTAACTTGTTAAGGTACTAATTTAGTACGGCAAAATCATTTATGTTAATTAATGAATTAATTTTAATCGTTGAGTGTGCGTGCGACGTATTTTAAATATTGACGTGAGGGCGGGGTATAAATTTCTTTAAGTGTTAAGGGAAAATGACAATAGTGTAATGAAATCTCAATCCCAAATTTGGCTCTAAAGGAAACACCGGTTCGTTTCTCCCCCTCATGCGGTTCACGTAACCGCCCGATACAAGGAATCGCCACTCGGATACTGTAAAAGCCGCTAATCCTCCATTTTATTAAAATTTATTCCTGTTCTTCCCAGTCGATCCCGATCCTGTGCGAAATCGAAGCAGTCCCTCTTCCTCCCGCAGTCGGCGGTCGACGCCTGTCTCCCGGTGTTTTTCCGGGGCTTCCTCACCTATCAGCCAGCGTCGAGCCCTCTGCTACCTTCTCCTCTCTCAATCGACAACCCCTCCGATACGGGAAGCTCTCGACAAAAAGTTTTTGTACGGATCCTCCGCCGATTGACTGTTTTTCCCATTTTCTGCACAGGTAAATAGTGGACTCGGTTTCGTTTCTGGTTTTTCTACTGCATCAGTTGATGAAAATCCCTCTCCTCCCTCGTGTTTCAGCGATGTCCTTGTTACCTTTCTAGGTTTTGTTAACCATAACCGCTGAAGCACTTCCAACGGTCTGTCCTTCAGCAGAAACTCGTCTAGAAGGCCTTATCTATCCAAGTATCTAGTCCAAGCAAGGAACTTTTCTTGCCTCATTTATCTTAGTTAATGTATCCCTCTAAGAAATTAGTGTTTTTTTCCCTTTAAGAATGTTGTGAAGAGTGTGTTCACTATTGACTGCAGAAATTATAACGATCAACTCCTCGCTCAGAGATTGTCGACCTTGTGTGTAGTTCTCTGACTCCTCTTTAGGAAGAAGGTTTGAACTCTTGCATCCTTTTTCCTCCTCTCGAAATGATTTTGTAATCCAGAATTTTGTAAACCTTACGTTGGATAAATTCTTGTTAGGATTTTTGGGGGAGTGTTGAGGTGAAACTTCCTTAGCAATCGGAGATAAAATCAGTAATTCGGAATATTTTCTCGAGGGAAGTTATGCCACCACGTCAGGTGTACGAGTGTTGCAACACCACAGTAAAAAACTCTTATTGTTTCTGGCTAGAAATATCAGATAGCTCGCATAAAACGTTCTTATAAATTCAAAATTGTGTTATAGTCTTAAAGAACTGCTTTGTGCTTTAGAAAGCAAAATCCAACAAAACATACAGTTATTATATGTAGAATATAGATAACCTTCAAAACGTCCCAAACAATTAGACCATACAGACCACATATAAGTATGATTGTGTAGATTTACGAACATGAGTTAGTGACTTCAGGAATATGTCATTTAGTCGAATAAATCAATGTGATGAGCTGCCTTTACCATGCACTTATGTTCACAAGCAGAGTAACACTAGATGAATATGTTTAGTAGGCACGGTTGAGGTCTCCTCCCGTATTGATAGCATCTTTCTCATGTGTTGTAGTGTACCATATGAGTTTCAGTGTTTGGGACATGTTATCCCGTTATAGTAGTATAGTAGATCTGAGTCTGTGTTCATGTGACACTAAAACACTTGAGTTCGTTAGTAGAACTCGGATCGTTAGATTATTATTGTTTTCTAGACACTACTCTACCTAGAGTTTTTAATGAAGGACAACCATAAGTGCATTTAGAACTCAAATTTTAAACCGAACCTTAGAAACTCCTAGTTAACCAAATCATTTGGAACTTGAGTAAACCGCTCACAATATGAGTAACTAGAACAGTCATTTTTTTGCTATTTTTAATTTAGAAAATCATGCATAGTACACTACTATGCAGGTTTTTTTATAAGCACAAAATTATGTCCAAAATCATGTATTCATTTCTTACAGAACAATTATAATGTCACTAGGAGGAATAGTTTTTCTTACTCGCCCTTTGGGCTGACCCATGTTTGTCCATATTTTTACAGGGGACCCAGATGGGAAACTGCGCCTAGGATGAGCCTGTTATTGGAGTCGCTCCTATAGTTTGTTTCCCTTTCAGTTGTGGTTTTTATTTTGAGTATTGTACTGTTTAGTATTGGACTTGTGTAATGTAATGTTTACGAATTTCTCTTTGTACCAAACATGTTATAGAATTTCAGATATTCAGTTCTTTGGTTTTTTATCTTTCTAGTGACTGTGAATTCAGCTTGTTGCGTTATATTTTTACCCTTAGATGCACTTTTTACTTCCGTTATAAGTTAAATTTCAGTACTTTTCAATTTCACCTGCTATGTATTAGTTTTAATACTGTTTTTTAGTTTACTTCTTATTGCTGAACCCTGCCGGACTGCTGATTTGTTGTTAAACTAGGATGGGGTGTTACAAAATACCCCTTATTTTAGGAATATTTTTGAAGGCCTGTGTCCTGACAATATTATATCTAAAAGAAGAATCAAGGATCTCCTTCAAGAGAATCAAAAATGCTTTCAGTGCAATCCTGAATTGCATGAGAAGCTTAATTCTCAAGATTCCAAAGATGTTATTAACTATGACTCCTTGGAAGAGGAGAAGAAGACTTTTGAAGAAGAGCTGAAGAAATCTCTTGAGGATAATAAGATATTAGCTACAGAGCTCTCAGAAGCTTAGGGAGAGATTGATAACATGAATTGTAGGAGCAACAAGCTTCACGTCCTCACTAAAAATCTTCATATAAGGTTTAAAAAGTGGGGATTTGGAGCTAATATCTCTACTTATGCTAAGTAAGCATGTACCCCTGCAAGAAAGGATCCTCCTATGTGTGTTTGGTGGGATTGAGAATGAGAATAACAGCTAAAGGAAAAGAAGAAACCTTCAAACCTGTGATGAAAAAAGCAGCATGTTCTTCACCCTTTTTATCCTCTGACTAACAATATTTCTAATCACTGCCTTGTCTCTTTCTCAAAGATGAAAAATCTTATTATGCAAACTAGGGAAAAGAAAATTCCTCAGAAATCTTTACATTGCTAATTGCGGTCAACAATCGTCGTCGGAGTGGTCGCCGACGAGTCATTAATAATTGACTAGCTGATCACCGATCCCAGGACAGAATAACTGAGCCTGCTGCAACCTTTTCGACAGCCGATTGGTGACCGTAAATCGCAACATCGATCAACGATCGTTGACCGACCGTCTTTCCAATGGTCAACGAATGCTGATCACCGACCAACATATGGTCATATGTGGCCCAGTCCATGTGTTTCTGTTTTCTCTTTCTACCCTTCTCCACCTAAAAAGAGTAGATACAATGCGTTTAATTGTTTTGTTGTGGTTAGGTTGACCATTTCATTGCTAACTGTTGCTTTAATCACACAAACACCTACTCACAGGGTAATTCCCACCCAAGAAGGACAAAAGTTTGTGTGACTAGTACTACTAATAGTCCCAAATCCATTTTGAGACCTTACCATTTTTGAATGAAGGTAGCAGGTCGTTCAAGTCCTCCAAGACATATACTTGGGACTTGGACAGGAGTAACTTCACAAAACTTGGAGTAAGGAAGTTTGATCTTCAGACTTTGGAAGAGTCCATCATTCATCCTTGTGGACTCTACAGAAGATGGAGCTTGAGTAGAAGGGGAAGCTATGTCAGCAGAAGATGCAACAGAATGGAATGCATCAACTTAGTGGAAGCACTTCTCTTATTACCCACCTGGTGATAGACTTAGGAGGAGTCTAGTAGGTTTGATTGCTTCAGATGCAGGACCTGAAGCTGAAACCACCCTTCAAATTGGTATCAGAAGTTGCAGAAGAGTAAGGATGCTAAGAAGATCAAGAGCTGAAGCAAATTCCAATTTCCAATTGGAATCAGAAATACCACTTCTAATTAGTAACTGGAGCAAACAAGCAGTCGGGGATACTTTCATTTGGAGTAGTGCTGAAGTTCAGAAGAAGAAAAAGAAGATGTCTATAGAGGAAGATGGATGCCCATTGGGCTATAAAACTTTCTTTTGATATCCCTCAAATTGGTATAAGACACTTTTAAATGATAACTCAAATGAAGACCCCCAACCAATAGACTTTTAAACGGAGAGGGGGGGGGGGGGGGGGGGAGAAAATTGTTGAAGATCCTCTTTGACTGAGAACAAAAAGGTGGACAAGTGTGGAACAGGAATATACTTCAATGGAGGGGAATATCACTTATAAGGAATTTATTCAGTAGCTGCAACATCTATTGCAAGCAAGGGGGAGAAATTCTTTAATAAGCCTATGCCTCAGGAGGAACTAAACATAAGCTATTTTGAAGGAAGTCTTACCATTTTCTTGTGGTTTTGTTCTCATGAAATAGGGGGAGTTGTTGGGAAAATTTCTGTTGATTTGATGGTACATAACCTTGATAAGGTTACTTATAGAAGATGGAAGAAGCTCAAAAGAGGAAGCCAGAAGAAAAGATCTACGAAGCAGGTTATGCGATCACTGATCGCTGACCGGCGTTCGTTGACTCACCATTAGGATGCTCATCGAGATGTCCTGAATAACTTGCTCAGCGATCTCTGACTATTGACTGGTGTTTGCTGACCATGCTCAGTGATCGCTGACCATGCTCAGGAATCGTTGACCGCTAACTCAGTCTAAATAAAAGTACCTCTCAAAGACTAAGAAAGACGATCACCGTTCGTTGACCGTGAATCCATGATTGTTGATTGCACTACCTCCTAATAATGACCTCCATTCAACGATCGCTGCCGAGACCCTCATAGGTCATTGATTGAGTTTGGAGATTTTGTCTGAATTCAAGTATAGCCATTGCAGATTCAGGGAAATGGAAGACACCAACTTTTTGTCCTCCCACACATTTTGGGACTTCGTCTGAGTTGGAAAGAAGACCATATATAAGCTCTCCATCTAAATCAAGAAGGGGACTTTCCAGCTCTCTCGATCCTTAGCTGACACTCTTATCTCTCTCTGTAACTTCTCTAAAGGGTTTGTGTGCTCCCTTGTGATAGCTAGAACTCACAAACTCTCTTGTGATAATATCTCAACCAAACTCTCACATTCACCTACAGTAAAGACTAAAGGGTTTCAAGTCTCTCCCTTCAAAAAAGTTGTGCCGATGTTTGAATCTCCAGATAAAATATCCATTTGGGTTGGATTCTCCAGTAGAGAAGACTCGGCGCATCAGTGAAGACAATGCTAGCCCATATCCGAGGAAGAGGGATATACTCAGATTTTTGGGGAACCTCTATAAACCCTTGTGTCATTTCGATGCCATCTCTATAGCCTAAAATTTTATTTCGTGCATCTTTTTAGTTTTGTATTATTTATGTTTGCTATCTATTTTTTGTGATTGCTCTGAGTGGAACATTAACGTGGTTTAAAAAAGGGATTTGGGGGCTGGTTTTATAAATGTCTATTCACCCCTCCCCCCTATAGACAAATATTTAGAGAGTATATTCCACATTGTTGTTAAAGGCGCGCCTCATGCACACCTAAGACTCAAGCCTCACCAAGCTCAGACGTTTGCGCATTTGTGCGCCTTTTTTGCTCCTTTGAAGCATAAAAGGCGCGTATGAGTGATTTCTGTTGTAAATGTTTTTGCAGAATAAAGAGAAAAAATGCAAGAACTCAATAAGTTTTGCATGATTTAGTGTTTGCGAAATATAATCAAACATTGAGACATAGATATGACGCAAGTGATCACATTGATTCTATTTTTAAGAGATAAATGAGAGTAATTAATAATTTATTAGTAGAATAGATGAAAGATCTTATCAAGAAAATGAATTGATGTTTGATGTTATTATTTAAAATGAATATGGTTGCGCCTTGTCTTTGTCAGACGCACGTCTGTGCCTAGACTTTAAGACCTCTTTGCTTTTTGGTGCGTCTTACTCCTTTAATAACTAAGCTTTTAGGTTACACACCAGCTTGTGCACAAATAACTTTCTTTCACAAAATCCGAATAAACTGATATTAGGTAATCCCGATGCTTCTCAAAGTTCTTGCATACTGATATTATGTATTTTATATTGACATTCAATAGGTCTTTATTTCACGCCAAGATGGAAGTAAGTACTCTACTGTTTTGAACTCAGGCAACCCAGAAACTCTGAAGTAAGTCAATTAGCCAGATAAGATATTTAAAGTACCTGCATTGTAGCAGTAGTCTTTCTAGCTCGGCATCTCAATTGTGTAATGTTTGTTTGCTATACATGGATCATCATTATATTTTATATTTTATGCCATTGTTATACAGGTCATGCTCCCTCTCGGGAATTGAAACATGGGAATGGAATCTCCATGGTCATAAATCTACCTATTATGCACTGTACCCAAGGTCTTGGACCGTATATGATGGTAATGTTTATGCATAGTGAGATTTGCCACTCTTATTCTAGAGTCTTAATGGATTTATTGTAACATTATGGATCACATTCCTGCAGGTGAGCCTGATCCCGAATTGAAACTAACCTGCCGTCAGATTTCTCCCTTTATTCCCCACAATTATCAGCAAAGTAGCCTTCCTGTGGCAACTTTTACATTCACGGTAGTAACACTTGTTTCCTGCTATCTTTAATATAAGATGAAGGTTTTCATAACGTGGCAGTTTTTAACTTTTCAGCTCAATAATATTGGGAAATCTGCTGCTAATGTCACTTTGCTTTTTACATGGGCTGTAAGTTCAAATGCTGAATTTTTTTATCTATAGTATTTATTTTTTTCGTGCTTTTGGCACTTAATACTATTTTGGTGCATATTATTCTTGTCATTTTACTATCACAAGCATTTTAGTTGAATCATTTTCTAAAGGTAGATTTTCATCAATCTTTATTTAACCAGAATTCTGTAGGTGGGATCTCTGAGTTCTCTGGGTATCACTCTAATTCCAGAATGATGTAAGAACCTGATATAATGGAATTACAGAGCTAAACCATTTTCTAAACTAACATTCTTTGGGAGTTTTCTACAATGTACAATTCTTATTGTAATTTTATTTACAATAATCCTTAGATTTTGAGTTCATACTTATCTTTTTATGCACTTCAGTGAGAAAGATGGGGTGCATGGGGTCCTCCTACATCACAGGTAAGATCAAGGAATTGTCAATTGTGTCAAGAATAACAATCTAATAATGTTTATTGTTATACTATAGTGAAATAAGTCCATCATTCATCCACTCAGTACTCCTTGAAGTGCTGGTGAAGGAGGAATATTATAGCCATCTTTAAGTAGTCGCAATAAAGCATCATATTCATTGTTTTAGTATAGCAGTACTGTTGAAATACTGGCCTTGTAAAGCACGAGTACCGGCACGCGGTATTGGTACGGGTACGCGGTACGGCAAAATTATAAAATAACACGGTATGGGTACGTTTTGGTATGTGAAATTTTTAAAAAATACTTATAATAAGTTAATTCGCAGCAAGAATATATTCAATGAAATGTTATCAGTTATCATCATACATGCACAAAATTGTCCACATAAACAAAGAAATTAAACTAATCTAAGGAATGATGAATGTGAGAATTATACTAAAAATATTCTCTAGAAACACACAGTAAAAGAAATCTATCCAAAGAAGATATAGTGCATACATAGTTCAACAAACACAAAAGAAATCCAATGAAGATATAGGGCATATATAGTTCAACAAAACAAATAAAAATGCTATAATGACTAAAGTTCTTGAATTTCAATGTCATCATTTTCTTTATCGTTAAATGATATTGCTTCCATCTCTGGCTCATCAAGCGATAGGTTAGCAATTTCAAGAATACCAACACCCTCTATATAATCAAATGCATCTCCACTAATTTCTCATAGTTTGGTGTCTCCTTTAGTATAAAGTGGCATCCTCCTTAAAAGAAGACGAATATTAGAATGCACAAAGATTAAAACTTCACATCGTTGTGGTGTCATCTTATTTCTCCTCATAGAATGAATGAATGTAATACGAACTAGGTATTGGATTACGAAGGAGGTATTACAATCGAGAAGAATGACTATGAGAGGAGGGAGCCGACAGGGCGGAGGAGACGAAGGGGATGAGGGGAGGAAGAAGATAGTTAGGGAGCAACCCTAAATTCCAAACATCCAAAGCCTAGCCAAAATAAGATAGTTTTCCCTCTTATATACATGACGGGGTGCGGATAACAAAAACAATTACTGCTGAAATTAAGATAACGGGTCGGCCTGTGCGCAATGGTAACAATGTCGACATTTGGAAAAACTGCCTTGGCCTCAAGGAAGTGGTCAGTGAGCTGGCGGAGGACGGTCCGTGGCGGCAACAGTGCCTGAGGGGCCGGCCCCCAAGGGGTTCCCGAGGGACTCGAAGTCCTCCCAGGTGACTTCCGGGTCACAGTCGCCGATAATGGCGTGGAACTCTTTGACGACGCAAATGTGCGCATGGGAGTATGGCTGGCGGCAACGGAAGCACAGGCCCCTGGTGCGAAGGTCATTGCACTCGTTGTTGGAGAGGCGCGGGGGTGGAGGGCGTCCAAGGCGCTGATCCCCGTGTCCTGGTCGTGGCGGGACTGCCGGCGGTCTACCCTGTAGAAAGCCCGCCAGCGGAACGGGTGGCCGAGGGTAGAGGTCGGCCTCGACCAAGCGGGCCAAGTCGAGAGCATCAGAGATCGTCCGCGGATTGTGCGTGCGGAGGCGGGAGCGGATAGTGGGGAGAAGGCCTTGCATGAAGAACCCTAGATAATGGTCGGGCGGCAGCCCGGGAACATGAGTGACGAGGCTAACGAAGTCATCGATGTAGTCATCCAGACCGGCGGATAGACGGACGCTGCAAAGGCGCTTGAACGCCGAGCCGGAGTAGCTGATGTCATACCCGCGGATCATCTCGTGCTGTAGTTCGGCCCAGGAGAGCAAAGGGTTGGACTGGCGAAGCCACCGCGCCCAGTGGAGCGCGGAGACATCCAGGCCGACAAAGGCCGTGGACACCTTGTCCTGTTCGGGTGTATAGTTGAGGTCGAAGTACTGCTCGGCCTTAGTAATCCAGCCCAACGGGCCCACTCCCGAAAAAACAGGGATGTCCAAAGATAGGGCTGATCGGCCCAGACCCGCCGGAGGGCCGGCGTCGGTCTCCAGTCGGGGCGGTAGTGCTGCGAAGAATGTAAGTCCCGTCTACGGAGGATCCAGAAGCGTGGTTGGCTGTCATTTGCAGCATCATGTTGATCTTGGCCATTAGGGCGTGGATGGTAGCTGCCAACGATGCGTGGCTCAGTTCTTGGGCTTCAATGCGTTTGTTGAGGGCCTCGACTGCGGATTCGAGGGCCTCGGCAGTGGTGCGGGGTGCCATGGCAGAGGGAGGCTCGACGGCAGAAGTGATCGTAACTGGTAGCGGCGCGCGCATGCAGTCGCGGAAGAAGGCAGACAGGCGTCGATGACGCAGGCAGGACAGGCTTCGACGACGGTCGACGAGACGCAGGGAGTCGCGAAAGCAAGCAGTCGCGGAAGCAGGCAGTCGCGGAAGCAGGCAGATGACGATGCGGGCAGGGGCGTGCGCGGGCAGAACTGGTGGGGCTGCAGCGGAAGCGTAGGCCATGGAAACCGCACGGGTCGGCGCGGGAATAGTTGATAGGGCTCCGACAGCCAAAGAGGCGGTCGGAGATGGCAGGCCGAACCAATTTAATACGAACTAGGTATTGGATTACGAACGAGGTATTACAATCGAGAAGAATGGCTATGAGAGGAGGGAGCCAGAGGAGGGGAGGAGACGAAGGGGATGAGGGGAGGAAGAAGATAGTTAGGGAACAACCCTAAATTCCAAACATCCAAATCCTAGCCAAAATAAGATAGTCTCCCCCTCTTATATACATGAGGGGGTGCGGATAACAAAAACAATTACTGCTGAAATTAAGATAACGGGCTGGCGTGTGCGCAATCGTAACAGAATGAGTAAGTGCTCCAATTCCTTTCACAACATGAAGATGAACACGGTTGACTAAGCAGTTTTAGGGATAAGATTGTAACATAGGTGCTGAATCCCCATGAGCTAACCATCAAACTATTTGCTCCATTGCACCACTATCAATCATTGAGTCCACATTCCCAAAATGTTCTAGACATCCAGAAAATTTAGCATACTCAGTATTGACTAGCCTCCTTTCATCTTGATTTGGAAAATACTTCTTAAAACACTTTATTCGCATAGCAGAAATTTCATCATCCATGTGAGGAGATATATGATTTGCTACAAGCCATTCCTCACTATAGTACCTATATAATAGAAAAAGTAATATATTACTGATAGAAAATGTAACTTAAGTAAAAAATAATATCTTAAAAACAAAAAAAATAGTACTTTGGATTCAATGCATGTGCAAGACAATGAAGGGGTGTGATGCTTTTTGTCTACCTCTCAATTAAAATCTGATGTATCATATCATAAAAAATAGACTTCTCATTTTCCAACTTGCCTTCTTGACTATAGATACCTGCTTTCACCTTTTCAATCATTGTATCCCACATTTCATAAACCAAATGAAGACATGACTTGTCAATTTCACAATATCTCAACATCTCATAAATGGGCAATGTGAACAAGAGTATGTAATCTATTTTGTCCCACCAAATATCACTTAACAATTTTTCCTTCCCTATTGCTGCTTTCCCATATAGTGAGATTATGACAAAAGATAGGTCACAATGGAGACAAAGGATTCATACAGCCAACCCCACTATAGTGGGATAAATGCTTGAATGTTGTTGTTGTTGTTGTTGTTGCTTTCCCAATATCATCTTCTTTTCAGGTAGACCACCTCTCACTTATGACATTGCTTGAAGGCCACGAGAAATAAGTTTAAATCTTTTCATCATGACAACCGAGGATGCAAATCGTGTGTTAGCAACTGAAAGTAACTTTAATGATACAAATTCATTGAAAATAATTAGTCTCATTGAATGATTCATGATGAAATTTGTAATAAACATGACATCATCAATCATAAGTTTAATCCAAATGCATTCATCATAAACAAAACTAGCTATTCATGTTTCTTTGGGAGCACAAATATTCTTGAGTGCAAGATTCAGTGTATGCACAACACATGGAGTCCAAAATATTTTTGAAAAAATGCCCTCTATAATAGATTCAGCAGCAGAACAATTAGCAATATTGTCAGTGATAACTCGAACAACTTTTTCATGCCCAACTTCATGAATAATTTCTCCAAGCAACTTAGCAATAAAAATTTTATCTTTATATTCACCCTCACAATCAACAGCTCTTATGAAAAGTGCCCCACCATCTGATGCTCCCATAAAATTGATAAGAGGTTTGCTTTGTGCATCACTCCATTCATCAACACAAATACTAAGACCCTTCTCATTCCATGATTTTTTAATAAGCTCTAGCAATCTTTCAATATTTGCCTTTTCTTTTTAGAGAAGTGTTGTCCGTAGTAAATTATTTTCAGGAGGAGCATACCCAACTATATTATTCTTAGCAGCATATCTAAACGCCTCCACAATGTAATGATTTCTTGCTAAATGAAAAGACAACACAACATAATAAAACATGCTAGGAGGCTCTGTGAATAAACACTATTGTTTTGGGCCGGGCAGTGAATCCAGTTGTATTAGACCGAACCGGGAAGTACCCGGAAGTACCGGGCCATACCAAACAACAGTAAAAGTACCGGGTACGTATTTTGCCGTACCGGGGAGTACCGAGCCGTACCAGTACCCATAAAAGTACCGAGTACGTGTACGGGACATTTTTTGGAGTACCTGTGCTTCACAGATTGGGCCTATCTACATTTTTTGTTTCTATTTGTAAAGAAGAACAGTAGAGGAAAATAATCCAAATTTTATTAATTTCTCAAACTTCATCACAAAGTAAAATACATGTATGCATACATTTATATAGAAAGAGAGAGAGGAGGAGAGAACTCTAATCCTATGGTGTGAGAATGTACATGGGGTTTAAGAGTGGGCTTTTCATATTGGGCTTTTACCATTTCTTCTTAACACTTCCCCGCAAGCTGGAGCATACAAGTCGTAGGCATCAAGCTTGGATAAGAACTGATGATATAACGGTCGAGAAAGGGCTTTAGTGAGGATGTCAACAACTTGCTCTGTAGCAGGGACATGCTCTAATTTCAACTTCTTTGATTGAACTTTTTCCCGAATGAAGTGACAGTCCACTTCAATATGCTTGATTCGCTCATTGAATACGAGATTCTTGGCAATGTGTATAGCTGCTTGACCGTCACAAAACAAGGTTGTCGGAGAGGAGAGTTTGAGTCCTAAATCATTAAGAAGACTCTCAGGCCAGGTGAGTTCAGAGACAACAACTATCATAACACTGTACTCGGACTCAGCAGAGGACTGAGCAACAACAGACTTCTTCTTGCTATGCCGGGTAATAAGGTGTCTACCAAAGTATATACAAAAACCAGTTGTGGATCGCCTATCATCAATAGAACCTGCATAGTCAGCGTCGGAGTACACAACCAGAGATAGAGAGGGAGTTGGTTTATAAACAAGTCCTTGTCCCAGAGCACTCTTCAGATATCTAAGAATGCACTCGACGGCTTGGAGATGAGATGTCCGAGGAGCATGCATAAATCAACTCACCACCCCAACAACAAATGAAATATCAGGTCGTGTGACAGTAAGATAAATTAGCTTCCCCGCCAAACGTCGATAGTACTCGGGATTTGTAAGCAGTGGGTCAAAGTCAGATTCATGTCCAAAAAGCTTGTGATTTACATCTATAGGGGTGTCCGTAGGTTTGCACCCTGAGTAACCGACATCTTGAAGAAGACCAATCAGTACTCCCGTTGGGATAGGACAAGCCCATCTGGTCGTCTTGCGACCTCAAGACCAAGGAAGTATCGAAGATTTCTCGGGTCTTTTGTCTGAAATGCTAAATTTAAATGTTGCTTGATTTGTTGTATCCCCGTGGAGTCGTCGCCCATAATTAGAATATCATCAACATACACTAGGAGAATTACAGTGCATGTTGTTTGATGACGAGTGAAGGAGAAGTCAGCCAAGCTCCGTGTAAAACTACTTCACGAACAACCTTACTGAATTTGTCAAACCAAGCGCGAGTAGAATGTTTGAGCCCATATATAGACTTTCGGAGATGACATACAAGAGACTCTCTCGTAGTCTCAAACTCGGGAGGTTGATGCATATATGCAGTTTCAAGTAGGCCGCCATTGAGAAAGACATTTTTAATATCTAACTGATGTAAGGGACACTGTCGATGCACGACTAAGGAGATCAGGACTCGAGCGGTATTTAACTAGGCAACCAGTGAGAAGGTTTCATCATAATCGAGGCCTTGTTGTTGAGTGAAACCCCGAGCCACTAGACGAGCTTTAAGGAGGTCAATAACCTCATCTGGAGCATGTTTGATAGCAAAGAACCACTTAAAACTGACACAAGACTGTCCGGGATGAAGAGGAACCAGATCTCAGGTCTGGTTAGTCCAGAGGGCAGTCATTTCGTCATCCATGGCCGCTCACCACCCCGGATGTTGAAGAGTCTCCTACAAAGAGTTTGGAATAGAAATAGTGGAAAGAGAGATGACGAATTTGAGTAGTGGCGGAGAGAGACGTTGTAATGATACACAATTCGCCAAAATATGAGACGTAGAGGTTGATGTTGGATCGACGAGCCGTGGGATTGCGCTTGTAGAAGGGAGCTGCTGTAGGGCATCAGTTTTGGAGGAATGACGAGTATAGACACGAAAAGGTGGTCGAGGTAGTGTTGGTACTGGGAGCGGTGGAGGAAGAAGTGGGAGAGACGGAGTCGTGATAGGGATAGCAGGATGAACGACAGGGGAAGGTAGAGACGGTGTGGAAGGAGAGGAGTAGAACAGTTGATCCTCAAAAAAAGTTATATCAGCCGAAACGATCAGCTTGTCATCAGTAAGAGAGTAACAGACATAATCCTTTTGAGTTCGAGAGTAGCCAACGAACATACATTTGATGGCGCGAGGTGCAATCTTATCAGTAGACGAACCAAGAGTGTGGACATAACATGTACATCCAAAAAACAAGGCGTGAGGGAGAACAGAGACTTGAAAGGAAAATGGAGACCGAATAGAGACGCGAAGTGGAGCATGGAGGATGACATGCGATTGATGGGATGACATACAACAGAAATAGAGAAATTCCAATATTGTGTGGGTACCTGTATTTGAATCATAAGTGACCGGATGACATCAAGGAGGTGATAATTTTTCCGCTTGGCCACACCGTTTTGCTGGGGGTATAAGCACACGAGGTTTGATATATAATTCCAAACTCGGTGCATAAATTAGAGAACGTGCGGCTAGTATATTCACGAGCATTGGTGGTGCAAATTATCTTTATGGTAACAGAGAATTGCGTACGCGTCTCAGTAATAAATTAAAAAAAACAGATATAAGTTTAGTACGATCACAAAATAGATATAACGTGGTGATATACGAGTAATCGTCAATAAAGGTAACAAAATAGCGATATCCAAAAACACTAGACATTTTATAAGGCCCCCAGATATTAGAATGCACTAAAGATAAAGGTATATCACTTCGAGTACACTTAAGAGAAAAAAAGTACGATGTTGTTTGTCATAGATACAAGATTCACAAGTAAACTCTTGCAATGAGACATCATGAAGAGCCTTCTTGAGGATCGGGAGGGGAGCATGCCCAAGACGACGATGTCAATCAACAGATGAAACAGTAGAGAGAACAGTGGGTAGAATATCGAAGAGATACATCCCATTCGGCAGCAGCCTTTTACCAATGGTATTCTGCGTTTGGCGATCCTGCACAACAAAAGAGGAAGCAAAGAAGGTTATATAGCAATCAAGTTCCTGAGTAAGTCGACTAACTAATAGCAGATTAAAAGGGGATCCCAGAACATGAAGAATAGAGGAGAGAGAGAGAGAGAGTTGGGGTAAGCCGTAGTTCAACTGCTCCATAAATCGGAGTGGTGTCACCATTTGCTACAGTGATGAACTTAGGATAGACAAATTGTCTGTACTGATGTGGTTTCTGGGAGGTAATATGATGAGTAGCGCCCGAGTCCACAATCCAGTGGGGGCTATGAGAGACATGATATACCTTCAGTGGAGAAAGACGCAATTGATCCATACAAGTGACTAATAACTCCTTGTAGCTTTTAAAGCTGGGTGCGGAGACTGTTGATGTCTTGCGAGGTAGAAGAGTCAGAATCCGTTGGAGTAGAAACAGTGCGATGAGGAGCAGCTGTAGTTGTAGTAAGATGTGGAGGCAGACCATACTTGCGGTAGCAGGTGCCTTCAAGATGACCTTCTCGACCACACTAAACACATTTAAAAGTAGAGCGCCCAACACGTCCTCGTCCCCGAGACGTTAGGTGACCTCCACGAGCTGAAGAGCCACAAGCTGGAGCAGGAGTAGGTAAAAGGGGTTGTTGGAGATGAGCCAGAGGGAAATTTTCAGGGACCACGGATCGTGGGGTAACCTTGAGTAACATAGAACAGACATCGGACAGATAAAGCGTTGTAGAAGAGGAAAGAATCTGAGCCCTGACACTTTGAAGATGGGGAGGATACGGGCCATCATCATATCAATCTCAAAATCTTTCTTTTGCTCCCGTTGTGTAGCGAGATCCGTGGAGAGATGCTGATGTTGTATCCAGGCCTCCACCAGAGTTTTGGCCTTTGAAACAAAGGAGGTCAAATCGCTCGTTGCCCCGGGGTCCAGTGTTTGAAGCACAAAGATGATGTCAAACAAATGTTGTAAGCTGTCATTGCCAGAGTAGAGAGAATAAAGCTCCTCCCACATCGTCTTGGCTATCTCATGATACCTGACCATTTGGCTGCTCCATGTCCATGGAATTGAGGATCCAAGATTGGAACTGGTCGTTGTCATCCATTCGTCAGTGGGGACAGTGGGAAAGTCCCGAGTAAGATGATGAAAAAGACCTTTGATTTGTAGAACGCGACGAACAAAATGCACCCATTCCACAAAGTTTTGCTTTCCGCTGAGAGAGATGGTGGTGATCCTAAGCTCATCACTAACTTTAGGAGGAGCAGGGCACAAGCAGAAAGAGAGGAAGATGTCGTTGAGTCCATGGAGGCAAGAGGAGAGATGGTCAAGAGAAGAACGGCCTGACGAATATAAGAGGGTGGCCGAGCGAGTAGAGAAGAGTGGCAAGCTTCAGAGAAGCTCGCAGTGGGCAGAGGAGAGGCTACTGGAAGAGATCGCAACGGGCAGAAAAGCTGCGGCTAAAGGAGATCGCATCAAGCAGACAGACAGAGCTTACAGCGACTAAAACGAGTTCGCAGCGGGCAGAGGGCTGCGGGTAGAGGAGAAACAACATCACCTGACCTGTGAGGAGAAGCAACTACACGCGAGTAGCGAGCAGAGACCAGACAACGGCCATAGCCCACAGCGGGTAAATTAGGGTATGCCGCAGAGGAGCACGAGGTAAAGAAGAGAAGCGGCTAGGGGGGTGGGGTGGGGGAAGCGGTTAGAGAGCGCGGGTAGAGAGAAATGCTGGCATGGTAGCGACTTGAAGCAGTGAAAAAGAAGAAACGACAAGGAGCGACATGCCTTAACCGCAAGAGGAGGAAGTGACTAGGAGCGAGAAGCGGCAATGAAAGGCCGCAGCGAGCAGAGCTGCTTGCAACATTGAAGAAGGCGCAGCGAACAAGGATTCAACGAGGCGGGCAAGAAGAATCGGTGGGACCCAACAAAAAATCTATAAAACCAAGAGTCCCAGAAAGGAGAAGAAGATCAGCTCGCCAAGATCTCTTCTGTGTAGAAACGATGTTAACCGCCAGGGGCCAGGATAGAAGGAACCTGTAGGGGGGTTGCGGTTAGACAAACCGTAACCGCCTAAAGTGACCGAGTAGCTTCTCATAACATGTAAAGAAGAGCGATAGAGAAAAAAATAATCCAAATTTTATTAATTTCTCAAACTTCATCACAATGTAGAGTACTTGTATCAGTGTATGCATGCATGTTTGCCTAAATTAGTGGGTTTTTTATACTGGACTTTTACCATTTCTTCTTAACACTATTTATTACTGTTTGCCTAAATTAGTGCTTATTGTAGGTAATGTTTGTTGTGTCAAGTAGGCCTCTGTATTTTATTTTGCTAATAGAAATTATAAGGAAAAAAACCCTAACTCTTCACTTCATGTCATTAGAGCCACCGAATGCCTCTTTATCCTTCCTAGCGGCATGCTTCTGTTGTCAACTTGTCATTGCCACTTCATTGTACCTAGCACAAGTTTCTCTCCTTGTGTCTCGTCCCTCTTTGCGCCTTTGATGTGCTTTGATTTTGTTTGAATATTTCTACTATATTCCTAAAATCATATATATTTTGGATTTGAAAAACTTTTATGATATAAAATTTGGTTCTTTAAAAACAAGGTTACAACGAACAATAGTAAATAGGGAGATTAAACAAAGGAGACAAGATATAATATAGTTTAGAATCGAGCCTGAGTAAGGCGTGTGATCACTACCCTAAGAAGTTGCACTACCCTCCAACTGTGCTTTCAACCGATGCTCACTCCTTCAAGGTATAACACCTGGCTAGATCCCAAAAACTCTGATATGTGCGGACATCGAAGAATCACTAAACACCTATACTCCGACTAGATAAAGTGTTAGCAGAATCAAATGTTATCTTTTCTATTGGCGCTGCCCCCTCTATATATGGCGGCAGACACAAGATATAGCAAGAAATAAAAACATATGTAGAAAATAAAATACATATTGTAACACTCCCCCTCAAGTTGGGCGTGAGATGTTGATCATGCTGAACTTGACAACAATTCTTTCTAACATAATTCCACTCAGGCCTTTCGTTAGAATATCAACAAGTTGTCTATCTGCGGGAACAAACGAGAGTACACACAAGTCCCTTTTCAATGTTCTCCTTGATGAAATGACGATCCACCTCAATATGCTTTGTACGATCATGTTGAAACGGGTTGTGAGCGATGCTGATAACAGCCTTATTATCACAGTACAAGCGGATATGCTTATCTTCAGAGAGACTCAGGTCACTTAGCAACAACCACAATCATAGACCTTCACAAACACCATGAGCCATAGCCCGAAACTTTGCTTCACCTCGCCACGACCTGTTGTTTTTGACTCCTCTAGGTAACAAGATTTCCACAAACAAGAAAACAATACCCTGAGGTAGATCGCCGATCGTCGACAGAACCGGCCCAATCAGCATCGGTATAGACCTCAATTTTTAGAGTCGAATTGGGGGAAAATAATATTCCACTCCCAGGTGAGGAATTGAGATATCTGAGGATTCTGTTGGCAACATAAGCCTGACGAGTCTTCAGAGCGTGCATAAATTGGCTGATAACGCTCACAACATAAGCTATATCTGGACGAGTATGAGCCAAGTAGATCAGTCTCCCTACAAGCCTCTGGAATTCAGGAATATTTTCAATCTCCTTTTTATCATCACGACTCATTCTGTGGTTTTCTTCAATTGGAGTGTTTGCTGGTCGGCAGTCACTCATTCCAGTCTTCTCAAGAAGAATCAAAGTATACTTCCTCTGAGAGATAAAGATCTCATGCTTGGACATCACCACTTCAATGCCCACGAAATATTTAAGAGCACCCAGGTCCTTGACCTCAAACTCAGAAGCCAACTTTTGTTTTAGAAGCTTGATTCCTTGCACATCATCGCCTGTGTGATAACGATGTCATCAACATAAACAATGAGAGTTGTAAGTTTACTGGTCCTATGCTTGATGAATAAAGTATGATCAGCATTGCCATGGTGATATCCAAAAGACAACATGGCTTTGTGAAATCTCCCAGACCAAGCTCTTGGAGATAGTTTGTAACACCCCAAAAAGACTCAAAATTGGAATTGAGGTGCAGGTTGCTTAACACGGCCTGGGACACGGGCGTGTCCCAGGGCGTGTCGGGGTACACGGCCTGGGACACGGGCGTGTCCCAGGGCGTGTTCAGGTTAGTCGACGATCGGAGGTCGACGATAGTCGAGCCTGGGACACGGCCTTCGATACGGGCGTGTCCCAGGGCGTGTCACTCAATAAAATGCCGTATCGAGTCAGAAATGTACACGGCCCGGAACCAAGGCTTGAACACGGCCGTGTCAGTTTTGACACGGGCGTGTCAGAGGGCGTGTGCCTACCCGTGTACTGCTCTGACTGGATTTAGCGCTCGTTGAGTACCGTGTAACAGGTGTGACACGGGCGTGGCACATGACCGACACGGGCGTGTCAGGTTCGACACGGGCGTGTCGATGCCCGTGTTCTGGTAATTTTTAGTCGGTGCGAGTGCCGCGTGTGCCGCTTAAGGGTACACGGCCTGTGACACGGGCGTGTCACAGGCCGTGTCGGCCAAAAAGTTCAATATTTTGGGGCAGATCTTGGCCGTTCATTTTCCTTAAAGAGGATCCTGTGGCTGGGGATCATTCCTGGGCTGATAAGGCCGGGAAAGGAGGAGAAGAAGGCTCATTTCTTAAGTTCTACTCTCTTTCTAACTTTTAAGAGAGAGGTGAGAGCAAGGTGAGGAAGAAGAAGTGGAGTCCGGCTGCCGGTGGAGCTACGGTCGTCCAAATCGCGAGCCGAGTTCGGATTTGCGAAGGCAACGCTGCTGCGAAGGCTTTCATCCGTCTCAAATTTCTCTCCATGGCTCCGAAGCGAACTCCTAGGGTAACGATTTCCTACTTGGACATGTGAAGTCCTTAATTCCTGCATTGCATAGGGAAAACCCTTCCCCGCGAGTGTGCGGTGGGTTGTGGCGTCCCTTGGGGTAGATATGTGAAGTCCTCCTTGTTAGAGTCCGGAATTGGAGTACGGATCTAGGCATGCTGTGTGAAGCCCATCTGGACATGGTCTGGATTGGTGATGCTTGTTTGCATATCGGAGAAGACTCCGTGATTCTTGCTTGTAGGCATGATGGATAAAGTACTGGAGGAAGTCCAGGAATTATGAGAGTTGGACTCTCTTGTAGCCGTGAGTTGCTACTTTGTATGAGGTTGAGCCGTGGGGCTGCAACTAGGAAACGTGGAACGGGCAAGGTGAAGCTGTACCCGCGTCAGTCAAGGCGTGAGTCTGACGATGTGAGCAACGGGAAAGGTGGATCTGTACCCGCGTTATGGTTGTCTAACCTTGGGTGCTTAAGACCCTGTTAGGATCACATAGCGAGAGTCGACGGCCTGTGAGCCGATCAGACTAGAATGCTCATATTGAACCGTTATGTCTGGGACCTCTGAATGGTGGTGTGGCCGTGGAAATACGGAACACGGATAATGTGCCCTGAGTGCACGGAGCGTCGGGCCGTCGTGCCGGCGTTTGTGATATGTGACTGTGCGGGCGTGCACGTCTTGCTTAAATTGCTATATATATCATATTGGAAGATTGCTATGCAGGGATGGAATTCCGCTGCCCCGTGCCAGGGGCAGGGTCGTTATAATTGGTCAGCTGAATGCTGACCGTTGCCCTGTTTACCACCGCTTGGTGGATTGGTTATTACAGGTACTGGAGTTGCTGGTCCGAGCGGGACTTAGCGGGCTGAAGCCCAAAGCTGCGCTGCTGCCCTCGAAGGCATTGTTTTGTTTCTTTTGTTCATGTGTGGCCGGCCTGCGTGCCGATGTTTGTAATCCACACTCTTGTTAAGAGAAACTGTTGTAAGGCCTTAAGGCCAAACTCTTGTGATATATATATATTCCTAAGTGTTAGTGGACAATGTTATTTATCTTGAGTTCAATAATTCAACCGTGAAGCTTCCGCTAGAATGCTCTGTGTTAGGATGCGTGGTTATGATATTATTTCGTAGCGTCTCCGCCTGTTTGTGGAATATGGTGTGGGGCCCCGGCCGGACCCTCTATTATATTCTTCTTGACGGGTAGAGGTGTTACAATTTGGTATCAGCTTGTTGGTCGATCTCTTCCGAATTCGCGGACGAATTCTTTTGAGAGGTGGCGAGCACGTGTCAGTGCCGTCGTTATAACACTTAATTTGAACTCAAGATTGTCCACTTAGGAATGCAAATACACTTGTTTGTTGAACTTGTGTATTCTTTTTGTATGGTTGCCGTTTTCATTGGTCGTTAACCTGTGTATTTTACACATATAGGTGACCAGAAGTGTTGCGGGTCAATCCGAACCACAACGTTCTGTTGAGAGTGCGGCACCAGCCGAGGTGCCCACAACTCCTCCATCCGCTGAAACAGTCCGTCTCATCACGGAAACGGTGCTTGCGGTGATGAATGCTCAGCAGGCGGGGCAGGCACGTCCTGCAGTGGTGCCAACGCAAGCTGGGGTACGGCAAGAACCAGTAGAAGCCGAAGTTGATCCGCGGGTAGCAGATCAACAATGGAAGCAATTCTTGAGCTTCAACCCTCCGCAGTTTCATGGGGCGGGTACACCGGCCCAAGCAGAGGATTGGCTTGCAAGAGTTAAGAGGATTATGAGAGCTATCAAGGTTGAGGAGGAACAGAAAGTTATGTTAGCCACTTTCCTACTGGAAGGAGAGGCGCGATTGTGGTGGGATGAGATTGAAATGCATCACTTGGCTGGCAAGCAATTGGCAGAGGTTACAATGGATGAATTTTCTCGATTGTTCTTAGCACAACATCTGCCGATGCAGCAAAGGATATCGATGGAAATGGAATTTCAAAGGTTAGCGCAGGGAGATCGAAGTGTGGATGACTACCTGCATGAGTTCACCCGGTTGGGAAGATATGCGGGCACGATCTTCGCCGAAGAAGAGCGTAAGACTAGTCGGTTTTATGCGGGACTGCGAGATGAGCTGCGGTATTTGCTCTCGAGTTCTGTGAGTCAGGGATTCCAAGCCTTAGTCTGTACGGCTCGTTCTTTGGAGACGGACATGAAACGGGGGCAAGCAAAGGGAAACTTGGCTGTTGTGAAGCCAGAGTTTAAGCCGCCGCGTCCGGACAAGTTTGGCTACCGAAAGAGATGGAACAAGAAGTCTAAGTCTTCTGGACAAGCTCCTTCTGCGACTGTGACGGATACATCTGGGTATGGATCTCGTGCTTGTTTTACGTGCGGGAAGGTTGGACACTTCGCACGTGAATGCCGATTTGGTCCTCCAAAGGGTGATAAGAAGACGGGAGCGTCTTATGCGGAGAAGGGGAAGGCTGTGGTGGAGTCTTCTGCCTCGCACGCGCAGCCCAGGGTCTTCAACCTTGGACAACAGGAGGCCATTAAGCAGGCGGATGTCGTCACAGGTGCGCGTAGATTTTAATATTCTTGTTGTTATGATGTGCTGTGCTTGCTTTAATTGTAATGTTATAGGGTTTGTCCTTATACGAGAATATCCGGCGCGAGCACTGTTCGACACAGGTGCTTCACATTCGTTTCTGTCTGAGGACTTTGTCTTTCGTGTTGGGGTGCCGATCCGGACCACGACAGACAGTGTAAAGGTGTTGTTGCCTAACGGATGTTTGATGTGCGCGGATCGATCTTGCGGTCTTGAGGTCAAGATAGGAAGTCGGGAGTTCAAGGTGGAAACATTAGTATTGCCGATCAAAGAGTTTGATATAATCTTTGGTATGGACTGGCTTTCAGAGCAGCGTGCCTGTATAGATTGCACTTCAAAAGAGGTCACACTTGGGCAAAATACCGAACAAGAGACCAAGTTCATTGGTATGCAAGGGATGAGTGGGATGTTGTTATCCGCTCTCCAAGTTGTTAAGGCAGTTCGGAAGGGTGCGGAGTTGTTCTTCACACTCATAGAGGCGGTGGCGCCGAAGGCCAGTGTGAGTGAAGTGCCGATTGTGTCGGAATATGCGGATGTGTTTCCAAAGGACCTTCCGTGGTTACCTCCCCAAAGGGAAATCGACTTCGCTATCGAGCTGGTGCCGGGTGCGAAACCCGTGGCCCGTTCGCCGTATCGGGTAGCGCCAAAAGAAATGGCCGAACTGAAAGTTCAGTTGCAAGAGTTGTTGGAGCAGGGATACATACGCCCAAGTATGTCACCTTGGAGCGCGCCTGTTCTTTTTGTGAAAAAGAAAGACGGTGGTTTGCGATTATGTATTGATTATCGCGAACTGAACAAGCTGACGGAGAAAAACAAGTATCCAATTCCACGGATCGATGACTTGTTCGATCAGCTAGCAGGCTCAACCGTCTATTCGAAGTTGGATTTGAAGTCCGGGTATTACCAGTTGCGGATTAGGGAAGGTGACATTCCCAAGACAGCGTTTGGCACACGCTATGGTCATTATGAGTTCACAGTGATGCCGTTCGGCTTATGTAATGCGCCTTCGGTATTCATGGATCTCATGCATCGAACGTTCCGCGAATACCTGGATCTGTTTGTGATTGTGTTTATTGATGATATCCTGGTATATTCACAATCGGAGGAAGATCATGCAAACCACTTGCGATTAGTATTGCATACCTTGCGAAGGAATAAGCTGTATGCCAAGTTCTCTAAGTGTGAGTTCTGGCTCTCGTCGGTGGCTTTTCTAGGCCATGTTGTAAGTGGAGAGGGCATAGCGGTGGATCCGGCTAAGATAAGTGCCATTCGTGATTGGCCAGTGTTGTCTTCGGTGGCCGAAGTCAGGAGTTTCCTTGGACTGGCGGGCTACTATAGACGGTTCGTGGAGAACTTCTCCCGGATTGCTTTGCCTCTGACTACGTTGACGAGAAAGGACCAGAAGTTCGTTTGGACGCCGGAGTGCGCACGAGCTTTTGATGAGCTGAAGAATCGTTTGACTACGGCGCCCGTGTTGACGTCGCCATGTGGTACAGATGGATTTGAAATATACAGCGATGCGTCAGGAAGCGGCTTAGGCTGCGTTCTCCTGCAGTTTGGCAAGGTGATCGCTTATGGTTTACGTCAATTGAAAGTGCATGAGCGTAATTACCCCGTCCATGACTTGGAGTTGGCGGCGGTGATCTTTTCGCTAAAGTTGTGGCGGCATTATCTTTATGGAGTGAAAGTGGATATTTATACAGATCATAAAAGCTTAAAGTATCTGCTTGATCAAAAAGAGTTGAATATGCGACAAAGGAGGTGGATGGAATTCCTTGGGGATTATACCTTCGACATTCACTATGTTCACGGAAAGGGAAATGTGGTCGCTGATGCCTTGAGTCGTTGGACTCCGGTACGGGCAAATTGGTTGCGGATACATGATGAGCGGTTAATCCAGGAGTTGGAAGCTTTGGAGATATCTTGTGTGGAAAAAGATTCTTTAACTGTTGCATGCGTGAACTGGTTGGAGGTTCAATATGACCTTGCTGACAGGGTTCGGCGGGCAACGGAGTTGGATGAAAGTCTCCAACGCTATGCAAAGGAGGGGTCTGATGATCAATTCTCCTGGGATGACGGTTTATTACGAAAAGATGGCCGATTGTGCGTCCCTAGTGCGGGTAAATTGCGAGAAGGATTGCTATATGAAGCACACTTTACAAAGTATTCAATTCACCCTGGGAGCACAAAAATGTACAAGGACATGAAGAAACTGTTCTGGTGGCCTGGTTTAAAGAAGGACATAGCCGCGTATGTGGCTAAATGTCGCACTTGTGCTTTGGTAAAGGCAGAATGTCAACGGCCGAGTGGTTTCCTGAAGTCGTTGCCGGTTCCACAATGGAAGTTTGAGGATATTTCTATGGATTTCGTGCACGGATTGCCGAGATCTCAGCGTGGCCATGACTCAATCTGGGTGATTGTAGACCGGTTGACAAAGGTGGCTCACTTTATCCCAAACAAGCGGGACGATTCAGTGGAAACGTTGGCAAAGCTCTATGTGGAGCAGATTGTTCGATTGCACGGTGTTCCCCGGAGCATCGTAAGTGACCGAGATGGGCGCTTTACCTCGAAGGATTGGAGATTCGTTCATCAGATGTTGGGTACGAAGTTAGCATTCAGTACGGCCTTTCACCCGCAAACGGATGGCCAAACTGAACGAACCAACAGGACGATGGAGGATATGCTCCGTATGTGCGCCCTGGACTTCGGTAAGAATTGGGAAGAGCATCTTGGTATGGTGGAGTTTGCCTATAATAATAGCCATCAAGCGAGTATAGGCATGGCCCCGTTTGAAGCGCTGTATGGTCGGAAGTGTCGTACACCGCTAGCTTGAGCAGAAACTGGCGAGACTAAACTTTTAGGCAAAAAGGAAGTCGAGGATGCTACCTCAACAATACGCTCTATTCGAGAGAGGCTCCTAATAGCCCAGGATCGGCAAGCCAAATATTACAATGCGAAGCACCGGAACGTGGAGTTCGCGGTGAGTGACTGGGTCTATTTAAAGATTAAGCCCTTCAAAGGCGTATCTCGGATTCGGCGGTTGAAAAAGCTAAGTCCGCGATACCTTGGTCCGTTTGAAGTGGTGGAGCGAGTTGGGGAAGCCGCCTATCGGCTAGCTCTTTCATCGGAATTGAGTGGATTGCATGATGTGTTTCACATCTCGGTGCTACGGAAAGCAATCAAGGATCCAGCTCAAGTAATTGGCAATGATCGAGTGCCGGTTGAGTATGGGCTAACAACAAAGGTGAAGCCTACACGGATCGAGGATCGAGCCGAGAAACAGTTGCGGAACAAGGTGATCGGGATGGTCAAAGTCCGGTGGGACAATTGTGGCCGAGAAGAGCTAACATGGGAGCGTGAGCAGACCATGCAAGCCGAGTTTCCCGAGTTATTTTCGTAATTTGTTTGCTCGTTATATATGTAATAGAAACATATAAATGTTTTGTTATTTTTCTCCCTATTGTCTGCAAATTTCGGGACGAAATTTTATTAAGGAGGGGAGAGTTGTAACACCCCAAAAAGACTCAAAATTGGAATTGAGGTGCAGGTTGCTTAACACGGCCTGGGACACGGGCGTGTCCCAGGGCGTGTCGGGGTACACGGCCTGGGACACGGGCGTGTCCCAGGGCGTGTTCAGGTTAGTCGACGATCGGAGGTCGACGATAGTCGAGCCTGGGACACGGCCTTCGACACGGGCGTGTCCCAGGGCGTGTCACTCAATAAAATGCCGTATCGAGTCAGAAATGTACACGGCCCGGAACCAAGGCTTGAACACGGCCGTGTCAGTTTTGACACGGGCGTGTCAGAGGGCGTGTGCCTACCCGTGTACTGCTCTGACTGGATTTAGCCTCGTTGAGTACCGTGTAACAGGTGTGACACGGGCGTGGCACATGACCGACACGGGCGTGTCAGGTTCGACACGGGCGTGTCGATGCCCGTGTTCTGGTAATTTTTAGTCGGTGCGAGTGCCGCGTGTGCCGCTTAAGGGTACACGGCCTGTGACACGGGCGTGTCACAGGCCGTGTCGGCCAAAAAGTTCAATATTTTGGGGCAGATCTTGGCCGTTCATTTTCCTTAAAGAGGATCCTGTGGCTGGGGATCATTCCTGGGCTGATAAGGCCGGGAAAGGAGGAGAAGAAGGCTCATTTCTTAAGTTCTACTCTCTTTCTAACTTTTAAGAGAGAGGTGAGAGCAAGGTGAGGAAGAAGAAGTGGAGTCCGGCTGCCGGTGGAGCTACGGTGGTCCAAATCGCGAGCCGAGTTCGGATTTGCGAAGGCAACGCTGCTGCGAAGGCTTTCATCCGTCTCAAATTTCTCTCCATGGCTCCGAAGCGAACTCCTAGGGTAACGATTTCCTACTTGGACATGTGAAGTCCTTAATTCCTGCATTGCATAGGGAAAACCCTTCCCCGCGAGTGTGCGGTGGGTTGTGGCGTCCCTTGGGGTAGATATGTGAAGTCCCCCTTGTTAGAGTCCGGAATTGGAGTACGGATCTAGGCATGCTGTGTGAAGCCCATCTGGACATGGTCTGGATTGGTGATGCTTGTTTGCATATCGGAGAAGACTCCGTGATTCTTGCTTGTAGGCATGATGGATAAAGTACTGGAGGAAGTCCAGGAATTATGAGAGTTGGACTCTCTTGTAGCTGTGAGTTGCTACTTTGTATGAGGTTGAGCCGTGGGGCTGCAACTAGGAAACGTGGAACGGGCAAGGTGAAGCTGTACCCGCGTCAGTCAAGGCGTGAGTCTGACGATGTGAGCAACGGGAAAGGTGGATCTGTACCCGCGTTATGGTTGTCTAATCTTGGGTGATTAAGACCCTGTTAGGATCACATAGCGAGAGTCGACGGCCTGTGAGCCGATCAGACTAGAATGCTCATATTGAACCGTTATGTCTGGGACCTCTGAATGGTGGTGTGGCCGTGGAAATACGGAACACGGATAATGTGCCCTGAGTGCACGGGCCGTCGTGCCGTCGTGCCGGCGTTTGTGATATGTGACTGTGCGGGCGTGCACGTCTTGCTTAAATTGCTATATATATCATATTGGAAGATTGCTATGCAGGGATGGAATTCCGCTGCCCCGTGCCAGGGGCAGGGTCGTTATAATTGGTCAGCTGAATGCTGACCGTTGCCCTGTTTGCCACCGCTTGGTGGATTGGTTATTACAGGTACTGGAGTTGCTGGTCCGAGCGGGACTTAGCGGGCTGAAGCCCAAAGCTACGCTGCTGCCCTCGAAGGCATTGTTTTGTTTCTTTTGTTCATGTGTGGCCGGCCTGCGTGTCGATGTTTGTAATCCACACTCTTGTTAAGAGAAACTGTTGTAAGGCCTTAAGGCCAAACTCTTGTGATGTATATATATATTCCTAAGTGTTAGTGGACAATGTTATTTATCTTGAGTTCAATAATTCAACCGTGAAGCTTCCGCTAGAATGCTCTGTGTTAGGATGCGTGGTTATGATATTATTTCGTAGCGTCTCCGCCTGTTTGTGGAATATGGTGTGGGGCCCCGGCCGGACCCTCTATTATATTCTTCTTGACGGGTAGAGGTGTTACATAGTTTCAGTCCATATAGGGCATTATTTAACTTGCAGACGTGTCCCACTAAACTTTTATGAGTTAGGCTTGGTGGGAGAGACATATAAACTTTATCATCTACATTTTCATAGAGGAAGACATTTTTTACATCAAGTTGTCAAAGGTCCCACCCTTTACAAGAAGCACAGGATAGGACTTTGATAGTGTTCATCTTTGTTATAGGAGCAAACGTTTCCTAATAATCAATTCCAGGAGTTTTGGTGTACCCTCTTGCCACCAACCTTGCTTTACACCTTTCGACCATACCCTGGGAATTTTGTTTGACTGTGAACACCCATTTGCACCCAACTGGTTTCTTCCCAGGGGGAAGAGACACTAAATCCCATGTGTTGTTCTTTCAAGCGCAACCATTTCCTCAATCATCGCTTCTCTCTACACGGGAATCTCCAGGGCACTCTGCCAGGATGTCGGTATAGATATGGACGTAAGGGAAGACACAAAAGTTTTATGTGATGTGGAGAATGAGTCATAAGAAACATAATTAGAAAGGGGATACTGAGTGCATGACTGAATACCTTTGCGGAGAGCAATTGGAAGCTCAAAAGTCCCTGGGTCCAGCTCCAATGATTGTTCTGGTAGAAGGTCAAGTGTGTCGTTGGGCCTCTTTCTCCGCCGAGTGTACACCTGCAAAGTAGGAGTAGTAGGAGGAATAGTTGTATGGACAGGAATATCACTCACTTCCGACTGTAGAATCTTCCCCTGAAGTGAGGGATATGAGGGAGGAACAGGCAGAGGTACAGACGAAGAGGGCAAATAAGGTGAGTCACTCAGAGCAGGATAATAGACCTCAGATTCACGAAACGTGACATCCGTGGTAACGAAAACCATCTTAATAGGAGTATGAAAATATTTGTACCCCTTTTGAGTAGGAGAGAAACCAATAAACACACTCCGGACGCTAGGATCAAGTTTGGTAGGAGGAGAGTGATGGATGTGAACAAAAGAGGCACAACCAAACACCTTAGGAGAGAGTTAAGAGGAAGGAACCCGTAGAGTCCCGAGGGGAGTGGCATTCCCAAGAATACGAGATGACATGCGATTAATAAGATATGCGGTCGTAAGGACAATATCGCCCCAGTAATACTTGGGAAGACGCATTGTGGCTAAGAGAGAACGAGTCACTTCCAAAAGGTGATGATTCTTACGCTCCACAACCCCATTTTGAGCAGGAGAATAAGGCTCCGTTTGGGGGACTTATTTTCACCGGTCAAGAGGTTACGACCGCATGAATCGGACCTTAATTATGGTCTGATTCATGCGGTCGTAACCGCTTGATCGGTGAAATTATGTCACCCCAAATAGAGCCTAAGCATAAGTGGTTTGGTGTATAATGCCATGCTCAGCCAAAAACTCAGCAAAGTGTGAATCCAGATATTCATGACCATTATCACTGCGAAGGATCTGAATTTTAACATTAAATTGGGTGAAGATCATGTTATAAAACGTTTTGAAGGTGAGAAAAACATCACATTTTTTCGCAGTAAATATAACCAAGTAGTGCGAGAGAAACAGTCAATAAAAGTGACAAATCGAGCACAACTAGAAATAGAAGGGATGGGATAAAGTCACCATACTTTAGAGTGAATCACAATCAAAGGAACTGAACCTTGCAATGAAACATGATTACGATAATGTTTGTTAATAGCACAGACATCAAAAACAAAGGAAGTAGAAACAACAGTAGGCATAACAAGTACAAAAGCTTCATAACAGGGATGGATAGGTGTCCTAAGCGGTAATGCCAGGAATAGAGGTTAGAGGTGCTGTAGTGAAGGGCCAGAGAAGGTGACACTAGGCTGGAGTCGAGCATGTACAAACCATTGACCAGACTACCAGAGCCAATCACCGTCCCCGTTTTCAAGTTCTGAAATACACAAGAGGAAGGGTGAAAGGTTACTGAGCAGTTTATGAAATTAGTCAAATGGCTAATAGATAGCAAATTACGTGTGAAATTTGGAATATGCAAAACTGACGATTAGGTGTGAGAGGAATAGAAGATGGAGACCTTTCCAGCAATAGAGGAAAGGGAACTGTATAACCCCATATTCGCTGAGTGGGCCCCTTCCGGCAGGTTCAGTGTATTACAGGACATTCATGCCCAAAAATATCAGATTGGCGAGTGTGGTAGGCTGACCTGCACTCGCCCAGTACCCAAGGAAGCTTTCTCCAAGACCAGGAAAAGCAATCAGGCCCTTAGGAGAGTTCGATCTTCATCTCGCACTCGCCCCGATTTCGCGCCTCAGCGCGCATGCAACAAGACATCTCGCCGAGCCTGGCGATTGGTTGCTCAAGCTAGCACTCACCCCTCAGAAAGAGCCTAGGAGGCGAGTGCATGGCTCCCCCAACACTCGCTCCCTTAGGCGAGTGGTGTCTTCATGGACCATTCACCCAGTACGGGTCCAGAGGCAGAATTACCTGGATGCCCCAAAGGTATGCATTTAGCTCCTCAGAACAGCTGAGTTTGGCTGTTGGCAGACCACGTTGGGCTGCATATAGCTGTTTAGAACAGCGGAGCCTTGCTATTTGCAGGCCAGATTTTAAAATCAATAAATAGACCTGAGGGGGTACCTTAGAAGGCAAGGTTTCCAGTTTTCTAATTCCCAGATCTTCCTGCGCTTTCTTAAGCACCCTTAGCTCAGCAATGACTAAGGAGGGGAAGCGTTCTAAGATCTTCCGGGTGTGTGGTGGGATCTCCGTGTTGGAGCCTTGGTCAGTTTCAAGCTCTAAGTTTTCGGTCAGCCAAACTTGCTAGGAGAAGTAAGTGTGCTGTCACCCCTTCCCCAAGGGTTCGAACTCCACGGAAGCCGTTTCTCGGTTTCAACATTTTGGTGCGATGAGCGTGGATCGTGACCAACACAAAAAACCTTAGCGAGCTCAATGACCGGAGGCGAAGGACAAGGATCTGGCCAGGCCGACTCGCCACCTCCCCCTCCAGTCGTCACTCTCGGGATGTTCGAGGACTTCAGGCAGGAGATGCGGAATCTCGTAATGTTCGCGCTTGGAGCCCACGACGAGTGCTCAACTCCCTCCGTCCCGGTGGTTGCCGCTCCCGCTCTAGGCAAGAATGCCCCCGTCAGGCGACCTGGGAAGGAGGCAGCAGAGGAGGGCAGTGAGCGAGATCTCGTAGGACGAGCCCTGTTCCCCGGCTCGACGAGTGCGGGAAGGACTGGCGAGATGGATGTGCGAGATCGTCAGTCTCGCCTCGCGAGTGGCGGGAGACCCTTCAACGAGCTGGTCGTGTTTCCCCCTGTCCCAGAGGGGTTCTGCAAGCCAGAGATGTCCTACTACATCAGACGGGGGGACCCGGTCCAACACACTAAGTGGTTCGAGGATGTGGCCTCGATCAGACAGATGTAGGACGCCTTCAAGTGCCGGCTCTTCACCATAACTCTCAAAGGGAAGGCGAGGGATTGGTTCCATCAGCTGCCCGCCAGCTCCATCTACTACTTCGAGGACCTGCGCCGAGGGTTCTTGCTGAGGTTCTCCACTTCGAAGAAGAGGAAGGAGTCAGAGTCTCTGTTCCTCATCAAGCAGGGGGCGGATGAGACACTGGGAAGCTACGTTGATAGGTTCCAGGAGGAGGTCCTCCAAGTCCAGGAGATACCCGGACACACCCTCATGGTGGCCTTTCACCATGGGGCTGCAATAGGGGTTCTTCAGGATGGAACTTAAGCGGGTGCCACCGCTGTATTTCGAAGACCTGATGGAGAGGGCAGCCCGGGAAGTCGAGGGAGTGACGTCGAACCCTGTGTTTGCCAGGTGGGCTGTGGAGGAGGAGAAGGAGCTAGGAGGTGGCAAGGGCCAGGAGGGCAGAGCCCAGACAGCGGGAGCTGCTACAACAGTAATAGCCAAGGTGGGGTCGGCAAGAGCCGAATAACCGGCTAGGCTGGAGGCAGCCAGAGTGGCATAATCAGGGCTCGAGGAGAGGTTTCCACGGAGGAAACAACTGCCAAGGGGGGAAAGGCCAGTTCAACCCTCTAGGTTAGAGGCAGGGCCAGAGGCCCCCTCCCCGATCAACAACAGGATATGCTGATAGCTCTGGGGAGGAGGGGAGGAGTGCAGAGGAGGAGGTCGGGAGGTAGAGCGGAGCTACCCTACTGTGACTTCCACCAGGAGGAAGGGCACGCGGCGGCTACCTGCCCGGAGTTCCTGTAGATAAGGGGAGTCAGGGGGGCAGGCCCAGCAGCAGCAACAACAACGCCAGGAGGTGCGGATAGAAGAGGTCCTGCTAGGGGAAGAGGAGGATAAGTGCAAGGACCGGGCTGATGTCGGAGGCCGAGGAGGGATCAGAGTGATCCATGGAGGGGTGGGAGACGAGGCCGCCCGCAAGGCGAGTCTCCACACCATGTACCGTCGGAGGGTTGCCTCCACTGTTGGGTTATCTCGTGAGGGTTGGCACAACACTTTGTGCACGCAGCGGAAAGGAAAAAGACGAGAACAACCCAAGAAAACTGGATCTGGCCATGATCGTTGTATCAAGAAGTAAACAAAATAACTAGGGCAAAATACCTTAGTGGCGTTGAGTCACAACTCAACAAAGATGCTCCAAGTATTGAGTGCTGTCGGTGGCGAGTTGTACGTGGAATAATATCCACGTCTCTGCAGAAATCCACACGAGCAGGAGAAACCCGAACTGCTCGTCGCACGAACAATCGGGAGGAAGACAGCCGCACCTTTGCAACTCCACGGACTGCTAGGTCCGCGCCAGGAGAGGCAAGAACAACGACTATCGCCGGAAATGGGAGGGTCAGCGGAGCAGACACGGCGGCGGAACACTTCCGTCCGACGATGTGCGGGATGCGGCGGAACGAGCGATCGGCGGACTCTTTCCGTCGGGTTTTAATCGGCCGCAAAAAGCACAAGTCTCTCTCTCATGTTTTCCAAAACCCTAAGTGTCTATTTATACCAAAGGTATAAATAGACCTAAAGGAATGGCTATCCGCAGACCACACAACATAGGGTCCCTGGAAGAATTCGGCGAGAATCGGCAAAGGCGTTCGGCGAGAATCATCCGCCAAGTCGTCGAGAATCAGGGACGATTCTCGACAAATGGCCTTTAGTCATTGAGTCATACTCGACAGACCTAAAGGAATGGCTATCCGCAGACCACACAACATAGGGTCCCTGGAAGAATTCGGCGAGAATCGGCAAAGGCGTTCGGCGAGAATCATCCGCCAAGTCGTCGAGAATCAGGGACGATTCTCGACAAATGGCCTTTAGTCATTGAGTCATACTCGACGACTCTCGACGATACTCGTCGATCGGCGAGAATCATCAGGCAGATTCGGCGAGAATCGATGGACAGTCCCGACGACTAAGTCTTTGATTCTGGACGAATCTATCAGATTGATTCTCAACTAAACCCCATAGTCGTCGAGACATTCTCGACGACATTGCCTTGGTCGTCGAGACATTCTCGGCGATTTGCCTTGGTCGTCGAGACATTCTCGGCGATTTGCCTTGGTCGTCGAGTCAAACTCGACGACCTTTCGACTATCCATGCCCTATGAACTTTATTGGCAACAATTGCCTGACCCCATACATAATGGTGATTGGTAACCTTTACCAATACGGTCAATCTTCCAACTCCTCCATAGCTCTTATGTGCGACCCTGCAGACTCATATCACGTTGGCAGTGAGATTACATGTTTGACAACTTCTAGATCACCATGGTAACTCCAACAGTCTCCCACTTGATCTTGGAAGCATCAAATCATAAACCTCACAAACAATGAGCGGCATCTAGCAATGCATCATTGCTCCCCAAGCAATAAGAGTTTATAACTCATAAGCCTTCATGAACAATGTATCAGCGTTGTCTTTGTCCCTTTGTCCCTTACATCCGGAAAGAACTAGAGGCATGGACCGTGTCACCCTCATAATAACTCAATCCAAGTTTCCTGATCTAGAACGGACATCCAGAGAATGGTGAGGCCAATATCACATATTGACTCCACCAAGCATGGCCATGCATTTCTCAGTCCAGTTCCATCAAGGGGCCCATGGATGCAACTCCTGTCATATAGGAGGACAAATTCCATATCTGCTCACACACAAACACCCAAATGATTCGTAACGTGCCCAACAACCACCCTTATCATCAACCTTTCTCAAGGAAGACTTTAGATGACATCAAAGCATGCTCTTCCTCACTTGATGAATGCTGTGACTTCAGGTCAAAGGACCACAACACCATTGTCAATAGAGACCTACTTGTGACACGATTAGATAACAATCCACAAAGTAGTCTCTGGTTGGGTCTGTCCAGTACAACTTGTTCACTAACAAGTACCCACGTGATGACTTGATATCACAATATCATGACCTGTGAGAACTGGTCATCAGTCAACGCACGTGCTAGTCTTCATGTATCATCATTACCCTTAGATCCTATGATGATACCACGACCAGGGACTTTTAAGAATGAAGCTTCAAATGAATCATAGGCTCTCACATTCAAGTCACGTACTTGATGTCCTATGAGAGCGAACATTCTAAGGGTATTCATCATGTTAACATTTAACTATCATATAGAAAAACCATAATAACGGAATATGCCATTAATTGTAAAAAGAAAATCTAGGTACACAATTCATCATATGAATAAACAATAAACAGCCAACAGAATATATCTTTACATGCAACCCACAAGGCTCCCACTAGACTTGATCATTCAGGTATCGTATACCCATTGATCTAGTATGACCATCATGCTTTCTCTGCGCGAGAGGCTTTGTCAGTGGATCTGCAATATTCTCCTCAGTCGGCACTCTGCAAATGTTCACATCTCCTCGTTCGACAATCTCACGAATAAGATGGAACCGCCGAAGTATGTGCTTGGAGCGCTGATGGGATCTAGGTTCCTTAGATTGTGCAATTGCACCATTGTTATCACAGTAGAGAACTACGGGACCGACAATGCTAGGAACTACATCAAGCTCGCCGATGAATTTCCTAATCCATACAGCCTCCTTCGCTGCATTAGCTGCAGCGATATACTCGGCTTCCGTTGTAGAATCAGCAACTGTCTCTTGCTTGGAACTCTTCCAGCTCACAGCTCCTCCATTCAGGCAAAACACAAACCCTGACTGAGACTTTGAATCGTCCCTATCAGTTTGGAAGCTAGCATCCGTGTAACCACTTACAACGAGCTCTTCTTCTCCACCATACACCAAGAACACATCCTTAGTCCTTCTCAAGTACTTCAGGATATTCTTGACTGCAATCCAGTGACACTCACCGGAGTCTGACTGATACCTGCTAGTCATGCTTAAAGCAAAGGAGACATCGGGTCGAGTACATAACATTGCATACATGATTGATCCAATTGCCGAAGCATATGGAATCAACTTCATGCGGTCCTTATCTTCACAAGATTTTGGACACTGGTCCTTAGAGAGATTCACACCATGAGACATGGGCAAAAATCCTTTCTTGGACTCAAGCATGTTGAACCGCTTCAACACCTTATCGATGTATGTACTCTGGGTCAAACCCAGCAACTTCTTCGATCTATCTCTATAGATCTTAATACCAAATATATAAGTCGCTTCACCCAAGTCCTTCATAGAAAAACAGTTCCCTAGGTTGTTCTTAACAACTTTCAGGGTAGGAATGTCATTCCCAATCAACAGTATGTCATCTACATACAGTATCAGGAAGACAACAATGCTCCCACTGATTCGCTTGTAAACACAAGGCTCATCTTCATTCTTGATGAAACCAAACTCTTTGATTTTCTCATCAAAACGAAGATTCCAACTTCGAGAGGCCTGTTTCAGTCCATATATGGACCTATTCAGCTTGCATATCTTAGTGGCTTCATTTGGGGATACAAAACCCTCGGGTTGTGTCATGTACACTTCCTCAAGGAGGTTTCCATTAAGGAAAGCCGTTTTGACATCCATCTGCCAGATCTCGTAGTCATAATACGCAGCAATAGCAAGCAATATCCTTATGGACTTAACCATGGCAACAGGGGAAAAGGTCTCATCATAGTCAATACCATGAATTTGCTTGAAACCTTTAGCCACCAGTCGCCCTTTGAATGTCTGTACATTCTCATCCATGTCGGTCTTCTTCTTGAAGACCCATTTGCACCCTATGGGTCGTACCCCTTCAGGTGGTTCCACCAAGTTCCAAACTTGGTTTGCGTACATGGAGTCCATTTCGGATTTCATAGCCTCAAGCCATTTGTCGGAGTCGGTCCATTCATAGCCTCTTGGTAGGTTGCTGGTTCATCATCATGATCCATAAGCAACACATTACCTATTTGAGACACGAGAAATCCATATCTCTCAGGCTCAAACCTCGGTCTACCAGATCTACGTAGGACTTGTGCTTCTTGAGTAGGTTCTCCAGCTACAACATCTTGTAGTCCTATCTCAGGATCCAATTCCGGTTCATTCACTACCTGTGGGTCTTGAACTTCTTCAAGCTCTACCTTTTCAGTCTTTCTTGATAAGAACTCTTTCTCCAAGAAGACGCCAGTCCTTGCGACAAACACTTTGCCCTCGGACGGCAGGTAAAAGTAATACCCTTTCGTTTCCTTAGGATATCCCACCAGATAACATTTATCTGATTTGGGTTCCAGCTTGTCAGGCATTTGACGTCGCACGTATGCCTCACAGCCCCAAATTTTAATGAACGACATACTAGGACGTTTCCCAGTCCATATCTCATATGGTGTCTTTAGAACCGTTTTTGTTGGAGCGCGATTCAGTGTCATAGCAGCAGTCTCTAAAGCAAAACCCCAAAAGGAAATAGGCAAGTCTGCATGACTCATCATCGAACGTACCATGTCTAACAGAGTACGATTTCTCCTCTCAGACACACCATTGTGCTGTGGTGTTCTAGGTGGAGTGAGCTGTGATATAATACCACACTCTTTCAGATGATCACGGAACTCGTGACTCAGGTATTCACCACCTCGATCGGATCGGAGTGCTTTAACCCTTTTGCCCAACTGGTTTTCTACTTCATTCTTGAACTCTTTGAACTTTTCAAAGGTCTCGGATTTGCACTTCATAAGATACACATATCCGTATCTACTGAAATCATCAGTAAATGTAACGAAGTAGAAATACCCACCTCTAGCCATGGAACTCATGGGTCCGCATACATCACTATGTACAACACCCAAGAGATCCTCAGCCCTCTCAGTATAACCAGTGAAAGGAGCTTTTGTCATTTTGCCTAACAAACAAGATTCGCATCGCTCAAATGATTCATAATCAAATGAGTCCAAAAGTCCATCCTTATGGAGCTTGGATATGCGCTTCTCGTTTATATGGCCCAAACGACAATGCCAGAGATACGTAGGGTTTGAGTCATTTGTTCTTAGTCTTTTATTATTTTCTACATTATAGATCATATGGTCTAAGTTCAAAACATAAAGACCATTAAACAGTTGGGCTACAGCATAACAAACATCATTCTTAAATATGGAACAACAGTTGTTCTTAATTATAAAAGAAAATCCAATCATGTCCAGACATGAAATAGATATAATGTTTCTAGTTATGGCCGGAACAAAATAACAATTATCTAGTTCTATTACAAGCCCACTGGGCAAAGAAAGACGGTAAACCCCTACGGCTACAGCAGCAACTCTTGCTCCATTGCCGACACGCAGGTCCACCTCTCCTTTACTCAGCAATCTTCTCCTTTCCAGTTCCTGCACATTTGTACAAATGTGAGAACCACATCCGGTATCCAATACCCAAGATGAAGGAGCAGAAATGTTTATCTCTATAACATAAATATCTGAAGCGGAAGTCATACCTCCCTTCATTTTCTGCAGACCCTCAATATAAGAAGGACAGTTCCTCCTCCAATGACCAACCTTGCCACAGTGGTGGCATTTCCCTTCCTTCACCGTGCTTTTCTTCTTCTTCAGTACAGAAGACTTGGGCTCAAGATGTGACTTAGGTCCCACCTTCGTCTTCTTGAAGCCCTTGGCCTTGCCCTTGCCCTTATGCACCATCAGTATGGGGCTGGTAGGTTTGGCCTTCTTCATATTGATTTCGGCAGTTCTCAACATGCCTAGGAGTTCGGGCAGTGTCTTGTCTATTACATTCATGTTATAGTTCAAGACAAACTGCTCGTAGCTGTCCGGCAATGATTGCAGGATCAGATCTGTGGCCAACTCTTAACCCAGAAGAAAACCCAACCTTTCAAGGTTCTCTATATACCCAATCATCTTGAGTACGTGAGTCCCTACTGAGTCTCGAACTCCCATCTTGCACTGAAACAACGCTTTCGTGACGTCGAACCTCTCTTGACGAGCCTGCCCTTGAAACATTTTCTTAAGATGCTCGTCAATCTCCTTGCACCCCATGTTCTCATGTTGCCTTTGGAGCTCAGAGTTCATGGTGGCAAGCATGAGACATTCGATGTCTAAAGCATCATCGGTATACTTCTTGTAAGCATCCTTATCAGCACGGGAAGAATTCCCGGTCGGCACCTCGGGGGATTCTTCTTCCAAGACATAGAGCTTTCGCTCTTGCCTGAGAACAATTCTCAAGCTCCTGTACCAGTCCATGTAGTTAGTCCCATTGAGCTTATCCTTCTCAAGGATGGCTCTCAGAGACAAAGTGGAGTGTGAACCACTTGCCATGAAATTTTACAAGAATTCATGCAGAATAAAATCAGTACCAAAGTTTCAAAATACAATTTATTTTAATTTGGACTCTAATTAAAACTCCCACTATTTTATTCGAACTAATAGCCCTCACTATCAATTCGGAGAGTTCATGCGAGCTACTCTCTTAGTGGACAAGATCCGTATTTCACCAACACAATGAGTCAGCTTTGGCTTTCCTCTCACGATGTAGTTATTTAGGTAGGCAACGCTTGCCAATTGCATCCTCATGCAATTCTTGTATGGTTGGTGAATAACTCTTTATTCGCATCCATCATATGGTGCATGCCAACCCTATGCCTCTAGACGCTCAACCTTTGAGGTCACCTAGTTAAGTGAGGCCCGATGTCGACAGTGGGATATCACAATTATCCGCTCGCACCCTTACCAAGATAGATTAATGCACCTTGCTTTGGCAAACCCACACTTCATCGATCGAGGCAGGAAGAGTGTCATCCATCGGAAGGCATCCGAACACTTAATGTTTGATGAAGGGATTTAAATTTTGATAGTATGTTAACAATTAACCATGATCAACATTTGATCAATGTGCACATCTAAATAAAATAAAACATTTCTAGAATCCTCATGCATCCCTTATGTGCACAACAAGACACTATCAACATTTGATAGAGCAAAGGGCTAAATCTGAACATATGGACATTTCCAAATATTCAGGTTTACATGCATTGGACAAAGGGGAAAGACAACTCAACTTAAAGCAGTAGACAAGCTCATCTCTCTTTGTTGGATTCAAAATCCAAAACAAAATTCGAGGGATGGTTACTGCTAAGGAGACAACAACTTCTACAATTAGAAATTACTACGAAATCCCAGACGTTCCTGGCGGGGTTCCAAGGGGCAGCGCCCCTGGCGGTGGGATTTTACATAGAGAATCTTTGGGGCTGACCTAACTTGTTTTTTCGGGTAATTTATATTGTTTAACTTAATGTAGACTCCACTGATTTTAGTATTATTAATATCAATCTGGAATAGTTCTCTCTGTGCAAATTTGTCTTTACTACATGTTATGTATCTATGGTTATTATCATATGAGGTTCTTACTTCTTCAAATATTGAGAGATTGTTCGGAATATTATCTGCAAGATTCTTGATTTGAAGAAGGCCTCAATATGATAATAATCATTGTGTATTTGATGGACTGTTTAGTTTTGGTGTGACATATAGATCTTGAATGCATGGTTAATGTATTATTAGACTTAAGATCACCCAAACTTGATTTTGCCCTTGTAATTCCTCAAGGAGAAAAACTCATGTGGACCTCTATCCTAATCATATATCATACATGTCACTATCATGGGGAAGCCTCCATAGTTAATAGAAATCAAAGGCAGAAATAAGAAATTTTCAAAGTAAAAAAGTCGGGTGCATAGGCAAAATACTAAGTGTTTTTCCGATTGTATTGACTGCATAACTCAGGAAAATATCTAGTGATTGTGAACCCTAAATTTAGCAGTGACCTCTCCCATCCTCACTCTCCAACTCTTAAGTCTCTGGATGGCTAAGGTGTTGGAAATCCCTAACTGAATGTCTCATGTGCCTTAAGCATTTACTAGCAGACATATGTTTAATCTCAGTGATGGTTACTGGACAACCATTAAGAACATCTTAAAGTACTTGAGAAGGACTAAAGACATGTTCTTGGTGTATGGTGGAGAGGAAGAGCTCGTTGTAAAGGGTTATACGGATACTAGCTTCCTGACTGATAGGGACGACTCAAAGTCTGGTCAGGTTTTGTATTTTGCCTAAATTCAGGAGTTGTTAGATAGAAGAGTTCCAAGAAAGAGATAGTTGTTGATCTTATAACTGAGGTTGAGTATATCGCAGCTACAAATACGACGAAGGAGACTGTATGGATTAGAAAATTCAACAGTGAGCTTGTTGTAGTTCCTAGCATTATTGATCTCGTAGTTATCTACTGTGAGAATAACGGTGCAATTGCACTTGCTTCGGAACTTAGATCTCATTAGCGCTCCAAGCACATACTTCTACGGTTCCATCTTATTCGTGAGATTGTCGATCACGAAGATGTGAACATTTGTAGAGTGTTAACTGAAGAAAATATTATGGATCCTCTGATTAAGCCTCTTGTATAGAGAAAACATGGTGGTCATGTTAGATAAATGAGTATTAGATACTTGAATGATCAACTCTAGTGGGAGTCTTGTGGATTTTGTGTTTATCAGTTATTGTAATTCTTTTGATGAATATTGCACTGTATTTTTCATTTTATATTTATGGCATGTTCTTTTATTATGTTTTTTTGCTATGCTCCGATGTGGCTATTAACATACTAAATATTCTTAGAATGCTCGCTTTCATAGGAGATTCAATTGCATGAATTTAATGTGAGGACCTATATTTATTAGAAGCTTTATTCTTAAATTATCCCTGGTCGAGGTATCATCTTAGAAAATAAGGACGATGATGATACGTTGAGACTAGTGTGTGCATTGACTTATGACCGGTTCTCACAAGAAATTATATTGTGATATCAAGTCATCAAAAAAAGACTTGTTATGAACAAGTTATACTGGACAGACCCACCCTAAGACTACTTTGTGGATTATTTTGACATCATGTCATTGGTAGGTCTCTAGTAGCAATGGTGTTTGTGGTTATTTGACATAAGGTCACAACATTCATCAAGTGAGGAAGAGCGTATTTTGATGCCATCTAATGTCGAGTCTTAAGAAAGTTGGATGATAACAGTGGTTATTGTGTACGTTACAAATTGTTTTGGTGTTTACGTTTGGAAAAATATGAGATTTTCCACCTGGAATAAGAGTTGTATCTAAGGGCCCCTTGATGGAATTGGACTAAGAAATGCATGGCCATGCTGGGTTGATCCAATATGTGATATTGATTTCTCTGATTTCGGATAGTCAATTCTACATCAGGTAATAGGGATTGAGCAGTCATGAGGGTGACACGGGCCATGCCTCTAGCTCTATCTATATGTAAGTGATAAAGAGACATGACAACACTGTACCTTGGTCATTTTATAGGCTTTTTGAGTTATAGAACTCTTATTGCTTGGGTAGCAATGATATGTCGCTATATACCACTCATTATTTGTAAGAATTTTATTTGAATTATTAGATCAAGTGGGAGACTGTTGGAGTTCTTCTTTTGTGATCTTTGATAGTGAAATAGTTAGTCTTTCTTCCAATGTAGTATGACTCTATGAGGTCACACATAAGAGTTATGGAGAAGTTGGAAAGAATTATGTTGTCCTTGCTGATATGTGATATGAATGAAGGGCCAAGCCTTTTGACATGGACTTGAAACTAGATAAGCCAAAGGACTTGAATTATGAATTCGAGGGGCCTTCTGGAAATTGTCAAAAAGGAAAGTCAGTTCGTCGAGTATACTCGACAAATTCGACGTGACAGTTTGTGTTCGTCAAGACGGTCTCGATGGATCCTTCGAGAGTTCTTTCTATTCATCGAGTATAATCGACGAATTGCTCCCAATGAATCTATTATGAAGAATCTGATATTCGATAAATCCGTCGAGTGGACGTGTCATTCATCGTGTAAATTCGATGAATTCCACTCGACGAATTGTTCCCGACGAATTATTCTCGACAAACTGACGCAGATCTGGTTTTCTGTAAGTTCCTTTTTGGTCTCGTTTTGGGTGGGTCCCTCATTATTCCACTAGGGTTTGTATATATACCTTGTGTATCGATGCATCAAAAAATAATAAAACATGAAGACACAAGAGGTCAAGCCATTCTTCATCTTCTTCCCGACGGACAATCCCGGACCCTAGAAGATCGTGATCGCCTCTCCTATATCGTAAGCCCTTCTGACCCATCATCATCATTTGGAATGTATTTCTAGAGCTTCGTCTTCGTCATCGCTGCCTCTCCATTAATGGATCAATCAATCTGTGGAAACATAGAGGGCTTTCCTTCATCCAACCATACACTTGTGTGACAAGTGTTTGGGGTTCTCCAAGCTCATGGGGATACCCATAGAGGCGTGGACATACTTTATACGCTTGAAACTCTAGCTGCAAGACGTCTGAGATTCCTTTGGAGCACCTTGGTTGAGTCGAGACTTAATCCCCTTCAGGTATATTACTTTTAATCTATATATTTATTTCTTGATTCATGAAATTGGAAGATCCTCATACTATTAAGGGTTATCTTGTATTACTTTCTGCTGCGCACATTTGATGTGCATATAATTTTGAACTATATAGAAAACCCAACAATTTGTCCTACGAGCTAGAGGCTTGGTGTGACTATGGTTTGAGGACAAGTTTATCTTGCGAGTTGGAAGCTCGAATGGGTGAGGTGGTACTTTGTATGTGCATATGATGTGGTTGGTGTTCATTACTAGCCTAGTCGTCACACCGACAGTAGTATATTGACTTGGCAAGATTGGTAAGGTTTAGAGGGCCATCTTAGCCTGGTGTCTTGGTGACATTTTACTAATGAATTATCACTTAGCCATTAAGACTTGTGTATTCCAGCATTGGGTACATAGAGACTCTAGAGAACAATAGAGATAAATACAGAGGTATTCAAATGGCTTAAGCCTAGTAGTGTGTATACCCACCTAGGAGTGAGGAGGTTCCCACTCCCTAGCCACTGTTTGACTACCATGTTGGTTCCTGAGAGGTTAGCTACCTCCAAAAAGTTGGAACAAATGGCCTGTGCACACAAAGTCAATTCGTGTGTTGAGTTGCACTTGAATACTGCATAACATAAAAATACATTATAGAGCATAACCCTCATTTCTCGTAGGACCTCATCATATAAATTTGCATGGCCTGCTTATTGTACTTACTTTCTTAACCTGTGCCGCACTTTATTTACTGCTTACATATTTACCTGCTTTTGATCTACTAGCTCACCCTTTTCATACTATAGTAGTATACATACACACTAATGCTAGTTAAAGTCATGTCACTTGCTTTTCTATACTACTTTGTTCTCCTCCTCTTTTTTACTCCCGCGCGGTGCCTAGAATTTGCGAGGGTGAGGCGAGGACGAAGCAACTTAGTCTTTTTGACTAACACTCAGTGGACCATATAATTTTATGAGTGCATGGATCTGCAGCAGTAGTTCCACTCGGAGAACCAACAACTCGAGCAGGTAGGACCTGAAGAGAAATTATCACACACTACTACAACCACTACTTGATGTCAGGTTGGTGAGAGTTTTGTTTAGCTTCTGCAATAATATTATAGCTAGAGTGAGTGTGAAAGAGAAAGAGAGTTTATATATATTTGGACATGTACTGGGCATAAGCCCATATTACTCTTTCATTTGTTATATCATTGTGGCCTACTCTTATTTTGACATGTATGTATCTGTGTTGTGATTAGTGGACTTAGTTTATTCTTACTTCTTTTCTTGTTAGCCATGTGATATGATCGTACTAGCCGACAGGATCGGCGTCATGCAATAATGACTAACCCGTGAGTTGGTGTCACTGTTAGGCAGCAGTTCTGGGCATAAAATCTCCCTCGGTTGTGCTCAATTACCGGGAGGGGGGATTTTACATAGAGAATCTTTGGGGCTGACCTAACTTGTTTTTTCGGGTAATTTATATTGTTTAACTTAATGTAGACTCCACTGATTTTAGTATTATTAATATCAATCTGGAATAGTTCTCTCTGTGCAAATTTGTCTTTACTACATGTTATGTATCTATGGTTATTATCATATGAGGTTCTTACTTCTTCAAATATTGAGAGATTGTTCGGAATATTATCTGCAAGATTCTTGATTTGAAGAAGGCCTCAATATGATAATAATCATTGTGTATTTGATGGACTGTTTAGTTTTGGTGTGACATATAGATCTTGAATGCATGGTTAATGTATTATTAGACTTAAGATCACCCAAACTTGATTTTGCCCTTGTAATTCCTCAAGGAGAAAAACTCATGTGGACCTCTATCCTAATCATATATCATACATGTCACTATCATGGGGAAGCCTCCATAGTTAATAGAAATCAAAGGCAGAAATAAGAAATTTTCAAAGTAAAAAAGTCGGGTGCATAGGCAAAATACTAAGTGTTTTTCCGATTGTATTGACTGCATAACTCAGGAAAATATCTAGTGATTGTGAACCCTAAATTTAGCAGTGACCTCTCCCATCCTCACTCTCCAACTCTTAAGTCTCTGGATGGCTAAGGTGATTGTAATCCCTAGGTTTACACGTGTTGGAATTCCCTAACTACCAATACAACAATCATGGCCGCAACCTGGCTCTGATACCACTGTTGGGTTATCTCGTGAGGGTTGGCACAACACTTTGTGCACGCAGCGGAAAGGAAAAAGACGAGAACAGCCCAAGAAAACTGGATCTGGCCATGATCGTTGTATCAAGAAGTAAACAAAATATCTAGGGCAAAATACCTTAGTGGCGTTGAGTCACAACTCAACGAAGATGCTCCAAGTATTGAGTGCTGTCGGTGGCGAGTTGTACGTGGAATAATATCCACGTCTCTGCAGAAATCCACACGAGCAGGAGAAACCCGAACTGCTCGTCGCACGAACAATCAGGATGAAGACAGCCGCACCTTTGCAACTCCACGGACTGCTAGGTCCGCGCCAGGAGAGGCAAGAACAACGACTATCGCCGGAAATGGGAGGGTCAGCGGAGCAGACACGGCGGCGGAACACTTCCGTCCGACGATGTGCGGGATGCGGCGGAACGAGCGATCGGCGGAACTCTTTCCGTCGGGTTCTAATCGGCCGCAAAAAGCACAAGTCTCTCTCTCATGTTTTCCAAAACCCTAAGTGTCTATTTATACCAAAGGTATAAATAGACCTAAAGGAATGGCTATCCGCAGACCACACAACATAGGGTCCCTGGAAGAATTCGGCGAGAATCGGCAAAGGCGTTCGGCGAGAATCATCCGCCAAGTCGTCGAGAATCAGGGACGATTCTCGACAAATGGCCTTTAGTCGTTGAGTCATACTCGACGACTCTCGACGATACTCGTCGATCGGCGAGAATCATCAGGCAGATTCGGCGAGAATCGATGGACAGTCCCGACGACTAAGTCTTTGATTCTGGACGAATCTATCAGATTGATTCTCAACTAAACCCCATAGTCGTCGAGACATTCTCGACGACATTGCCTTGGTCGTCGAGACATTCTCGGCGATTTGCCTTGGTCGTCGAGACATTCTCGGCGATTTGCCTTGGTCGTCGAGTCAAACTCGACGACCTTTCGACTATCCATGCCCTATGAACTTTATTGGCAACAATTGCCTGACCCCATACATAATGGTGATTGGTAACCTTTACCAATACGGTCAATCTTCCAACTCCTCCATAGCTCTTATGTGCGGCCCTGCAGGCTCATATCGCGTTGGCAGTGAGATTACATGTTTGACAACTTCTAGATCTCCATGGTAACTCCAACATCCACGTCCCTGACCCCACCCCTGGATGAGAAGATTACCATCTCCCGGAAGGACATGCCAGATCACGTAGACCCGTTCTGCGATGCACTGGTAGTTCAGGCCGCCATCGAAAATTTCACCGTCTCCCGGATCCTAGTGGACAATGGGAGCTCCGTCAATGTCGTCTTCAAGAAGGCGTTCGACGCCATGAAGGTGGAGTCCAGGAGGGTGTTGGCCTCAGACGGTCCCTTGTTTGGATTCTCCGGGGAGAGGAAGGAGGTAGAAGGAGGTAGAAGGAGGAGTGAGGCTCCATGTTACCTTGAGGTGTCAATCCAGGAACTGCAGGTTCTTCATCGTGGACGCTCCCAGCAGCTACAATGCCATATTCGGACGGTCCCTCATCAACGCCTTCCGCTGCGTACCCTCCTTCCACCAATGCCTCAAGTTCAATGCTGAAGGCATCCAGATCCGGGTCCGAGGAGACCCCATGGTGGCAAGAGAGTGCTACGTGACCGCGGTCAACACAATTTCCTTGCATGGAGGAGTCGGGGAGATGGAAAGAAGGATGGAAGAGATGTCTGGCCAGGAGGCCGTGGGAGAAAATGTGGGGATGAAGGTAGAGGAGGAAGAGGTTCGCGCTCATGGGGAGGCGGCGAAAGAAGTTCTGGAGGAGCTGCCCGAGGTGATGGCCGTGGAGGAAGCTGAGGAGGAGGAATTTCTTGTGTCAGGAGAGGTGGCCTCCGGCGAATGGGAAGAGCAGTCTCGGTTGGAAGCTGCAGAGGAGGAGGTGGAGATGAAAGTTCTCACCCAGGAAGGAAGAGTGGAAAAGATGCGGATCAGCGGGGGGCTGAGCCCGGTAGACCAGGGGAGGATGCTGGAGTGCATTCAGAAGAACATGGAAATCTTCGCATGGAGCGCGACGGACATGCCAGGGATCGAATATTGCTTGTCACCGCCTCAGCCTTGATCTTGAGGCTCACCCCATCCACCAAAAGAAGAGGTCTACCGCTGACAAGCTGTCCGAGCCCATCTGTGAAGAGGTGGAGAAGCTCCTAAAGGCGGGGTTTGTATCAGAGATCCAGTATCCGGGTTGTGTCTTCAATGTGGTGATAGTCAAAAAAGGAGACGGCCGCTGGAGGATGTGTATTGACTTCTCTCTTTTAAATAAAGCATGTCCCAAAGATTGTTACCTCTTGCCTTGGATCGACGCGCTGGTTGACTCAGTCATCGATTTTTCTCTAATGAGCTTTCTAGATGCATTTTCAGGTTATCATCAGATCAGGATGCACCCGCCCAATATGAAAGATGTCTCTTTCATCACAGGGGAAGGGTGCTACTGTTATAAAATGCTGCCCGTTTGGCTAAAAAATGCAGGGGCGACATACTAGAGGATGATGGATCGGGTCTTCCGGGAGCAGAAGGGAAGGAACCTGGAGGTCTACGTGGACGACCTCATGATCAAGAGTCGGGATGTGGACTCTCATCTTCAGGATCTGGAGGAGACCTTCAACACCCTGCGAAAGTATAAGATGAGGTTGAATCCCTTGAAGTGTGTCTTCGGGGCAACCAAGGGTAAGTTCCTAGGTCATCTTCTTACTCCTGCATCGGTGGAGCCCAACCCTGATAAGGTGAGGGCGATCATGGAGTTGGAGTCACCACGTAATGCCATGGAAGTCCAGCGCCTGATCGGGAAGCTTGCAGGGCTGAGCAAGTTCCTCTCTCAGGCTGGAAAGAAGTGCTCACCTTTCTTCAAAGCGCTAAGAGGGGGCAAAAAATTCGAGTGGTCCGAGGAATGCGAGAAGACCTTCTAGGTCTTCAAGAAACAGATGACCCAGGCTCCGCTTCTCCTGGGGCCAAAGGAGGGGGAAGATTTGTCCTTGTACCTTGGGGTTGGGGCCGAGACCCTAAGCTCTGTCCTGATCCGGGTGGAGGGAAAAAAGCAGCTGCTGATCTACTACGTGAGTAGGGTCCCGAGGAAGGCAGAGCTCTGATACCCTATCTTGAAGAAGCTGGCCTTCGCCCTGGTCATCTCGGCCCGGAGGCTCCGACCCTATTTCTAGGCCCATTCCATCCGGGTAGTGACGGACCATCCCCTTCGCAACATCTATGAGGGGGTGGAGCACTCGGGAAGGCTTGTAAAGTGGTCCGTAGAATTAAGCGAATTCGTTTTTTTTTCCTCGGCTCTCGATCCTGGCCGACTATGTGGTCGATGTGGCGGAGGCCGAACTCACTCATCCGGTCTCTTGGAGGGTGAAGGTGGATGGTGGGTCAGGAAGACACTTATTGGGGGTACGGGTGATCCTGGAGAGTCCCCAACGGACAAGGATAGAGCAGACGGTGGTCATTCATTTTCCCATCACCAACGACCAAGCAGAATATGAGGCGGTGATCGCAGGGTTGTGTCTGTCCAGGGAACTGGGAGTGCAAGATGTGGAGGTGCTGACAGACTCCATGGTGGTGTCCTCCCAGATCAACGACGAGTTCGAAGCAAGGGAGCCCACTCTCTAGCTGTACCTGACAAAGGTGAAAGGGGTCATCAGCACGTTCCAAACATTCTCCATCAGACATGTGCCGCAGGAAGAAAATGTGCAAGTGGATCAGCTAGCCATGTTCGGACCCCGTGTAGGGGGAACCCTGACCGACTTATTCCGCCCTTCCATTGAAGAGGGGGAGCTTATAGAAGTGGATCGGCATCCCTCCTGGATGGATTCCTTCACAACCTTCTTGTCCACAGGGGAGTTCCCGGAAGGTCTGGACAAAAAGCGCTTAAAGTATAAGTCAACATACTACCTAATGCGTGATGGGAAGTTGTATCGGAAGACTCTCTCGAAGTTTTGAGCACGTTGCGTAGCTGAAGAGGAGGTCTCGAGTATATTGAAGGAAGTCCACTCCGGAGAGTGTGGGAGGCACTCGGGGAGTAGGACTCTAGAGGGAAGGATAATAAGGCAAGGGTACTTCTGGCCGTCCCTGGGTCATGAAGCCGCCGAGTTTGCAAAATAATGTCAGAAGTGTCAGCTGTTCACCCCTCTCCAACTGCTACGTGCCCAAAGGCTTAGAAGCATCACTGCCCGCTGACCCTTCGCTCTCTGGGGCATGGATCTTGTAGGGCCCTTCCCCCAGGCCAACTGACAGAGGAGGTTCTTGTTGGTCATGATTGATTATTTTTCTAAATGGTTGGAGGTTAAAGTGTTGGTTTTTGCGAGGATGACACAACACTTGTGCACGCAGCGGAAATAAAGAACAAGAAAACCCAAAAGAAGTTCGGATCTAGCAATGGACATGTATCAAGAAGAAAATGCTGTAAATAAAATTTATCTCTGCGGGATTTGGTCTATACTCAACCTAGAGGCTCCAGGAGATCAACCAATCACTTTGCGGTACAGTCCCTATTGCAGAATAGTGTCCGCACCTCTACAGGAAGTCCACACGAACGGGAGAACCTGTAGAGTCTTGTCGCACAAGACTTTAGGTCGGGAGAGAAAACTCCGCGTCTTCACGGACTGCTAGGTCCGTTACAGAAGAGGTGGCGGCAACACTCACTGGAATCAGGCTAAGCGGCAGCGGCAGGATCGGAGGCCGGCGGAACAGCTTCCGCCGGCCTTTAGGTTTCGGGATATCGCACAGTATGGCTCGTGTGCAACCCCGCAGAGGTGCGGACACTATTCTGCACTAGGGATTATAGCCGTAAAGTGATTGGCTGATCTCCTGGAGCATCTAGGTTGAGTATAGACTCAATCCCGCATAGGTAAATTTTATTTACAGTATTTTCTTCTTGATACATGCCCATTGCTAGATCCGAACTTCTTTTGGGTTTTCTTGTTCTTTATTTCCGCTACGTGCACAAGTGTTGTGTCATCCTCGCAAAACCCAACGGTGGTATCAAAGGGTGGTTTCAGCAATGATCATTGTATCAGAAGTGCTAAATTCATGGCGTGTAGATCTGGAATTTTGAAATGTTATAAATGCCCAAATCTATTCTTGGGATCTCGGCAAGAACGCATGTAATTTTGTTGTGATATCATAATTGATATCCTTATTGCCCCTTGACAGTAACCGCCCCTTTTTGTTGGTTTGTGAAACCAAGTATGTTTGATTTTAAATCTCACATTGAGAGACGAGCCTATCTACTGCCTAAGCGGAGTTAGTGTTGCTCATGTCCAATGCATGTAAATCTGAATATTTAGAAGGGTTCTAGACATTCAGATTTAGCCCAGTTCATCAAGTGTTGATAATCCTTCTTTTGCACATCTGGAATGCACTTGGATTATGGATGCTGTTAGTTTTATTTTGTGAATATGCACATTGATTAATTGTTAACCATGATTAAATTTTTATCAATTGTTTAAAAATCTCTTAAACAATATTAAGTATTCAGATGACTTCCGATGGATGACACTCTTCCTGCCGCGATCGATGAAGTGTGGGCTTGCCAAAACATGGTGCATTAATTTATCTTGGTAAGGGTGCGAGTGGATAATTAGGATATCTCACTGTCAACATCGGGTCAAACTTAACTGAGTGACCTCAAAGGTTGAGTGCCCATAGACATAGGGTTGACATGCTTCATATGATGGATGCGAATAAAGGGTTATTCACCAGCCATACATGAGTTGCATTGTGATGCAATTGGCAAGCGTTGCTTACCTAAATAGCTGCATTGTGAGAGAAAAGCCCAAACTGACTCATAGTGTTAGTGAAATATGGATCTTGTCCACTAAGAGAGTTACTCGCATAAACTCTTCGAATTGATATCGAGGGTTATCAGTTTGATAAAAATAGTGGGAGTTATTTTGATTAAAGTCCTAATTGAAATTATAAAATATATTTTTGATATGTAGTACTGATTTTACTTTGTTGTATCCTTGTAGAATTTCCATGGCAAGTGGTTCACACTCCACCCTGTCCCTCAGAGCCATCCTTGAGAAGGAGAAGCTGAGTGGTACGAATTATTTGGACTGGTACAGGAGCTTGAGAATTGTTCTCAGGCAAGAGCGCAAGATCTATGTTTTGGAAGAAGAATCCCTTGAAGAGTCTGCCGGGAATGCGTCCCGTGCTAATAAAGATGCTTATAAGAAGTATCTTGACGACTCCTTAAATATCGAATGTCTCATGCTGGCAACCATGAACTCTGAGCTCCAAAAACAACATGAGAACATGGGTTGCAAGGAAATTGACGAGCATCTCAAGAAAATTTTTCAATAGCAAGCTCGTCAAGAGAGGTTTGACGTCACTAAGGCGTTGTTCCAGTGTAACATGAGAGCTCGGGACCTAGTAGGGACTCACGTACTCTAGATAATTGAGTATATAGAGAACCTTGAGAGACTAGGCTTCCCTCTGGGCCAAGAGTTAGCCACAGAACTGATCCTGCAATCGTTGTTGGATAGTTATGAGCAGTTTGTCTTAAATTATAACATGAATAAAATAGAAAAGACATTGCCAGAGCTCCTAGGCATGTTGAGAATTGCCGAGATCAATATGAAGAAGGCCAAGTCTGCTAGCCCCATACTGATGGTGCATAAAGGCAAGGGAAAGACTAAGGGCTTCAAGAAGACGAAGGTAGGACCTAAGTCTGCTTTGGAGCCCAAGTCTTTAGTACTGAAGAAGAAAGGCTTAGTGAAAGAAGAAAAATGTCACCACTGTGGCAAGGCTGGTCATTGGAGGAGGAACTGTCCTTCGTACATTGAGGGTCTGTAAAAGATGAAGGGAGGTATGACTTCCGCTTCATGTATCTATGCTATAGAGATAAACCTTTCTGCTCCTTCATCCTGGGTATTACATACTGGATGTGGTTCTCACATTTGTATAAATATGCAGGAACTGGGAAGGAGAAGATTACTGAGTAAAGGGGAGGTGGACCTACGTGTTGGCAAAGAAACAAGAGTTGCTGCAATCGCCGTGGGTGTTTACCGTCTTTCTTTGCCCAGTGGGCTTGTAATAGAACTTGATAATTGTTATTATGTTCCTTCCATAACTAGAAACATTATTTCTATTTCATGTTTGGAAATGATTGAAATTTCTTTTGTTATTAAGAACAATTATTGTTTTATATTTAAGAATGATGTTTGTTATGGTATAACTCAAATTTTAATGGTTTATATGTTTTGAACTTATACCATCAAATCTATAATATAGAAAATACTAAATGACTAAGAAACGAATGACTCAAACCCTACGTATCTTTGACATTGTTGTTTGAGCCATATAAATGAAAAATACATATCCAAGTTCCATAAAGATGGGCTACTGGACTCATTTGATTATGAATCATTTGAGAGATGCGAGTCTTGTTTGTTAGACAAGATGACTAAGGTCCCTTTCACTGGTTTCAATGAGAGGGCTGATGATCTTTTGGGTATAATACATAGTGATGTATGCGGATCCATGAGTTCTATGGCAAGAGATGGGTATTTCTAGTTTGTTACATTTACTGATGATTTCAGTAGATGCGGATACATGTATCTTATGTCGTTCATTATGAAGTGCAAATCCGAAACTTTTGAAAAGTTCAAAGAGTTTAAGAACGAAGTAGAGAACTAGTTGGGTACTTGGGTAAGAAGGTTAAAGCACTCCGATCTGATCGAGGTGGCGAATACCTGAGTCATGAGTTCCGTGATCATCTAAAAGAGTGTGGTATTGTATCACAACTCACTCCACCTAGAACACCACAGCATAGTGGTGTGTTTGAGCGGTGAAATCGTACTCTATTAGACATGGTACAGTCGATGATGAGTCTTGCAGATCTACCTGTTTCCTTTTGGGGTTTTGCTCTAAAAACTACTGCTTTTACTCTAAATCGCGCTCCAACGAAAGCTATTCTATAGACACTATATGAGATATGGACTGGGAAATGTCTTAGTATGTCGTTCATTAAGATTTTGTGCTCTGAGCCATACGTAAGACGTCAAATGCCTAACAAGCTGGAACCCAAGTCGGATAAGTGTTATCTTGTGGGGTATCTTAAGGAAACTAAATGGTACTATTTCTACCTACCGTCTAAGAGCCAAGTGTTTGTCGCGAGTACTGGTGTCTTTCTTGAGAAAGAGTTCTTAAGTAGAAAGACTACTAGGGTAAAACTTGAATAAGTTCAAGAACCACAAACTGTGAATGAACTGGAATTAGAACCTGAGCTAGGAGTGCAAGTTGTTGTAGCTGGAGAGGCTGCTCAGGAAACACAAGTTCCACGTAGATCTGATAGACCATGGTTTGTGCCTGAGAGATATTGATTTCTCGCCTCTCAAATAGGCAATGCGTTGCTTATGGATCATAGTGATGAGCCTGCAACCTACCAAGAGGCTATGAGTGCACCGGACTCCGAGAAGTGGTTTGAGACCATGAAATATGAAATGGACTCCATGTATGAAAACCAAGTTTGGACCTTGGTGGAACCACCTGAAGGGGTACGACCCATAGGGTGGAAGTGGGTCTTTAAGAAGAAGACCGACATGGATGAGAATGTACAGACATTCGAAGGACGACTGGTGGCTAAGGGTTTCAAGCAAATTCATGGTATTGACTTTGATGAGTCCTTTTCCCCAATTTCTATGGTTAAGTCCATCAGATTTCTGCTTGATATTGTTACGTATTATGACTACGAGTTCTGACAGATGGATGTCAAAACGGTTTTCTTAAATGAAAACTTTCTTGAGGAAGTGTATATGACACAACTCGAGGGTTCTGTATCTCCAGGTGAAGTCACTAAAATATGCAAGCTGCAGAGATCCATTTATGGATTAAAATAAGCTTCTCGAAGTTAGAATCTTCGTTTTGATGAAAAAATCAAAAAGTTTGGTTTTATCAAAAACGAGGATGAACCGTATGTTTATAAGAGGATTAGTGGGAGCATTGTTGTCTTCCTAATATTGTATGTAGATGACATATTTCTGATCGGAAATGACAAACTTAACCTACAAGTTGTTAAGAACAACCTAGGGAGCTGTTTTTCTATGAAGAACTTGGGTGAAACGACTTATATACTTGGTATTAAGATCTATAGAGATAGATCGAAGAAGTTGCTGGGTTTGACCTAAAATACGTACATTGATAAGGTGTTGAAACGGTTTAACATTCTTGAGTCCAAGAAAAGATTCTTACCCATGTCTCATGGTGTGAGTCTCTCTAAGGACCAGTGTCCTAAATCTTGTGAAGATAAGGACCGCATGAAATTGATTCCATATGCTTCTGCAATTGGGTCAATCATGTATGCATTGATATGTACTCGACCCGATGTCTCTTATGCCTAGAGTATGACTAGCAGGTATCAGTTTGATCCCAGTGAAAGTCACTGGATTGCCGTTAAGAATATCCTGAAGTACTTGCGAAGGACTAAGAATACGTTCTTGGTGTATGGTGGAGAGGAAAAACTCGTTGTAAAGGGTTATATGGATGCTTACTTTCAAACTGATAGTGACGACTCGAAGTCTCGGTCAGGGTTTGTTTTTTGTCTCAATGGAGGTGCTGTTAGCTGGAAGAGTTCCAAGTAGGAGACAATTGTCGATTCTACGACTGAGGCCGAGTATATCGCTACAATAAATGTGGCGAAGGAGGCTGTATGAATTAGAAAATTCATCGCCGAGTTAGTTGTAGTTCCTAGCATTGTTCGTCCCGTAGATCTCTACTGTGGCAACAACAGTGCAATTGCACTTGCTTTGGAACCTAGATCTCATCAGCGCTCCAAGCACATACTTTGGCGGTTCCATCTTATTCGAGAGATTGTCGATCGAGGAGATGTGAGCATTTGCAGAGTACCGACTGAGGAGAATATTGTGGATCCACTGACAATGTCTCTCGCACAGAGAAAACATGATGGTCATGTTAGATCTATGAGTATACAATACCTTAATGATCAGCTTTAGTTGGAGTCTTGTGGGTTATATTTTGTTGGCTGTAATAATTCATTTTATGAATAGAGTACTGTATACATTTCATTTATATAATTTTTGCAAATTCTTTTATTTGTAAATTTATTTCTATTGTGATAGAGTAATTTAACATAATAAATGCCCTTAAAATATTTGTTTACGTAGGAGTCAAGTAATGACGTGAATGCGAGCCTATGTTTTAGATGCTTCATTCTTAAATAGTCCTTGGTCGAGTGTCATCTTAGAAGTTAAGGACGATGGTGATACATTAAGACTAGCATGTGCGTTGACTGATGACCGGTTCTCACAGGTCATGATATTGTGATATCAAGTCATCACATGGGTACTTGTTAGTGAACAAGTTGTGCTGGACAGACCCACCATTAGAATACTTTGTGAATTGTTATATGAATGTGTCACAAATATGACTCAAGTGGTAATGGTGTTTGTTGTCCTTTGACCTGAATTCAGATCATTCATCGAGTGCGGAAGAGCGTGCTTTGATGCTACCAAAATTCCAGTCTTGAGAAAGTTGGATGATAAATGTGGTTATTGAGGCACGTTACGAATCATTTGGGTGTTTGCGTGTGAGCAGAAATGAGATTTGTCCTTCTATATGACATGAGTTGCATCCACTGGGCCCCTTGATTGAATGAGACTGAGAAATCCATGGTCATGTTTGGTTGAGTCAATATATGATATTGCGGCTCACTAATTTCTAGAAGTCCATTCTAGATCAGGAAAATAGGATTGAACAATTATGAGGGTGACACGGTCTATACCTCTAGTTCTATCCAGATGTAAGGGACGAAAGGACATGACAATACAGATACATTGGTTACGATGGCTTTAGAGTTTTAAACTCTTATTGTTTGAGGAGCAATGATGCATTGCTGGACGCCGCTCATTGTTTGTGAAGCTTTTGTTTGATACTTTCAAGATCAAGTATGAGCTTATCAGGGTTGCACATAAGAACGTTTGAAGAAATTGGAGATTGGCTTAGTATGATTTGCTCATATGATGAGTGGAAAAGACTTTGCACAAACATGGCTTTGGAAGCGTCGAGTGCGTTGAGAACACTCAGCGCTTTCGTCGAGTCAAGTGTTGACTCGTCGAATGATGGCGTTGTGTGTGTTGAGTTTACTCAACGATTCGTCGAGTCAAAGTGTTGATTCGACGAGTATGACACTTAAACATTGAGTGTGTTGAGTATACTCGACGATTCGTTGAGTCAAGGAGTTGATTCGACGAATCTTAGTCTCAGGCGTTGAGTGCGTTGAGTCCACTCAACGCCTTCGTCGCGTTAAAGATTGACTCGACGAATCTGACACCTTGGCGTTGAGTGCGTTGACTCGACGAGGGCGTTGAGTGGACTCAACACACTCAATGGCAAAGTGCCAGATTCATCGAGTCAACCTTTAACTCGACGAAGGCGTTGAGTGGACTCAACACACTCAACGTTTGAGACTCAGATTCGTCGAATCAACTCCTTGACTCAACGAATTGTCGAGCATTCTCAACACACTCAACGCTTAAATGTCATACTCGTCAAATCAACACTTTGACTCGACGAATCGTTGAGTAAACTCAACACACTCAACGCCATCATTCGATGAGTCAACACTTGACTCGACGAAAGCGTTTAGTGGTCTCAGCGCACTCGACGCTTCTAAAGCCTGGTTGTGCTAAGTCTTTTCCACTCATCATATGAGCAAATCATACTAAGCCAATCTCCCAATTTCTCCAAACGTTCTTATGTGCGACCCTGATAGGCTCATATTACGTTGCCAGTGACACTACATATTTGATCACTTCCAGATCACAATGTAACTCCAACATAAGGCGCTAGCCAAGGTGACCTCCCAGGTGTAACACCCTAGTTTTCCAGTACTTGAGCCTCTGGAAGTTAACGCGCAACGTTAGATAGTTACCGCTCGGCGGTAGCCTGCCGTTGAGTGCGTTGAGTAGCAGGCGTTGAGTGTAGGCGGTTAGTGGTAGGCGTTGAGTGCGTCGAGTCGAGTGCTAACGCGCGGCGTTAACTAGTTTCCGCTTGGCGTTAGCCTTCTTGCGTTGAGACGGGAGCGTTGAGTGAGCAACTGCCCTGCTGTATTTCTACCACCGGCGGTAGCGCGACTTTATTTTTGACTGAGGGCTCGGGAAGCTACCGCGGCGTGGTAGGTGGTTACCGCCCGGCGGTAGCGGACGGAAGCAGTTCCGTAGATTTGTGTTCTAGCCGTCCGATTTCGCTTCGGTTTTGATCCTATGGCCCAGGACACTCCGTCCAAGAGGCATAAGTAGGGTTGAGGGGCTCTTTCCTCTCATTTTCTTCTTCATTGAGTGAAATTTAAGGTTTGGGAGAAAGAGTTTGGAGGAGGAAGAAGAAGGGTTTCCTCCGCCATTGACGAAGCTTCGGGGCTCCGATCGTCGATTCAATGCCAGATCCGTGGAGAGGACTTGAAGGCGCACCCTTTCATCAATGCAAATCAAGTTTTCCATAGCTAGGAATAAGGAGTCATAAGGTAACGACACTTCTCTTCTCGGTCTTTAGGATGCGTGCATGACATCCGTTTTTAATCTTGCTTTCTTTCAAGCATTTAGACACGGTTTTACACTTCTCTTCTCGGTATTTCGTTCGAGAACGAATGGTGAATTAAGGTCGAAAAAGCTATTTATTGTGATGTGCTAAGACACGGTTTTGTCTCTGCAGTCGGCTGGCTAGCTCGTGACGTGCAAGTCATGGTGGAGACTGTCCCGAAGAGACAAGTCCCATTCTGTGAAACTGACGAGAACGCCAAGCTTTTGACAAGCCCGGGCGATGAAGCCCATTAGCGAGTGTGGTCAAGCAAGGTTTCTTAGCATCGGTTTGTTATTTGTGAGACGGAATCCTGACGTGAGAAGTCAGAGCTTGCAGGCATACCCGGGTTTGAGACCCACGAACAGGTGGGGCCTTGACAAGAGTTCCGTGTGGCAGGCTTGTATGCCGTTAGGGGAAATGGAAGTACCTGTGTGATGTGATGTGTTGATGCGTGATGATATGTTAGTTTCATGCGCTATAGGGTCCTTGGGTGAAACCCAGGTTTGCATACATGCTGTATAGTAGTCCCCTTTTTATTAACTGATCAACCTATAAACGTGTTTGATGTATGTGACATCCTAACCTATCTCTTTACTTTATATATTTATATACATTTGCATACAAAGTGCTGACCTGCAGGTTAATGGAGTGCCCCGGGGTCCGCTAGGGATGGCCGGGAGGAGATGTGCTGGTTACACAGTTGAGGTCAGCCTTTGCTAACCCACGTTACAAAAAATTCTTTCAGGGCAAGGGTCGCATGCGGGAGCAAGCTCGCCGGCCAAAAAGGCCTAAGCCTCATGAAGTGGACTTCTTGTTTGGTAGCTTGTTTTGTTGAGTGTTATGCTTTGTGCATTATGTTTCCGGCTTGCATGCCGAGATATTCTAGGAGTGTCAAGACACGTTGCACTGTTTGAAGTTGTTGTTTCAGTTTCTCGACAATTGGATATTGTAAGGCCTTAAGACCGGTTCATACTCTTTTAGTAGTGGATAACTTCTGGTTGGTTGTTTGTTTCCACTCGTTTATTTCTGAATTTTGACTTGGGTAGTTTTATATCATCTTATAATGCTTAAACTCTGTATGTCGTGGGGCCCCGACCAGACCAATATTATACGGTCATTACAGGGGATGTGTTACATCAGGTAATCCAGGAACATTGTGTGTGTGTGGGGGGGGGGGGGATCATTTGTAGGCACGACTTGCCTCAGGCCATTGTTACGGACAATGAGCCACACTTTGCCAGCACAGAGTTCATCATCTTTTATGGCCAGCTCGGGATTGATCTTAGGTTCGCGTCAGTCCATCACCCAAGGAGTAACGGGCAGGTGGAGGCGGCGAATAAAATAATTATAAACTTGTTGAAAAAGAAGGTGGAAAATCTGAAGGGGAGGTGGGTGGAGAAACTCCCTTCAGTCCTTTGGGCCCTGAGAACCACTCCCAACACGGCCACGGGGGAGACCCCCTTCAAGCTCTCCCACGACTGCGAAGCCGTGCTTCCGATTGAATTCGAGGTCCGGACATCACAGATAGTGGAGGCAGAGGAAGACAAAGAAGAGTGGAGGGCTTAGAATGATGACGAGTTGCAGTTCTCCCTAGATATGGTGGAGAAGGTGCGCGACTTGTCAGCGATTCGGCAAGAGGAGGTCAAGCGACGGATGACCAAGTACTTTGACAAGCACGTCAGGATCAAGTAATTCGCAAAGGGGGACCTGGTCTATAAGAAGGTCGTTGCTGTTGGATGGTCGACAGCCGTCAGCAAATTGAATCCTAATTGGGAGGGTCCCTATGTAATCAAAGTGGTGCTGAAGTCGGAGGGTTACCATCTCCAGAATGTGGAAGGGGAACCTCTCAGTCATGCCTGGAGCGGCGATGACTTGAAGCGCTTCTACCCATGAAAGTAATAAGTCAATCTCTTTTTGCATTCTTACTTAATGATGGTTCACTTGCTCAACAGGAGGAACATGAATGGTGGTCAGTCAAAAGGAAAGTCTGGTTGATGCTCAACACCCGCCGTCGGGCTTTCACTAGCTGATTGGGCCGGAGGTAGCGCCCGGTGGCTGGCCAAAGAGATAAGTCCGGTTGATGCTCAACACCCGCCGTCAGCTCTCACTAGTTGATTGGGCCGGTGATAGCGCCCAGTGGCTGGCCAAAGAGATATGTCCGGTTGATGCTCAACATCCTCCGTCAGTCTCTTACTAGCTGATTGAGTCGGTGGTAGTGCCCGGTGGCTGACCAAAGAGATAAGTCTCGTTGATGCTCAACACCCGTCGTCAGTCTCTCACTAGCTAATTGGGTCGGTGGTAGCGTAAGGTGGTTGGCTAAAGAGATATGTCTGGTTGATGCTCAACACCCGCCGTCAGGCTCTCACTAGCTGATTGGGCTGGTGGTAGCTCCCGGTGGTTTGCCAAAGAGATATGTCTGGTTGATGCTTAACACCCGCCGTCAGGCTCTCACTAGCTGATTGGGCCGGTTGTAGCGGCCGGTGGCTGGCCAAAGAGATATGTTCGGTTCATCCTCAACACCCGCCGTCAGGCTCTTACTAGCTGATTGGGCCGGTGGTAGCACCCGGTGATTGGTCGAAAAGGAAAACTTGGTTGATGCTCATCTCCCCCTGTCAGGATCTCACCTAGCTGACAGGGCTGTTGGGCCCTCGGTGGGCATTGTGGAAAGCTTTGATGTTAAGACCGGAGTTGCTCCCGCTGTCAGACTCTCACCTAGCTGACAGGGCTGTTGGGCCCTCGGTGGGCGTTGTGAAAAGCTTCGAAGCTAGGCCCAGAGTTCCTCCCACTACCAGGCTTTCACCTAGCTGACAAGTCTGGAAGGTCCTCGTCGGAATATAGGGCTGAAGACTCTTAGATCTCGCCGTCAGGGATCTCGCCATCGGGAATCTCGCCGTCAGGGATCTCGCCGTCATGGATCTTGCCATCTGGGATTTCACAAAGCGTCGTGGGCAGGGCAGTCTGCAGGAAAATGCGAATGATCAGAAGAGGATCTCGCACGTCGCTCACTCCAGGCGCGCGTAAGCCAACATGGCGAGAACGGTGCGAGAGTTAAATCCTAAACAAAAGATTCTAAGTCAAACATTGTCGGTGCACGTGAGACATTACAACGAGAACGGCGCAGGGACCTATTCTAAGCGGCGAGCTTGAGAAGACGAATGCTCTAAGCATGCGTGAGTCAATAAGGCGAGAACGACGTGAGACCCTGTTCTATGTGTCAGGATAACGAAATCAAGTCTAGGGGTTGACGCAGCGAAAGGTTGATCTATGATCTAGCGAGATGTCTCAACCATGGGCTACCTAAGTTGAAGCGCGAGTAGAATGTTTTTTTCGCATGACATATCATTCAAAGCTAGAACAAAAGGAAATGAGATAGAAAAATTTTAAAGATCTGATCATTTTCATTCATTAGTAAACTGTTACATTTCGTAAAAAGAAGGGCAAGTCTCAAAAAGAGAAATACAAAAATATTTGAGCGAGAACTTCAAGGCGGTGATGCTGACTGCTCGCTCTCGCCGGAGATGTCATCAGCACTGTCCTCGGGTTCGGGGATGAGGAGGAAGAGCTCTGGAACCAGGATCTCGGCGTTCACCTTCTCGCCCTCGCCCTTCAGGAGTCCAGGCCTCTGCATCGTCTGGAGCGAGTGCCTTGTTGCCGCGATGACATTCTCCTGCATCATCAGCTCTAGCTCGTGCTGCGAGTACAAAAGAGTTTTCTTCTCGGCTGGGGGAGGGGGAATCAGTGAGCCAATCCACTGCTGGTTCTGGGCCTTTAGCCTCCGGTTCTCCTCCTCGAGTTGGGCTATGCGCGCGTCCTTCTTGGCAACAGTCGCAACATCCTGTAATACGATCAACGTTAGAGCAAGAAAGGCTTTCAGCGAATGAACGAGATTCGAGAAAATCTACTACTCCGCCTGCTCGCATGGCGAGATTGTTCTCGGCAACGACGAGCTTCTCCTTCAGGGTTGCCACGTCTTTGGAGAGTGCCGACCGCGCAGCGCTGACATCCGCCATCTGTCGCGATAGGCGGATGCCGTGGCGAGCCGTCATGTGAGCGAGCTCGATGGCGCGGATTTGAGCTCGCGAACTCTCATAGGCGAGAGATTGCATGAGGGCGTCGTCATAGTAGGCGGCACTGTCCCGCCCATATAGCCCAAAGGCGAGTGCGTAGGCTTGGCCGAATACAGTCTCACACTCCTGCCAGGAGGGGAGGATGGTGGAGACGTGGGTCCTGTTGATCTCGCGTTCCCAAATTAGCAGGAGCTCGCCGGCCTCGTCCAACAACTTCTCGCCCAGGCCAAAGTTTCTATGACCTCTGGGCTCCGGTTCCTTTGTCGCCGTCGAAGTCCTGCCGATCTCGTCGACCTTCTTCCCAGCAGTCTCGCCAGCAGCAGGAGTACTCGCGGGAGGATCTGAGATGATCTCCTTTCCTTTGGAGAGATTTGCGGTGCTTGGCTTCTTAGGAGGTGGTGGAGGAGGAAGTGCCTCGGGCTTCCGCTTCTGGCTGCCTGATTTCCGCAACAACTTCGGCTCACTTCTGCATGCCGCAGCGGCGGCCTCCGCGCGTGCCTTCCCGGAGACGAGTGATGTGCTGCTCGGGAAAGGCGGGTTAAGGGAAAGATCTCGCGCCCCTGCATATGTGTCATAGGTTAGCAAAATTCCATTTTTTCCTAAGGATAAAAGATTGCGAGAACTACCTTCCCCGATGAGTACAGGAAGGAGCGTGTCGACGTTCCTCCTCAGATAGGGAACGTCGAAGTCCTATCCGAAGAGGAATTTGTGGAGCTTGGACTCGTGGCCGCCGAGAGATGAAGGGCGGTAGGTTGACTCTTCCTGTTGGACATGCGAGAGGGGGAGGTTGCCGAATTCCCCGGAGACGAAAACGAACTTCCGAATTCCAGTGATGGTTTTTGTTGGCGAGACCTTTGGCCTTGAGGTTGTTGCCGGAGGAGAACGCGATCCCGTCCCTCTTGGCGCGGAAGTTGAATAGCTTGCGGAAGACGGAAATATTGAACTCCATCCACTCCTCCCGCATGTAGCAGGCGAATGCTACTAGCAAAGCGATGGAGTTGAGGTTGAGCTGTGCGGGAACGACGCCAAAATAGCGCAAGGCCTGGAGGACTTCTGACCAGATGTGGAGGCGCAATCCTACTTCAAAATGTTCAGCAGGAATGGCAAGTTCGTAGGGCGAGAAGTGGTTTATTGATTCGTCTTTCCCCAGGTGTCGCGGGGTTAAGCCCGACGGGACATAAAGATTAATGAGCGAGTGGTGCTCTTCTTCAGATAAGTTGCAGTTCATGAAGGGGTAGTCGGCGAATGCGGCCGCGCACTTGGTTCGACCATCAGTGTCTCCTGTCATCTCGCGAGAGTGAGGAAGAAAGCGTAGAAGCGTGAGTGCAAGGAAAAGCAAGTAAGCAGAAGGGTTGAAAACTATCGAAAGCGGTGGTTAATGCGGTAGGTGAGGGGTCTATTTATTGGAAATTTTTGGCGGAAAAGGATCCAGGCAGGTAAAAGTGTGGATAGCCAATTCCCCGGATCCCGCCTATAATACTTTTGAGATCTCACACTCCCTCACTCGCCACCAAGATAAAGTTAAATGCTACAGACTTAAAGATAAGTTCAGAAATAAAACTTACACGAAAACATAAAGCACATATGACAAGAACGTTCAAGCGAGATAAAAAAGAAAAAGGAAAAAATAATGCAGTTTTATTGTCCATTAGCATTCGGCACATGACTAGGAATTATTACAGACATTGAAAAAAGAGGGCAGGAAGGAGAGAGCCGGTAGGCCCACCTGGGGACGTCACCACCGTCCCGGGCCTCCCCTTCCCGCCCTAGGCATCATGCGAGAATATTGAAGTGTGTGGATGGTCTGCAGTTCCTGTTGGGCAAGGCGCAGTTGATCTTCCGCTCGTGCAACGTGAATTTCGGGAAAGTCCCTCCCGCCACCAACATCTCTCCCCAGCTCGACAATCAGTTGCGCGTAGTTGTTCTCCAGGCAGAGCACCCGCTCCTCGATAGATTTATGGTTCTCGCGAACCTGGCTGTACAGCTCGCGCAACATCAGGGCATGCTTCCGCAGAATCTCCGTCGTCAGCCGCTTCAGCGCCTTGGCATCCTTCGGCTCGCCAGGGAAGGCGACGATTGAGTCACACGATGGGGGAGGCGAGAACTCTTCCTCGTCAATATCGACATCGGTTGACGAGATCTCGCGGTATCCTGCAATGTATAGTGTTAAATGTGCGTAATCTTCATTCTCTTTAGAGGGCGAGTGCGTTTGGTTACCTGGCCCGGAGTCCTCCTCCTTTCCCGAATGCCAGCGAGAAGTGTTGGGCCGCCCCTCGAAGGGAGTGTCGAATGTGATTTGCGCCTTCCCGAGCCCGGGTCGCAGAATTGACGGCTCAGCGGCGGGAACGTCGTCTTGGGCAGTAAGGTTGGGCGCGTCGCTCGCTGGAGGTAGTCGGCCCAAGGCGGGATCGAGGGGCGCCGGTCGAGCAGGGGATTTGGGCGTTGCAGTACCCAGTCCCAGGGTCCCAGGGTCCCAAAGGCGGGAGCTGTAAAAACAAAGGTAAGCAGAACTGACAAGAGGCGAATGGGTAGAAGAGGAGTTACCGTTGTCCTGCGGGGGATCCTTCGGTTTGAGAGGGGAGGTGATCTCGGGGGCCATCTCATCATTGCCGGCCTCAAGCGAGTGCGGAGCAGCACTCGCCTCCCCCAACCTCCTTCCCCTTTGTCTGGATCTGCAGGCGAACACGTTGGCATCTGTTTTTTATCCCAGCAAGGAATTTAAAGCGAGTGAAGATACCTGAGGGATCTCGGGATGAGAGGGAGTCCGCGAGATGGAATCATCTCTGGTCAGGTCGCGCCTGACCATTTTGGCTTTCTTCATTTTTGGAGAAGAGCTCAGGTTCTTTCGGGCAAGTCAAGGGGCGAATGAGCCCATCAAAGTTTTAGTCTCGGCTCGGGCGGCGTTGAGGCGATCATGGGCTTCTTTCGAGAGCGACATCGAGTTGGAGGCGAGAGCACCAGGGAAAAAGGTAGGGAAAAATCAGTTTGTCCACAGTTGGATATTTATAGAGCCATGGAGGGGCCCACGAAAGATTCTCTTCCAGGTCAGCAAGTACTCATCAAATACTTGGGGTTGGATGATTTTTACCAAGCTTTGCGAAACCTCGCGAAGAGCGGGGATTGTGTATAACCCCGTATTCGCTGAGTGAGACCCTTCCAGTAGTTTCAGGGTATTACAGGACATTCAGGCCCAAAAATACCAGATTGGCAAATGGGGTAGGCTGACCTGCACTCGCCCAGTACCCAAGGAAGCATTCGCCCAGACCAAGAAAAGCAATCAGGCCCTTAGGCGAGTGCGATCTTCATCTCGCAGTCGCCCCGATCTCACTCCTCAGCGCACGTGCAAGAAGACATCTCGCCGAGCCAGGCGAGTGGTTGCCCAAGTTAGCACTTACCCCTCAGAAAGAGCCTAGGAGGCGAGTGCATGGCTCCCCCATCACTCACTCCCTTAGGCGAGTGGTGCCTTCATGGACAATTCGCCCAGTAGGGTCAAGAGGAAGAATTACCTGGATGCCCCCAAAGGTCTGCATTTAGCTCCTCAGAACAACGGAGTTTGGCTGTTGACAGACCACTTCGGGCTGCATATAGCTGTTTAGAACAGTGGAGCCATGCTATTTGCAGGCCAGATTTTAAAATCTATAAATAGACCCGAGGGGGTATCTCAGAAGGCAAGCTTTCCAGTTTTCTAATTCCCAGATCTTCTTGCGCTTTCTGAGGTACCCTTCGCTCAGCACTGGCTAAGGAGGGGAAATGCTCTAAGATCTTCCGGGTGTGTGGTGGGACCTCCGTGCTGGAGCCTTGGGTCAGTTTCGAGCTATAAGTTTTCGGTCAGCCGAGCTTGCTAGGAGAAGTAAGTGTGCGATCACCCCTTTCCCAATGGTTCGTACTCCACGGAAGCCGGTTCTCGGTTTCAACATAAATAATCAACAATACTCGCCTTATCACGACAAGAGAGAGGAGTATAAGAGATAAAATCTGAGGCGGAGCCAGTCATATGCTTGGTGGCTTGGAGTCAATGATCCATGAAGTGGAAGGGTGAGAAGCAACAGATTGAGCACCTGGGGTCCCAGTGTGGGTATACGAAGACAATGTAGAAGACTCCGTAGAAAGACCTTGCTTTATGCGGCGAAGAGCAAGGACTTCATCAACCGAGAAAGCACCGGGAGTACAGAAGATTCAGTACCATAGAGAGCAGGAGAAGTATTCACAACAACATCAGTGAGATAAGCCGAACGAGGAGGTGTACGACCAGTGGAGAGGCTGAAGCCATAACCACCACGAGGAGGAGTGCCACTTTTCGGTGGAGGAAAACTATGGAGTCGAAAGCAGGTGTCTCTTGTATGACGGGTCTTCCCACAATAATCACAGAGGAGGAGGTCTTTATCAGTACCCATCGTCTTAGAATCACGGGCAGGACAAGCCCCCAACAATGAAGGGGTACCAACAGATAGAGCAAAACGCTCAGGAGCAGGGTCAGGAAGAAGAGACTGACGGTGATCAAACTCTTGTTGGACAATACTATAAACCTCTAGAAGGGACGGTAATAGCACACGCCCCAAAATCTGAACACTAATTTGATCTAAGTCCTGATGAAGACCATGAAGAAACTCAAAGGTCCGATAGCGATTCTCCTGAGCACGGATCATAGCCTCATCAACAGGGCTAACAAAAGTGAGGGAATCTAAATGATCGTATTCCTGATATAACTGAATGAACTCCAAATAGTAAGCAGATAGGGGACGATCGCCCTGGCGGAATAAGGATATCTTCTGTCTCAACTGAAAGATTTGGGCAACATTTCCCTTTTGGGAATAAGTAATCTCTACTATCTACATGTCGCCAAATATCAACAGCAGTATCCAGAAATAAGTAGTGGTCAACGATGGACTCCTGCATGGAATTCGTTAGCCAAGACATGTCTAAAGAATTTTCGGAATCCCATTGAGGTCAATTAGGGGCAGTCTTTTCTTGTTCCTTGGTAAGCCCAGTGACATAGCCAAAGAGGCGATGACTCTTAAGAGCAAGTGTGATAGAGCGAGTCCAGGAAAGATATCTTGAATCTAGTCGAATAGTAGTAATCTGCGGAGTATTGTGATCATGACTCTCACGCAGAGAACTTGTAGGAGGAGGAACCGGTGTGGAGGTAGATTCACTGAGAGAAGACATAGTAACCCAAGAATATAAATCTTGAGATCGCACGCCACGCCAAACAACAAAGGGGACCGATTATGCCTAGTAAAGGTTGAAGGAGAAGAGGAGAAGAATATAAATCAACTCCATCCCATGACTGGAAAGGCAAACGACGCCGGAAAAAAGCACAAGCCTCACCGCATGTCCGACGCCGGAAGGAGAGGGGCTACAAACCCTAGGAGGCCCATTGGAAGAGAGGGAGGAAGCGGCGCTGGAAGAGGAGGAAGAGGAGGAAGAGGAGGAAGAGGAGGAAGAGGAGGAAGAGGAAGCGGAAGTGACGATGGAAGTCCGACTCGGGGAGCGGGGAAGTCCGCCCGGTTCTGTCGTGGTGCTGTTACGGTTCTGTTGGGGCTGTTGCGGGCGAGACGCGGAGAGGTTCTATCACGGCTGAAGCCTGAGCGGGCGAACGACTAAGCGGGGAATCCTAGCCAACCAGCCTCCCCCGATAAAAAAACAAATCCCGCCTTTATTATTTCCCGCAGTCGCACGCTGACGCCCCCTGTCTCCCACAAGTGCGTGGGCCGCCAATAGCTCCTCCCCTTTGGCCGGCGTCGCCTCCCTCACGTGCGTTTCCTCTTCTGGTCGGCCTCCATGTCTCTCCTCAAGCCGGTGTTTCCTTCTCCTCCTCCAGCCGACAGTTCTCTTTTCTCTGGTTGGCGCCTCTTCTTGCCCCTCCTCTTTTAGCCGATGACTCTTTTCCCTCTTATTCAAGGACCGTCAGCCATCCTTAACCTTATTCCTCTTCTTTTCGACCGATGGTTGCAAGTGATCCACCTAGGGTTCGTTGTTCTTCCCCTCTACTCAGAATTTTCTGCCTGGATTGGCCTCTTTGGGCTCGTATTTAGTTCATATTGGTAAGATTCTTCTCATGCTCCCCCTTCATTCTTATTTCCTTGAATTTCTTTGGAATTATTTGTCTCCAACTTGTGTCAATCTTGTGATTCATGACTTTTGCCCTCTCGTACTCGTGTAACTGTGTTATGTTTGTGATTTCCGGTGCGGCTCCTCGATTCAAGTGATGAGACCTCTCCATGACCTCTTTGATTTAGGGTTTCTGTCACGCAAGTGCTGTTTTCTCGCACTTTTGAGGTAGGTAAATCTCTGACCCCTCTCATGTTTAGGTTATTTGAATCAATGCCTTTGTTAGCGTATGCTCTTTTTATTGTCATCTATGTTTGTACTTGATTAGGTTCAAAATCGGATTTTTGTTTTTGCTTTCGCCGATTTTTCACCGCCACCAGGTTCCACCTCATTTAAGGCAAGTAATGATTGCTCTCTCTTGCAATCATTGAAATTTAATTAATGTCTATTCTTATAATTTTACGAATTTACTTTTGAATATATGATTCGACAAATAAATTTAGAACTTTAATACCTAACAAGCTAATAGTTTGAGGTTTAATATATTTGAAATGACATGAGTTTGTGTAAGAAGGTGATTTAATTGGATTCTTATTTTGATGAATTTTGTCTCATTTGCTGAATAATTCGAACAATAGTATATTTTATATTAATTTGAGAACTTGTAGATTTTTTAGAACGAGCATTAATTAATTTGAATGATAACTATTAAAATTTCTTGCTAGCGGTGATTTTTTGTCATTCTCGTATCATACACATATTTTTAATTTGAAGATATTTGTGTCTGAAAATGATTTAATCTAGATGAGTATTTGTTATTCCAGGATCTGTGCATATCAACTTACCCCTGCGATTTACTTGAAAAATCCTTGTTAATGATAACTTAATCCCTCGAACCCGTAAAGTTCAAATTTATTTCCTAGTTTTAGGTGTCATCGAATTTTATTTCGTATATCTATCTAGTTCTAAGACTTGAGAAATTATTATTCCTTGACTTGATTTCCCCTTCCATGTTTATGAACTCTACTCCTGTATATCTGAATCGTTAAATTTGTAACATATCTTGATATGTTAGAAATCTCCTAAATCATGAATCATTAGTAATTAATGTCATAAGCAATCATTAAATGATAGTGGTAAATTGATGTGACGCTTTTACTTGAATTTCCGCTTGACTGGCAACGAAAACCAATAAATGATCATAACAAGTACAATTATTTTGATAAACCTTGCATTTAGACCCATATTAGAATCACGTACATCAAATAGAAACACTTGCATCTTTCACAGATTACAGCTAATGACATTGCGTGATCGAATCTATTTTGTACTTCAGAGTTGTCTAATAATTTAATTTGTTTATATTTCACTCATTTAGGTGCTTGTCTTGTTAGATTTTCTTTATGAAAACTGGTATTCATATATTTCTTTTTCTCTTACTAGTTTTGTACTATACCTTGCTTATATTATCAATGTTCTGAGACTTTTCCTTCTTGTTTTGAATTTATCTTAGTGTTCGTGTCTGCGCCGCCTGCTTTTTGAGCCGGATCTGTGTCAGACTTTAGGTTCTGTGTTTACGTTTTTTCCTTTACTGTCAGACATTTTTTTATGTAATAATTATGGTTAGTAAATCATGGACAACTGCTAGGATAATTATATGTACTGGAATTAAACATTATTTGTATGTTCATTTCCCTGAGTTTGTCATGACATAAAATATGTACCTGAACCTGTATCATGAGTTTTAATAAAATGCATGTGCGTCTGTGTCGCACTACTATATTTTAAAGTTTTCGCATAAAAGCTACTATTTTTCATCAAATTAATTATTTTAAACTTAATTATCAGTATCTCTACTCTCGCCTTACATGCATGGATTTTTTTCCGCTCATGCCTGTGGCATCACGACTCGCCCCAAAGCGCATTCTGACTTTTGTTGAGACAGGTTGTGACAGTTGGTATCAAAGTCAGGTTTGCTTTTAAAGATAAAATATTTTATAATTTTTACTTATTTTGAATCTTATTATATAAATATATATGCATACATCATTCTTTCACACAGCTTGTCATTATCTGTTGTTCGCAGCTGAAACGCTCATACACTACACTCATAAGCATGAGTAGTATACACACGAATGTTAAGGGGTTATGGGCAAACATAATATTTTTGTGCATATGGATTTACACTATGATTTATACCGCTTGCGAATATTAAATGGATATGAGCAGTTTAATTTTTTTATGTGCGATGACATTATATCATAATATGCATGAGATGTTAAGTGAAATGGACACTTAACATGATATGTGTATCTATTCAATTGCATTCATATCATAAATCAATGTATAAGTGTGAAACTAAGAACAACAATAATGATTGTATAAACATGAATTCTATTTGTTTGAAATCGCATATGATCTCATTGATGCACTTGCATGATCATCAGCTAGAGTTGTCCAATGAAAATGCTGTAATTATTACATGATTTATATACCATATGAAATATGTTAGAATCTCTAGTTTCAAGTTCTCGATATTCATAATCAGTCTCTTCTGTTCCGTTTGTCTATCAATCATTATCCGATCCTCTTGTATCACTTTCTAGTTAGTTCCTAAGTGTTAGCGAGAAATGAGAATATTCTTATTAATTGCTCTGTTGAATTACTTCAGTGTTGTTTTGTGCCCTTCTATCTCCAGTTTGACTTACTTCTGTCTATACTAAATCGTCATTCAGTTTATTTTCCTCTTTAGTCTTCTATCTTCGCTTCGTGTAAAGATCTTTTTTACTCACAAATTATCGAGTCATTCCTCTTAATTTCGAGCTAATTGAAGAAATTCCTGTGTTTCCTGAAGCTATCTCTCGTATCCGGTCGAGCCCTCTATGATCTTGGAGTACCAAGTTTGCAAGTTTCGAAGGAGAACCGTTCTTATTTTAAGAGTACTGTGGACGCATGACAAGTCTGATGAGTATGCTTGAGAACTAGAATCTGACGTACGTATCAAGTATCTACCGTTTTTCTCCTGATCTTGGTAGGTCTCTGCGCTTGTTCTCCTTTCTATTTCAGTATTTTCTTAGTAGTTTTTCTTTATTTGCAAATCTTGTTGGAATGAATGTTATCTGAATTTTCTTATAAGAGACCCCATAAAGAAAATTTTCCAAAAGTTTCGAGACGAAACTTTCTAAGTAGGGGAGATTGTAACAACCCGAGTATTAAATGAAAAAATGAAAAAAGGTTTAAATCCTACATTCTAATGGAATGGTATATTTATAAATAGCAAGAGATTTTCCTCTCCTCCTAAACCTAGCCGACCAGCCTCCCCCGATAAAAAAAAACAAATCTCGTCTCTGTTATTTCCCGCAGCCGCACGCCGATGCCCCCGTGTCCCGCAAGTGTGTGGGCCGCCGATAGCTCCTCTCCCTCTAGCTGGCGTCACCGCCCTCTCGTGCGTTTCATCCTCTGCCGACCTATATGTCGCTCCTCAAGGTCGGTGTTTCATGCTCCTCCGGCTGACAGTTCTTCTTTCTCTGGCCGACGCCTCTTCCTGCCCCTCCTCTTTTAGTCAGCGACTCTTTTCCTTCTTATTCAAGGACCTATAACCATCCTTAACCTCCTTCCTCTTCTTTTCGATCGATTGTTGCAAGTGATCCACCTAGTGTTTGCTCGTTGTTCCCCTCTACTCAGAAATTTTTTCCCGGATTGGCCTCTTTGGGATCGGATTTGATTCATATTGGTAAGATTCTTCTCTTGTTCCCCTTTTATTCTTATTTCCTTGAATTTTTTTGGAATTATGTGTCTCTAACTTGTGTTAATCTTGCGATTCGTAACTTTTGCCCCTCTCGTAATCATATAACTGTGTTATGTTTGTTATTTTCGGTGCCACTCCTCGATTCAAGTGATGAGACCTCTCCAGGCCCTCTCCGATTTAGGGTTTTCGTCCCTCAAGTGCCGTAAAGTCTCCGTTTTTGCGTGGTATCTCCTCCCCCCTCAGTTTTGAGGGAGGTAAATCTCTGACCCCTCTCTTGTTTTGGTTATTTGAATCAATGCCTTTGTTAGCGTAGGTTTCTTCTTATTGTCTTCTATGTTTGCACTCTATCGGGTGCAAAATCGGATATCTGTTTTTACTTGCGCAGCTTTGCCGCCGCCGTCAGATCCAGCCTCATTTAAGACAAGTAGATATCTCTCTCTCTTGCAATCATTGAACATTAATTAATGTCTATTCTTATGATTTTACTACTTCACTTTTTAATATATGATTTGACAAATAATTTAGAACTTGAATACCTAATTTGACAAGCTAATAGTTTGAGGTTTAATATATTTGAAATGACATGAGTTAGTGTAAGGAGGTGATTTAATTGTATTCTTATTTTGATTATTTTTGTCTCATTTGATTAATAATTCGAAGAATAGTATATTTTTGATTAATTTGAGAACTAGTAGGTTTTTAAGCACGAACATTAATTAATTTGAATGATAATTGCTAAGATTCCTTACGAGCAATTAAATGATTGGTGTTTTTTGTTATGCTCGTATCGTACACACATTTTTACTTGAAAGATATTTGTGTCTGAAAATGGTTTAATGTAGATGAGTATTTGTTATCCCAGGATTGATGCATATCAACTTAGCTCTGCGATTTATTTGAAAAACCTTCTTGTTAATGATAACTTAATCTCTCTAACCCGCAAATTTCAAACTCATTTCCTAGTTTTCAGTATTATCGAATATTGTTTCTTATGTCTGTCTAGTTCTAAGACTTGAGGAATTATTATTCTTGGACTTGATTTCCCATTCCATGTTTATGAACTCTACTCATGTACATCTGAATCGCTAAATTTGCAACATGTCTTGATATGTTAGAAATCTCATAAATCATGAATCCTGAAAGTTATTAATGTCATAAGCAGTCATTGAAAGGTATTGTTAAATTCATGTGACGCTTTGACTCAAGTTTCCGCTTGATTGACAACGAAAACCAATAAATGGCCATAACAAACATAATTATTGATGCGGAGCAGAGACGAGCACGAGCTTTGGGCCCGTTCGGGGCTGATTTGGCGAGTTACCATATATGGCGTGCCTGGATCGACGATTAGACTCCGCAGGTGTGTCCGGATCCGCGTCGCGAGTTGAAAAACATATATTAGTCTATTTTTTGAGTTTATTTTCATGTATTTAGTGGCCGACCACACCGATCAATCATAGTCGTTGATGGTGAAGTACTAGTTTGTTCTCTTCCTGTAAATAGATGTTGTAGGGGCTGAATAGAAATTGCAGAATTTGGAGAACTTCATTCCCGGATTCCAGCGATCCCTCCCCGGTGCCGATGTCGTGGAACCGTAGGTGACGACTACTATGTGCTCGTTCTTCCCCCCAAGGTACCCCCTTGTCCTTGTTTTCCCCTCTCAAACCCTATTTCTAGCCGCCGACCACCCTCCAAACACCCCCCCAAACCACGGCCTGCTGCACCCTAGCAGTTGCCCAGCTGCCCCCCTCTCCCTTACTGTTCTGCCACCTCTCCTCTCCTATTCCAGGCCGTCGGCCTTCCCCCACCCTCCAGCAAGCCGCCCACTCCCCCCTTCAAACCGGCCATCACCCTAGCCCCCTTTAGCCCTAGCCGACAACCACCTCCATCCCTTTCCGTGGATCCACTACCAAACATCCCCTATTCTCAAGATCAATCTAGATCTGAGAATTTCAGCCCCCGATCCTTCGTTTTCCTCCACTCATATTACCATTTTAGCCTAGATCCGCTCTTACACATCAGATCTACCCTTCCCCGGCCCGGATCTACTTATACGTGGCCAGATCCACCGTTTTCTTATCCGATCTCACCGTTTACTGCCAAGGACAGTCACCACCATCGTTGTCTCGCCGCCGGTTCCACCTCCGATCGTTGACCTACACTTCCGTATCCAAATTCTTCAGTGGCTCGGTTCATCCCTCTACTTTTTGAGTTATTGTGGTATTAGATAATTTGAATTGACATTTTCATTTAGTGAATTATTATATTTTGCTGCGATTCTTGCAAGTAGAAATTGTCTTTAATATGTTAATAATTTGCAGGAGGAGACATTCGCCGCGCGCTTTGTTTTGGCCCTTCGAGCGGAGGAAACCATTATAAATTGCCAAAATTAATTAACTGTTTTCAATTTCAAATATTTGTGTGGAGTTAGAATTCTAATTGCTCAACTTTATTTGTCGAGATATTAACGATTACATTGCATTTTGGTTTAGATTAGCATGTCATCCTTGCACTACCACTTAGCGTCGTAGGTTTTGTGCACTCGTAGCCTACCCCTACATTATTTTGGTATCAGAGGCAAGGTTTGGTCATTTGTATGCTTCGTAGTGGTAGGTTTTAAATAATCTTTGAGTTCATTTATGTCTAGTTTTCACCGACGGCAGTCTCCCCTATCTAGGTATCCTGAATCTACTTATATCCGACCTCATAGAGCCACTTTAGAGAAACCTTCATGTTATCATTATGATTATTATCGTTCCTTGCACACCACTCCTAGAGATCGTGTCGACCCCTCGACACAATCTCATTATGCTAGAGGAGATCACCACGACGGGAGGTTCTCATGTCTTCGTCATTACATCTCTCTGGAACTTCACGATGATAGAATTGAATATCGTTCAGGTCATCACCGCTACACCTCCCTGGGAGAGGAACCTGGGTTTGGATACGAGCGACCTCCACTGTACATTCTCAGGGCCCATACGCACCCTCGAGCACAATCTGATTATGTTCGGAACAACCGTCTAGACGACGCCCAAGAACCCTATAGAGGTCACCATCGGCACGATCATAATATATGTCAAGACCCTCCTAGTGTTCCACCAACAGAGTTACCTGAAGCTGAATTTCTGTGATTAGTTCTTGACCGATTTGATCTCTTAGAAGCTCAATTTGATCACCTAAGATCTACTTTACGAAGACAGTCTAGGGATTTGGGTCAAGCCACCAATACGGCGAGTAGTGCTCCCACCGAGATAAGAGACCCGACACTTGATTTTGATCCTTCTCATTTTGATGAGATTCAGTGCTCATGTGATCTTGAGGTTGAATCTGATCATGACCTTTTGATATAGATGGAGAGTGATACTAGCATGACTAGTGAGCCTGGTCACGCGGGTGAGGACGAGTGACCTAGTGACGCTGTGATGGTATGCCCATCCTTTTCACCTCACCTAGACCTACATCTAAACCTTATGACCCCTTTGAATATAGACACAGTTCTCAACGGTATATTGATTGACCCACACTTGAGTCTGGTCACCCCCTGCTCTTCCCTTAGGACTATCTCGAGTTACTTCACTACTGAGAGTCGAGAGTATAGTTTTGACTTCATAGTGGCTACCTCACCCACTTACGAGAACACTACCTCTATCAGCGATACTCATCTGAGGAATCTTCGCATTATTAATGACCTCATTGTTGAACCTCCAGATAAGTCTCCTGATGAGCTACTACTCCCTTAAAAGGTTCACGAGGCTAGCGTTGACTTTTTTGTGGGTGTCATACTTGCTCTCACAGACACTTTTGTTATTGGTGCCCTCCTCGTGGTGGACTATCCTATCGTTATCAATCTCTTCGGGACCAAGTCCCCGAGAGGCTCATTTGACAAGCCTTCGCTCTTACACTTGAGTGATAGATCGTGTATCCGCACTAGTGATTATCTCACACGTGATGAATTTTGGTATACACCCCCTAGTGAGCCACCTGATGGGCTATATCATTTGAGAGGTACCCATCACACCAGAGCTCAATACTATTTTGTCACCCTCTACGTTGTCCCCGCGGGCGATGACGTCGGTCACCCCAAATTTTTCTATCGACTACCCGGTAAGCCTCCTGATAGGCCACCCCGTGTTAGTAATATTTAAGTCATTGTTAGGCCTTCCCTAAAGAAGTGTGTCAAGTATGTTGTGATCTATTTGCATCATTCGCTCTATTTGCATGTTAGTTGGGTCATTTGTTCGTCATTTGCATGCATTACATGGGTCAGTTCGCCGACAAATGACAACGAGCAATGAAAACTATAAAATCCATGCCGATAAGCGAAGACGAGAACAAGTATTTAATGAAGGCGAGAAAGTAATGGTGCGAGTCCGCCCAGAGAGGCTCCCCTTGGGGCCTGCCAAAAAGTTAAGCATCAGGCGAATGAGTCTGCACTCTATTATTAGTCGTATTGGGACAAATGCCTACCGGCTCGATATCCCGGCTAGTATGAGAATTCATCTTATGTTTAATGTTGAGGATCTGACGTCGTACTATGAGCCTCACGAGTATGTGGAGCCGAGCAGTGGAGATGCCTAGTCTCCCCCGCCCCCACTTTCGTTGCCTTACCACGCTCTTACCCCACCTACGTTTGATGGCCACCACATGTGCTACCACCCACCTACCTGGGGATTTGTCTTCTCTGGTTACACCACCGACACCACCGATCGCACCAGATCCATCTTTCGAGAGATGAGAGATAAGTGCATCACGGAGGCCAGATCCCATCAGTTTGTTCCCTTACTAGTTTTATACTTTACCTTGCGTATGTTATCAATGTTCTGAGAATTTTCATTCTTGTTTTGGATTTACCTTAGCGTTCGTGTCTGTGCCGCTTGCTTCCTGATCCCGATCCTCGTCAAGATTCAGGTTTTGTGTTTACGTTTCTTTTCCTTTACTGTCAGACATTTCTTTTATTTTATAATTATGGTCAATAAATCATTGACAACTCCTAGACTATATTATATGTAATAGAATTTAACATTATTTGCATGTTCATTTCTTCTAGTTTGTCATGACATAAAATATGTATCTGAACTTGTATCATGAGTTTTAATAAAATGCATGTGCACATGTTTCACACTACCAATTTTTAAATCTTCCGCATAAAAATCATTATTTTCTTTCAAATTAATTATTTTAAACCCAATTACCTGTATCTCTGCTCCCGCATTACAGACATGGATTTTCTTTCCGCCCATGTGTGTGGCATCAAGACTCGCCCCAAAGCGTACTCTGACTTTTGTTGAGATGAGTCGTGATAGTTACCCAATTAACATCTGAATATCTTTCGAACACTTCGAGAAAGTCTGTATATACTTCATTATAATCAATAGTCCTTCAATGGTATTTAAATATCCTTGTGAGTTTTACCCAATGTTCACTTCTCGGATTGCTAGTATATCTACTTAATCTGCCTATGACATAAGAAATGTCAAGTCTAATGCGATTAACGATATAAATCTGTTATCCTATCATTTGTGTATATCTATATTGATTAATAAGTTCACTTATATTTTTGCAAAGTTTTATGCTAGTGTTAAAAGAAGTAGAAGCAGGTGTGAAATCATATAGACTGAATTTTTGTAACATTTTCTCAATGAAGAACAAAATAATGATACATTTGAATTGGTTTTAACTAGTTTAATGCCTAAGATGACGGTAGCTACTCTTAAATATTTCATATTAAATTTGGATGATAAATAATTTTTAATATCATTATCAAATTTTTTTGAAGTTTCAAAAATTAAAATGACATCTACATAAAGAAAAAGCAAAACGGTTGCATTGCTATCTTGTTTTGATTAAATGCATTTATCAAATTTGTTAGCAACAAATCCAAAGGATAATATAACATAATCAAACTTTTGATGTTATTGCTTTAGGGCTTGTTTTAGTTTATTAAGAGATTTAACAAGTTTGCAAGTCTTATAATCTTGGTTCTTAACTACTAATCATTCAGGTTGAGTCATATAGACTTTTTCATCTAAGTCTTCATATAAGAATGTAGTTTTGACATCCATTTGATGTATGGTTATCTTATAAATCAAAGCTAAGACTACTAGCACACAAAAAGATTTGATCCTAGCGACATAATCATAAGTATTTAAACAATATATCTCTTGTTTTTGAGCATAACCTTTAGCAACAAGGCGAGACTTATACTTCTCTATAGAAACATAAGACTTAAGTTTCTTCTTATAGACCCATTTACATCTCTTGACTTTAGCACTAAGAGGTAAATCAGTTAGAATCTAAGTTTTATTTTCTTGAATATAGTTAATTTTTATATTTATTGCTTCTTTTCAAAAAGGAGAGTCAGATGAGTTCATGACTTCTCATATGATTTAGTTTATTTTTAAATTAGATAAGTGGAGTAATCCTCTCCAAAGGTTCTTTCAATTGTGTTGAAGAAATTGTAAAGAAAAGCTCATTTTGAAGGCCCATGTAAAACCCTCTTAGTGATTTGTCCCATACCTTAAGATAGAGTTTAGTCTCTGCTCTCTCCTTCTATATATACAAGCAGTCATGCACGGAGGACCCCGTGCGGGTAACATTCATCGTGGGTGGGACATATGTCGTGGGTGAGACATATGTCTGGGGGCGACATATGTCGTGGGGGGGGGGGGGACATTCGTCGCGGGGGCAACATTCGTCGCGGGGGCGACATTCCTCGCGGGGGGCGTCATTCCTCGCGGGGGCGTCATTCCTCGCGGGGGCGTCATTCCTCGCGGGGGGGGGGGGGGACATTCCTCGCGGGGGGCGAAATTCCTCGCGGAGGCGACATTCCTCGTCGGGGTGACATTTATCGTGGGGGCGTTAGTAGTCGTGGGGGAGACATATGTCATGGGGGCGTCATTAGTCGTGGGGGCGACATATGTCGTGGGGGTGACATTTGTCGTTGGGGCGTCATTAGTTGTGGGGGCGACATTCGTCGTTGGGGCGACATTCGTCGTTGGGGCGACATTCGTCCCGTTGGCGACATCCGTCGCGGGGGCGACATCCGTCGCGGGGGCGACATCCGTCGCGGGGGCGACATCCGTCGCGGGGGCGACATCCGTCGCGGGGGCGACATCCGTCGCGGGGGCGACATCCGTCGCGGGGGCGACATCCGTCGCGGGGGCGACATCCGTCGCGGGGGCGAATTGCATGAATAAATTTAAGGAAGAACAACATTTTTTAATAAAGAAGTACGGTGGCTGCCAATAACAATGAAATATAAATTCATGGGTGTGACGTTTTTCGTGGGGGTCGACGTCGGTCGTGGGGTGACGTTGGTCGTGGGGGTGACGTTGGTCGTTGGGGCGATGTCGGTCGTGGGGCGACGTCGGTCGTGGGGGCGACGTCGGTCGTGGGGGCAACGTCGGTCGTAGGGGTGACGCCGTTCGTGGGGTCGACGCCGGTCGTGGGGGCGACGCCGGTCGTGGGGGCGACATCAGTCGTGGGGATGACATTTGTCGTGGGGGAAAATGCATATTGGGGTGTGCAAGATGCAATATTAGAATATTTTGGGTGCAATTTGCCAAAACGGGCATATTAGGGGTGGATTTTGCCAAAAAGTCAATTAATTTCATGTAACTTATTATATTTTTAAAATAAAATGGATAAAAGAATTTTACCCGGCTTAAGTTGACTGTAAGTTAGAGAAATGTATGAACATCAAGAAATGACTTTTTTTAGAAACAATCACTCACAACATTTAAGAAATGAGACACAAACTTAACAATATGATAATTTTTCAAAAACTTCAGATCATTAAAATAATAATTAGTGATAGATTTTCAATGAATACCTTTGAAATTGGATTGCAAAATACCATCTTGCCGCCTGACACATTGGTAATAAGAACTTTTATAAATAAAACATTTTAACTCAATGCTAATAACGATAAACAACAAAACATTGTGTGGGTGCTGTTGACCCAACCTTCTCTCTGTTGCAGCTTCTTCGAGAGCGGCGACGCCTTTGTCTCTATCATCGTCGGCAGAAGCGGCGTTGTATCCACCATCGGGGCTCCTCCCCAACAACCCCGGTAATGAAGTTCCCTGTCGACGAAGGTAGAGTTGTGTAGGAGGCTCTGCGTAGGACTGCCGAGGAGGAGGCTTTGCCGAGAGGAGGCTCTGCAAATGTGTTTTTGAAATGAATTTTCAAGAGCATACATGCAGCGGGTAGCTGTATTGAAGCAGCTGGGGGTTGCTTGTAGAAGAAGTTTTTGGGGAGCATAATTTGGATTTGAAATAAAACAAAACTTGATTTGAAATAAAGTAAAATCAGATTTGAATTAAAGCAAAAACTGATTTGGAAAAAAGATTTCGTTGGTGGGAAAATCTCTGATGGCAAACCAAAATGACCAAAAAACCAAATAATCTAACTTAAGAATTATATTTTTAGGGGTATTTCGGGTAGCATCAATGTTACACCATCCACCTTTTGTCTTTGCTTATGTATAAAGATATAGACACACACACACACACACACATGTATATATATATATACAAATACTTGTGATGTATTCATGAAATATATGAAAAATTAATAAATTTTTTTTTCTCTCTCTCTTATGTCACAATTCTCTGCATTGTATCAGAGCCACCGTGTCCTCAAAATTCGAGTAGGCCTGAGTTTCTATCCCATCTCTGCGGTCAGCCTTATTTCTAACCGCAAATCTCCTTTGAGACTTTGCTCCTGTCGCTCTCTCTGAGCTTCTCTTCCCTGTTTTTTAATAAGGCATTCCATGCTGCCAGCATGGCCCCACCTGATGAGCGGTGCTTGCCCAATTTGAGGGGAATATTGGTTTATATATTATTTTTTCCACATTTTATCTTGTAACCCATCTATACATTAGAATCTGCTCCACTATCATTATAATTTCTGTTTTCTCCTTTCTTTCCATGTTATGGTTATTTGCTTGTTCTTGAAAGTGTCTGGTACATATAACTGCAGAACTGCAAATGGGCAATCGCCAGTTACATTTGCAATAGCAGCAAAAGAAACAGAAGATGTTCAGGTTTCCGAGTGCCCATACTTCGTGATATCGGGGAAATCTGCTGCCTTCACTGCAAAAGACATGTGGCATGCAATCAGAGAGGTGTGTTTATCAAAAGATTTTTTCATACATCTCAATGACATAAATACTTTACTATAATCAGGAGTGAATGACATATAATACATGTGACTTATGCGCTGTAATTTTTCTTTTTCCTGTTGAGAACGTCTGTTTTTTTCTGATTCTCATTACATTTCTTTTTTTTCAATCTTGTTTTTACCATTTGTCAAATTGGTTAGTAAATTTTTTGGAAAACTCCTTTTTCCCCAGATGTAAGGAGCTTATTTATGCAGTTCAACAGTTCTCAAAATCTTGCATGTTATAATCCTACTTCAAATCAAAATTTCTCAAAAATTTATGGTAGAGGGGAGATAGGAGAGAGATAGGGGGAGAGATGGAGAAGAGAAAGTGGTGCTGAAGGATAAAATGGGAATACACTATTTTTGTGTAATTTCATTACACTAGAGGGATTTTTCCTTTTTTTCAAAAAGGTTATTCTATATTATGTGTGGGCTTATGTCCAGATTTGAAAAAAACAACACATGAGAGCTGATATAGGGAGCATGCATAGGGTGGGCCCTATGACAAGGGGATGGGAATATAAAAAGAATGGAGGGTATCAAATGGTAAACCGGATAAATGATGATGAGTAGTATTGAATGAGTAGTGGAGAGTGTAGGAGGTGTAGTATGGATCGATGCCGAAACCGTCCAACAATCAGGATTCTGTGTTGTATGTTTCAATTGGTTATAAGGAGGCTAGAAGATATAATATGTATGCCTACATACTGTCGTGAGGCAGATCAAACCGCACTCTAATTATGTTAACCACAGTCGTAAGCCATAGTTAATATATTTTGTGGTATACCTGATGGCAAGAAACGCTATACTCCCCCTCTTGACCATTTGGGTTCGAAATGATATGGATCCAGTGATAGTTACTTTCCTTTGAATTATTTTTTTATTGTGTTCCGGAAGAGAGGTTGCTTCATGCATTTGTATCGGTCCATGTTCTTCGCAACATTTAGATAAAGCTCTAGCTACCCTGTTTATCCTTCTGTTTGTGATGGTGAAACGGTATGTACCTCCATGCATTGCCAATTTGGCGTGGCTGAAAAGGTGCAGCCCACCAATTTACACCTTCTGCCCAGGTCCAAAAACCATAGTGTAGGATGATATTCTGTTTCTAACCACCATTTTGATATACTTATATTCTTAGCTATTTTATTGCTTCCAAGATGGCTGCGAGATAAGCCGAGCTAGCTCCCATGTTAGTTAGCTCGCCGCCTTTGGCCCAGATGCATTGGCCATGATGATTCCTAATGATGGTTGTCATTAGATTAGAGGCCACAAATATATAGATTTGAGTTCATCTTACTGTGGAGGCCACCAACAGCCCTCAAGATTCTGTGTTGGGTTTCCAGTTTATGTGTGGCTATTAGTGGATTTTGGTGGTTGGATGCCCATAGCTTAGTTTGATATAGCAGCTCTACCATTTTATCAATCTGCAATTTGATTTTGAAGGGGGAGTTCACCATTTGTTATGCTTCTTGTCATTCCGGGCTACCCATAGAAACCAAAAAACTAGCTTCGGAGTGACCACTCGGATATGACCCGGGCCAACATGTTGGGCTGAATTTTGATAAGATGTTGCAAGAAGAAGAGAGATCTAGGGGGAGATTTAGAGGGAAAAGAAGAGGAATTAGGGTTAGGGAGAGAGGAAGAGGAAATACCTTGGAATAATAGTTCATGCCATCCAAAGGGAGCCCCGGGTTTATTAATACCTGGGGCTCAAGGGGGCCGGCCGGCCCCCCCACTTGGGGACTGAACCGGGTCGGTTCAGTCCCCCCTTGGCGCCTTCATAGGTTGGGGGCTGAACCGGATGGTTCAGCCCCGTTGTTTGGCCTCCGTTCTTTTGGCCGCCGAGTGTACGTCTGCCCTTGAAACTGTAGCGGATGTGGCGGCATAACATTCCCTCCCCCTTCAAGCACCAACTTGTCCTCAAGTGGGAAATCCGGAAACGCCTCGCGAAAGTCCAAGAAGTCAACCCAAGAATTATGTTCGGCGGTCATGTGCGCCCATTGGACGAGTAGCTCGAGCCGGTACTCGGCACCCCGCCGCTTCCATTTGGTCAACAGAATCGCCTCAGGTAAAGGCCGCAATTCGCCGCCGCTAGTAGCCTCTGGAAGAGTAGGGCAGGTTGGAGTGGAGTTCCCGAGCTTCTTCTTCAGCAAAGATACATGGAACGTTGGATGGATGCGAGAACCCTCCGGAAGAGCAAGAGTATAAGCCACGGGCCCCACCCGGCGGAGGATGCGGAACGGGCCATAATATTTCGGTGCCAGCTTCTGGTTGGTCCGCCGAGAGACCGATAATTGCCGATATGGTTGGAGTTAAGGAAGACCTCATCGCCCACCGCAAACTCCCGCTCGGTACGATGTTTGTCGGCCTGAATCTTCATGCGATCTTGGGCGATGCGTAAATTCTCCCGGAGTAGCGATAAAGTCCGGTCGCGATCCTGTAACATCCGGTCGACCGCGGGCAGAGCGGTGCTGGCTGGCTCATAAGAACTCAAAGTAGGCGGGGGGCGGCCGTAGACCACCTCAAACGGAGTGAGCTTGCTGGCCGTATGGAAAGAAGTATTGTAGCAGTACTCCGCCCAATGGAGCCACCGAGTCCAGGAGCGTGGCTCATCCATGACAAAACACCGCAAATAAGTTTCAACCCCACGGTTGAGGACCTCCGTCTGCCCGTCTGTCTGCGGGTGATGGGCCGTGCTCATGCAGGAGGGAAGTCCCCTGTAGCCGAAACAGCTCCCGCCAAAAATTGCCCACAAAGACGGGGTCTCTGTCTGAGATGATAGCGCTAGGAATTCCGTGAAGTCTCACAATCTCCTTGGTAAAAACATCAGCAACTGTTGCTCCTGTGTACGGATGGCTCATAGCGATGAAGTGCCCGTATTTGGACAACTTGTCAACCACGACCAAGATGACGGATTTGCCCTGAGATTTGGGCAGACCGTCAATGAAGTCCATAGAGACAGTGTCCCAAATCTGACGGGGGATCTCCAACGGTGTCAGTAGCCCGGCGGGAGAGGTAGTCTCGTACTTCTGTCGCTGGCAGACCTCGCATTCACGTACAAACCGCTGAACATCTCGTCGCAGCCCTTTCCAAAAAACATTCGCCCTGACCCGTTGTAAAGTACGCAGGATGCCGGCGTGTCCGCCGGTGGGTGAGGCGTGAAACTCCTGCATCATGACCGTCCGCCAGGCCGACGTGGCAGGGAGGACTAGCCGGCCCTGATGGTAAAGTCGGTCTCCCTGCAAGTGATAGCCGGTCTCAGTAGGCTCCCCCTGTCGCAGTGCTTCAACGATGGCTCGCAGGTCCGGATCATGCTGAACTTCTGCCTGTATCTCGTCCAGTGACTCAATCACGGGTCCTGAAATATGGGACAAGGAACTCTCTGGTAGGCGGGAGAGTGCATCAGCCACCACATTTTCCTTCCCCTGCTTATACACAATCTCATAATCGTATCCTAGCAGCTTTGTCAGCCACTTCTGCTGCAACGGTGAGGCTAATCTCTGCTCCAGAAAATGTTTCAGGCTCTGGTGATCTGTACGGATCTGGAAGTGTCGTCCCAAAAGATAAGGCCGCCACAAGGCGACCACATGCAGGATGGCTAACATTTCCTTCTCATACGTCGAAAGACCCAATGTCCGGGGTGCCAATGCCTTGCTGAAGTAGGCCAAGGGTCGGCCCTCCTGTATCAACACAGCTCCAATACCGACCCCCGAAGCATCGGCCTCCACTACGAACGTCTTAGAGAAATCTGGAAGCGCCAGAACCGGGGTAGTAGTCATAGCCGCCTTCAGAGACTGGAAGGCGACCTCTGCCTCTGGACTCCAGTGAAAAGCGTCTTTCTGCATCAGCTGAGTGAGGGGGCGGGCTATCTTGCCATAGTCCTTCACGAACCGCCGATAGTACCCCGTCAGCCCGAGGAAACCCCTCAAAGCTCGGATCGTCGTGGGAGGTGGCCAATCTACCATGCTCGCGATCTTCTTTGGGTCAGCTTGTACCCCGTGTGCTGACACCAGGTGTCCCAAGTACTCAACCTCCGGCTGTCCAAATGAACACTTGGACCGCTTGGCGTACAGCTTGTGATCTCGCAATATGGTGAGGACGGTGCGGACATGCTCCAAGTGATCCTCCCAACTCCTGCTATAGATAAGTATATCGTCAAAGAAAACTAGCACATACCTTCGAAGAAGAGGGCGGAATATCTCATTCATGACTGCCTGGAAGGTCGAGGGTGCGTTGGCCAACCCAAATGGCATCACCAAGAACTCGTAGTGACCATCGTGGGTACGGAAGGCCGTCTTGTGGACGTCTTCCTCCTTCATGCGAATTTGATGGTAACCGGACCGGAGATCCAATTTGGTGAATAAGTGTGCTCCGTGTAGCTCATCCAGCAACTCCTCGATCATTGGAATGAGAAATTTGTCCTTGGTGGTGGAACTGTTAAGGCCCCGGTAATCCACGCAAAATCTCCACGAACCGTCTTTCTTCTTCACCAGTATGATCGGGGAGGAGAAAGCACTAGTACTGGGACGTATAATACCGGAAGTCAGCATCTCGCGCACGCTGCGCTCAATCTCAATCTTCTGAATATGAGGATAGCGGTAAGGCCGGATGTTGGTGGGGTCCGTCCCAACTTTCAACTGGATCTGATGGTCCCGAAAGCGGGACGGTGGAAGGGAGCATGGCTCCTGGAAAACATCATCGTACTGTCCCAAAAGTGCTTGTATCTTCTCTGGCTCCGCGCTAGCCTCCGAGTCCATGGGTGTCACCCCCAGAATCATGGCTACTGTCCCGCCTTGCTCCTCCAGTCTCTGCAAACCCCTGAATGAGACCTCCTTGAGTGGAGATGTCCTGATGCCTTGCAAACAGTGGTCCTTGCCCTGCTGAGTAAACTCCAACGTCATCCTGTCCCAATCCGTGGTCACCCGCCGCAACTGTCGGAGCCACTGCACTCCCAAGAGCATATCCGAGCCTCGAATGGGTAGAAGGTAGACGTCAGTGTGGCAGATGTACCCCGGCATCCGCAGCTCGGCCCCCTTCAGGACTCCTTCGCATCGTAACTTGCTCCCATCTGCAACCATGACCTGGAAGGCGGCCTCCCGATCAATCGAAATTCCTGTCTTGAGAGCCACCTCAGGGTCAATGAAATTGTGGGTGCTCCCACTATCAACTAGTATAGTCACCCGCTCCTGGCCAATTGCCCCTGCGATCCGTAAAGTGAGGGGAGCTGTGCACCCTGCCATCGCCTGAAGAGATATTCCAAACTCCGTAAGATCCAGATCATCCTCAACTGAGTCGCCAGTAGTGTCTTCTTCGCCGTCCTCGTTCCGTAGCATGAAGACTTGGACCTTCTGACACCGATGCCCTGGAACGAATTTCTCATCACACTTGAAGCACAGCCCCTTGTCCTTTCTGGCCTGCAGCTCCTGCCACGACAACTTCGTCACAGTGGGACGGCCCCCGGCCGGTGATTCCTTCCTGGTTACGTCTGTCACTGTGGGTGCCCGTCCTGTCGTTCGAGTCCTCTGCCGATTGTACCGCTCCTCCTGTATCCTGGCCAGGCTGATGGCATGACTCAGACTGCGTGACATGTACGCGTGGACCTCGTCTCTCAAATGGTCCTTCAGCCCGGATACGAAACAGCTCAGCATTGTCCTCTCTTCTCAATTGACCCGATTGGCCAACCGTTCGAATTCTGTCCGGTACTCTGTGACTGATCCTTTCTGCCGTAGCTTCTGTAACATAGCCTCCACATCTTCATACTCTAAAGGCCCGAAACGAGCCGAGAAGGACTCCACAAACTCCTCCCACGGTGCGTAATTGCGTCCCCTCAGGAACCACTTGGTCCACTGGAAGGCGTCCTCCTCCAGGTGGAAAGACGCCAACTGGACCCACTGCCCCTCCGAAATCTCCTGATACTTGAAGAAAAGCTCAGCTTTCTGGATCCACTCTAGGGCGTCGCCGCCCTTGAATTTAGGGAAGTTCATACGCGTCAATTTGGGCTGCATGTATGGCCGGGGTTCTGCATGTGCTGGTTGGTAAGGTTGTGCTGGGGCCGCTGCGGGCCCAGGTCGCCCCCGGTCCATGCCGTAGCCTCCTTGCTGCCCTCCACCCCATGGGTTGCCATTTCCGTAGTCCGCTGGTCCTCCGAAGAGCGGAGGTATCGGTAGGATGCCCGCCACTCCTCCGATTGGAACCGCATTCGCTCCTGTTGGTCGAAAAGGGGCCACTCCTTGCCCCGGACCCCGCCAAGAGGGACCAGCCTGCATCCCGGGCCCGTTCCAGGCGTTCTGGGCGCCGATCGACCCGTACGGGGCCGCTGAGCCTTCCGGCGGTCTCCAGCCGCTGGGGCGGCGGTAGCCGGCCTCCGTCGGCCCTCCGGTGCCCCCCCAGGTCCCCCGTACCCCTCCGGAGCCGATCCCGCCGCACGGGAGGCGTACGCGCCGATTCGCGCGGTTTCGGCTTCCGCCGATCCCGCGATCGAGAGACCGGCCCCCGTATGCCCCGATCCGGCCCCCTGCTGCATTCCGCCTCCGATTCCAGTGCCTTCGGCGCCAGTGGTTGGTATGACGCCTCCATTTCCGATCCTTCCACCGCAGGATTTTTTCCCTTCAGATTTTGTGCAAGTAGGGCTTTGATCTCCTCCATGCTCGCATCCAAGCGATCCTCTAGGTTTTTTTGAGAGGATTTCACTTGTTCTTCGAGCGCCGTCATCGTGTCCGACAACCCAACATAGTTCTCCTCGAGGGATGCGAGTCGCGCGGTTTCCGCTTCGGAGCGAGTCACCATCGTCGCAGGATGTTGCTCTGATACCAAATGATAAGATGTTGCAAGAAGAAGAGAGATCTAGGGGGAGATTTAGAGGGAAAAGAAGAGGAATTAGGGTTAGGGAGAGAGGAAGAGGAAATACCTTGGAATAATAGTTCATGCCATCCAAAGGGAGCTCCGGGTTTATTAATACCTGGGGCTCAAGGGGGCCGGCCGGCCCCCCCACTTGGGGACTGAACCGGGTCGGTTCAGTCCCCCCTTGGCGCCTTCATAGGTTGGGGGCTGAACCGGATGGTTCAGCCCCGTTGTTTGGCCTCCGTTCTTTTGGCCGCCGAGTGTACGTCTGCCCTTGAAACTGTAGCGGATGTGGCGGCATAACAAATTTATCCATAGTAGTAGCCTTTGTTCAATTTTTTTTCCTTTTATAATAATATAGGTTTGGAAAATTGCTAGCCATTTTCTATCGATAATGTCGTTTTCCCTTCCTAATTCCTCCTTTGCAAAGTAATTCTCTTAGTGACTAGTATTTTTTTTTGTTTTGCATATCCATGCCATCTTGTATCTAAGAAAATGGGTAACAACACAGTTGGTGGGCTTGGCTAGCGATTTTAGTGTTCTCTTTCCTATCATTGGGAATGAGGTCCTATTTGTTTTGTGCATAGTTGTGGGGCCTTATTACCCCAAAACACACCTAAGTGTTTGAATTTTCAAAATTTTTATTTCCCCATCCTTACAGAACACTTTTTCCTCCTTTCCTTGATAACTCAAAGAGCTTACTACTTGTCAACTTCATCCTTCCTATGATAGCTACATTTTTTTCTCTTTATTCCTGTATCATTCCATTTTTTCTTTGTAGATTGTCCGTAATATAAATATAAGTTAAACATATCTTTTTTAAGATAACTGAGTTGACTTAATGGCCAATGTAAAGGCCCAATGTAATGACCTTCTTATATTCTTTGGATTGGATATAATATGTTTGTTCTATTTCTCAAGTTGTATTAGAGCTAGGCAATTTTTTACCTGCTTCATTTTTTTCCTTGGGTAACGAGGATTGTCGCCGCACTCTTAATTCTTTTACGGTGCTTGATCGTTCTATGCATTTCAATGTATAATTACTATGGCTTATGTTCGCGACTCTTATTTTTGCTTATATCTTCACCTTGCGCCGCCACAGAAAGGTAATAATAGGCAATAGCTATGGGCATTGTAGTCTTTGTGACGAACTAAATATAGCGCGCAACATTTTATAAATTTTTAATAAATAGTTGTTTTACAATTCCCGATGATGATAAAATAATGGCAGTACGATTTTACGAGAATATTTCATTTTTTTTGTTACTTTGAGTTTGGTAATTTGGAGGGTGGACTTAAGTTTTAGCTTGAGTTAATATGGATTATGATGAGTTTGGGTTGCCCTTTTGTGTACGGGCTTTCTTGGGCTTGTTGCCTTGATGGGCTGGCTGCCTTTGTTGGTTTAAGTGGGCTGAATGAGATGTGCTGCCTTTGCTGTTTTGGTGGCAGCTTGAATATTTTTTGTGATATACTTTGACACTTGGCAAAATTACTTTGACACTTGGCAAAACTACTTTGACACTTGGCTGAACTATTATGACACTTGGAGTTAGTTATTTCAATTTGGTTTCTTGCCTCTTCACCTCTTATAAACAGCTATAAATAGTGGTGGAATCCCTCTTCTTCTCCTCCAGCTCTATACTCTCCTCTCCCTCTCCCTGCTACCCAAACTGCTACTGTCCTCTTGCACCACTGCTGCTGTCCTCTTGCACCACCTGCTGTCCTGCTGCTCTTCCCTGCTGCCCGAACTGCTCTCTGCTGTCTGGACTGCTGTCCTGCTGCCCGAATTGCTGCCACTACTGTCTTGAGCTGCTGCTGCCCCCTAACTGCTGCTCCCGAGCTCCTTGTCTAGCTGAGCAGTGCCTTTCTCCTCTCCCTTCTTGCTGTTAGAAATTTCTGCTCCCTTCCCCTTGGCTGATATGAGTTTAATTTTGGGCTGTTTACGCGCAGATTTTGGGGCTGTTTTAGTGGCTGTTTTGTGGTCATTTTTTACAAATTGAGCTACTTTTTGCCGCTGGTTGTGCTGATTAATTGCTGGACAGCAAGTTAAGAGGACGGAAAGTCCATTTGGGGGCTGGTTTGACCCATTCGAGTTATTTTATGGCTGTCCAGCACTAGTTGAGGGCTGATTTTGTGATTTTAAACGTCCTTCTTCTCGTACTTTTACGGTTTATCGATTTCGACTTTCCAAATTTGTTAGTAAACCATAATTATCCTTACATATTATACTATGAGTAAAACGAGACGCAACCCGAACTTATTTCAGTGGTTTCCAAAACTAAGACAAACAAGGATGACGTCCCGCGATAGTCATGACAATAATACAGCAAAGGATAAGGGTAAAGGCAAAACATTGGTGAGTATTCTATCTCGTGGAATTTACATATTCAAGTAATTTCGATAACTCTCATTTTTTTTATATATACTGTCTGTGCAATTAAGTTACAAATGATGAAATCGCTAATCGAATGTGGGCAAGGGAAAAACTGATAGCGATGCATATATATATTCTGAGGGGAATGTTTTATAAATAACAAATCATCTTAAAAAGCTGGCATGGGGAAATACGAGGGCTTCGAATCCGGTGACGTGGAGGCATCCACTAAGGATTCACCAGTAGGGGTGAGCCTACATTTACGCCCTTCGGGGGTGTGGTCAATTCAAGATTTGCATTACCTAAGTATTTCCCAGTAAATGTAACCTAAAAAGAGGGGATTTCAAGAAAATGAGATATATATATATTTCTGCATTTCCTGTTGCATGTATGCATATTGATATAAATCCTTGTTGCATGTATTAAGTTTCACGAGATGTTGTCTCACATAGTCATTTACATGACTAACCCATCGTGGATTTGTTGTTTTTAGGTAACTGGTACCCCACCAATTGTGCCACAAAGGCCGACGCCTGCAGAATTAGCTCAGGTATGGATCAATGTCTACAAGGCACTTGAAGAAGGATCCGAAAGCCACCTTCGAGATTGTACAGAAAATCATTGTGTTTTTTTTGAACGTTTCGGCAGTCTGTAAATTGTATCTATAATTTCAATAAAGTTGTTCAGTTTCGTTACTGTGATCTCTTATTGGACTCAATGCCGATCATTATGCGAAGCCCGGAAAAAGGGCCTTCACAAATGGTATCAGAGGGAGGTTTTCAATAAGTATGATCGTAGGCAGTACGAAGACATAACACAAAAATTACGATGTAATGTAATTAAATAAATTTTTGTCTATAGGAACCCGTTCGAGTTTATTCGAGTCGCCGTAGTCAACGCGGTCGGGAGAATCAAACGGATCACGAACATCAAGAGGTCACCAGGTCGGAAGAAAGTGACAATGGACATCAACCAAGGAACCCTTCCGGATTTGTACTAGCAATAACCGAAGCTCTTAAGCTGGTATTCCTAACATTAGCAACACTTGTACCCCCAGTACCACAAGTAGACCCTAACCCTCAACAATCTCGCCAACAACAAATGAACCCTCCTCTTAATCCTCCTTCCAATGTGGTTGCCCCTACACCCTATCATCGACAAATGGATTATGACCTTAAACAATTTTTGGACTTAAAACCACCAACGTTCGTCGGAGGATTGTCTCCATTAGAAACTGAAGACTGGATACTTCGCATCGAAACTATATTCCAAGTCATGCGTTGTCCGGAGGATTGAAAAGTCGAGCTCGCATCATTTTTACTAGAAGGTGCAGCCAAATGTTGGTGGAACAATATCGTGGCTACAAAATTTGCCAGACGTCAACAAGTAACATGGACAAATTTTTTGCGTGAATTCACAAACTGGTTTGTGCCACGGTGTGAGAAGAGAGTCCTGCACGATCAATTTCTGCGATTAATTCAGGGAACAAAATCGATATTGTAGTACCGAGGCAGAATTTTCTAAACTCGCATATTACGCCGATTCTCTCGTAACGACGGAAGAAGATCGTTGTCGACAATTTCAGCAGGGACTACAGGACGATATCCGTAATTTGCTAGTGCCCCTGGATATTCTCGAATACAGAAAGTTAGTCGAACGAGCGAGACTGGTGGAAATTGACCAAAGCAAATCGCAGAAGTCTCGCGATGGTGGGAAAAGAAAAGTAACTGAAACTCCAATCCAAAACGAAGTACAAGGCAGCCGAGATACAAAGACATTACAAGTTGCTCCGTCAACCAGTAATACAACTCAACTAACCGCGACAAAGTGTGTGAAGTGTGGTCGTTTTCATCGAGGAGAGTGTTTGCTTGGTGCTTGTTACTATTGCCGTCAACCAGGGCACACAAAGAAGAATTGTCCAAAACTCTTGAACAAAGCCTCTAGTACGCAAGGACCTCCACTTCTGGTGCCACCTCAACTATATCAAATGTATGCCGAGTCTCTAGCATCGACACCTGCACGGGCACCTGCACCTTTAGGTACTTCCGCTCCTGTTCAGACTCCAGCTCCTCCCGAAGTACCAGAAGAACGAATGATTATGCCCCGAGCCTTTAATTTAGAACCTTATCGCAAGAAATAGCTTTATTTTGGTTTATTTGCATATGGTTATGTTTTCGAGCACGAAAACTCCTTTTAAGGATGGATGAATTGTGACGAACTAAATATAGCGCGCAACATTTTATAAATTTTTAATAAATAGTTGTTTTACAATCCCCGATGATGATAAAATAATGGCAGTACAATTTTACGAGACTATCTCATTTTTTTGGTTACTTTGAGTTTGGTAATTTGGAGGGTGGACTTAAGTTTTAGCTTGAGTAAATATGGATTATGATGAGTTTGGGTTGCCCTTTTGTGTACGGGCTTTCTTGGGCTTGTTGCCTTGATGGGTTGGCTGCCTTTGTTGGTTTAAGTGGGCTGAATGAGATGTGCTGCCTTTGCTGTTTTGGTGGCAGCTGGAATATTTTTTGTGATATACTTTGACACTTGGCAAAATTACTTTGACACTTTGCAAAACTACTTTGACACTTGGCTGAACTATTATGACACTTGGAGTTAGCTATTTCAATTTGGTTTCTTGCCTCTTCACCTCTTATAAACAACTATAAATAGTGGTGGAATCCCTCTTCTTCTCCTCGAGCTCTATACTCTCCTCTCCCTCTCCCTGCTGCCCAAACTGCTGCTGTCCTCCTGCACCACTGCTGCTGTCCTCTTGCACCACTGCTGCTGTCCTGCTGCCCCGAGCTGCTGCTCTTCCCTGCTGCCCGAACTGCTCTCTGTTGTCTGGACTGTTGTCCTGCTGCCCGAATTGCTGCCACTACTGTCTTGAGCTGCTGCTGCCCCCTAACTGCTGCTCCTGAGCTCCTTGTCTAGCTGGGCAGTGCCCTTTCTCCTCTCCCTTCTTGCTGTAAGAAATTTCTGCTTCCTTCCCCTTGGCTGATATGGGTTTAATTTTGGGCTGTTTACGCGCAGATTTTGGGGCTGTTTTAGTGGCTGTTTTGTGGTCATTTTATACAAATTTTGAGCTACTTTTTGCCGCTGGTTGTGCTGATTAATTGCTGGACAGCAAGTTAAGAGGACGGAAAGTCCATTTGGGTGCTGGTTTGGCCCATTCGAGTTATTTTATGGCTGTCCAGCACTAGTTGAGAGCTGATTTTGTGATTTTAAACGTCCTTCTTCTCGTACTTTTACGGTTTATCGATTTCGACTTTCCAAATTTGTTAGTAAACCATAATTATCCTTACATATTATACTATGAGTAAAACGAGACGCAACCCGAACTTATTTCAGTGGTTTCCAAAACTAAGACAAACAAGGATGACGTCCCGCGATAGTCATGACAATAATACAGCAAAGGATAAGGGTAAAGGGAAAGCATTGGTGAGTATTCTATCTCGTGGAATTTACATATTCAAGTAATTTCGATAACTCTCATTTTTTGTATATATACTGTCTGTGTAATTAAGTTACAAATGATGAAATCGCTAATCGAATGTGCGCAAGGGAAAAACTGATAGCGATGCATATATATATTCTGAGGGGAATGTTTTATAAATAACAAATCATCTTAAAAAGCTGGCATGGGGAAATACGAGGGCTTCGAATCCGGTGACGTGGAGGCATCCACTAAGGATTCACCAGTAGGGGTGAGCCTACATTTACGCCCTTCGGGGGTGTGGTCAATTCAAGATTTGCATTACCTAAGTATTTCCCAGTAAATGTAACCTAAAAAGAGGGGATTTCAAGAAAATGAGATATATATATATTTACCTGCATTTCCTGTTGCATGTATGCATATTGATATAAATCCTTGTTGCATGTATTAAGTTTCACGAGATGTTGTCTCACATAGTCATTTACATGACTAACCCATCGTGGATTTGTTGTTTTTAGGTAACTGGTACCCCACCAATTGTGCCACAAAGGCCGACGCCTGCAGAATTAGCTCAGGTATGGATCAATGTCTACAAGGCACTTGAAGAAGGATCCGAAAGCCACCTTCGAGATTGTACAGAAAATCATTGTGTTTTTTTTGAACGTTTCGGCAGTCTGTAAATTGTATCTATAATTTCAATAAAGTTGTATATATTTCGTTACTTTGATCTCTTATTGAACTCAATGCCGATCATTATGCGAAGCTCGAAAAAAGGGCCTTCACAGTCTTCGCCATCCCATTCATCATTCTGGTACTCATACTACGAAAACCAACTTTTGTAGACTCCCTTACGATGGTTTTCTAGAACTTGATGCTCAGTGACGTCTAGTACGCTCTCAAGCAAATATTTCACTGCTAACTTCGTGATCTCAGGTACTCCAAGCGCATAAACAGCTTCCTCTATCCAATCTTAGTGGATCATCGATTCTGGTGCGACTGATCACAGGGGGGGGGTCAGTTTTACTTCATACATACCACTCTTGGTTCGTGATAAATTTATCACCGCCAATGGCTAATTTTCTTCTAATGCTGGTAGGAGGACCGTCTTATGTTCCGTGTCATGCCCCTCACATCTGTTTTACATGTTCCTACGTTTTCTCAAAATTTAATATCTATTTGTCGCTTGACCATATCCTTAAATTTCTCAGTAACATTTCTACCCGATGGTTGTGTTTTCAGGATCTGGAAACGAGGCAACGCATTGGCAGTGGTAGAAACTACGTGGTCTTGTACATTCTTGAACCATCAAGATCATCAATCTCTCTCTAGTACTCTAACTCTCTCCTATGCGGATGTACAATGCTGGCATCAATGTCTCAAACATCCATCCGCTAGTTATCTTCTCAAAATGTTTTCTATGTTTACCAGCTTAATGAGCAAATTTGTTTGTGATGTTTATGAACTCTCTAAGCATGTACGACATTATCCGACTCATTTTTATTCTCTTTGTATATTTTCTTTTGATTTAATTCAAGCAAATGTTTTGGGACCATCTCCTATATCTCTTTATCTAGTCACCGTTCGTTTGTGACATTTATTGAATGTTTTCCTCATACTAATTGAGTTTACTTCTTAAAACAAATGAGTGACATTCTTGAGTGCCTTACACTCATTCACAAAATGGTGTCATGCAGTTTGGTACTTCGCTATGATGAGGAGAGGGTGGGGGGACGATGTTCTTGGTGTGTTTGGGACATACGTTGTTAGTCATAGTATCCTCTATCAAATCACATGTGTCTGTACCTCCACCCAAATAATGTTGCTGAAACGAGAACAAACAGCTCGAGGTCAATTGACCCCCTTCTTTTTATCATGAATCTTCCCAAGCCTTCTTGGGGTGAAGTTGTCCTCACTTCAACTTACCTCGTTAATCACCTCTTGTCCAGTACTCTGCATATGTCTCTCTTATCTCTCATTTATCCTCCAATTGTGTTATACATGCATCTTGTAATATCCAAAAATTTATTACTTCATAATGTTTATTTTGGGTTCGGACCATGATTAATTATGTTGGTTCCACCATCTGATCGAGGTATATATGCCTCGCCACCCCAAGTTTCATGAATTAATTATTAAATTAAATATTTCTATCAGTAGGATATTTTACTAGACTTATTTCACCCAGAGTTAGGGATTCACAAGAACTTTTCTTTATCATATAATAATTTTCTAGTTGATAGTGACATACTTGAAATTATAGGGTAACCTAATTCTATTTACCTTATATAAAGAGAATTGATACATAGTTGTTTCACACCACTCTTCCCCATGCCCATTGTAACTGACATCTCTCACTAAAAGGTTTTTTAACAACATCATAGTCCTTCCATCTAATGGAGCATAGTCGTTACTCCTTTCGATGGGAGCTCGCGTAAGAGAGCCTTTCTTTCTTCTCCGGCTTCGACTACAACAGTTCGGCGAAGCCTCCTCATCCGTCACACATGTTAGTCGGTACCTCATCATCGATTTAGTAAGCATTTGATGCCTCTTCTTAATTAGATTTGAGAAATAAGAGAGTTGATTTATTCTTCCACTATTGGGGATATAATAATGAGATCCGAATACAAGTAAAAGTAGCCTGCAGTGTGGGACTAAAACTATTCCACTAAATTAGAAAATACGCCAATACTCCCCCTCAAGATGGCGCGAATAGATCAAGCAAGCCCAGCTTGCCACAGGTAGAGAGGAGTCTGGAAGGCCCAACTGCCTTGGTGAAGGCATCTGCAATCTGCTCTGCGGAGGGAACATAGGACGCTTCAAGAGTCTCTGAACGGATGTGCTCCCTGAGAAATTGGATATCAGCCTCAATATGCTTAGTCCGCTCGTGCAGAACAGAGTCTGAGGATAGCATGAGAGTGGACTGGTTGTCGCAAACAAGTGACGAGGAATCAAAAGGTGGAAAGCCAAGTTCGGTCAAGAGAGTACGCAACCAAAGGAGTTCAGTAGTGCCATGGGCCATAGCCCGGTACTCAGCCTCAACAGACGAGCGGGATACAACACTGCTTCTTGTTTTCCAGGAAATAATATTGTCACCATAGAAAGTGCACATCCCCGAAGTGGATCGTCGATCAGTAATTGTCACGACACGTCTCGACAAAAGTCAGAGTGCGCATCGGGCGGGCCGTGATGCCACGGGCATGGGCGGAAAGAAATCCATGCCTGCTAAGACGGATGCAGAGAAAACTAAAAATAGTTTTAAAGTGGTTACTGTTAAGTAAAAACGATTTGATTTTTGTTATGCGGTTCAGAGTTTTAAATGCATATATACTTTGTAAAATTCATGTTTTACAGGTCACTACTATAGTTTTCACGCAATTATGATTCAAAGGAGGGTGCACATGCATTAACATCAAATTCTAGTACATAGTATTTAATAGCCTAACAGTTGTCCATGTATTACTGTTCAAAATTATCACATAAAGAAAACATCTGACAGTGAAAGAAATGAATCAAAAACATCAAACCTGACACGACTAGAAGATCAATTATCGGAAAGCAGAAGCTTGATGTAGACCGGGCTCAGAAAGCTGTCAGCGTTGACACGAAAGTTAAGACAATTCCAAAATACAAAGGAAAAGCCTCAGAACATTGAAATAAACAGGTGAGCAAAGTAAATGTACAAAACAGTAAGTGAAGTAGAAAAGTATGAGCACCAGTTTTCCATAAATCAATACTATTCGAAACGAGCAAATAAAAGAGCTAAATAGAACAAGTTAGTTTAATAGACTACTCCGGAGAATAACCTAAAATTATTCATGTAATTTGTTGTAAGCCGTGATCGATGAAGGGTGTAGGTGCTATAGCTGGCGCAAATGGCTCACGATCAGATCTATGTGCAAGTATTTTCGAAAAAATAATCCTGTTTGCCGTGACCATATCAGCAGACAGATGCCCAGTTAGACGCTATAATTCAAGGATTTGCTTACAACCACAGATTTGTTTTCGAACTTCATACTTAGGTGATTATTTATCTCATCAAGACCTGATACAAACTTAGCGATTCAGCTTTACACTATTAGAGTTCATGAACGCGTCAAGAGAGTAATTGAGCTACGGAGCAACATTCGCTCGAGTATTAGAACAGACCTAAGAGACCAGACAGACATCAGAAACTAGACGTACATCAGAAATCGGATTCGACGACACATAAGTAACCAAACAGTGAGTTTTGACTATTACGGATTCGAGGGATTAATGTTTCATAATATCAAGGAAATTTATCGAGTAAATTGCAGAGGTAAGTTGACATGTGTTGGATCAGAGATATCGAGTACTCATCTAGGATAAACCAATTCTAGAGCACAGTTATCTTCCAAGAAAAACATGCGTTCACTACCGAGGATGATATAGAAGCACTAGACATATATTTGTTATTCATAATTCGTTACAAGTGTGATCTTTCCATTTCAAATGTGTGTACGGTACGAGCGTGACATAACCCAACCATCTTTAAATCCCTAACCAGGAGCCTTAACAATGATCATTCAAATCTATTAATGCTCGTGCTCAAGCTTACTGTCCTCAAATTGTTCATCAAACGAGATGCAAATCCTCAAATTGAATATCCAATTAATTATGATTCACTAACTCGTCTCCCAATTATTCAAATATCATCATTTACATTAACAACTCGTGTTAATCCTATCGCGTGAACCTCAAACTAGTAACAAGTCTAATAAACGATTCGATGTCTAACTTTATCATACCAAACACGCTATCAAGGGTTGATTCATATAAACATAAGATCAGACAAAACAATTAAGTTCAATGTTTGCAAGAGAGAAATGATCTCTACTTGCCTGAAGGAAGTTGAATCTGGCGGAGGCGGCTGAGCGGCGCAAGCAAGATCAGAAATCCTAATTTGAATCTTTACAAGAACGATGAAAGCGACACAGCAGATTATCACTATGCTAACATACGCAAATATTCGCTACAAAATTGAACCAGGGGCGGCTAAGAGATTTACCTCCCTCAAGAGTGAGGGGAGAAGAGATACCACACAGAAGCGGGGACTTGGCGATGCATGGGTTAGGGGAAACCCTAATTCGGAGAGGACCGCACATGATTCCTACCAACTGAATTGAGGAGCGGCGCCGGAAAACACGAATCTATCACAATTAGGCGATCACAAGGAGACGAAAATCTGAAACACAAGATTAACACAATTTGGAGGCAAATAATTTCCAAGAAAAAATTAGGGAAACTGAAAAGAGAGGGAGATGAGGGAGAATATTACCCACAGAAGAACAAATCCATGCCCAAAATCTGAGTAGAAGGAGGGTTCGAGCAAAACCCTAGGAGGAAAACAAACCCTAGCCACTCTTCTAGCCACATGTCAGCCAAAACAAGAGGAAAGAGGGTTGTTGACGACCTTGTTGAGGAGGGGGGGGGGAAGCTTGATGTTGTCGGCCCGAGGAGTTGATGCCGATCATAGCAAGGGAGAGGCGCTGTTGGGCCTAGCAGAGGAGGAGAGGCCACAAGTGGCTGCCGGCTGGGAGAGAAGGGGGTTGATGCTGAAGTCGGCCTCCAGAAACAGAGAAGAACGCGGAGGGCCTGCTGGCTTCTTGGAGAAGAGCAGAACCCGCCGACCATCACAGGAGAACGAAGCGTATGCCCAAGAGGGGAGGAGTGGAGGAGTCATCGTCAGCCATGGGAGGAAAAAACGCAGGGAGAGGGAGTGGAAGACGGGCTTCCTGCGGCTTTGATTGAGAATGACAGGAGACGGGATCGGGAAGAGCGGGATTGGCATGGCTGAGCGGATCGCTGTTTGCGGAAAACCCTAGCCCGAGCGGTTTCAGAAGAGGGCTGGCTCGTTTAGGTTTATAATTTAGGGGGGCGGGGGTTTAGGTTTTTTTTTTTTTTTATTATTGTAATCATTATTATAACATTGAATCAAAACCGGGTTGTTACATTCTGCCGTACTTAGCAAGTTTCGTCCCGAAACTTTCTGAGAATCTCTGAATGGGGCCAACAACAACGAAGATTCAGACGACATTCATTATAACAAGACTTGCAAATCGAGGCATAGAAGTTAACTAGGAATACAAAGAAACAGAGAGGAGAACCAGCGGAGGAGACCTACCAAGATGAAGAGAAAAGTTACAGATACTTGCAACGCATAACAAATTCAAGTTCATGGGAGAATTCTTCAGACTTATTGGGTTCGGCCAGATACAAAAGATTGGCTTCAAGAAGCACAAAAATGCTTTAATTAGCTCAAAATTGAGCGGCAAGACACGCAAATCCGGGAGCGAAAATATCTTGCACGAAGCGAAGATAGAACATCTACAGGAAAAAGAAACAGAATGACGATTGATTGTCCACAAAAGCGAGTCATCGCAGAGATGGAAGAACACAAATCAACGCTGAAGAAATACAGCAGAGCAAATCACAAGAACAATCTCATTCCTTGCTGACACTAAGGAGCTATCTAGAAGGAGATACAGGAGAACCAGATAAGATTATTAGTCGAGCAGAACAAGTAAACTGAATCCGAATACCGGAAACATAAGACAAGAAATTTTAACATATTTCCTACTGTCAGATACATAAATTATGTAATAATTACAGCATTTTCATTGGACAACTCTAGATAATAATCATGCACGTGCAACAATGAGATCATGTGCGATGTCAAGCAGATAGTAAATCCATGTGTGTACAATCATTATTGTTGTTCTTGACTTTACACTTGTGCAATGAATTATGATATGAATGCAAATGAATGGATGCACATAACATGTTAAGCGCCCATATCACTTAACATGTCATGCATATTAAGACTCTAATGCCAGCGCACTTGAAAATATTAAACCGTCCATACAATTTTATATTTGCAAGCGGTGAATATCTTAGTGGAAGTTTATATGCACAAAAAATTTAAGTTTGCCCATAACTCTTTAACATTCGTGTGCATACTACTCATGCTTATGAGTGTGTGTGTGCGTGTTTCAGCCGTGAACAAAAAAAATGACAAGCTGGTTGAAGGAATGATGCATGCATATTTATTTTTATAATAAAGTTCAAAATATTTAATAATTAAAAAATACTTTTTCTTTTGAAAACAACCTCTCAAACATTTCTAACCTCCCTCTGATACCAACTATCACGACCCATCTCGATAAAAGTCAGAGTGCACATCGGGCGGGCCGTGATGCCACAGACATGGGCGGAAAGGAATCCATGCCTGCTAAGGCGGATGCAGAGAAAACTAAAAATAATTTTAAAGTGGTTACTGTTAGGTAAAAACGATTTGATTTTTGTTATGTGGAAGCTTTCAGAGTTTTAAATGCATATGTACTTTGTAAAATTCATATTTTACAGGCCACTACTATAGTTTTCATGCAATTATGATTCAAAGGAGGGTGCACATGCATTAACATCAAATTCTAGTACATAGTATTTAATAGCCTAGCAGTTGTCCATGCATTACTGTTCAAAATTATCACATAAAAAAACATCTGACAGTGAAAGAAATGAATCAAAAAAATCAAACCTGACACGATTAGAAGATCAATCATCGGAAAGCAGAAGTTTGATGTAGACCGGGCTCAGAAAGCTGTCAGCGCCTACACTAAAGCTAAGACAATTCCAAAACACAAACGAAAAGCCTCCGAACATTGAAATAAACAGGTGAGAAAAGTAAAGGTACAAAACAGTAAGTGAAGCAGAAAAATATGAGCACCAGTTTTCCATAAAGCAAAACTATTCGAGACGAGCAAACAAAAGAGCTAAACAGAACTAGTTAGTTTAATAGACTACTCCGGAGTTAGCCTAAAATTATTCATGTAATTTGTTGTAAACCGTGATCGATGAAGGGTGTAGGTGCTATAGCGGGCGCACATGGCTCACGATCAGATCTATGCGCAAGTCTTATCGGAAAAGTAATCATGTTTGCCGTGATCATGTCAGCAGACAGATGCCCAGTTAGACGCTATAATTCAAGGATTTGCTTACACCTACAGATTTGTTTTCAAACTTCATACTTAGGTGATTATTTATCACATCAAGACCTGATATAAACTTAGCGATTCAGCTGTACAATATTAGAGTTAATGAACGCGTCAAGAGAGGAATTGAGCTACGGAGCAGCATTCGCTTGAGTCTTAAAACAGACCTAAGAGACCAGACAGACATCAGAAACTAGACGTACATCAGAAATCGGATTCGACGACACAGAAGTAACCAAACACTGAGTTTTGACTCTTACGGGTTCGAGGGATTAATGTTTCATAATATCAAGGAAATTTATCGAGTAAATTGCAGAGGTAAGTTGACTTGTGTCGGATCAGAGATATCGAGTACTCATCTAGGATATACCAATTCTAGAGCACAATTATCTTCCAAGAAAAACATGCGTTCACTACCGAGCATGATATAGAAGCACTAGACATATATTTGTTATTCATAATTCGTTACAAGTGTGATCTTTAATTTCAAATGTGTGTACGGTACGAGCGTGACATAACCCAACCATCTTTAAATCCCTAACTAGGAGCCTTAACAATGATCATTCAAATCTATTAATGCTCGTGCTCAAGCTTACTGTCCTCAAATTGTTCATCAAACGAGATGCAAATCCTCAAATTGAATATTCAATTAATTATCATTCACTAACTCGTCTCCCAATTATTCAAATATCATCATTTACATTAACAACTCGTGTTAATCCTATCGCGTGAACCTCAAACTAGTAACAAGTCTAATAAAGGATTTGATGTCTAACTTTATCAGACCAAACAAGCTATCAAGGGTTGATTCATATAAACATAAGATCAGACAAAATAATTAAGTTCAATGTTTGCAAGAGAGAAACGATCTCTACTTGCCTGAAGGAAGTTGAATCTGGCGGAGGCGGTTGAGCGACGCAAGCAAGATCAGAAATCGTAATTTGAACTTGTACAAGAACGATGAAAGCGACACAGCAGATTATCACTATGCTAACATAGGCATTCGCTACAAAATTGAATCAGAGGCGGCTAAGAGATTTACCTCCCTCAAGAGTGAGGGGAGAAGAGATACCACGCAGAAGCGGGGACTTGGCGATGCCTGGGTTATGGGAAACCCTAATTCGGAGAGGACCGCACATGATTCCTACCAACTGAATTGAGGAGCGGCACCGGAAAACACGAATCTATCACAATTAGGCGATCACAAGGAGGCGAAAATTTGAAACACAAGATTAACACAATTTGGAGGCAAATAATTTCCAAGAAAAAATTAGGGAAACTGAAAAGAGAGGGAGAAGAAGGAGAATATTACTCGCAGAAGAACAAATCCATGCCCAAAATCTGAGTAGAAGGAGTGTTCGAGCGAAACCCTAGGCGGAAAACAAACCCTAGCCACTCTTCTAGCCACATGTCGGCCAAAACAAGAGGAAAGAGGGCTGTTGACGACCTTGTTGAGGAGGGGGGAAGCTTGATGTTGTCAGCCCGAGGAGTTGATGCCGATCAGAGCAAGGGAGAGGTGCTGTCAGGGCCTAGCAGATGAGGAGAGGCCACAAGTGGCTGCCGGCTGGGAGAGAAGGGGGGTTGCTGCTGAAGTTGGCCTCCAGAAACGGAGAAGAACGCGGAGGGATAGCGGGCTTCTTGGAGAAGAGCAGAACCCGCCGGCCATCACAGGAGAAGGAAGCGTCTGCCCAAGAGGAGAGGAATGGAGGAGTCATCGTCGGCCATGGGAGGAAAGGCGCATGGAGAGGGAGAGGAAGACGGGCTTCCTGCAGCTTGGATTGAGAATGGCTGGAGACGGGATCGTGAAGAGCGGGATTGGCATGGCTGAGCGGATCGCGTTTTTGCGGAAAACCCTAGCCCGAGCGGTTTAAGAAGAGGGCTGGCTCGTTTAGGTTTATAATTTAGGGGGGGGGGTTTAGGTTTTATTTTTATTTTATTATTATAATCATTATAATAACATTTAATCAAAACCGGGTTTTTACAGTAATGAAACCAGCATAATCAGAATCTGTGCAACATATGAACCACATAAAAGCCCGAGGCCAGGAGATCCCTTTAGTTAGTGGAGGATCCGAAACGCTCATCAAGATGAGAAGTCTGAGGAGCATGCATGAACTGACTGATTACACTCACATCGAAGCTAATGTCGGGGCGAGTGTTGGTCAAGTAGGTAAGTCTGCCAACAAGACGCTGATATCTGCCATGCTCAGGGAGATGATCTCCAGACTCGGCGTGTAATCGGTGTTCAGATCCATGGGTGTAGACATATGAGAGCCCCAAGAAGGCCAGTATCACTTACGAGGTCAAGTGTATACTTGCGTTGACACGAAGAGATTCCCTGCTGAGATCTGGCAACCTCAATATCGAGAAAGTACTTTAGAGGCCCCAAATCTTTCACTTCAAAAACTTTCTGAAGAGCACCTTTGATCTGAAGTATCCCTGAGCTATCGTCACCGGTAAGAATGATATCATCAACATAGACAAGAATAATGACCCTACGGCCATCCACACCAGTCCGAACAAAGCACGTGTGGTCGGCATGACATTTGGTGAAACCACTCTGAAGCACAACAGTATCGAACCACTCAAACCACACACAAGGAGACTGCTAAAGCACATACAAGAACTTTTGCAGAAGGCAAACCCGGCCCAAATACTCCCCCTGAAGCTTGTAACCGGGGGACGAATCCATATAAACTTCGTTAGCAAAATCACCATTGAGGAAGATATTCTTCACGTCCATCTGATGAAGAGGCCACCCGTGGCAGACAGCGAGAGAGATAAGTAAACGAACAATAGATAACTTGGCCACCGGGGCAAAGGTCAAGCCGTAATCCCCAGGAGTTTGAGTGAAGTCCTTCGCGACAAGAAGGGCCTTGTAGCGGTCAAGAGAACCGTCGGCATTATACTTGACAGTGTAAACCCAACAGAAGCCAACAGTTTTCCGACCTGCCGGAAGAGGGACCAAACGCCAGGTGCCCGCCTTTTGTAGTGCGTGTTGGGTTTTGCTAGGATGGCACAATATTTGTGCACGCAGCAGAAATAAAGAACAAGAAAATCCAAAAGAAGTTCGGATCTAGCAATGGACATATTTCAAGAAGAAAATGCTGTAAATAAAATTTACCTCTACGGGATTGAGTCTATACTCAACCTAGATGCTCCAGGAAATCAGGTAATCACTTTGCGGCTATAGTCCTTAGTGCAGAATAGTGTCTGCACCTCTACAGGAAGTTCACACGAACGGGAGAACCCGTAGAGTCTAGTCGTACAAGATCTAGGTCGGGAGAGAAAGCTCTGCGTCTTCACGGACTGCTAGGTCCGTTATAGAATTGGCGGCGGCGACACTCACCGGAATCAGGCTAAGCGGCGGCGACGGGATCGGCGAAGGCGGAACTACTTCTGTCGGCCTTTAGGTCTCGGGATATCGCACAGTGCGGCTCGTGTGCAACCCGTCAAAATCGATCTACAGTAGTAGTCCCGAGAAAACCTAAAATCCCTATTTATACCCAAATGAATAAACAGAGCACCCCGTCGCTATTCGCAGACCTAAGACTTAGAATCCAACGTTTTCGAACAGACTATCCTTATCTCGACGAATCGTCGAGTATCAATGATATATTCGACGAATCATCGAGTATACAAACTATACTCGACGAATCGTCTAGTATGCATAAGATGTTCGACGAATAACGTTGATTGAACTCAACTCTCTCAGCGCAAAACCCGTTGAATCAACATTTGACTCGACGAAGACGTTGAGTGGACTCAATGCACTCAACGCCTAAGTGCCAGATTCATCGAGTCAACCTTTGACTCGATGAAGACATTGAGTGGACTTAATGCCTGAGACTCTGACTTGTCGAATCAACTCCTTGAGTCAACGAATCGTCGAGTATACTCAACACACTCAATGCTTAAGTTCCATACTCGTCGAATCAACACTTTGACTGGACGAATCATTGAGTAAACTCAACACACTCAACGCCATCATTCAACGAGTCAACACTTGACTCGAAGAAAGCGTTCAGTGGTCTCAGCGCACTCGATGCTTCCAAAGCCTCATTGTTCTAAGTAATTTTCACTCATCATATGAGCAAATCATACTAAGCCAATCTCCCAATTTTTCCAAACGTTCTTATGTACGACCCTGATAGGCTCATACTGCGTTGGCAGTGAGACTACATACTTGATCACTTCCAGATCACAATGATAATACCAACAGTCTTCCACTTGATCATGAAAGTATCAAATAAAAGTTTCACAAACAATGAGCGGCATCTAGCAATGCATCATTGCTCCCCAAGCAATAAGAGTTTAGAACTCTAAAGCCATCGTGACCAATGTATCAATGTCGTCATGTCCCTTTGTCCCTTACATCCGGGTAAAACTAGAGGTATAGACTGTGTCACCCTCATAATCGTTCCATCATAGTTTCCTGATCTAGAATGGACGTTCAGAAACTGGTGAGCCCAATATCATATATTGATTCAACCAAGCATGACCATGCATTTCTCAGTGTCATTACATCAAGGGGCCCTTGGATGTCACTCCTGTCATATAGGAGGACAAATCTTGTAACATCCAAAGTTTTGACGCAAAAATTTATTTAAATTGTAGGGGCGAGTCGCGACGGATTTTGATCGAGACAGCGCATCGTCAAGGTACAACGTTACTATGCTTAGGGTCGCGTCCATTAATTGGTAACATATGTTAGGTATAATATTAGTGTGACACACATTAAATTTTAGTAGCGTTGCATAGCGAAATCGTCTTAGAATTTAAGGAGTTTGAGTGGCGTGGTTTGCGTATAACAACTTAATGATGGCTTTGGGGTGCCCATAGCAGTCCCCCCCTCCTTCATGCGGTTATTATTAAAACCGCAAGCCTCTTTCTCACGGTATTAGAAACTGCAAACCGCAGCCCGACTTCTTCCCCTCTCCCGTTTTCGCGTGTTCCGTCTCCCGCAGGCGCCATACCCGATTCGCTCTTCCGCCTCCCGCTAGCAGCGCACCCGACGAAAGCCGGGCTTCCGCAAGCCCTAGCCGGCGGCCTTCCTCCCTCCAGGACTCATCTCAGGTTTTTCCTCCCTTCTCTGCAAGCGCCGGGGAGTATTCCTCTTCTTTCCTTGGCCGTGGGAGAAGTGGGTCAAACCCTAACCAGAGAAGTTGAGATCCGTTTTTGATTTCGGTGAGTCTATTCCTCTTTTATCTCCTTTCCTTCGTAGAAATCCTTCGTTTTAGAAACAAAAATAACCTAGGTTTTCGATTTGTTTGTCCTATTTAGGTTTTGGTGGTCGTGATCCTCCCGCGGATTTTGTGTGGGACGCTTTGAGAGCCCTAATTTCTCCGCATAAAGGTAATATGCGAAGCTAACACTTATATTTTTGCAACCTTAGGCAATTTGGAATTCTTCCACCAGAAAAACCCTAAAGGAGAAATTATGAAATTAGCGTTGCCCTAAACTGCAGGACTTTGGTGAGGTCGGGGAAGCATTCTGAAGGTCCCCAGCAGTAGGATTTGCCTTCGGAAGAGAAGATGTCGCCGCGCCGAGTCTACGAGCGCCGTAGCACCGCTGTAAGGAAACCTAACTTTTGCTAATTAGGCATAACAATAAATATATATTTTGTATACACATGAGTAGATTTATTTCAAGTACCATGACCATGCATATAAAGGTGTGGTGATAGGAAAACGGTTATGAAAAACGTGTAGGGTGACACTATGCTCTAAGACCCAAGTAGTTGGATCATGAACAGTAACGTAGGGTACGAAAGCGTTAACCGTGTTCGTAGGTTTGGAATTTTTCCGAACAAGGGCGTGAATTGTCCATTCAGGTAGACCACAAGAAAGTCAAGTGTCGCTCAGTAGTTCACCAAAAGATATCCCAATCAGAGTAGCATCAGACCGAAAGGGGTCAATCAGCACGCTTAAGTTATTTTCGTGCTAGGTAGAGGCGCACTACCTCTCTCATAAGGCATATAGTATCTTATGAGCAGCATAGTCTTTGGAGTTTACGTCCCTTTGAGACAGCTAGTAGATTCGAGACCGTGTCCGTGTGATACTAGAACATTTGAGTTCGTCAGATGGTGTCGGGTCGTCAGTTTCAGTTGCGCGTTAGGAGCTACTCTGCCTAGAGCCTTCTTAATAGATGAGCAGGTTAGAAGTCAAATAGAACTCAAGTATAGACCTGTCGTGAGTCAGTACACTAGTTAGAGAACGTCAGGACTTGGGTAAATGAACGGAAAGTCACGAATATAGAACTAGTTGTTGTGTTGACCAGGAAGTATAGGAAAGCATGCATAATATATAACATAAAATATTTTTCAGTGCACGAGACTATTTTAAAGGCATGCATGCATTCATATGTAAAAATGTTTTTTTTAGTGTCACTAGGAGGAGTTATTTTTCCTTACTCTGACCCTTCGTTGGCACTGTTTTTCAGGTGATCCAGTTGGGAAACTACGTCTAGGATGAGCGTTATGGTGGCGTCAGTTTGTATTATTTATCTTATTCAGTTTACTCTATTTCAGCATGTACTTGTAGATGAGAACATTGTAACAGAGTAATGTTTTATCTAACTTGTATCAGACTATTTATGGTTAATCAGATTTTAAGTTATTTCAGTTCCAATCTTGTTTAGTGGCTCTGTGAATCTAGATATCAGGTATGTGGTTATCCTTAGCTTACTCTTTAAACTTCCGCTGTTAGTCTTAAGTTGCTTAGTATAGACTTTTATTACATACTGTTACTAGTTTTAATACTGTTTCCTAGTTTTCTTTATATCGCTGAACCGGCCGGACGGCTGATTTCTGAAATACTGGGAAGGGGTGTTACAAATTGGTATCAGAGCGAGGTTTAGGATCCCTGGACCCTAGAAAGAATTCACAGAGCCATAGGAGCGCATAAGAGTTAACTTTGTTAGTAAAGTACTTTAAGTGCGTTTAAGCCCTAGTGTTCGCTAGAGTACGAAATAAATTGCTAAGCCAGATTTCTTAGATGCTTGATAGATAATCAGTTTTCTTTTGTATATTCTATCAGGCACCACGAGTTAGTTAACCAGGTGAATTTTCACGCCAGGACCCGGTTCCTAATGCGACCAAGGGAGACGCTGCCGTGCCACAGGTACCACCAGTTCTAGCAGCTCCAGAGGGCATGGACATAGCGTCTCAGATTGCCAAGGCGGTTACAGTTGCTTTGATGGAGTTTCAGAGAGGACTGGCTGCAGGGTTTCCAGCTCCAGTACAAGTACCAGTCCCTGCACCAGCTCCTGCAGCAGCACCTGTGGAGATGACCCTGGAGCGCTATTTGAGAAATTTTAGAGAACTTCAGCCTTCGAAATATAGTGGGGATGAGACCCCGATGGATACAGAGGATTGGATAGCTAACACCAGAGACCTGCTGAACGTTTTGGAGTGCCCGGAGAATAAGAAAGTTCCTCTGGCAGCTTTCCTCCTCCGAGGAGAGGCAAAAGTCTGGTGGGACAAATACCGGGCAGATGATCCTGCAGGTAAAGTTTTTTTTTTTACCAATTCCTCTATTTTAGGAAGTAACGTGTTAATTTTTTAAAATAGTATGATTTTATGATTGGCCAGGTCGTACACCAGACATGTTTACTTGGGGCGAGTTCTCTAGAGCTCTTGTTAGTTGGTTCGTGCCTCCTTCCGCACGACGAGGTCTCTAGGAGAAGTATCTGAGGCTTTTTCAGGGGGACAGGACAGTTACTGAGTACGAGCGAGAGCTGACTCATCTGGCTCGATATGCGGGTGTGATGCAGGGAGATCAGACCGAGAGGTGCAGTCGCTTCGTGGATGGTTTGCGTGACTCGTTGAGGCAGCCGCTGATGACTATGGTCAACGCTGATTACAGGAGCTTAGTGGATACAGCTCGCAGACTGGAGGCTGACCAGCAGAAAGTTCAGAAGCGAAGTAGTTTCCGTGCGAAGCGATCTCAGGATTCGCATCAGCCGCAGCAGAACAAGAATGACCAAGGGAAGAACTGGAACAAGAAGCCAAAGCCTGAGGCTAAGAAGAATGGTCAATCTGGAGATAGGAGCAAGGACTACCCCACTTGTCCCAAGTGTCAGCGTCGCCATTCAGGAGAGTGTTTGGCCAGTGCAGGCGTATGTTACAAGTGCCGACAACCTGGACATATAGCTCGTTTTTGTCAGGACGTTGGTGTAATCAGGTAATCAAGGCCCTTTTGTATTGATTACATTTATGTAATTTCAGTGAATGTTAATTATAATTTGTTCTTGCAGTCGAAGTACGAGGTTGGTGGCTCTAGTAGGGTAGATAAGGGCAAAGCGTTGATGATTACTGATGGGAGACTACAGCAGGGTCGAGATTTATTGCAGCCCAGAGCTTACGGGTTTGGGTCAGCAGGAGGCGAAGGATCAGGAGGATGTTGTGACTGGTAAGTGTTGTTTTGCTTAACTTGTTGGTTTTAAAATCCTCCGTAGTGACACATTAAATTTTTCATCATTCATAAATCATTCATGTAGGCATCCTTATGATTCGTAATTTACCCGCTAAGATTCTGTTTGATACGGGTGCCTCGCACTCGTTTATCGCGGAATCTCTAGTGCGTAAGTTGGATTTAGAAGCCGTCCCAGAGGCAGTACCGCTGGAAGTCATGATGCCTAATGGATCCCTTCTGCAGACCAGAGATAAGTGCAGGGTACCAGTGCAGTTTGGTGATACCGAGATTATCGTGGAAGCTTTGCAGCTACCTATTGCATGATTCGACCTGATTTTTGGTATGGACTGGCTTTCGGCAGTCAACGCCAGGATTGACTGTAGGGCGAAGCAGATACAGTTTGATGTCCCCAACCAGACATCTTTTTCTTTTCAGGGCTTGAAGGGAGTAGTGAAGATGATTATATCTGCTGTCCAAGCGAGAATGTGCATTAGTAAGGGTTGTGAAACCTTCATAGTACTGATGAGCGCGGAGCCTAAGGCTGACTTGTCAGAGGTGCCAGTGGTGCAGGTGTTTTCAGATGTTTTCCCGGAAGAGCTCCCTGGTGCCCCTCCTGATAGAGAGGTTGAGTTCTCGATAAATTTGCATCCTGGGGCTACACCGGTAGCCAAATCTCCCTATCGGATGGCTCCAAGGGAACTAGCAGAGTTGAAGAGCCAGTTGCAGGAGCTGTTTGATTTGGGTTTTATACGCCCTAGTACTTCGCCTTGGAGTGCTCCAGTGCTCTTTGTGAAGAAGAAGGATGGTAGTCTGAGATTGTGCATAGACTACCGCGAATTGAATAAGCTGACCGTAAAGAACAAGTACCCGATTCTCAGGATTGATGATTTGTTCGACCAATTGGTGGGATCGAACACTTTTTCCATGTTAGATCTGAGATCAGGCTATCACCAGTTAAAGATTCGTGACGCTGATATACAGAAGACTGCTTTCAGTACCAGATATGGACACTTCGAGTTCATGGTCATGCCGTTCGGGCTGACCAATGCCCCTTCAGTATTCATGGACCTGATGAACAGGGTATTTCGGGAGTATTTGGATCGTTTTGTCATCGTCTTCATAGATGATATTTTGGTGTTCTCTAAGAGTGCAGAAGATCATGCAGCACACCTCAGGATTGTTTTGAGCACACTCAGGAAGAACCAGTTGTTTGCTAAGTTTTCAAAGTGAGTTTTGGCTTTCAGAGATTTCGTTCTTAGGCCACATCATCAGTCAGAAAGGGGTTAGTGTTGATCCGAAGAAGATAGAGGCTATTAAGAATTGGCCAAGACCGACGACAGTTTCAGAGGTTCGCAGTTTTTTGGGTCTTGCTGGATACTACAGGAGGTTCATTTGAGATTTCTCAAAGAGAGCCTTACCACTGACTTCCCTCACTAGGAAGGGAAAGGGCTTGGATTGGACAGTTGAGTGTGAGTTGGCTTTTGAAGACTTGAAAGATAGGTTGATGACCGCACCGATTTTGAGTTTGCCTTCAGGGCCAGACGGATTTCAGATTTATAGTGATGCTTCAGGTCAAGGTTTGAGTTGTGTTCTCATGCAGCATGGAAAGGTCGTAGCCTATGCCTCGAGACAGTTAAAGGTTAATGAGAGGAACTATCCCGTGCATGACTTGGAGCTTGCAGCAGTTATTCATGCCCTGAAGATTTGGAGGTACTACCTCTATGGAGTGCGTTGCGAAATCTTTACTGATCATAAGAGCCTCAAGTATATCTTTGATCAGCGAGAGCTCAATTTGAGGCAGCGTAGATGGTTAGAGTTTCTTTCAGACTACGATGTAGACATTCAGTACAATCCAGGAAAGGCGAACGTTGTAGCTGATGCTCTTAGCCGTAGAGGCTCGTATTTTTATCTTCTCACTAAGCAGAAGGAGTTGGTACGAGAGCTGGAGAGACTGAACATCGTCGTTGTGCCCTGTTGCAGTTTTGGTTCAACATGGTTGAGTTGGATGAAGATTACTTGCGACATTAAGGATAGAATCAGGACAGCTCTACCTTTGGATCCAAAGATGGCAGAGATTTGGATCTCAGTACAGTCAGGTCAGAAAAAGAGGTTCTCTATTCAGGATGAGTTATTATTGCATGATGTCAGAGTGTGCATCCCAGATGTTAGTCACCTTCGTGAGGACATTCTTTTCGAGGCACACAATTCCAGGTATTCTATACATCCCGGCAGCACGAAGATGTATGCAGATCTCGAGAAGGTAGTCTAGTGGCCAGGTTTTAAGAGTGATGTTGCAGATTATGTAGGGAAGTGCGAGGCATGCAAGTTGGTTAAGGCTGAGTGTCAAAGGCCTGGAGGCAAGTTGCAGCCACTTCCCATTCCCGAGTGGACTTTTGAGGATATATCCATGGACTTCATTCATGGTTTGCCGAGATCGCAGAGTGGGAATGATTCCTTGTGGGTTATAGTAGATCAGCTTTCTAAGGTCGCCCATTTCATTCCTCTTAAGAAGACGGATCAAGGTCCGAAACTGGCCCAGTTATATATGGACGAGATAGTTCGACTTCACGGTGTTCCCAAGACTATAGTTTCAGACCGAGATGGCAGATTTACCTCCAAGGAGTGGCGATACATTCAGGAGCGGTTGGGCACCAGGTTACATTTCAGCACCGCTTTCCATCCCCAGACCGATGGACAGACTGAGCGGACTAATAGGACTTTGGAGGATCTGCTACGGATGTGCATACTAGATTTTGGAGGAAAGTGGGAGAAGTATGTTACTCTTGTGGAGTTCTCCTACAACAACAGTTTTCAGGCGAGTATTGGGATGACACCGTTCGAGGCCCTCTATGATAGACGTTGTCAGACATCGTTATGTTGGGCTGAGAGTGAGGAAAGATCTTCTATCAGAGAGTCATGGATTGATAAGACCACTGACAGGATTAAGCTCATTCAAGAGCGTATGAGGATAGCTCAGGATCGCCAGGCCAAGTATCATGATCAGAAACACAGATCAGTAGAGTTCAGTGTTGGAGACTACGTTTATCTGAAGGTCAGACCGGTCAGAGGAGTTTCTAGAATAAAGCGGATGAAGAAGCTGAGCCCCAGATTCGTTGGTCCTTTCGAGGTACTTGAAAGAGTTCGTGGGGTTGCATATAGGTTGGCCTTACCTGCGGAAATGAGTAGTGTACATTATGTATTCCACGTCTCCTATCTGAGGAGAGCAGTCAGAGATTCTAGTCAGATTATCAGTACCGATGAAGCACCAATCGAGACAGATCTTAGTATTTGGGTTAGACCAGTCAAGATAGTGGACTCAAGGATTCAGAAGCTCAGAAATAGAGAGATTCGTATGGTCAAAATCCTTTGGATGAACTGTGGCCGTCCAGAGTATACTTGGGAGCGAGAGGATGAGCTTAAGAGTAATGCAGACTATTCTTTTCTCTTCGATTCAGGTATGACTTCAATTTTCGAGGACGAAAATCTTTGTTAGGAGGGGAGATTTGTAACATCCAAAGTTTTGACGCAAAAATTTATTTAAATTGTAGGGGCGAGTCGCGACGGATTTTGATCGAGACAGCGCATCGTCAAGGTACAACGTTACTATGCTTAGGGTCGCGTCCATTAATTGGTAACGTATGTTAGCTATAATATTAGTGTGACACACATTAAATTTTAGTAGCGTTGCATAGCGAAATCGTCTTAGAATTTAAGGAGTTTGAGTGGCGTGGTTTGCGTATAGCAACTTAACGATGGCTTTGGGGTGCCCATAGCAGTCCTCCCCCTCCTTCATGCGGTTATTATTAAAACCGCAAGACTCTTTCTCACGGTATTAGAAACCGCAAACCGCAGCCCGACTTCTTCCCCTCTCCCGTTTTCGCGTGTTCCGTCTCCCGCAGGCGCCGTGCCCGATTCGCTCTTCCGCCTTCCGCTAGCAGCGCACCCGACGAAAGTCGGGCTTCCGCAAGCCCTAGCCGGCGGCCTTCCTCCCTCCAGGACTCATCTCAGGTTTTTCCTCCCTTCTCTGCAAGCGCCGGGGAGTATTCCTCTTCTTTCCTTGGCCGTGGGAGAAGTGGGTCAAACCCTAAACGGAGAAGTTGAGATCCGTTTTTGATTTCGGTGAGTCTATTCCTCTTTTATCTCCTTTCCTTCGTAGAAATCCTTCGTTTTAGAAACAAAAATAACCTAGGTTTTCGATTTGTTTGCCCTATTTAGGTTTTGGTGGTCGTGATCCTCCGCGGATTTTGTGTGGGACGCTTTGAGAGCCCTAATTTCTCCGCATAAAGGTAATATGCGAAGCTAACACTTGTATTTTTGCAACCTTAGGCAATTTGGAATTCTTCCACCAGAAAAACCCTAAAGGAGAAATTATGAAATAAGCGTTGCCCTAAACTGCAGGACTTTGGTGAGGTCGGGGAAGCATTCTGAAGGTCCCCAGCAGTAGGATTTGCCTTCGGAAGAGAAGATGTCGCCGCGCCGAGTCTACGAGCGCCGTAGCACCGCTGTAAGGAAACCTAACTTTTGCTAATTAGGCATAGCAATAAATATATATTTTGTATACACATGAGTAGATTTATTTCAAGTACTATGACCATGCATAGAAATGTGTGGTGATAGGAAAATGGTTACGAAAAACGTGTAGGGTGACACTATGCTCTAAGACCCACGTAGTTGGATCATGAACAGTAACGTAGGGTACGAAAGCGTTAACCGTGTTCGTGGGTTTGGAATTTTTTCCGAACAAGGGCGTGAATGTCCATTCTGGTAGACCACAAGAAAGTCAAGGGTCGCTCAGTAGTTCACCAAAAAGATATCCCAATTAGAGTAGCATCAGACCGAAAGGGGTCAATCAACACGCTTAAGTTATTTTCGTGCTAGGCAGAGGCGCACTACCTCTCTCATAAGACATATGGTATCTTATGAGCAACATAGTCTTGCGAGTTTACGTCCCTTTGAGACAGCTAGTAGATTCGAGACCGTGTCCGCGTCACACTAGAACATTTGAGTTCGTCAGATGGTCTCGGGTCGTTAGTTTCAGTTGTGCGTTAGGAGCTACTCTGGCTAGAGTCTTCCTAATAGATGAGCAGGTTAGAAGTCAAATAGAACTCAAGTATAGACCTGTCGTGAGTCAGTACACTAGTTAGAGAACGTCAGGACTTGGGTAAATGAACGGAAAGTCACAAATATAGAACTAGTAGTTGTGTTGACCAGGAAGTATATAGGAAAACATGCATAACATATAACATAAAATGTTTTTCAGTGCACGAGACTATTTTAAAGGCATGCATGCATTCATATGTAATTTTTTTTTTAGTGTCACTAGGAGGTGTTATTTTTCCTTACTCTGATCCTTCGTGGGCACTGTTTTTCAGGTGACCCAGGTGGGAAACTACGTCTAGGATGAGCGTTATGGTGGCGTCAGTTTGTATTATTTATCTTATTCAGTTTACTCTATTTCAACATGTACTTGTAGATGAGAACATTGTAACAGAGTAATGTTTTATCTAACTTGTATCAGACTATTTATGGTTAATTAGATTTTCAGTTATTTCAGTTCCAATTTTGTTTAGTGGCTCTGTGAATCCAGATATCAGGTATGTGGTTACCCTTAGCTTACTCTTTAAACTTCCGCTGTTAGTCTTAAGTTGCTTAGTATAGACTTTTATTACCTGCTGTTACTAGTTTTAATACTGTTTCATAGTTTTCTTTATATCGCTGACCCGGCCGGACGGCTGATTTCTGAAATACTGGGAAGGGGTGTTACAAATCTCATCTTTGCTCACACGGAAACACTCAAATGATTCGTAACGTGCCCAATAACCTCCTTTATCATCCAACTTTCTCAAGACTGGACTTTTGATCGCATCAAAGTACGTTTTTCCTCACTCGATGAATGCTGTGACTTCAGGTCAAAAGACCACAAACACCATTGTCACTTGAGCCATACTTGTGACACGTTCATATAACAATCCACAAAGTATTCTCATGGTGGGTCTGTCCAGTACAACTTGTTCACTAATAAGTACCCATGTGATGACTTGATATCACAATATCATGACCTGTGAGAACCAGTCATCAGTCAACACACATGCTAGTCTTAATGTATCATCATCGCCCTTAGCTTCTAAGATGACACTCGACTAGGGACTATTTAAGAATGAAACTTCTAATAACATAGGCTCTCACATTCAAGTCACCACTTGACTCCTATGGAAGCAAACATTCTAAGGACATTTATTATGTTAAATTACTCTATTACAATAGAAATAAATTTAGAAAATAAAAGAACTTGCCAAAATTTATAAATAAAATGTAAACAATAGTATATTCATCAAATGAATTATTACAACCAACAAACATACAATCCACAAGACTCTCACTAGGGCTGATCATTAATGTATCGTATACCCATAGATCTAACATGATCATCATGCTTTCTCTGCGCTAGAGGCTTTGTCAATAGATCCACAATATTTTCTTCAGTCAGCACTCTGCATATTTTCACATCTACTCGATCGATAATCTCTCGAATAAGATGGAACCGCCGAAGTCTGTGCTTGGAGCGTTGATGAGATATTGGTTCCGAAGCAAGTGCAATTGCATCGTTGTTGTCACAGTAGAGATTTACGGGACGAATAATGCTAGGAACTGCATCTAACTCGCCGATGAATTTTCTAATCCATACAACCTCTTTCGCCGCATTTGCTGTAGCGATATACTTGTCCTCAGTTATAGAATCGGCAACTGTCTCCTTCTTGAAACTCTTCCAGCTAACAACACCTCCATTAAGGAAAAATAAAAACCCTGACTGAAATATTGAGTCGTCTCTATCAGTTTGGAAGCTAGCATCCGTGTAACTCCTTACAACGAGCTCTTCCTCTCCACCATACACCAAAAATGTATCCTTAGTCCTTCGCAAGTACTATAGGATGTTCTTGACGGCTATCCAGTGACCATGACCGGGATCATACTGATACCTGCTAGTCATGCTCAAGACATAAGATACATCGGGTCGAGTACATATCATTGCATACATTAGTGACCTAATTGCAGAAGCATATGAAATCAACTTCATGCGGTCCTTATCTTCATAAGACTTAGGATACTGGTACTTATAGAGACTCACACCATGAGACATGTGTAAGAATCGTTTCTTGGACTCAAGCATGTTGAACCGTTTCAACACCTTATCAATGTATATACTTTAGGTCAAACCCATCAACTTTTTCGATGTAACTCTATAGATCTTAATACTAAGTATATAAGTCGCTTCACCCAAATCCTTCATACAAAAGCAGCTCTCTAGGTTGTTCTTAAAAACTTGTATGATCGCTTTGTCATTCCCGATCAGCAGTATGTCATCTACATATAATATCAGTAAGACAATAATTGTCACGAGCCACCTCGACAAAAGTCAGAGTACGCATCGGGCAGGCCGTGATGCCACATGTATGGGCGGAAAGAAATCAATGTCTGCTAAGGCGGATGCAAAGAGTACTGAAAATAGTTAATTTGGGGAAAAACAATTTGAATTTATTGCGGAAGCGGTTAGAGTTTTAAAACGGTGAGAATTTTTGATGCACATGTATTTTGTAAAATTCATGATTCCTACAGATTTTATGCAAATGATTCAAAAAAGGATGCACATGCATTAACATCAAATTCTAGTACATAGTATTTAATAGCCTAGTAGTTGTCCATGTATTACTGTTCATAATTATCACATAAAAAAAACATCTGACAGTAAAAGAAATGAATCAAAAAACATAAAACCTGACACAGCTATAAGATCAATCACCGGAAAGCAGAAGCTTGATGCAGATCGGGCTCATGAACCTGGCGGCGCTGACACGAAAGCTAAGGCAATTCCAAAACACAAAGGAAAAGCCTCAGAACATTGAAATTTAAACATGAGCAAGTTAATTAATTAAAATGTGAGCAAAAACAAACAGACATAATCGAGTGTCGATCTACCTTGTACTAAACTATCAAACATACCAAAAATCAGGTCAAACAGACATTTCTGAAAGATTAGCCTACTCCGGAGTATAGCCTAAATTTTATTAACGTAACATGTTGTAAGTCGTGATCGATGAATGATGTAAGTACTATAGCGGGCCCACTTGACTCACGATCAGATCTATGTGCAAGTCTTATCGGAAAAGTAATTCTGCTTGTCGTGACCATGTCAGCAGAGAGATGCCCAGTTAGACATTACAATTCAAGGATTTGCTTACAACTACGGATTTGTTTTCAAGTGTCATACTTAGGTGATTATTTATCATATCAAGACCTGATACAAACTTAGTGATTCAGCTGTACAATATTATAGTTCATGAACGCGTCAAGAGAGGAATTGTGCTACGGAGCAGCATTCACTCAATTCTTAGAAACAGACAGACCTAAGAAACCATATTCGATGACACAAACATTAATGACAGATATAAAGAACAAGATGCGGCGACACAAAGGAACTAGATAATCCTGTATGATTTTGTGGTTTCAAGTATTCGCGGGTGATACAATTACATTTCATCATTTTTCAGGACACCTAATGTTCATTTAGATTGATTCATTCCAAGATACGATTATTTTCTAAGCAAGCATATGTTCTTTACGAGCATGATATAAAACACTAAATCATAAATTTTCTCTCCAGAATTCGTTAAAATTATTATCATGATAGTTGTTGCTCGTGCTCAATATTTTATCATTCTTCTCACTATTCATCAAAATAGATGAAATCGTTCGCCCTAGTAAATATTCAACAAAAATCTTTCAACTAAGTGTATATTAATCTAATACATTGCTCATAATCACAAATTCAAGTAATTCCAAACATTTTATAGCCTAAATTATTAACTTATCAGACTGGGTATTCAAGATCTAAACTTTTTTACAAACCATATATTACAGGGGGGAAATCAAAGAAACGTAAGAATAGACAAAACAGTTAGGATACAAATCTGTTAACAGATCAACATATACCAAAATGCAGTCATGAGTCAAAGAACAGAGGCATTAAATTACACACAATGTTTGCAAGAGAGAACGGTCTCTACTTGCCTGAAGGAGGCTGAATCTGACGGAGGCGGCTAAGCGACGCAAGCAAGATCAGAAATGCTATTTGAACCTGTGCAAGAACAATGAAAGCGACACAACAAATTATCACTATGCTAACACCGACAAATATTCACTACAAAATTGAATCAAAGGCGGCAAAGAGATTTACCTCCCTCAAGAATGATGGGAGAAGAGAATCCGCGCGGAGACGGAGACTGGGCGGCGCTCGACTAGGAGAAAACCCTAAATCGGAGAGAGCGCAATGATTCCTACCAACGTAATTCAGGAGCGACGCCGGAAAACACGAACCTATCACAATTAGGCGATCACAATGAGACGAAAATCTGAAACACAAGTTATACAAAGTTGGAGCGCAAACTTTCCTAGAAAGTTTCATGGAAATCTGAATAGAGGGGAAAAGAGGCGATTCTTACCAATTGGAGCCAATTTGGAGCCCAAGGAAGAGAGGGGATGAAACCCTAAGCGTTCCTTGCCGCAAATCTCGGCCAAATAGGAGAGAGAGAGGCCACAAGCGAGTTGCTGAGGGCTTCTTGGGAAGGAGGTTGAACTCCTGTTGTCCATGACAGGAGGAAGGAGCAGGACTTACCGACCCCTTGGACGTGGTGGAGTTGTCGGCCAGAGAAGGGAGCGTGCGAGAGGGAGGAGCCAGAGGAGTATTCGGCGCCTGGAGCAGGTGACGGGGCTTGCGGGAGCAGTGGCTTGCGGTGGAGTCGGGATCGGGGTAGCCCTAGACCAGCGGGAGCAGCGGGAGCAGCAGGGAATGCGGGAGTCGGTAGGATCGGGAGAAGGGCTGCGGGTTTGCGGGAATAAAAGAAAAGGGGGACGACTCGGGTTAAATGGGCAGGGGGTAGATTAGGTTTTATTTTATTTTTTTATTATTATAATAATAATAATTATTATTATGATAACCTAAGTCCGGGTTGTTACAAAAATGCTCCCATTAAACCTCTTATAAACACGCGGTTCATCTTCGTTCTTGATAAAACTAAACTCTTTGATCTTTTCATCAAAACGAAGATTCCAACTTCGAGAAGCTTGTTTTAATCCATAAATGAATCTCTGCAGCTTGCATATTTTAGTGGCTTCACCTGAAGATACAAAACTCTCGGGTTGTGTCATATACACTTCCTCAAGTTGGTTTCCATTTAGGAAATCCGTTTTGACATCTAACTGCCAGATCTCGTAGTCATAATACGCAGAAATAGCAAACAGAATTCTGATAGACTTAACTATGGCAATAGGGGAAAAGGTCTTATCATAGTCAATACCATGAATTTGCTTGAAACCCTTAGCCACCAGTCTCCCTTTGAATGCCTGTATATTCCCATCCATGTCGATCTTCTTCTTGAAGACCCACTTGCACCCTATGGGTCGTATCCCTTCAGGTGGTTCCACCAAGGTCCAAACTTTGTTTTCATACATGAAGTCCATTTCAGATTTCATCGCCTCAAGCCACTTCTCGGAGTTCGGTCCACTCATAGCCTCTTGGTAGGTTGTAGGCTCATCACTATGATCCATAAACAACACATTACCTATTTGAGATACGAGAAATCCATATCTCTCAGGCTCAAACCTTGGTATACCAGATCTATGTGGAACTTGTGTTTCCTGAGCAGGCTCTCCAGCTACAACAACTTGTAGTGTTGGTTCAGGTTTCAATTCCGGTTCATTCACAGTTTGTGATTCTTGAACTTCTTCAAGTTTTACCCTTGTAGTCTTTCTACTTAAAAAAATTTTCTCAAAAAAAACACCAGTACTGGCGACAAACACTTTGCCCTCAGATGGTAGGTAGAAATAGTACCCTTTAGTTTCCTTAGGATACCCTACAAGATAACACTTATCCGACTTGGGTTCCAGCTTGTCAGGCATTTAACGTCTTACGTATGTATCACAACCCCAAATCTTAATGAACGACATACTATGACGTTTCTCAGTGCATATCTCATATGGTGTCTTTAGAACCGTTTTCGTTAGAGCTCGATTTAGTGTAAAAGCAGCACTTTATAGAGCAAAACCCTAAAAGAAAACAAACAGATCTACATGACTCATCATCGACCGTACCATGTCTAACAGAGTACGATTCCTCCGCTCAGACACACCATTATGTTGCGGTGTTTTAGGTGGAGTGAGCTGTGATACAATACCACACTCTTTCAGATGATCACGAAACTCATGACTCGGGTATTCACCAACTCGATCAGATCAGGGTGTTTTAACCTTCTTACCCAGCTGGTTCTCTACTTTGTTCTTAAACTCTTTGAAATTTTCAAAGATTTCAGATTTGCACTTCATAAGATACACGTATCCGTATCTACTGAAATCATTAGTAAATGTAACAAAATAGAAATACCCACCTCTAGTCATAGAACTCATGGGTCCGCATACATCACTATGTACTATACCCAAGAGATCATCAACGCTCTCATTGAAACCAGTGAGAGGACCTTAGTCATCTTGCCTAACAAACAAGACTCGCATCTCTCAAATGATTCATAATCAAATGAATTAAGTAGTTCATCTTTATGGAGTTTGGCTATGCCTTTTTCATTTATATGGCTCAAACAACAATGTCAAAGGTACGTAGGGTTTGAGTCATTCATTCTTAGACTTTTAGTATTTTCTATATTATTGATCTGATAGTATAAGTTCAAAATATATAAATCATTAAACATTTGAAGGCAAGCTCACACTTCATCGATCGAGACAAGAAGAGTATCATCCATCAGAAGACATCTGAATACTTAATATTGTTTAAGGGATTTTAGATACTTGATTAACATTTAATCATGGTTAACAATTAACCAATGTGCACATCCTCAAAATAAATTAGACAACATTCATAATTCAAGTGCATCCCAGATGTGCACATGAAGGATTATCAACACTTGATGAACTAGGCTAAATTTGAACATCTATAACCCTTCTAAATCTTCAAATTTACATGCACCGGGAATGAGCAACACAGACTCCACTTACACAGTAGACAAACTCGTCTCTCTATGTGAGATAAATAATCAAACATACTTAGGTTTCACAAATCAACAAGAGGGACGGTTACTGTCAAGGGGTAACGAGGATATTAAATATGATATCACAGCAAAATCACATGCATTTTTGGCGGGATTCCAAGAATAGATTTTGGCATTTAGAATATTTCTAAATTTCCAGATATACACGCCATGAATTTAGCACTTTAGATACCATGATCATTGCCGGAAACTGCCTCTAATACCACTGTTGGGTTTTGCTAGGATGACACAACACTTGTGCACGCAGTGGAAATAAAGAACAAGAAAACCCAAAAGAAGTTCGGATCTAGCAATGGACATGTATCAAGAAGAAAATGTTGTAAATGAAATTTACCTCTGCGTGATTGAGTCTATACTAAACCTAGATGCTCCAGGAAATCAGGCAATCACTTTGCGGCTACAGTCCTTAGTGCAGAATGGTGTCCGCACCTCTACTGGAAGTCCACACAAACGGAAGAACCCGTAGAGTCTTGTCGTACAAGATCTAGGTCGGGATAGAAAGCTCTGCGTCTTCACGGGCTGCTAAGTCCGTTACAAAAGAGGCGGCGGAGACACTCACCTGAATCAGGCTAAGCGACGGCGACGGGATATCGCACAGTGCGGCTCGTGTGCAACCCGTCAAAATCGATTTACAGTTGCAGTCCCGAGAAAACATAAAATCCGTCTATTTATACCCAAAGGAAAAACAGAATACCCCGTCGTTATTCGCAGACCCAGGACTTAGAATCCAGCGTTTTCGACCAGACAACTCTTGTCTCGATGAATTATCGAGTATCTATGATATATTCGACGAATCATCAAGTATACAAACTATACTCGACGAATCGTCTAGTATCCATAAGATGTTCGACGAATGGCGTTGAGTTAACTCAACGCTCTCAGCGCCAAACCCGTCGAATCAACATTTGACTGGACGAAGGCGTTGAATGGACTCAATGCACTCAACGCCTAAGTTCCAGATTCGTCGAGTCAACCTTTAACTCGACGAAGGCGTTGAGTGGACTCAACACACTCAACACTTGAGGCTCGGACTCGTCGAATCAACTCCTCGACTCAACGAATCGTTGAGTATACTCAATACACTCAGCGCTTAAGTGCCATACTCGTCGAATCAACACTGACTCGACGAATCATTGAGTAAACTCAACACACCCAACGCCATCATTCGACGAGTCAACACTTGACTCGACGAAAGCGTTGAGTGGTCTCAGCGCACTCGACGCTTCTAAATCTTGGCTGTGCTAAGTCTTTTCCACTCATCATATGAGCAAATCATACTAAGGCAATCTCCTAATTTCTCCAAACGTTCTTATGTGCGACCCTGATAGGCTTATACTGCGTTAGCAATGAGACTACATACTTGATCACTTCCAGATCACAATGGTAATACCAACCGTGCGGACATCTCATCCTGCATGGTCGCCACCCACTCAAGGTGCTGGAACGCCTCAGTCATCGAACTCGAAACTCAAATCTTGTCGGTAGTAGTTAGGAAAGCCCTGTAACCCTGAGAAATGCGCTGGTAGGACACATAGCTTGTCACAGGATGATCAGTAACACAATAACGCTTACCCTTGCGAAGTGCAATGGGTAAGTCAGAGGAGGGAGGAACATCACCCGCAAAAGGATGTGGCATAAGGTCCTGTGAGTTGGGCAGAACCAGTGGATCCCGAAAAATGAGGTGGACATGTGAGGGCCCGCTTTGGCCACGAGTGTAAAATTGCAACAGAAGAGTGTCGTGCAGGGAGCAATGGCAACCGTAGCCGACTGTGGCGGAGCAAAAAGAGCAATAGGGATAGGGGAGGTACCATAAAGGGGACATCCTCAAAGAACGTAACATCAGGGAGTGAAGCGTCCTCCGAGAAGAGGGGTCAAAACACTGATAGCCCTTGGAAGAGGAGGAATATCCCAATAATAAGCACCAGATAGCTTTGTCATCAAGCTTTGTCCGAGACGGACGACGGTCCTGGACAAAACACACACACCCAAACACCTGAAGAGGGACGAAAAACAGAGGGCAGCAGGGAGATAGAAGACTAAGGGGGACCCGACCTGCCAAAGGCTGGCAAGACAGACGGTTGACCAAGAATGTCCCCATAAGAAGGTCGGCACTCCAAAATGACTTGGGGACACGAGATCCACGAAGAAGAGACCGGGTCACATTCAAGAGAAAACGATTCTTGCGTTCCGCCACGCCGTTCTGTTCTGGTGTATATGGACACGAGAATTGATCAAGGATTCCTTGGCTAGCAATAAAAGCGGTGAAAGAGGTAGAGGTATACTCCCCCCCCCCGTTATCAGAGTGAAGGACCTGAATAATAGAGGAAAACTATGTCTTAACCATATTAGTAAACTGAGTATATAAATCAAAGAAATCAGATTTGGCACGCATAAGAAAGATCCAACAGCAACGAGTAAAATCATCTATAAAAGTAACAAAATATCAAAATCCATCGTAAGAAACAACCGAGGTAGACTCTCAAACATCTGAATGAATAATATCAAACGGTGCAGAACTATGAGAAACAGAAACAGGATAGGAAGTTCGTGTATGATTGCGAAGCTGACGCACATCACACTGAAAAGATTGCTCAAACGAGACAATCGGAAAAAGGGAGGACACAATCTGAGGACTCGCATGCCCCAGTCTGGCATGCCAATGAGCGGGTGAAGTAGTAGCAACAGCAATGGACGGGGGTGAGAGACAGGGAGAAGGAGGTAGAAGATCTAGCTAGTAAAGCGCGTCGCGCTCACGGCCGTAGCCAAAAATCCTCCTCGTGATCAGGTCCTGAAAAACACAACCAGAAGGAAAAATGTCACCGAGCAGTGCATCGAACGAGTCAATCGACTAACAGAGAGAAGATTTTAAGCAAGCTTGAGAATATGAATAACTGAACCCAAGGAGAAGGCGGGAGACAAGGGAACTGTACCCCAGTGAAGAATGTGATGCGGCATGGGCGTCACACCTGGCCGCCACCCTGGAGTCCCACCAGGGGGGCCGACCTGGAGTCAACATTAGACGGCTTTCATCAAGGATGCGACCCGTACACTCCCACCAGCTCTCCGTCATGGAATAACCACCATGCTGCAGGTTGTTGAGGCTGGGGCTCGATCCCCTGACCTCCTAGTTAAGAGGCATTCACTAGCGCTCTCATCACCAACTGAGCGTTGGTGAAGGACTCTTATCTAGGAGGTCTGGGGATCGAGCCCCGGCCTCAACAACTTGTCGCATGGTGGTGATTCCATGACGGAGAGTTGGTTGGGGTGTACGGGTCGCGGCCCTGATGAAAGCCGCCTGGTGCTGACTCTAGGTGGGCCCCCTGGTGAGACTCCAGGGTGGCGGGCAGGTGTGACGCTTGTGCACTTTTATGATGCGGCTCATGCGTCACACCTGCCCGCCACCCTGGAGTCCCACCAGGGGGCCCACCTGGAGTCAGCACTAGACGGTTTTCATCTGGGCCGCGGCCTGTACACCCCAACCAGCTCTCCGCCATGGAATCACCACCATGCGCGGCAGGTTGTTGAGGTCGGTGCTCGATCTCCTGACCTCCTAGATAAGAGGCATTCAGCAGCGCTCTCATCACCAACTGAGCCACGGATCAGTTGGTGATGAGAGCGCATCCCTGGCCTCAACAACATGCCGCATGGTGGTGATTCCATGACGGCGAGCTGGTTAGGGTATACGAGTCGCGGCCCTGATGAAAGTCGTCTGGTGCTGACTCCAGGTGGGCCCCCTGGTGGGACTCCAGGGTGGCGGGCAGGTGTGACGCCTGTGCCGCATCAGAATTGGGGTCCCAAAGCCATCGGCAAGGCGAACCTTCCAATGGATACTCGGAGGCTCAAGAGAAGAGAACTAGCGTGTCTCATCAGTCATGTGATCAGTAGCCCCAGAGTCAATCACTCAGGGAGAGGAAGACTCCTCTTGAGTGACATGAAAGTTCGTCGGGGTACCTGACGCAGACGCTGAGGTCGACGAGAGCGACGAGGAGTCAGGCAACTGCTGAGCAGGAAGAGATAGGTGCGAAGTCTGAAACGGGGACTGTGAAAGTGATGATAGATACAACTCTAGAGGGGGGGTGAATAGAGTATTCAAAAATTATGACACCCTACTCAACTCCCTTAGAGTTAATTTGCGGAATTAGTTTATAGATATTGATAACCCTAGAGCCTAACACAAAGTGTAGTGCACAAGAGAGAGCTAACTGTAATTACAGTTAAGCTTGGGATCCTATTACAGCAACTAGCAATCCTAGGTATTTCTACTCACAGTCACAGTGCAATAAATTAAATAAACAGCACAGACGACACAAGAAATTTTATAGTGGTTCCCTCTAAATAGGTACGTCCACTCTTCTACCACCCTGGTAGGAATCCACTACAGGTTTTTGTTCAGGTGCCCTGCCACCAACTGATCTGCTTCGGGTAGATCAAGTAGACCCTTTGAGATTTTGATCAGGAGCTCAAAATCCAACACAGGTTTTTGATCAGGTGCCCTGCCACCAAGGGTTCACTTTTGAAGGGAGTAATAACCCTTTGTACAGGAGGTTGAGAGAGTTAAGGCTTCTTCTCTATTGTTAAACAGATTAGAGAAGCTAGTGGATTGCACAGAGCTAGATAGCTCTAAAGAATCAAGGCTCCCCCTGACTTAGAGAATATCCAGGAAGGAGTCTTGCTTCAGGGTGCAGGAACTCTTCTGAACTAAGACAAAGAACTGTCTTGAGGTTCTGAAGGAGTAGCTTGAAGAAGACTCTTGATTTGGAAAAGGTGTTCTTCTTCAAACAACTTCCTTTCTTCTTCTTCTTCTTCTAAAGGCCTCTGAGTGAATGTCTTCCTGTAAGCAGGATGAACTCAGGATGAAGAAGAATGCTGAAGAAGATTTGCTCTTCTCAGTTGAATGTGAATTTCTGAGAGCTGTAGAACTTTCTTGCTTTTTCTCTTTTTCTATGCTGCTGAGTGTATGTGTTCTAGGTATCTTCTTGTTTCAAAAGAAGCTCTTTTTATATGAGCTTTTGCAACGGCTTTAATTTGAGTTTGAATCTTTGTCTTCTTCTGGAATCAGCAATCTGAGCTGCAAAAAGCATAAAGCAAAAACAAACCTGCAGACAGATATGCTATAAGGGGATAAAGCTTTCTAAGAAGCTGCATATCCAATCAGATAAGAAGGGTGCAAGAAAAAGGTCACATCAGAAAGAACTCTTTACAGCCAGAAAAGACTTTCTGAGTCTAACGGCTATAAAGGACAGCCTGACAGATAAAGCAGAAAATATATTTCAACTAATAAGACAAAACACTTTGTGAGATAAAGATTGACTCATGCATAAAGAATGGAGCAGAGATTGTCTGGAAATAATAGCATAAATTAACTGAAATGATATGGCAAATAAATATGAAATAAATCATAGAATAGAAGAGGACAAAATTACTAAAGACATACAGCAGAACGTCGAACGACCCTCGGAGATCGTCGAACGAAGCACAGAGATCGTCGACCTATCAAACAGATAGTCGAACGATACAGATAGTCGAACTAGCAAAGAAGATAGTCGAACTACCACAGCAGATAGTCGACCTATCAGAACAGATAGTCGAGATATCAGATAGTCGACCTATCAAGACAGATAGTCGAACTATCAAGCAAAACAGATAGTCGACCTATCAAACAGATAGTCGAACTATCAAACAAAACAGATAGTCGACCTATCAAACAGATAGTCGAACTATCAAAGAAAACAGATAGTCGACCTATCAAACAGATAGTCGAACTATCAAAGAAAATAGATAGTCGACCTATCAAACAGATAGTCGAACTATCAAAGAAAACAGATAGTCGACCTATCAAACAGATAGTCGAACTATCAAAGAAAACAGATAGTCGACCTATCAAACAGATAGTCGAACTATCAGATAGTTGAACTATCCAAGCAGATAGTCGAACTATCAAACACAACAGATAGTCGACCTATCAAGACAGATAGTCGAACTATCAAACAACACAGATAGTCGACCTATCAAACAGATAGTCGAACTATCAGATAGTTGAACTATCTAAGCAGATAGTTGAACTATCAAGAAATCTGTCTGGTCAGAAAAAGTCGAGCGGGGTTCGACGATCGGCGAGGCAGATTTCACAGAATGTCGAACTACCAAGAGTTGAACTAACTCAGAGATAGACGATCTGCTGACAGACAAACATCGACCAACTGATAGACGATCGTCGAACAGTCGATAGACGATAGTCGAGCGGCGTTCGACCATAGTCGAACAAAAAACAATTTAACCAAATTTTCATCTGGATAAGTGACAATTCTAAAACTAGAGCAAACTAACTAAACTACTAACCTTTGACCATAGATAAATCTTGGGTCAAGAGACTAAAAGAGAGGACAGAACTCAAATCCAAACTAGGGTACCAACAATCTCCCTCTATTTGAGTTAAGTCTCTCAACAACAAAATACACACAACAAACTACTGAAAAAGAAAACAATTTTGGAAAGGAGATATCTAAGCAGCAGAAAACATCAATTAAACAGACAAATAAATAACTATCAATCAATGAAATTTAAGAAGCATCAGAATCAGGTTTAGACAACAGATGAACTAGGAATAAAAGTAATTTTCCTAAAAGGGTCTAGAGCTTCTTTCTTTGACAGCTTTAGATCTTGCTCTCCAATAATTTTAGATTCTGATGTCCTTGTAACAACTGCTTCAGGATTCTTTTCCATATATTTTGAATGGGTCAAATACCTCAGGTCTAACGTGGAATTTATCAAGCTCCTTCTTTCTGAATTTGGACATAGTTGTTAATCCTGTAGTATCTTTACCTTCAGCTTTGGCTTTCCTAATCTGGGCTGATCCAAATAGCTCAAGAAATCTAGCCATCCTGTAATCAGGATCAAGCTCTTGACTTTCATACACATTTTCACAAGTTGGATCTACAGGTTTCACAGCTTTAAATTTAATAGAAAGATCTAACAGGCTTTCAGTTGGCTCTTTATTTTCCTGAAAGACTAGAGAAGGAGGAGCAAACTCAGCAAATTTCTTACTCGATTTTTCAGAGAAAATAACTCTTTTTACCTTTTGAAACAGTTTTCTCTGCATGATCTGGCTTTGAAGAAGATGTGCTCTTGGATTCTTTGGAAGGAGGAGGAGAAAAAGTTGGTTTCTGATAAACTACCTCCTTCACTTGTTTTTTTGCATCAGCATCATGCCTTTGGTATCCAGATTGCGATCTGCCTTGATATCCTTGATTGCTTTTTCTTTGAGAAGACTGGGATGGAGTAAACCTAGCAGACGGAGGAAGGATTTGCAGACAAGTTGCCAGAGCCTCCTGCACTGGGAGGTGGAGGAGGAGGACCTCTAGGAGTCCATTTTTGGGCAGGACTGTCATACCTTTTAGACTTCTTCCTTAACTTTTGCTGATTCTTTGAAAATCCCATCCAATGCTGAAACTCTTTAGACTTGGGATCAATACCTTTCAAGATATAATAAGGAATATCATTATCAGGGTTTGGAGGAGGAGGAGCCACAGCTTTTCTTTTCTTCTTGGCAGATTTCTTTTTCTTGGATTCTTCATATTCATCAGAATCATCCTCATCCTCAGAGTTTGATGAAGGAGGATGATCATAAGGATCAAACGCCTCTTGCACAGCTTTTTCTTTCTCTTTTAAGGCAGCTTTTTCCAACTCTTCTTACAAGGCATCCTGTGCCAGAAGCGTGTCTAGATCTAATCCAGGGGTGTCATCCCAGACTGTAGACTTTTCCATTTGAATTTCTGAAACCTTCTCTTGTTCATCAGTAACTGTCATGGAGACCAGTTCTTCTTGCACAACTAACTGAGCTGGTTGAGCAGCCTCAGGATCTTGAACAAGTGGTTCTAGATCAGGTTGAACTTCTAGAGCTGGTTGATGATCAAGTTCTTGGACAGTTAACACTTCTTCCATTATATCTGTAGTATTATGAACACAAATTTGCTAAATGAAATTTTATCATTCTTTTAGGTATTCCCATACTAACATGTCAGTTATCAAGTCTAGAAAATGAGTAAAAGAGATACCTTCAGGATTTTCCTTAGAATGTCCTAACTCCCATAATTCATCTAGAAAGGAGGTAATGACTCCTTCTAGGTAGAGGGCAACTAGGGGAGTGGAGAATTCTTCTAGGCAGACTTTGACCACAAATTCAGATTTCATTATAGCATCAGAAATATCTTTTTCAGACAGAGGAGGTACTGATTCTTCTATCTCTTTTTCTGTATCTGCTGGAGGATCTGCTAGAAGAGAGGTCAGGGGCAGTTCAGAGGCATCTTCATAAAGCATCTCCCCCTGCCTGATTTCAGTGGAAACTGAAACCAGGCCCCTAGATGAAGAGGGCTCAGCAGATTTTGAGAGGGCTTGGATGGAGGTTGTCAGAGAAGAGATGGAGGATACAAGGGGAGCAATTGCTTCTTCAATCATGATTTTGATTGAATGAGTAATTAACTCCAGGATGCTTGAGATGAAGGCTGGGGTGATTTCAAATGAAGGTGGGGGAATCACAGTAGATCGATGAGCAGCATGGATGGTGTATTCTTGATGAGATGGAGAGTGAACTGGAGAATGATGGGTGGATGCAAGAAGATCAATATGATCTGAATGAAGAATTGATGACTGAGGAGGAGTGGATAGCTCAGAAGCCAATAAATCAAAACTACGATGAGATATCCTAACAAGATGAGAAGGGAGTGGAGATGCTGGAGGTGATGCATGGAGAATTGTGGAGGAATCAAGAAGATGAGATGCAGAAGATGGAACTTCAACTGAAGTAGATGGAACTGAAGTAGATGGTGGCACTTCAGTAAAGGTTGAAGGTAATGCAGAAGAGGTTGATGGAAAGGAGAGATTGGCTGAGCCTGCTTCTTGAAGGAGGGGAGTGACTGAAGCAGTTCCTTGAGCTCTCAGATGCAACTGGAGCAACCCCTGCTGGAGCGGGCTTCAGAAAGCTCCTTTTCCATTTGACAAACAGGGTTGGGTTCATCTTTTTGCTGGCATTGATTGATGTAGAAACTGAGACCAACAGATGGGGATATTTCTCCTTTAGAAATATCCCAAGCACCCTACCAAGGGTGACTTCTTTCTTGCTATTCTTTTTCCTTATCAAATCAAACAAAACTCCTGCCCAGTTAATCTGCTTCTTGTTCACGATGGCACACATCAGGGCAAACTATTGCATGGTTATATTATCATGGGCAGAGTGCTTTCCCAGTAGCACTTTTCCGACTAGTTCAGCAAGGAACTTTATCTTCAACGGAAAATTCACCTTTAGCAGCTTAGAAGGAATGCCGTCGGCATGTCCTAGTTCAGTCAACATTCTCCCAAACTCAGGGGTATCTTGCTCATAATCCTCTTCCACATTCAATAATCCAAAAATTTCAGTTAAAACGACGGGAGTCAAAATTACCTCTTCTCCGCCTATCGTTCCGGTCATAGAGTCGTCATTGGAGGACGAAGTGAATGCCCATTCTTTAATCTCTTGAACGTTTATCTTTATTCTTGTGGACATGAACTTTTCCAATCCTTGATCTTTGCAGAGGTTGAGGACTTCCACTATCGCAGACTCGCAACAGCTGAAAGAATCAAAGTCCACGCTGAAACCAACATCGAACTTCACCACGGACAGGAGGGCTGGAGCAATCGCCATCGAAGGGGTTGGAGAAGGCGAGAGAGACGGCGAAGGCGAAACGGCAGAAATCGCGAGACAGGGAGGAAGCAGAAAGACGGAATGCGAGAAGACGTTCTCCGTCGACGATAAAAAGAACGATCTTTTAACCTAGGTCGACCATCGGTTTTATATTAAAACAGCAATGGTCGATCTATTTTAAAAGATACTGGAGACGATGGTCGAACGGTCGTTCGACGATCGTTCCTGAAGCAGAGTAGTCGATCAATCGTTCGACTATTTCTGTCTTCACAAACAACAAGCTGTCGTCAACCATAGATCGACGATAGGCTCGACCTGTTCGACGATCTGCGAACGTCGGTCGACGATCTTCAAGCAGATAAGCCATCATCAACCATAGGTCGACGATAGGCTTGATCCGATCGACTATCTTCGAACGTCGTTCGACGATCTTCAAGCAGGTTTCAACAAAGGCAGACGTCACACTTAGTCTTTTCCATTAATCATGCCTAGTTGAACCAAAAAGAACAGATGCTTCTGTTCATCTAAGGGCTTGGTGAAAATATCACCTCTCTGAAGGTCAGTAGATATGAACTCAAGGCTGATCTTGTTCTTTTCCACACAATCTCTCAGGAAATGGTGTCTAATCTCAATGTGCTTGGTTCTAGAGTGGTGCACAGGATTTTGTGCAATGGAGATAGCACTGGTACTGTCACACATGATTTTTGTGTTCTTGTGTGTGTACCCATAATCCAAAAGCTGGTTTTGAATCCACAGGATCTGTGAACAACAACTAGCAGCTGCTATATATTCAGCCTCTGCAGTTGAAGTTGAGACAGAGGCCTGCTTCTTACAGAACCAAGAGACCAATCTCTCTCCCAAGAACTGACAAGTTCCTGAGGTACTCTTCCTGTCAACTCTACAACCAGCATAGTCAGAATCAGAGTATCCAATTAACTCAAATTCTGATTCTGCTGGGTACCATAGTCCTAGATTTGGACATCCCTTCAGGTATCTCAAGATTCTCTTGAGAAGAATCAAATGAGATTCCTTGGGGTTGACCTGGAATCTAGCACATAGGCATGTAGCAAACATTATATCTGATCTACTTGTAGTTAAATACAATAGAGAACCAACAATGGCCCTATAATTCTTTTGATCAACTGGCTTACCCTGATCATCAGAATCTATAACTACATTAGTAGTCATAGGTGTGTGCATTGCTGAAGCATCAGCCATCCCAAACTTCTTTACCAATTCCTTGGCATATTTGGATTGGGAGATGAAGATGTCATCAGCATCTTGCTTTACTTGGAGACCAAGAAAGTAAGACAGCTCACCCATACTACTCATCTCAAATTTAGAATGCATCAAGTCAGAGAACTTTTTGCACAGTTTGGGATCAGTGGAACCAAAAATAATATCATCCACATACACTTGAACTAACAGGATTGTGTCCTTGTAGTGCTTGATGAAAAGGGTTCTATCAACTACTCCCCTAACAAAGTTGTGCTCTAACAGGAAACTAGCTAGAGTCTCATACCAGGCTCTGGCTGCTTGTTTAAGTCCATAAAGAGCTTTTTGCAACTTGAAAACATGTGATGGCTGAGTTGAAGAAACAAACCCAGGAGGTTGTTCAACAAATACCTCTTCCTTTAGCTCACAATTTAGAAAGACACTTTTGACATCCATCTGAAAGACCTTAAACTTCATATAGGCTGCATAGGCTAGAAAGATCCTTATTGCCTCTAGCCTTGCAACATGAGCAAAGGTTTGGTCATAATCTATACCTTCCTCCTTTCTGTAGCCCTGAGCTACAAGCCTAGCTTTGTTCCTTACAATAATTCCATTTGCATCCAACTTGTTTCTAAATACCCACTTGGTGCCTATGATCAGTTGGCATTTAGGTCTTGGAACCAAAGTCCATACTTTACATCTTTCAAACTGATTGAGTTCCTCTTGCATAGCAATGATCCAGTGGGGATCTAGCTCAGCATCTTTAATGGTGAGGGGCTCAATCTGTGAAAGGAAACAAGCATGCATCACATCCTGTCTTAATTGATGTCTTGTTTGAACACCAGCTGATATGTCTCCAATCACTTGAGATGTAGGATGATCTCTAAGTGTGACAACATCAGCAGGTGAGATGTGATCTTCATCAACAGTTGGGATTGATTCCTCAGGAGGAATTTGATCTACTATTGGTGGTACAACAACAGCTTCTGCAAAGTCTTCATCACTGTCTGATTCAGTGATATGAAGAGTTGATAGATGGAGAATCTCTTGAGTGACATCTTTACTAGATTCTGGTACCTGCAATGAACTTGAGGAAGGAGAAGTTTCTTCTCCTTGTAAAACATCTGAGATTCATCAAAAAACACATGCACAGATTCCTCAATTTTAGAAGTTGATTTATTGAAAACCCTATAAGCTTTGCTTACTTGGGAATATCCAAGAAAAATTTCCATTGAAGCTTTTGCTTCAAACTTTCTAAGGTATTCTTTATTATTGTTATGAATGTATACTACACAACCAAATACTCTAAAATAATTTATTTTAGATTTCTTTTTTTTAAGCAACTCATAAGGAGTTTTACTCTTAAGCTTGTGTATAAGACTTCTGTTCAGCACATAATTAGCTGTGCTAACAGCTTCTGCCTAATAGAAAAGAGGCATGTTAGCATCTGCCAACAGTGTTCTTGCAGCTTCAATCAAGGTTCTATTTTTCCTTTCCACTACCTCATTTTGTTGGGGAGTTCTAGGAGCAGAGAAGCTATGTTTGATACCTTCTTTCTCACATAATTCTTGCATGAGAAGAGACTCAAACTCAGTACCATGATCACTTCTGATCAAGGCTACATGAGTAGAATACTCAGTCTGCACACACATTAGAAAATCTGTACGAACTTTGAAGTTATCAGCCTTAGTTCTCAAGAAGAACACCCAAGTGAACCTAGAGAAGTCGTCTACAATTACTAAAGTGTAATACTTCCCTCCTAGACTCTGTACATTTATTGGGCCAAAAAGGTCCAAATGTAATAGATACAGGATTCTAGATGAATTACTTTTATTTACAGATTTAAAGAAATTTTTGGTTTGTTTGCCTAATTGACAAGCCTTGCATAGGCTCTCCTTGTAGGTGCAAGAAGGTAAACCTCTAACAAGGTTGTATTTAGATAACCTAGATATGTTCTTGAGGTTAACATGGCTAAGCCTTTATGCCATAAGGTGTTGTTATTTGTTACTTCATTAAATAAGCAGATTTCAGAATGAGTTGAATTAAAATCTACTAAATAAATATTGCCTTGTCTAATACCTACTAACACAACATTACTATTTAAAGTAATATTACAAAGAGTGTTAGTGAACGATACCTGATATCCTGCATCACATAACTGACTTACTGAGATAAGATTATGCTTCAGTCCAATTACATATGCAACCCTCTTGAAAGTTACTGCTCCAATGGTAATCCTACCATATCCTTCAGTTTGACCACAGCTAGAATCCCCAAAAATCACCTTTGGTCCAAGCTTGACCTTGAACTTTGACAGATTTTCTTTGTTCCCTGTCATATGTTTGGAGCAACCACTATCCAAATACCACTTGTCCTGAGTGATAGAATAGGTCTTCACCTGCAGTGAGTTAAGTTAAACATTGTGGACCCAGGTAACCTTGGGTCCATTATTCTTCACATAATGAAAACTAGAAATAAAAGAATAAGCAGGTTGGGGTTTATAACCTAAGGGGTAAGATCTCCTAGGTGGGATGCTCCATGCAGTTAATGGGTCCACAAACCTAGGGTGGTTATAATTTTGAAATTCATATTGAAAACGTCGATCGGCGTTCGACGATGGATGCACAGATCGTCGAGCTTCGTTCGACCACTGAGCCTGCGATCGTCGAGCAGCGTTCGACGCTTTTTGTATTTCCTTAAACTTTTGTTTTCTCTTTTCTCTCTTAGCTTTGTTTAAGACTTGATTAACTTGTCTTACTTGCTCAGTGTTCTTTATCCCATCAGCTGAGATAAAGTTCACTGGAGTTGAAAGATGATTTTTAAGAATAATTGGGGTTCACAAGATGAAGCTCCTAAGCCTAGCTTATTAATGCCTGACCTAGTGTTTGTCATGCTGATGATTTCTAGCAACTTAAGCCTTCTACTATTTAATGATTCTTCCAATCTCTTGGACTTTGCTAGTTCATTTTTAAGAAACTTTATTTCATCACTAGATTTAGTGAGTTCTGCTTCTAACCTAGCATTTTCAATGGAGATAGATTCTGATTCAGCTAACTTATTTCTAAATTTTTTAATCTCCTTTTCTGAACTAATTAAATCTAAGCAAAGGGATTTAAACTCAGTTTTAAATTCAGAAGAAGAAAAGTCATATGAAGATAATACTTGATCTTCTGTAGGCATCTCTTCATCATCATCAGAACTTTCTGCAGCTGAGTGATTGCTGCAGGCATCAATAGCCATAAAGCAGATTTCCTTTGCCTTCTTCTCTTCCTCATCCTCACTGGAGCTTGAGGAGGAAGATTCCTCATCTGAATCACTCCAAGTTTCAGCAACAAATTCCTTCTCCTTTTTCTTGTTTTTGTAGGAGGAGGACTTGGAGTGTTTCCTGCGATGTTCCTTTTCCTTTCTCTTTTCTTTGCTCTTTTCCTCTGGACACTCTGGTAGAATGTGTCCAGGTTTCCTGCAACCATAACAAATGATTTCTTTAGCAGGAGATCTATCATACCTTGGTTTATCTTCATATCTTGAAGATTTCTTTCTGAAGTCTTTTCTTCCTATCTTGTGGAACCTTTTGGCAAAGAGTGTCATCAGCTCCTCATTAGATTGCCTTCCTTCAGAAGCATCAGCAGCTTCGAGAGCAAGAGTTTGCTCTTTTCTTGCTAGAGTTGGAGTCTTTGCTTCAGCCTCAGCTTCCCTGGTCTTCAGCACTTGCTCAAAAGACTTGAGCTTGCCAAGAAGAGCTTCTGTTGAGATTTCAGTTGTACTTCTGGCCTTCTTGATAGGCCAGATCCTAAGATCCCATGTGCTGGGGAAGCACATCAGTATCTTATTATTGACCTCTGTCAATGTAATTTCCTTATCAAGAGTTCTTAGCTCATTGATGATTGAGCTGAGTCTAGTGTACATGACTTCAACTGATTCAGTTTTAGTTTTCTTGAAGTTTTCATACTGGGATATAAGGTTAGACCTTCTATCCTTCCTTTCATCAGCTGAATCAGCTACAATCTGGTTCAGTGAGTCCCACATGGCTTTTGCAGAGGTGCAATCAGCCACTTTCTGGAAAATTTCATCAGACATTGTCTGAGCCAGAATGTTCATAGCTTTGGTATCAGCTATCTTGGCCTTCTTGTAGGCATCATTGTAATCTGGAGGAGGCACTGCACTTAGATTTGTAGATGTTGTAGCAGTGGTTGCAGCAGGAGGTGCTGGAGGTCCTGTCAAAATAGAAGAGAAAATGTCTTCATCAATAGAGTTCATATATAATCTTATTCTTGCCTTCCAGATGCTAAACTTAGCTAAGTTGCATGCTGGAGGTCTGGTGCTTGAGTAATCCTTGGACTGGGCTATGAAGTGAATATCTATAAGCTTGGTATCTATCAGGATCTTGTGACTCAGGTGTTAGCCTGTACAGTCAGTCAACCTCCCTCTGATACCAATTGAAAGTGATGATAGATACAACTCTAGAGGGGGGTGAATAGAGTATTCAAAAATTATGACACCCTACTCAACTCTCTTAGAGTTAATTTGCGGAATTAGTTTATACATATTGATAACTCTAGAGCCTAACACAAAGTGTAGTGCACAAGAGAGAGCTAACTGTAATTACAATTAAGCTTGGGATTCTATCACAGCAACTAGCAATCCTAGTTATTTCTACTCACAGACACAGTGCAATAAATTAAATAAACAGCACAGACGACACAAGAAATTTTATAGTGGTTCCCTCTAAATAGGTACGTCCACTCTTCTACCACCCTGGTAGGAATCCACTATAGGTTTTTGTTCAGGTGCCCTGCCACCAACTGATCTGCTTCAGGTAGATCAAGTAGACCCTTTGAGCTTTTGATCAGGAGCTCAAAATCCAACACAGGTTTTTGATCAGGTGCCCTGCCACCAAGGGTTCACTTTTGAAGGGAGTAATAACCCTTTGTACAGGAGGTTGAGAGAGTTAAGGCTTCTTCTCTATTGTTTAACAGATTAGAGAAGCTAGTGGATTGCACAGAGCTAGATAGCTCTAAAGAATCAAGGCTCCCCTGGCTTAGAGAATATCCAGGAAGGAGTCTTGCTTCAGGGTGCAGGAACTCTTCTGAACTAAGACAAAGAACTGTCTTGAGGTTCTGAAGGAGAAGTTTGAAGAAGACTCTTGATTTGGAAAAGGTGTTCTTCTTCAAACAGCTTCCTTTCTTCTTCTTCTTCTTCTAAAGGCCTCTTAGTGAATGTCTTCCTGTAAGCAGGATGAACTCAGGATGAAGAAGAATGCTGAAGAAGATTTGCTCTTCTCAGTTGAATGTGAATTTCTGAGAGCTGTAGAACTTTCTTGCTTTTTCTCTTTTTCTATGCTACTGAGTGTATGTGTTCTAGGTATCTTCTTCTTTCAAAAGAAGCTCTTTTTATATGAGTTTTTGCAACGGCTTTAATTTGAGTTTGAATCTTTGTCTTCTTCTGGAATCAGCCATCTGAGCTGCAAAAAGCATAAAGCAAAAACAAAACCTGCAGACAGACATGCTATAAGGGGATAAAGCTTTCTAAGAAGCTGCATATCCAATCAGATAAGAAGGGTGCAAGAAAAAGGTCACATTAGAAAGAACTCTTTACAGCCAGAAAAGACTTTCTGAGTCTAACGGCTATAAATGACAGTCTGACAGATAAAGCAGAAAATATATTTCAACTAATAAGACAAAACACTTTGTCAGATAAAGATTGGCTCATGCATAAAGAATGGAGCAGAGATTGCCTGGAAATAATAGCATAAATTAACTGAAATGATATGCCAAATAAATATGAAATAAATCATAGAATAGAAGAGGACAAAATTACTAAAGACATATAACAGAACGTCGAACGACCCTCGGAGATCGTTGAACGAAGCACAGAGATCGTCGACCTATCAAACAGATAGTCGAACGATACAGATAGTCGAACTAGCAAAGAAGATAGTCGAACTACCACAACAGATAGTCGACCTATCAGAACAAATAGTCGAGCTATCAGATAGTCGACCTATCAAGACAGATAGTCGAACTATCAAGCAAAACAGATAGTCGACCTATCAAACAGATAGTCGAACTATCAAACAAAACAGATAGTCGACCTATCAAACAGATAGTCGAACTATCAAAGAAAACAGATAGTCGACCTATCAACTACATTGCGCTCCCAATCCCATCCAAATCCACTTGTATCAAGCATTGCCGATATTTCTTGGTAGTATTTATTCCATATTTTTATTCGCGCCATTATCTTCTCCTTACTAATGTCGACGTTGCAAACCTCTTTTAATGTTTGAATTGCCGCTCTGTACGCGACACTTTTCCAACCACTAGCCGCCTTGTTCCCCAAATTTTGCTGCTCTTGGAGAGCTATCCATAAAGCACAGTCCATCTGTGGTGTCCAGGGAACGTATGACCGTTCACTGGCCTTAACATCCTTTCCCTTGCCTTTATCCATTTAATTTCTGCAATTCAATCAAACATAAAAGATTGTACTCGTTGAACATATTTAGAAAACAAATTATATCAACAATAGCATCGTATGATTTTAAGACCAACAACACTATAACTTAAATAGCATCATATGATTTAAAAAACAACAACATTATATCTTAAGTAGTATCATATGATTTAAAAAACAACAAAATTATAATCATAGAGTAGCAAAGCAAGAGAACACCTTATAATCCACGTCGAGCACGATACTCGTTGAACATATTTACAGCCTTAGTATCTCTAAAATGGGTCCACTCTGGAGTTGCTTGAACAACACTCATTGCATCTGCATACTCAAAACTAGCATGACTTGCATCTTGTTCTAAAATATCTGCATCTATTTCAGCAAGCAATCGTGCATTGTTCTCTAATATCCTCTCTATCAGGAAATTATGGAATATACAACATGCATTTATAATTTGAACATGTGCCAAATTTAAAAAAATTATACTTTATAACCAAAAAAATTATAGTAGAATGAAGGTGCTCTTAATAAATATACCTACACTTTGATATCGTAGAAGGATGACCCTCTTAAAATTGCCCATCTTTTTTTGTGGAGACCAAATTTTCTCTCAATAACATTCCTCTCCTTTGCGTGTCTAAGATTAAACAACTCTTTATAGTTCGTCGGATTCTTACCCTTTGTAGCCCACTCCTTTAGGTGATATCTTGTTGACCGATATGGAGCAAGATAACCTGGACCGTTAGCGTATCCCGCGTCCACAAGGTGGTATTTTCCTATCGGGACCTCAAAACTGTAACAACCCTTAATAACTAAACTATAATAATAATAATAATAATAATAAAATAAAATAATAAAAAAAGACCTAAATCTAAGACCGGTCTAAACCTACCCCCTCCTCCCCCGGTTTTAAATCCCGCAAGAATCCCGCAACCCGCAGCAACCCGCATCCCGCGCGACTCTTCCCGATCCCGCTCCGTCGGCCCCCGCCTTCAGCTCTTGAGCTCCGGGCGGCCTTCTCCTCCGCCTCCAGTGGCCGGCAACTCCTTCTTCCAGGTCCAGCGCCCATTCCTTTTGCTTCCCCGTCGTCTCCGGTGCTTCCCTTGGCCGGAAACTCCCGCACGATCCTTCTTTTGGCCGACTGCTTCCAAGAAGGGCCGACATAAATCTCTTTCTCCCTTCCTCTCCTCCTTCTCCGTCTAATGAGGGCAAGGACACCTTTTCTTCTCCGGCAACCCTAGCTCCAACTCGTTCCGGCCGGTGGATTTCGTGAGGGACTCCTAGGGTTTCGCTCGAAACCCCTCTTCGTGGATTTTTGAACCCAAATCTGGACTCCTTGGGTAAGAATTTCTTCAATCCCTCATTTTTTTTGCTTGCCCTAATTTTTTTGGGAGGATTTCCGCCCTCCAATTGACGTGATTTCATCAATCCCCCTTGGATTTGTCATAAAGTCATCTAATTTCAATTCTGTTTGCATTTCCCATGTCGCTCGTTGGGCTTAGGTGGTGGAATCGCGCCAAGCTTGAGATTTTTGCCTCCAGACGCCGCCAAAACTCCCGATCCCTCGCCGTAGGCTCTTCTCCCCTCACTTTCGAGGGAGGTAAAAAAATGTTAAACCCCTCTCCTGTTGTGTGGTGCAATTATCTGACATATGTGCTAGCATAGAAAACTGTTAATTCAATTTGGAATGTATTTTTGATCTCGATCAGGTGTAGCTAGAGCTTTTAACACCGCTTACGCCACTTAGTTGACGCGAGCACTGTCGACGTCACTTTAAGGCAAGTAGAGAACCCCCTCTCACTTGCAAAACTTTAGATTTAATCTGCTTATCTGTCTGTTACAAATAATTTCCTTTTTACAAAATTTTGAACTCTAAAAAGTGTTGATATAACAAAATTTGATAGACAATCCCTAAGGACGAACTATAAGACAAATCCGTAGTTGTAAGCGAAATTCTTGAATTGTAGCGTCTAACTGGGCATCTGTCTGCTGGCATGGTCACGACAAGCAGGATTACTTTTCCGATAAGACTTGCACTCAGATCTGATCGTGAGCCATGTGCGCCCGCTATAGTACGTATACACTTCATCGATCGCGACTTACAACTATTAATTTTAGGCTATACTCCGGAGTAGGCTAATATTTCAGATATGTTTGTTTGACCTGGTTTTTGGCATGTTTTGTAGCCTTATACATGATATATCAGTACTCGGTTATGTCTGTTGTTTTTGCTCTCATTTTAAATTAATTAATTTGCTTATGTTTAAATTCTAAGTCTTAAGGCATTTTCTTTCTGTCTTGAAATTGCCTTAGGATTCGTGACTGTGCCGCCTGCTCCCTGAGCTACTTCTCGTTCAGCTTCGGCCTTGCTCAGAGGTTTTTCATTTATAGTTGTCTGCATCAGGTTCTATGATCCCTTTACTGTCTGTCTATCATGTAATAGTTATAGTAAGACATTTTCTTTTGTATCATGGACATCTCCTAGGATATTTTTGATGTATTAGATCATCTTATCTATAACATTATCACTACTGTTATTATTGCATTTACTTCTGTTTCAGCACTGTGTGTAGCATTAAATTTTTTTCAAGAAAATACATGTGCATGAATTCCCCATGTTTTAAAACTTTAAGTGCTTCCGCATATTTATACTCAATCAATTGTTCAAACAAAATTACTATTTCTGAAACTATTTTCTATATCACCGCATCCGCCTTAGCAGGCATGGTTCCTTTCCGCCCATGCCTGTGGCATCACGGTCCGCCCGAAGCGCACTCTGACTTCCGTCGAGACGGGTCGTGACAGTTGGTATCAGAGCCAGGTTAGCTCTTAAAAATGCAGTATTTTGAAATTTTCAAATATTTTAACTTCTATTATGTAAATACATGTACATGCATCATATCTCACTCAGCCTGTCATTATTTGTTGTTCGCGGCTGAGACATCGCACACACTCACTCATAATCATGAGTAGTATGCACACGAATGTTAAGGGGTTATGGGCAAACTTAACATTTTTGTGCATATGAATTTCCACTAGGTTATACACCGCTTGCGAATATTAAATTGTATGGGCGGTTTAATATTTTCAAGTGCGTTGGCATTAGAATCATAATATGCATAACATGTTAAGTGATATGGGCGCTTAACATGACATGTGTATCCATTCATGAACATTCGTAGGAATGCATTTTAGACATGATTGCACTACATGCATAACATAACTCATTACACAAATGTTAAGCCAAGAACAACAGATGATGATCGTACACACATGGATTTGTAAATTGTGTGACATTGCATATAATTTCTTGTCATTAACCATCACCTAGAGTTGTCCAATGAAAATGCTGTAACTAATATATGATTTATGTATTCGACAGTATCAAAATGCTAGAACCTGTTGTTCCTTAATATCCTATGATTGACGTAATTGTCTTTCTTACTCGTTTCCTTTGTGTCCCTGCTTAGATGGCCCCTAAGCGATCTCAGCGCAAGAAAGCTACCCCTCCAGTCGGGGCAGCTCATGTAGACGCCACTGCCCAACTGTTGAGGCAGATTCTCGAGCGTCTCACTCGCTTAGAGGAAGATCGTCAAACTCCTGACACAGCTCCTGATTCTGGCAGCGCAGGGACAGCTGGAGTCACTGCTACCGCCGCTCTTGGAACCCCCCCTCTTGCACCTGGTTTAGGAACTGGCTTGCTTACTGACACCCTTGCGGTCCCGCCCGTGCCAGGTCTGGTTGCTCCTCCTGTAGCAATGGCGGATACGCTGATGTTCAAGAGGCTGAATCCGCCATCCTTCAATGGCAGTCGTGATTTCTTCGTCATCTCAGAGTGGCTCTCCCAGATGGAAAAGCACTTCGAGTATGCCGGTGTTCCTGAGGCATACAAGGTTCATCTTGCGGCCTACCAGCTGACCGAGGATGCATACACCTGGTGGCTTCAGCGCCGCAGTCTCCCCAATTCTTCTCCTATGACCTGGGAGCAGTTCAAGAATGCGCTCATGGGCCTGGCAGAACCGTAACTGAATATGAGATAGAGTTCTCTCGTCTATCTCTCCTTGCCGCAGAGTTCGTGCCCGATGAATCCAAGAAGATCAGCCGGTTCGTGAAGGGCCTCCGACACGATTTCCGCCAGCATGTGGTAGCCCACGGCGCCACCACCTACGCCGAGACTGTTGGAGCTGCCTTGAAGGTTGAAGCTATTGAGATGGATCGCACTGCCAAGAAAGTTCAGCATGGTACGAGCAATGCCGCTGTACGTGACCACAAGCGCAAGAATGCTCCACCTCAGGAGCAAGGTCCCAAGTCTCAAGAGGTGTGTGCCTACTGCCACAAAGTTGGCCATACCGTCCTAGTCTGTCGATATCTTCTGAAGAAGCAAAAGATGGTTGTGCCCGCCCAACAGCCCCAGGTTACGCTTGCCTCTGCCTCCTCCGTCTGTACCTATTGCAAGAAATCGGGCCACTTGGTGAATGATTGTCGCCGCAAGCAGAATACCTGCTTCAGATGTGGGCAATTTGGACATCAGATTAAAGATTGCCCCGTGAAGGAAAGCCCGATCCCCGCTCAGCCCCTGCAGGCTATTTCTGGTGCCCAAGATAAGGGCAAAGCTGTGCTGAATGTCACCACTCAGGGCGAGGCGCTCGCATCTACCTCCGTCATCTCTGGGAGTTTTAGGGTCAAAAACAAATGGATGCAAATCCTATTCGATTCTGGAGCATCTCACTCTTTTATAGCACGTCATATCGTGGATCTTCATAGTTGGCCTACTTTGCCACTCGATGTTCCTTTCGAAATCTCTGTGCCCGGTCATTTGCACTTGTCTACTAGAGGCATTCTCAATTGTCCGATACTGCTCGGTGAACTGCAAGTCGTCGCCGATCTCATAGTCCTCGACATGACAGAATTCGACGTAATCTTGGGTATGAATTGGCTGGTCGCGTATCAAGCAAAATTGGACTGTGTGGCAAAAAGGGTCAATCTCAGTATCGATGGTAAAGACTACAGCGTTCATGTTCAGACCACCCGCAGCCATCTGCAGGTAATTTCTGCTGTGCGCGCCTCTCGACTTCTTAGCTAGGGATGCTTTGCTTGCTTTGTTTATGCTTCATATTCAGATGCTGTCGAACCCCAACTTGAGTATATCCCGATTGCTTCCGAGTTCCCTGACGTGTTTCCCGTCGAGTTGCCTGGAATACCTCCTGATCGTGAAGTAGAATTCTCCATCGATGTAGAGCCTGGAACGCGCCCATTATCTAAAGCTCCATACCGTATGGCGCCGCGAGAACTGGAGGAGCTTAGGTCACAATTGGATGAGGTTCTTGAGCGTGGGTACATTCGTCCCAGCTCTTCTCCTTGGGGATCCCCCGTTCTTTTCGTTAAAAAGAAAGACGGATCAATGAGATTGTGCATCGACTACCGGGACCTGAATAAGGTAACCATCAAGAATAAGTACCCCCTCCCGCGCGTGGATGACCTTTTTGACCAGCTCAAAGGCAGTACCGTCTTCTCCAAGATAGATCTCAGGTCGGGTTACCATCAGTTAAAGATCAAAGAATCCGACATCCCCAGGACAGCTTTCCGGACTCGGTATGTACACTTTGAATTTTTGGTGATGTCTTTTGGGTTGACTAACGCCCCTTCTGCTTTCATGGATATGATGAACCGTATCTTCCGCGACTACCTAGATAAGTTCATTATTGTTTTCATTGATGATATCTTGGTCTACTCCAAGACTCGTGAGGAGCATGCAACCCATCTTAGACTCACTCTCTCCACTCTTCGTCAGCACCAACTCTATGCCAAATTGGCGAAATGTGAGTTTTGGCTGGATCGTGTTGCCTTTCTGGGGCATGTCATTTCAGGCGACGGACTTTCCGTTGATCCTGCCAAGGTCTCCGCTATTATAGACTGGAAGCAACCTTCTACCCCTATTGAGATTCGCAGTTTCCTTGGTTTGGCGGGCTATTACCGGCGTTTCGTCAAGGATTTCTCCTCTCTTGCTGCTCCCCTAACACGTCTAACTCAAAAACATGCCAGATTTGAGTGGACAGAACAGTGTGAGCAGGCCTTTTCTGAATTAAAGCAACGTTTGTGTTCAGCGCCAGTTTTAGCTCTTCCTTCAGAAGGGTTGGACTTTTCGGTTTATACCGATGCTTCCGGAGTGGGCTTGGGTTGTGTCCTGATGCAAGAAGATCGTGTTATTGCTTATGGGTCGAGGCAGTTGAAGATCCATGAACGCAACTACCCCACTCATGATCTGGAGTTCGCTGCAGTAGTGTTTGCTTTGAAGCTTTGGCGTCATTACCTCTATGGCGTGAAATGTCACTTCTTCACTGACCATCAGAGTTTGAAGTACATTTTCGTTCAGAAAGATCTTAATCTTCGTCAGAGGCGATGGCTGGAATTCATAGCAGATTATGACCTGCAGCTCACTTATGTGCCCGGGAAAGCCAATTCAGTAGCGGATGCTTTGAGTCGTCAGGCTTCAGTTGCCGCCTGTGCACCCATGTCAGCTTCTCTCGCGGCCCTGATTGATGACCTCGAGCGGATGGACATATCCTTCTCACATGGAGGTCAAGGAGGAGTCTTTGATCCGTTATGGGTAGAACAAGTAAAGGATCTGCAGCCATCTGACCCTGCACTCCAGCGCATTCTCCGACAGGTCGAACTTGGTACTCTTCCCGATTTCTCTATCTCTGACGATGTTCTACTTTTCCGAAGTCGCCTATGTGTTCCCGATGTCCCTGAGTTGCTGGATAGTATTTGCCGAGAAGCTCACGAGTCCCGCACATCTGTTCATCCTGGCAACAACAAGATGTATCATGACCTTAAGCAGATCGTGTGGTGGCATGGCATGAAGAACTATATTGCACGCTTCATCTCTCGATGTCTGACGTGCCAGAAGGTAAAAGCTCAGCGTCAGCGTCCTGGTGGATTTTTGCAACCCCTGCCTATCCCTGAATGGAAGTGGGAAGATATCTCTATGGACTTCATCACGGGTTTGCCCCGCACTCCGAGAGGGCATGATGCGATTTGGTTCATAGTAGATCGCCTAACTAAAGTGGCTCACTTCATCCCGTACAAGGAGGGTCATTCCACCGAGAAAATGACCTGAATTTATGTTTCTGAGATTTTGAGACTCCATGGGATTCCTCTGCGGATTGTTTCTGATCGTGACTCGAGATTTGTATCGCACTTCTGGAAGGGATTTCAGTAAGCTTTGGACACTGATCTTAACCTGAGCACCGCTTATCACTCGACAACTGATGGCCAGACCGAGAGGGTCAATCAGATTCTTGAAGACATGCTTCGGTGCTATATTTTGGACTACAAGGGAGCTTGGGATGAACATCTACCCTTGGTTGAATTCTCCTACAACAACAGCTACCAAGAGAGCCTCAAGATGGCCCCGTTCGAAGCACTGTACGGGCGTCGCTGTAGGACCCCGCTCTACTGGTCAGAAGTTGGTTAAAAGGTGATTTTGGGTCCTGAGTTACTTCAGGAAATGGAAGAAGCTACCAAGAAGACTCGTGTTCAGCTCAGTCGTGCCATTGAGAGACAGAGAAAGTATGCAAATCAGCGCCGCCGTCCGTTAGAGTTTGCTGTTGGTGATCAAGTGTTTCTGAAGGTTTCTCCTACTCCTGGGGTGAAACGGTTCGGTCGCCATCATAAGCTCAGCCCGAGGTTCGTGGGACCGTACGTCATCTCAGAGCGTGTTGGAGGATCTGCCTATCGTCTGGATCTACCTATTTCTTTGGCCGGCGTCCATGACGTCTTTCATGTCAGTCAGCTTCGAAAATATATCCACAATCCTAACCGTATTCTTGAAAAAGTTCCAGTGATCCCTGAAGCCAATCTGTCTTATCCGATCGAACATTCGGAGATCATTGAATATCAAGAACGCAAGCTTCGCAAGAGAACCATTCCGATGGTGAAGGTACGTTGGGTGCATGGCAAGTCTGAAAAGTACACTTGAGAACTCGAGTCTGACATGCGCAACAAGTACCCACAACTCTTCTCATGATCTTGGTACGTCTCTAAGTCTGACTTCCTTGTTATTTCAGTATCTTTCATGGTTAGCTTTCATGCGTTAATCTGCAAACTTCTGTTTGAAGTATATGTCATCTGAAACTCTGTTGTTTTAGTTCCATTCAGATAATTCTCATGCAAGTTTCGGGACGAAACTTTCTAAGTAGGGGAGAATGTAACAACCCTTAATAACTAAACTATAATAATAATAATAATAATAATAAAATAAAATAATAAAAAAAGACCTAAATCTAAGACCGGTCTAAACCTACCCCCTCCTCCCCCGGTTTTAAATCCCGCAAGAATCCCGCAACCCGCAGCAACCCGCATCCCGCGCGACTCTTCCCGATCCCGCTCCGTCGGCCCCCGCCTTCAGCTCTTGAGCGCCCGGCGGCCTTCTCCTCCGCCTCCAGTGGCCGACAACTCCTTCTTCCAGGTCCAGCGCCCATTCCTTTTGCTTCCCCGTCGTCTCCGGTGCTTCCCTTGGCCGGAAACTCCCGCACGATCCTTCTTTTGGCCGACTGCTTCCAAGAAGGGCCGACATAAATCTCTTTCTCCCTTCCTCTCCTCCTTCTCCGTCCAATGAGGGCAAGGACACCTTTTCTTCTCCGGCAACCCTAGCTCCAACTCGTTCCGGCCGGTGGATTTCGTGAGGGACTCCTAGGGTTTCGCTCGAAACCCCTCTTCGTGGATTTTTGAACCCAAATCTGGACTCCTTGGGTAAGAAATTTCTTCAATCCCTCATTTTTTTTGCTTGCCCTAATTTTTTTGGGAGGATTTCCTCCCTCCAATTGACGTGATTTCATCAATCCCCCTTGGATTTGTCATAAAGTCATCTAATTTCAATTCTGTTTGCATTTCCCATGTCGCTCGTTGGGCTTAGGTGGTGGAATCGCGCCAAGCTTGAGATTTTTGCCTCCAGACGCCGCCAAAACTCCCGATCCCTCGCCGTAGGCTCTTCTCCCCTCACTTTCGAGGGAGGTAAAAAAATGTTAAACCCCTCTCCTGTTGTGTGGTGCAATTATCTGACATATGTGCTAGCATAAAAAACTGTTAATTCAATTTGGAATGTATTTTTGATCTCGATCAGGTGTATCTAGAGCTTTTAACACCGCTTACGCCACTTAGTTGACGCGAGCACTGTCGACGTCACTTTAAGGCAAGTAGAGAACCCCCTCTCACTTGCAAAACTTTAGATTTAATCTGCTTATCTGTCTGTTACAAATAATTTCCTTTTTACAAAATTTTGAACTCTAAAAAGTGTTGATATAACAAAATTTGATAGACAATCCCTAAGGACGAACTATAAGACAAATCCGTAGTTGTAAGCAAAATTCTTGAATTGTAGCGTCTAACTGGGCATCTGTCTGCTGGCATGGTCACGGCAAGCAGGATTACTTTTCCGATAAGACTTGCACTCAGATCTGATCGTGAGTCATGTGCGCCCGCTATAGTACGTATACACTTCATCGATCACGACTTACAACTATTAATTTTAGGATATACTGCGGAGTAGACTAATATTTTAGATATGTTTGTTTGACCTGGTTTTTGGCATGTTTTGTAGCCTTATACATGATATATCAGTACTCGGTTATGTCTGTTGTTTTTGCTCTCATTTTAAATTAATTAATTTGTTTATGTTTAAATTCTAAGTTCTAAGGCATTTTCTTTCTGTCTTGAAATTGCCTTAGGATTCGTGACTGTGCCGCCTGCTCCCTGAGCTACTTCTCGTTCAGCTTCGGCCTTGCTCAGAGGTTTTTCATTTATAGTTGTCTGCATCAGGTTCTATGATCTCTTTACTGTCTGTCTATCATGTAATAGTTATAGTAAGACATTTTCTTTTGTATCATGGACAGCTCCTAGGATATTTTCGATGTATTAGATCTTCTTATCTATAACATTATCACTACTGTTATTATTGCATTTACTTCTGTTTCAGCACTGTGTGTAGCATTAATTTTTTTTCAAGAAAATACATGTGCATGAATTCCCCATGTTTTAAAACTTTAAGTGCTTCCGCATATTTATACTCAATCAATTGTTCAAACAAAATTACTATTTCTGAAACTATTTTCTATATCACCGCATCCGCCTTAGCAGACATGGTTCCTTTCCGCCCATGCCTGTGGCATCACGGTCCGCCCGAAACGCACTCTGACTTCCGTTGAGACGGGTCGTGACAAAAACGATCCTCTCTTTTGAGACCATTACTTAACACTCTGGAGTCCGAAGATGAACCCTCCCACCCAGGTAATACATAACCAAATTTCATGTTTGAGTCACATGCACCCATTACATTTGTTGTAATTGCTTGTTTCCTATTCCGATATCGACATTGATCTTTGATTGGAACTGCTACTTTAATATGAGTCACATCTATGACACCAATGCAATCCTATACAGTATGCAATTAGGTATTAATAATGCCTAAGCAGATACCATACACACTCATGTATGAAAGAGAAAATTTTCACTTGAAATTATGCCATCTTTGTGTTTTTGATGCATCTGGGAGCCTGATAAATTCAGGGGCTAACTTTAGAATTTCCCCTAATATAATGCTGAAATGTCTGCTGACTGTATCAATTGAATGTAATAACTTTCCACCAACCGCCCGAATTTTTTTATTATGTGCTAAAATATATAAAAAAGTATTAACAGACTCTCACTGAAATGTTTTTTGTGTCTCTTAGTAATCCTCTCCCAATTAATATGGTGCATAGAGTTTCAAAGAAGCTTTTATTCATTCGAAGCTGATTAAAATAATTGATATTTGTCCTACTATGTAATCGGGCAAACAACGTCCTTCTTAAAAATGTTTTGGCATCGGCCTCTACAAGATCCCTTGCGATCCTGGGTTTCATCAAAACAACATAGGCCGCAGCAAGAGCTGCTGCCACAGCTTCCCTCTTACGTCTACGATGTTTTTGTAATTCATTCATTTACATATAAACGAACAAGTAAAAAATGGAACTCATAAAATCAGCAGCTATTCAAATGTTTTGACCATTTTTTGATGAACAAGAAGAAGAACTATACAGATGAAGAACTTTTGTTACAGGCTATTTTAAATCATCAATAATCTAGCAATACAATGCATTCAAATGTTGACCACTTTTTGATAAACTATACTATACAGAGAACTATGCAAAAATCTGGAGATGGGGCATACTATACAATACAGAGAACTATGCAGTGAACTATCCAATGTTGTGAACATTTTATTTTTGCAGGGAACAATTTAATTTTTACAATACAGAGAAATCTGGATGATTTCTGGACCAGAAATCATCCAGAAAACTGGATGATTTCTGATCCAGAAATCATCCAGAAAACTGGATGATTTCTGGGCCAGAAATCATTTGCTGGATGATTTCTGGGCCAGAAATCATCCAGCAAACTGGATAATGTACCTGTCGGGTCGGGAGAAGTAGCGACAACGGGATCGGGAGAAGGAGCGACAGCGGGATCGGGAGAAGTAGCGACAACGGGATCGGGAGAAGGAGCGACAATGGGATCGGGAGAAGGAGCGACAACGGGGAGCGGGATCGGAATCGCGAATGCAGACCTAGCGAGGTCGGAAATGATATCACGGGATATACCTTATATCGAATTCCTGCAGAATTGATTTTGATTTTCGATTCCAACGCTATTTTGGGCATACCGAACGGCCACAATTGAAATTGGTAATTGAATGCCAATTCTAATGCCCCAATTCCCGCGAAACGAACGGAGCCTGAATGGTTTTCGGTTTAGGGTTTTCCCATTTCTGCCAAACCCGACTCCCGTTCTTATTTTTCGCAAGACGCACCTCCTGTTTCTGTCGATCCTGCACCCGCGCCATTCTCCCGTCTCCCACTAGTGTCGCTCGCCTCCTGCTCCTCTCCCCTGCTTCCGTCGGCGTCCCTCCTTTTTTCCCTCTTCTTCTTCTTTGAGCAGCAAGGGCCGTCGGTGGTTTGTTCCGCCTCCAAGGAGCCGTCTTCAACACCAATTTTCTCCATTTTTGGAGGCCAACACCACTTCTTCCTCCTTCGAAGGGGTGGCAACCTGCTCTCCTAGGGCATACAACCCGAATTTCTCTGATTCTTCTTCGTCTTCGCTGGGAATTTGCGAGAGAGACGCCTAGCGTTTCCTTCCCTCTCCTCCTTGGGCTCGGACTTTGCTCCTTGTGCTTGATTTGGTTCCTTTGGGTAAGAACTCCCTTTATTTCTCTTTAATTCTGATTTTATTGCATTCTTTACAAATATATGTCTCCAAATTTGCGTATATGTTGTCATTCAAGATCGTTGTCCCTCTTGTAATCGTCTAACCTCATGGTATTCGTGATATTCAGTGCCTCTTCTTGATTCAATTGGTGGGATCTCGCAAAACCCCCTCCAATTTTGGGTTTCTCCTAGCCATGCGCCGCCAAGTCTATGTTTTTGCATGGTAATCTGTTCTCCCCTCGCTCTTGAGGGAGGTAAATCTCTTAGCTCACTCTTGATTTAGTTATGCAATGAATCAATGCCTGTGTTAGCGCAGGGTTCTTCTTATTGTCATCTATGTTTGTGTTTGATTACGGTTGAAATAGGGTTTCTGATTTTGCTTGCGTTGTTTGGCTGTCGTAGTCAGTTTCAGTCTCACCTTAAGGTAAGTAGAAATCTATCTTACAAACATTGAACTTAAATTAATTTATCTGATCTTATGATTTCATGACTTCACTTTTAAATACATGTTTCGTCAAATAAACTCAGATCTTGAATCCTAAATTTACTTGTTAGTAGTTTGAAGTTTCACGCGTTTGGAATAACATGAGTTGTGAATGTGAATTATGGTTATTTGGATACTCACTTAGTTGAATTGCGTCTCATTTGATGGATAATTGGAAGACGAGTTAGTGAACGAAAATGATTTTAATTGAATTTTCACTTAATTGAATTGCGTCTCATTTGATGGATAAATAGAAAACTAGTAGATCTTTTGATCTTGAGCATTAATAGTTATAATGATAAATGTTAAGATTTCTTGATAGCAAATAGATAACTTGTGTTTCATATAAAATGTTTGGATCGTACACATGTTTACTCAGAAGATAATCGCGTCTTGTAAAGGATTAATCTAAATGAATAGTTGTTATCTTAGAAATCGATGCATAGTAATCTTACAACTCACAAATTCTTGAATTCGCAAAATTTAAAACTCGCTACCTAGATTTGGGTGTTATCTCATCTTTTTGCTTCTTAGGTATATTTGGATGCAAGACTTGTGTAATTATTGTTCCATGATTTGATTCCTCCCTTTCCATATTTGAATCCGACTCTTGTATATTTGAATCGATAAATTATTATCATGTCTTGATAAGAATTGCTAAATCAGGAATTATTTAATTCTTTAATGTCATAGACAATCATTGAAAGGTTGCGTTGAATTGATGTGACGTCTTGACTCGAACTTCCACTTGACTTGTAACGGGAATCAATCAATGGGCATAGTAAGCACAAATATTTTGATAAAACTTGCATATAAACTTATATTAGAATCATGTACATCAAATTGAAGCACTTATATCTTTCACTGATTACAACTTATGACATTTCGTGATCGAATTTATGTTATACTTCAGAGTAGACTAATAATTAAAGTTATTTTTGTTTGAATTTGTTACTTGTCTGTCTTTCTAGCTTTGTCTCGTGATAAACTGGTACACGTATACATTATTGATTCTCCTGTTCGCACTTTATTTTTTTCTTGCTCATTATTTATTTTAATATTCTCAAACTTTTTCCTTCTTATTTTCAAAATGGCATTAGCGTTCGTGACTGCGCCGCCTGCTTTCTGAGCCCGATATGCGTCAAGCCCCAGCTTCTAGAAGTTTATCTTCTCACTGTGTCAAGTTCTATGTTTATGTTTCAATTCATTTACTATCAGATATTTCTTTTATGTAATAATTACAATCAGCTTTTTTCTCTATTATCATTGACAACTGTTAGGCTAAATAATATATACTAGAATTTAACATTATTTGCATGCTCATTTCTCTGAATTGGTCATTGTATGAAAATCTTTATCCAGACTTGTATCATGTGTTTTGATTAAAATACATGTGTATCTAATTTTTCTATCATGTCTTAAATCTTTCGCATAAAAACAAACTATTTTTTTTTCAAATTAATTATTTTAAATCTAATTTTCAGTATCTCAGTTCCCTCCTGGCAAACATGGATTTTCTTTTGGCCCATGCCGGTGACATCACGACTCGCCCGAAGCACACTGATTTTTGTTGAGACGGGTCGTGACAACAATGTTCATGTTCAGACCCACAGCCTTCTGAAGGTAATTTCTGCTGTGCGTGCCACTCGTCTTCTTAGTCAAGGATGTTCTGCTTATTTTGTATATACTTCGTTTTCGGATGCTGTCTCTACTCAACTCGAATCCATCCCGATTGTTTATGAGTTTCCTGACGAATTTCCTGGGATGCCTCCTGATCGAGATGTGGAGTTCTCTATTGACGTAGAGCTTGGAATGTGCCCCATATCTAAAGCTCTGTATCGTATGGCCCCATGCGTGATATAGGAGCTTAGATCGCAATTAGATAAATTGCTTGAGCGTTGATACATTAGTCCTAGCTCTTCACCTTGGGGAGCCTCCGTTCTCTTCATGAAAAAGAAGGATGGTTTCATGAAATTCTGCATTGATTATCCGGATCTGAATAAAGTTACAATCAAAAATAAGTATCCCCGTTCGCGTGTGGATAATTTATTTGATCAACTCAAGGGTCGTACCGTCTTTTCCAAAATAGATCTCAGATCGGGTTATCATCAGCTGAAGATCAAGGAATCTAATATTTTCAGGAATGCATTCCGGACTCGGTATAAACATTTTGAATTCTTATTGATGTCCTTTGGATTGACTAATGCTCCTGCTTTTATGGATATGATGAACCGTGTCTTCCGTGATTATCTGAATAAGTTCATCATCGTATTCATTAATGATATTCTGGTCTTTTCCAAGACCCGTGAGGATCATGCTTCACAAATTAGGCTCATTTTCTTCATTCTTCGTCAGCACCAACTGTATGTCAAGTTGGCGATGCGTGAGTTCTGTATGGATCGTGTCGCTTTCTTGGGGCATGTTATTTCAGAAGATGGACTTTCTGTTGATCTTGCCTTGGTTTTTGCATTTATGGACTGGAAGCGACCTTCTACCCCTTCTGAAATTCGTAGTTTCCTTGGATTGGTTGGCCACTATCGACATTTTGTTAAGGGTTTCTCCTCTCTTGTTTCTCCTTTGACACAACTAACTCAAAAATATGCTAGATTTGAGTGGTCAGATCAGTGTGAGCAGACCTTCTTGGAATTGAAGCAACGAGAATTGGATGCGCGTGTATTTTAATAAAAATCTGTGATACAAGTTCTGAAGACAGATTTTATGCAATGAAAATCTCAGATGAATAAACATGCAAATCATGTCAAATTTTAGTACATATATTATTTAGTTTAGCAGTTGTCCATGATAATAGAGAAAATCGCCGATCGTAATTATTACATAAAAGAAATATTCGACAATAAAGAAAGTAAAATGCATAGAACTTGACATGGAGAGAAAATAAACTTCTAGAAGTAGGAGCTTGATGCAGATCGGGCTCGAATAGCGGGCGGCGCAGACACAAACGCTAAGAAAAATTTCAAAATAAGAAGGAAAAAACTTCAGAACATTGAAACAAAAAGAAACCAAGTAAAATAAAGTATTAGCAGGGAAATCAGAAATATTTGTGTTCCAGTTTTAATGAAACAAAAATAACAAGACAGACAAGTAAGTGAGACAAACATAAATAACTAGAATTATTAGACTGCTCCGGAGTATAACATAAATTCGATCACGTAATGACATAAACTATAATCAGTGAAAGGTGTAAGTGTTTCAATTTGATGAATATGATTCTAATATAAGTTTAAATCTAAGGCTTATCAGAAAATTAGTGCTTGTTATGACTATTCTTTGTTTTCCATTACAAGTCAAGTGGAAACTCGAGTCAAAGCATCACATAAATTTAACACTACCTTTCAATTATTGTTTATGACATTAATTAATTTAAAGGTTCATGATTTAGTAATTCTTAGCATATCAAGATATGTTACTAATTTATCTATTCAGATATACAAGAGTATAATTTACAAACATTAAAAGGGAGGTATGAAATTAAATGATTCATAGATTGTGATTCTAATATGCACGAATTTGCAAAGGTGAGAAAAATCAAATCATGCAACAAACTTTACCCAAGTCTTACAACCAGACATGTATAAGAAACAAGATTTGATGATCCAAAAGAAATCAGATAGTGAGCTTTATGTTTTTGTGGGTTCAAGTATTTGCGAGTGATAAGATTACTATGCTTTATTTTTTAGGATAACATTTTTTCAATTAGATTAATTCATTACAAAACACGATTATCTTCCAAGTAAACATGTGTTTGCATCGAACATTTTATTTAAAACACAATTCATTTATTTGCTAGTAAGAAATCTTACATTTATCAATATAACAATTAATGTTCATGTTCAAAAAAATTGCTAGTCTTCCAATTATCCAACAAATGAGAAACAGATCATCTAAGTGAGAATCCAATCAAAATCACTTTCATTTACTAACTCATATCATTCTAAGCGTATCAAGACCTAATCTAACAATTTGATAATTTGGTATTCAAATGAAACATAAACATATTAAACCCTAAATTATTAACTTCTAAGATTTGACATTCAAGATTCCAATTCATTTGACAAATCAATATATCCAAGAATGAATTCATGTAATCAAAAAAATAGATGCATTAAATTAAACTCAATATTTGCAAGTTTTAAGGATTTCTACTTGCCTTAAATAAAGCTGAATCTGACGGCGGCGGGTAAGCGGCGCAAGCAATATTCAGAAACCTTTTTTCAGACCTGCTCAAGAACAACGAAAAAGATATAGCAAAATTCACTACGCTAACACAGAACTTTGTTCGCAAAACTCAAACAAGAGAGGGGTTTAGAAATTTACAAAAGGTGATGGGAGAGGAGAAACCATGAGAAATTGCAGACTTGGCGGGGCTTAGGCTACAGAAACCTTAAATTGAAGGGGCTTTGGAGAGATTCTGCTGGGAGAAACGACGTTCGACGCCGGAAATCACGAATACAAAATGGTTAGGTGATTACAAGATGACACAAATACGGATCACAATAAATACGCAATTTGAGGCACAATTAATAAAAAAACAAATACAAGGAAATCTGAAAAAAGAGAGGGGAAAAGAGGAAATCCTTACCTAAGGAGACAAATCCGAGCCCAAGGAAGAGAGAGGAGGAAACCCTAGGCATCCCTCTCGCAAAAATCGGCCAAGACGATGAAGGTGAGGACTGCCGAAGGAAGAAAAGGAGTTTTCGGAGGAAGAGGAGGCGGCTGCTAGCCTTGAGAGGAGGGAAGAAAGAGACTGGGGCTTCTGTCAGCCACTGGGAGGAAGAAGCAGGGCTGTCGTCCCCTTGGCTTGCCGGTTCTTGGGGTTGTCGACCTGAGGAAGCAAGAGGAGGCGCGGGCCCTAGAGGAGTTGATGGAATAAGTCGGCGTCCTGAGGAAGGGGAGGAGGGGAGGGAAGGTGTTATTGGCTTTGGGAGGAGGAGAATCTGCCGGCTAGTGCGCAAAGGAGGCGGCAGGGTGGGAGGCATGTGAGCGGGAGCGGCTGGAGGCGGAACTGGGAGCTACAGATGTTGCGGGAGGCAAAATCGGGAGTGGGGAAAGTAGCTGGAATTAAAGCCGTGGACTGACTGTTTACCGGAAAATAGATCTGGGGCTCAGTTTAGGTATAAAAGGAGAAGATTTTGGTTATTTACCAAAAATTCATTATCTTCTAAATCAAATAAAAACTCCTCTTATTTTATTCTTTAAGTAGGTTGTTACAGCTTGCAAAGCAGATGTGGAGCAAGTCTAGCCAGAACACTAGGAGCTACCAAAGATGCAACGCTGGCAAAGAATCTGGAAGAGCACATAAATCTAAACGAGAAATGCAGGCTTGCTAACACCCAATGAGGGAAGAGGTCGTCAATGATGGGTAGAGCTTGCAAAAATGCAGAGCTCGCAGACGATGAGGGTAGATCTCACAAAAATGCTTTGCTCGCAACCAACGCAAAAAATGATTGCTTTCTCACAACCGATCTGGGTAGACCTCCCAGGGGATTGTAATGGAGGTGCGGGCATGACGCTAGTCGATGCGAGAAGAACTCGCTGGATATCAAGCGGTGTAGAGTTCTCAGGAATCTGTCTCACAAATGGTTCATGGTGAACAAAAAAGCAAGTGCGTCTCTAAACAATGATGATACGGAATGTGGGTAACAGAACAAAAAAATGCCTCGCACTCTAAAACTAAGTTGAGAAAATGGAGAGAATGTTATTTCCAAAAATCTAGCCTTTAACTATTACATGCAGTCTCTTTTTATATACACAAAAGGAGGAAAACTCAAACAAAGGTTAGAGGTGGGGATTAAAAGAAATAATAAATAGGCTATGAGTCTTTATAGTGGGCCTTTACAATGAGCTTAATTTATTTACTAACTCAACTTAAACATATTTCCATGTTATAAATCCTGATCCCTAGATTAATTTGTTATGTGCATAGATTTTCATACATATTTACTTATGTTGATTTAATATCTCTAGGAGGAAGAGTTTTTCTTGCTCACCAATAGGTTGATCCTATCTTTTGACTATTCTTTTTAGTGAACTCATGTCAGGAGATCTGCTTAGGATGAACTTACGTGTAAATATGCCATTTTAGATTATGTTATTTTCTTAGAACTTTACACCTGTTTTTGGGATGGTTACTTACTTTGTTATGAATTTAGTTGTTACAAACTTCGTGATTTTGATCCCAATATTCAAATTTGTTCGCACTTACTTTTATAGCTTCGTGATTCAGACTTTGAGGCATTTCACTAACCATAGATCCAACCGTTTGTTTTTGTTGTATGCTTTAGTTATTTTTGTTATAGTAGCAATTTTACTATTATTGCTAAACTAGGTAGGGGTGTTACACATCTCACATCCCTCATCTGTTTTTATGTGTCTGTTTTGTCCATATTCTACAACACATGGATCTTGACTTGGCTCGAAGCAAAGATGAACGAAAATCCACCACTGGATAGCATGGTTCTGTGCAGAAGCCAAAATACATAGCTATGTCGCGAGGGATATGCGATGGTTTATGACATCAATCTATAATGCATGATTTAGGGCTACAAGATTGAAAACCCATATGTTTATATTATGACAATTAAGTTGCTATCAACTACTCCCGTTCAATATGACCGAACAAAACATGTTGAAATTGAATGAAACTTCATCAAGGATCTCTTAGAGAAAGCCAATATCTGAACATCATTCGTTCAATCTCAAGATCTACTTGCAGATATCTTTACTAAGAGCTTGAGTTGTGACATATCTCCAAGATGGGAATGATTGACGTGTACTCTCCTTTTAGGGGGGAGTTGAATTAAAGCTCATTGTAAGAGTCCTTGTTCCTTTTATTGTTTTTAGTCTCACACCTCTAATATTGATTTGGGTTCTCCTCTATATGTATATAGACATGCCACATAATATTTATTCTTTAGATTAGATATAATATATTTGTTACATTTTTCAACTTATTGTACATAACTTGAATGGGTTCAGCTTCTTCTTTTGCCATTCTCCAAAGTAAACTGTTCTATGTTGTCCATAATATTAAACTCCAACTAAAACTTCTTCCCACATTTTAACGTTCCTTAGCCCTTAGTATACGGCACTGCATGACATTATGCAATTTTTCCCTTACGTGTATTTCTTCTCTATTGACCTAACCTTTCTCCAATTATATTTATTCTGGATTTTCATTAGTAATTCAATAGTTCCTAATATTGCATAAGATATATTCCAAAAAAAGTGTGAATTAAATACATTTTGTTGCCAACAATCATATTTTATTCTGATAGTTTAAGTTTTTATTTCATAAAAATTCGTTATGTATTTTTTCTTACCAGCATGGGACCTTTGATCACATTAGTTTCTCTGAAAATACAATTTGTTCGGAACCAGATTCATCCATCGGGGCAGCTGTAGCAGCGTCATTGAGTGTTCCTCCTCAATCTGTCTCTACTGTCACATTTGCTTTGGCTTGGGTTTGCCCAGAAATAAATTTTCCTAGCGGAAAAGTTTATCATCGGTAAGATAATTTATCTCAACTTCAAAATTTTAGTTGAAATTAAGCACGGTTCAACATTGTTTGTATTGCAGACGCTATACTAAATTTTATGGCATTGATGGAGATTCAGCTGCATGTCTAGTGCATGATGCCATTATGGGTAATTTGGCAAGCTTAGTATTTTGATTTGGTAGATTATATTTTTCTGAGTTTTTGGATGCTGTTTTGAATTAGATTATCTTATCTCATCATCTTTATTTTGAAGATTAGGATTTATCTGAAAACATGTTATATAAAATAATATAGTTTGTTAAATCCACTATTTGATTGGATGTATTTAGACCCTAACATTGAATTGTTGCTCAACAAACTTCATTAAAACTCCTTAATATTATTTTTATTTCACGCATAAAATGAGTGAAAGAATATCACTCATTTGGAAAACATGATGTCTATTTACAAAAAACCATGAGCACTTAATGAAATTTACCTGACTATTCGATGAGGTTTGACGAGACAGTGGAACACAAGTTTTAGGCATGTGCGGGGCTAATTTGTCACTTGTCATATTTGACGTCACCTAATGGATGATTCGCATCCACGTTTTCCTACAAAGCACCGTTTGGAGATTTATATGTGCTTTTATTTTTTTGATTTACTATTTAGTGAGATCAGACACTTGTTGTGTACGACCAATCATAGCCGTCAATGATTGGTGCTGTAAATATATTTTATGTTGAAGTTATTAGTTTTATATTAATATTTAGGTCTATATAATAGTCTTTTGGTATATACGTGTTTTGTCCCACATTGTCAATTTGAGTTTACGAATCTTTTATGTCCTATATGTTACTCCTTTGTGGATGAATAAATTTGCACCTTCTATTATCTCTAACATTTCAACATGTTATTAGAGCAGAAATTTATTCCTCCTTGAAATTTCTCTCCCTGAAATGTTGATGCCCTGAAATTTCTTGCTGGCGGCTTCCCATCTGACTCCCGATCTCCCATGGCATCGAAGTCTTCGAGCGAAGATCTCCTGTCGCAGGTCTCGTCGATCCCGTGTTCCAATCCCATCGATGATCGTCGTGCTCATCTCCCGTGACGCCTTCTTCCCCCTCGTCGTTCTTGATTTAGCAGCCCCTTCAACGATTGTGCTACAACATCCTTCGTGATCCATCTCTTGGGCTTCATTATAACATCAAATGTACAGCGTAAGCAACGACAACCCATTTCTATTTGACCATCCAAAAACAAATATATCAAGAATTGAGTTCATTCGTGCGTCGAAATCAATATTTTGAGAAGGATAACTGTCGTTTGAGGACCACAACGTAGAACGAGATCTACGTCTCTATGAATGTCCACATGAACACCAAAAATGTTACGTTGTTTGTCCAACGAACTCGGGATGGAAGATGATCGTCCTCATTCGTCTCCACAAAATACTAGTTTCATTTCAAGAGAGGATGTAGTTACTAGTTCTTCAGGAGTCATGAGAATCGTACTCAAAAGACGTAACCGAAAAACCCTAAACCCACAACTTATAGTTGTTTCATAAACCGCATGTTAATTCTTCGAGAGTGAGAAGTTCATGTGTCGAGTTCTATTTCACTGGTCGATGCATGTCGACTTCTTAAGTTGACGTGCATCGACTACTATCTCATAATATAGGAATTGGTTACCACACACCAACTCGATGTAAATCGATTTCGTAAATCATTGTGTCGAGTATTATCTGGTCACTCGCAACTCGAAGTACGTCGACTTCACAAGTCGACCTACGTTGACTTCATAGGTCGACGTACGTCGAATAGTATCCTTAAATGTTTGTATGTTAAAAGCTTGATTGACACGCCCCTGGATTTGAACTATAGTATAATTGTCTCCCTTCACCGTAGATGATGTCTTTTTAGTTAAGGATAACTGATGGGCTTCGGGCTTTACCATTGGATCGCCAAAGGCGGGGCCCATGTTCGTGTATTCGCGCAAGAGTACTTGACTGGATCGACGATCCAACTCCACAGATGCGTCCAAATTTTCATTTATATATTATGTCTTTATGTTTGGCTTTTATTTCATGTAATCGGGCCCGACACATCAATGACCAATCATGGTCGATCATGATGTGGTACCCTAGTGTGGTCTTTTTATAATAGTCGATCATGATGTGGTGCCCTAATGTGGTCTTTTTATAATATGTGCAAGTGGAGGTGTCACGACCCGTCTAATGCAAAGATCAGAGCGCGATTCGGGTGGGCTATGATTTCGCATACATGTGCGGAAGAAAAATCCATGTTTCTAAGATTGAAGCTGAGATACTGATAATTATTTTAAAATAATTACTTTTAAGTAAAATAAATTGTTTTTATATAAAAGTTTTGAAGTTTGGCAGTGAGAAATAAATGTACATGTATTTTAATAAAACTCATACAGATTTTATATAATGACAAACTTAGAAAAATAAACATCAACTAATATTAAATTCTAGTACATAGATTATAGCCTACTAGTTGTCCATGATAACAGAGAAAATGACTGATTATAATTACTAAATAAAATAAATGTTCCGACAGTTAAGGAAATAAAACATAAATATAGAACCTGACATGGCAAGAAGATAAACTTCTAGAAGCAGGCGCTTGACGCAAATCGGGCTCGAGAAACAGACGATGCATGCACGGACGCTAAGGCAAATTCCAAAACAAGAAGAAAAAACATCAGAACATTGAAATAAACTCAATCGAACAAAGTAAAATAAAGTACGAGCAGGGAAAACAGATATTTTTGTGTACTAATTTACATGAAGCAAAGCTAGTAAGACAGACAAGTAAGGGAGACAAACAAAAAGTAACTAGAATTATTAACCTACTCCGGAGTATAATATAGATTTGATGACGTAATGACCTAAGCTATAATCAGCGAAAGGACTAAGTGTTTCAATTTGATGCGCATGGTTCTAGTGCAAGTTTAAATGCAAGACTTATTTGAAACTTTGTGTTTGCTATGGTCATTCTATGATTCTCATTTTAAGTCAAGTGTAAACTCGAGTCGAAGCGTCACATCAATTCAACAGTACCTTTCAATGATTGCTTGTGACATTAATGAATTTAAGGGTTCATGATTTAGTGATTCCTAGCATATCAATACATGTTACTAATTTGTCGATTCAGATATACAAAAGTAGAATTTATAGACATGAAAAGTGGGTACATGAAATTAAATGATTCATAGATTGTGATTCTAACAGAAACAAATTTACATCAAAGGAGAGAGAAATCAGATCATTAAACAAACTTTACTCAAGTCTTACAACCAGAAAGACATAAAAATAAGATTTGATGACACAAGAAATTAGATAGTGAGTTTTATATTTCTGCGAGTTCAAGTATTCACTTAGATTAATTCATTCCAAGGCACGATTATCTTCCAAATAAATATGTGTATAATCCGAACATTTTATATAAAACACAATTCATCTATTTGTTAGCAAAAAATCTTAACATTTATCATTATAACAATTAATGTTCATGCTCAAGAGATTTCTTAGTCTTCCAATTATCCAATAAATGAGTCACAATTCATCTAGGTGGGAATCCAATCAAAATCACTTACATGCACTAACTCGTACCATTCTAAGCGTATCAAGACCTAATCTAACAATTTGACGATATAGGTATTCAAATGTAAATTCACATAACATAAGAAAAGACACAATTAAGTTAAGCCAGTGTTTGCAAGAGAGAGATTTCTTTACTTGTCTCAAATGAGGTTGAATCTGATGGTGGCGGCTGAACGTTGCAAGCAAAATTTAGAAACCTTATTTTAGACCAGCTTAAGAACGACGAAAGAGATATATCAAAATTCAATATGCTAACACATGCATTCTACGACGCGGAATTGAAACAAAGTGGGTTTAACAGATTTACCTCCCTCAAAAGTGAGGTGATAAGAGATTATCTTGCGGAAACAGAGACTTGGAAGCGCCTAGGTTACATAACCCTAAATCGGAGAGGGTTTTAAGCGAGATCCCACCAACTGCTTCGAGGAGCGGCATCGAAAATCACAAATACACAATGGTTAGATGATAACAAGAGGGTAGAAAACATGAATCGCAAAATATACGAAATTTGGAGCGCAAACTTTACAAGAAAATTCATGGAAATATGAATAAAGGGGAACAAGAGGAGAATCTTACCAATAAGAACCAAATCCGAGCCCAAAATCTAAGTAGAGAGGGATTCGAGCGAAAACCCTAGTAAAACTGGAGTTGTCGGAGGAAGCGGATGCGACTTTCGGCCTTGAGGAGGAGGTGTAAGAGGTCGATTGCCCTTGGAGAAAAAAGGGACCACTGGCCTTGAGGAGAAAGGGAAAAACAACATCCCTGACACCGGCTGATCGAAGAAGAGGAGGGGGAAACAACCGTCCACGAGCGGAATCGACAGCTAAGGCAAAAAAGGAGAGGCGTCGGGGACGAGCAGGGAGGAGCAACTGGAGGCGAAATCGGGAGCGGCGGGTGCGTGCGGGGGAACTGCGGGGTGCGGGAGGTGTGCGGCGCACGGGAGGAGTGCGGCGCACGGGAGTCGGGGGAAGGCCTGGCAGACGTTTTACGGGAAATAAAAAGGGGGGGGGTCAGTAGAGTTATTAAAAGGGTTAGCCTAATTTTTTTGTTAATTAGAATTATGCCACTAGATTAAACCTCCACTTTTAATTTGATTTAAAACATGTGTTGTTTCATTCTCTCCCACTTAGAAAATTTTGTCTCAACACTTCTTAGGATTTCCTGACTAGGACTCGTATGGAGAAGAATTAGATGCTATTCATTCCAATAAGGTTTGAGAATTTAGACAAGCAAGTTAATTATGAATATATTGAAATGGAAAAGAGAACAAGTTCAGAGACTTACCAAAATAAAAAAAAAACTTTTAGGATACTTGCTACGCATATCAGATTCAAGTTCTCAAGTGTACTCTTCAGACTTGTCATGCATCCAAAGTACTCTTACCATAGGAATGGTTCCGTTTCAAAGCTTGCACACTTGATACTCCACGATATTAGAGGGATCGACCGGACACAAAAGATTGGCTTTGGGGATCACAAGAATTTCTTCAATTAACTCTGTTAGAGTTTGGTGGTTTGCTGGATTAGTCTCGGCGGCTTGTTATTCGGGCGGTCTGACGATTTGTTCCTGCGGTCTGATTGTGTGGCGGTTTGATTTCTAGTCACAGCGGTCTGCTAGTCTCCTTGTTCTGGCGGTTTTGCTCAACCGTCTGGAGGTTTGCCAAAGCAGCGGTCTGATAGTTAGCCGCAACAGCGGTCTGGTGGTTAGCCGTAATAGAGGTTAGAAGGTTAACCGCAACAGCAGTCAGGAGGTTTGCCGCATCTACGGTTTGGAGGTTAGCCGCAGCAGCGGCCTAGTGGGTAGCCACAGCAGCAGTCTGATGATTAGCCGCAGCAACAGTCAGGAGGTTAAACGCAGCTGCGGTCTGTTGGTTAGCCTTTGCAGGGGTTCAGATGCTTCCCTAATTTTGTATTCTTTGTATAGTCTTGCGGTTTGACTGTGTCAAACCGCCCGCCCGTGCGGTTAGTTTTTAGTCCCACGTCGCTTGTTGTATTCTTTTCTCCCCCGTTTTCTATGGATTAGAGGGCATACCTATGTATTGTTCATCTTCTTGGAGCAATAAAATTTGCATTTTATTTAGCTCTTTTTACATGGTATCAGAGCTAACCGATCTTTTTCTCCAAATTGCTCGCAGTTTGTTTTTCTAACCGCTTCCGGTCTTCTCGCCCTGCCCTCCCTTGCTAGTCGCTTCTCCTGGGACTTGTTTTGTCTTTGCGTTCTATTCAGTTCGCGCGGCTTCACTGGTGTTCACGCATCCTTCTTTCCCCTCTTGTACTCTTGCGGGTTGTTGTGGTCGCGTAGGTTGTTTTCTTTACTCACGCGATTAATTTTCTCTTCTCACTCGGGTTGTTTTCTCTACTCGCGCGGTCTCTCCCTCTTCTTTGTTTGCGCCTTTTTTGGTGGCAGCTTCTCTTTTTGCGCTCTGTTCATTTCCCGCTTCTCACTCAACCGTGCAGTTTGAGTCTCTAGCGGTCTTCTTTTCTTGGTCGCAATCTTTTTGTGGCTTGTTAGCCGATCTGTTTTTTTTTGCGACCTGTTCTTTTTCGGCTTGCGCCCTTCTTAGCGTCTTTTGCGGTTTCCTCTCTTAACTGCTTGGTCGCGCGATCTATTTGCCTCTTTTGTCGGCTTGTTTCTAACCATGCAGTTAGTTTTTTTATCTATCTGGTTTCTTTTTCCATGAGGTCAGTTTCTCTTGTCTCCTCTATAGCTCGTGCTCTTTTGGTCTTTTTCGACAAGTGGCTTATTGACTATGGTGCCACTTGCAACATGACCGGCAATTCTCGTTTTTCTCTTGCTTGAACAAGCAGAAATGTGTATCTATTGTCGTTATTGTAGATGAGACTTCTTCTCCTGTGCATGGTATTGGCACTGCGCAAATCACCCCATCTTTGCAGCTTGAGGACACCCTGTATGTTCCCACTTTTTTATGCAATTTATTGTCTGTTCATGCTCTTTGCACACAGTTACACTGCACGGTTACTTTTACTGCCACTACTTGTTTTTCTTGGGATTCTGTCTTGAAGACTACGATTGCTACTAGGACTGCGAGTGGTGGTCTTTTCTTGCTTGACAATGTCGTTGCTCTTTCTGCTTCTTCTTCCCTTCACCAGTGACATCGTCATCTTTGTCATCCTCCTCTCCTCATCCACCAACTTCTCCCAGATCTTTCTCCAAAGGATTCTCCTTTGAATTGTGAAGCATGTCAGCTTGGTAAACATCATCGCTCTTCTCTCCCAACACGAACGGGACGTAGTTCTTCTCGCCCTTTTGAACTAGTTCACTCTGACATCTGGGGTCCCTCTCCTACTGTCCACTGTTGGTAGAGGTTGCTTGTACTTTATTATCCTTCATTGATGATTTCTCCAGATGTACTGGGTTGTAACTCTTGTAAGAGCGTTCTGAATTTTATTCTGTGTTTACCGCCTTTTATAATGTGATCTCCACTTTAGGTTTTTCGTACTGATAATGAAAAGGAATGTCAGGCATCAATTTTCTGATTTTTGTGCGAGCCACGATTTGACTCATCAAACTACTTGCTCCTATACCTCGTAATAGAATGACGTTGCTGAACGCAAGAATCGTCATCTTTTGGATATTGCTCGCAGCCTTCTCTTACAAATGAATATTTCTCGGTCTTATTGGGGTCGTGTTCTTCTTCTTTCTTGTTATCTCATAAATCGTATTCCCTCGTCTATTCTTTAGGGCAAAACTGTTTTCCATTTTGTATCCCGGGGCTGAGCTGTTTTCTTTATCTCTTTGGGTTTTTGAATGTACGACGTTTTTAAAGTGAGGGTAAGATCTATCTTAACTCTAGAGGGGGGGTGAATAGAGTATTTTTAAGTAAATTTACAATTTAAAATTGCACAGCAGTAAAGGCTTAATTTATGTATAGGTGTAAGGTGCTTTGATGTAGAAATAAAACTAAAGCAGTAATATAAAAACCACAGCACACAGCTAAGAATATGCACAAAAAACCAGAAGACACAAGGAACTATAGTGGTTCCCCAAAAACCTGGGTACATCCACTCTTCTACCACCCTTGGTAGGAATCCACTGTAGGATGAGTTGATCAGGTGTCCTGGGCACCAATGAGCTTTTGATAAGGTGCTCAAAAACCAAACTGGATTTTTTGATCAGGTGTCTTGCCACCACTGAGTTTTGACAAGGCTCTCAAAACCAGATTCAAGACTTTTGAAGGGAGTTTTGATAACCCTTTTACAGCAGGAAAAGAAAAAAGAAGAGGTGAAGTTGTCTTCTCTGTCTCAATCACTGAGAGAAGACTTAGTGGATTGATTGTGTTGTCAAAGCTCCCCCTGAGATGTAGATGGTTCAGAGATGAGAGCTTTGCTAGGGTGATAGGCCTTCAGAAGCTTCAGATCTCCAGCAGAAGATGATTTCAGCATGGGCTGAAATGTGAGTTGTCTGGAGTCTTTGATGTTGAAGCTATGAACACTTTACAGTATGCTAATTTTAAATCAAACTCTTCAGGATTGATCACTTGATTTTCCTCTGAGTTTTTCTGACTATCTGTGTATGTCTGTATTGAGTGATAGATAGATTTTCTTTCTCTTGATCTGCTGTAGGATGTTTTATTCTCTGATGATCCTTTGTCCAAGATAGCCGTTAGCAGTCAATAAAATGTCTTTCATAAATGTTTTGTCTTCAGGAGGAAAGTCCAATAGACATTCTCTGAGAAATCCCTTGAAACTTGCTCCAGAATAAATGAAAACGGCTAGCAAATCTCTTGAAATAAATGCTGAGAGAATTTGAAAAACATTCCAAAAGCTGACTGAATTTGAATCCTCAAAGTCGTCGATCTCTCAGAAAAACGTCGATCTGAGCTCTACGATCGTCGATCTGAGCTCAGAGATTGGATTGAACATCAGACAGAAAACGTCGACCTGAGCTCTACGATCGTCGAACTGAGCTCAGCGACTTGGAAACAAGTTGAAGACAGATCGTCGATCTGAGCTCGAAGATCGTCGACCGGAGTTCGACGACTTAGCATGATGTAGGCCCGCTCTTTCGAGCGTTTTGGTGTCCGACAAATTAACGCGACGCTCTCCGATAACTCTCACGTCACACTCAAGCATTTACCGTAGCAGCGGATCGATTAAAAATTATTGTTAGATTAACAATTACGTGGGGTTCGCAAAGCCCCTTAAGATAATACCAAGGCGATAGGCCAAGGTCCTCTCAAGCCAAAAGAACCCACACGGTTCGATCGAGCGTGTTGTACCAAATGAGAAACCACCGAAAACAAACGATTCGGGCAAGGATGGTTCTCTCCCAACAAAATACATACGAGTTACGCCACGCCTCACGAACTTAAATGAAAATACGGTAAACAAGACAATAACTAAAATAAATTAAACCACGAAAAATCAAGCGTTACACAAGCCACGCAGTTTGCCAATGCCACAAGAATTATCTAGGGAAGAGAAACACATAAAGTAGATATTTTCGTTACCCAACCAGATTGGATGAGTCTGGTTTCACTCGACTAGAATCGTTCCTTAACAACACCATCGGAGATACGCCGGAGGGAGAGAAATTCGTTGCCTTCTTCGTGTCACGCCAACCGGAAAGCTTTTACACAAGATAACTGTGGGAGAATCACTCTCTCCACGGATCCGCCGGTGTCACACCGAGGGGTTTGCAACCTTCTTCCAAGGAGTCGCACCGAAGGAAGCCGCGCCGGAGTCGCACCGAACGGATGGAGGGAGCAAGGGGGGCGGCGGCTTCACACCACAAGCCAAGGGGCGGCGGCAAGGAGGAGTTCTCTTTGGCCGAAATTTCTCTTAGAGAGGAATTAGGTTTTAAATTTTCATTCATTCACTAATTAATCCTTCATAACATGACTATATATAGCTTACACCACTCAATCTCCCTCCAATCAACATTCAAAATTCAAAATTCAAAATGAAAATTATGATGGTTATAAGCACCCATCATAATACAAGAAATGAAATAATAAAAACAACCTATGATGGTTATAAGCACCCCATCATTACATGACTTATCTAAATGCAATAAACATAAAAATGCTTGAAATAAAATTGCTTAAAATAACAAATTATTAAAAATATATAATTATAATTATTTAATTTATAATTATATATTTTTATAAAATGGCGGTGGACGTCGAGCAAAACATGTGGCGGAGGTGGCGGTGGCGTCGCGGAAGAAAAGCCATCCTCGAGCTTGCGGCAGCGATCGTCCCAATCCACAAACTCTCTCCGATGGGGATCAATGGCGGCCGCATCAGCAACGTCTCCATTCAAATCTACTGGGTCACCATCATCGTCAGAGGGAGGACGCTCCTTGGCCACATGTCGTGGGAAGTCGTCTCCATCAATCCTCCCCCTCTTAAAAATACTCATCACTGATGAGTATGCCTGTTTGTACTCGCCTGGAAGGACGTCAGCGGGGAAGAAGAACCTGCATGGCAAAAGGTGGTCTTGGAGGGACCTCAAATACGCGTTAGCCAAAGAAGGAAAAAAAATTTCAACAACATCCACCAACGTACCTCCGATGGAGACCGAGAAGGGGAACGATCCTAGAAAACTATCATCACCCAACCCAATAGAAAGCATAGTGGAAAATATATACGGAGAGGTAGACATTTCAGGTGGCATTAAAGCATAAAGCGTAAAGTATGTAACGATGAAAATAGGAGCTATGCCCCAATCGGTGGATAATTTTATCAGGAATGTCATGTCACCAAACTCCCGTAAAATTCGTAAAAAATGGACTAGCATATTCGTTAATATTTCTAAAGTACCCCGGGGCATCCGTTTAGGGGTGAGACAAACCAAAACCAACCATTCACATAACGATGGAAGACTATTCGAAACAACCTCGCAAGTAATTTAAAGGACGCATTTAGAAGGGTCAAGGAATTAAAAATGCGCCTAATTAAATTAAAACCATGAGGGGAGAACTCATGTGTCACATGACTTGAATTAATAGTATAAAATAACGGAATTATGTCCGGTGGCACATGTGCTTTAAATTCAAAAATTAACGTAGTGGGTTCCAATGTTTTTGTTTTAAATTTGAAATTAAATTTTGATTTAAAAATATCATAATAAATAGTCAGCGAAAAACGTTCGTCATCAACTACGTTCGCCCACGACCTTCTAAGAAAGTTTAACAGAATGACGGGAATAATAAACTTCTCTAAATATGAAAGGCTAGAAATGACTAAATCATCTACTCGAGCTAATGGAACCGGAGGGAGAGTCGACAGGGTTGACTCCGTAGGGGGAACCAAGTCACACTCAACGTCAAAGCATGTATTAAGCGTCCAAGAGAACGCCTCCGGTTGCAAGCCTTTAAAATCAAAAGTAAACTCGAATAGTGGATTCGTCCTCACTGAAAACTCATCCTCAGTTAACGTTTCGCCCCAGAATGAATCCACCAAATCATTAGAAATTTTACTTAAGTCAGAAATAATGATCGTCTCAATAGTAGGCAAATTCATATCCGATAAGATTTCCAAACTAACTTGGGCCTCAAGCGAAGGGGCTATCATCAAAGAAAAGTCAGTTGGGCCCTCAGTGCTATCGTCATCCAAACATAATTCTTCCCATAAGGTTGGGACATCGTCTAAGTCAGAATAGGGGGATGGGCAAATCGAATCTAGGGGAGTATAATAATTAGCTTGAGTTCCAAGCGGTGATAATAACGTCAAAGGACTAACTCCCGGATGTATCACACTAAGCTTATCACAAACTGAACATCCATCCCAAGGTGACTCTACCAATACCATAGAAACCTCTAATAATCCAGGGTCAATCAGTATAACGTCGGATCCTAGAAAGTCTTCACCTAAATCAGTAACATGTAAGCTCTCAGCATCGGATGACTCTACCGACTCAACCGGAATGTCTAGTGGCTCAGGGTCAACAGAAGATTCTATGACTAAATTATCGTCGAAGGGGATTGGAGATGATTCCTCAGGGGAGAAATCCTCTTCCAGGTCACTAGGGTTACCAATCTCCTCAACGTCACTAAAAGCGTCAGTGAAACTTGCCTCGTCCTCAGTGACGGGCTCAGTCCTAATCACATCCTCAGGTTCAACAGGAGAGTCAGGCACTATCTTAAGTGAAGGAAGACTCTCACCTAGCTGATTAACTTCATCTTCCAGAGATTCCATATCCACATAAGCATCCTCAGAGGTATCAGTCACTATATCAGAGGGCTTAGATGTCGAGACTAAGGAAGCAAGCACCCTAATAGTAACCTCTTTCGAGTTCAAATTTTGGGGTCGGAATGGCTTATGTTTCCTATAGGTGGGACTAGGCACACTCTGGGTAATACGATCTCTCTGGGGATAGGATCTATCCTGAGGCGTAGGGTCACTCCTATAAGCAGATACAGGTCTAGTGCTGTAACTATTCTTACTAACGGGTGTGGTGCTATTAGTGCGCAGGTAGGCGGGATCAAATTGATCCGAGAGGAGGTTACGCATGTGCGGCCAAGCATAACGATAGCTACCAACACGACGCTCTTCGTTTAACCAAAATAATCTGGCCCGACCTACTAATCGCTCTCGGGCAAAGCTAACCTTTTCGTAGTCATCCCATAAGTGATAATTAAAATATTGTTCTAATCCCTTAAGTCAGTCTCTAAAATTTTGGGGATACTCTAAACCATCATAAGTAGGATAAATGTGGTGTGCCCTAGGGGTGTGCTTAGCAATATCCTTAGCATAGGAATAGTCTAACCGAGAAGCATATACATCATATGCCATTTAGTGAGAACCGGAGAGGAAACTCGATCCGATACTTGTGCACATGCAATGAAAAGTAAACTGGCCCTAATTAAATCTCAAAGATTTAATTGTTCCCGCTAGTTTCAAAAAATAATATATGCATATTTTTTTATTTTCTGAGCAAGAAAATTATAAGGATTATTAATTAAATTTTTTCAGATTTTTTCATTGCAGAAAAAGAAATTTAGCCGGCTATTGGCACACCAAATACTAAATTTTCAAATTAATTAATAAAAATAATTACTAAATGAAAAATAATTTTTTTTTGTTTTCTTACTAATAATTAGATGGAGAAATACCAGAAATTTTAAATTTTAGATTTTGAGAAAAAAAATAACATTTTTAGGCCGCTATTTGCAGACCACTATTATTTTTTTTTTGTAATTTTGAGAAAAAATTGGAATTTTGGAATTGGAAATTTGAAATTTGAAATATATTATTTGAAATTTGAAATTTGAAATTTCAAAATTTGAATTTTATTATTTGAAATTTGAATTTTGAAATTTTGAAATTTGAAATTTGAAATTTGAATTTTGAATTTTGAATTTTGAAATTTGAAATTTGAAATTTGAAATTTGAAATTTGAAATTTTGAATTTTGAATTTTGAATTTTGAATTTTGAATTTTGAATTTTGAAATTTGAAATTTGAAATTTTGAAATTTCAATTCATTTCATGAAAACTAATCTTCTAAATATTGATCTGCAACGAAACGGGTGAGTGCTTACGTACGTGTCACATAAGAGGGGGAGGAGTGTCAATTAGGAAATTGACGAGAACCTCCCTCTGATACCAAATTGATGTAGGCCCGCTCTTTCGAGCGTTTTGGTGGCCGACAAATTAACGCGACGCTCTTCGATAACTCTCACGTCACACTCAAGCATTTACCGTAGCAGCGGATCGATTAAAAATTATTGTTAGATTAATAATTACGTGGGGTTCGCAAAGCCCCTTAAGATAATACCAAGGCGATAGGCCAAGGTCCTCTCAAGGCAAAAGAACTCACACGGTTCGATCGAGCGTGTTGTACCAAAAGAGAAACCACCGAAAACAAACGATTCGGGCAAGGATGGTTCTCCCCCAACAAAATACATACGAGGGCCGCCACGCCTCACGAACTTAAATGAAAATAAGGTAAACAAGACAATAACTAAAATAAATTAAACCACGAAAAATCAAGCGTTACACAAGCCACACAGTTTGCCAATGCCACAAGAATTATCTAGGGAAGAGAACCACATAAAGTAGAAATTTTCGTTACCCAACCAGATTGGATGAGTCCGGTTTCACTCGACTAGAATCGTTCCTTAACGACACCATCGGAGATACGCCGGAGGGAGAGAAATTCGTTGCCTTATTCGTGTCACGCCAACCGGAAAGCTTTTACACAAGATAACTGTGGGAGAATCACTCTCTCCACGGATCCGCCGGTGTCACACCGAGGGGTTTGCAACCTTCTTCCAAGGAGTCGCACCGAAGGAAGCCGCGCCGGAGTCGCACCGAACGGATAGAGGGAGCAAGGGGGGCGGCGGCTTCACACAACAAGCCAAGGGGCGGCGGCAAGGAGGAGTTCTCTTTGGCCGAAATTTCTCTTAGAGAGGAATTAGGTTTTAAATTTTCATTCATTCACTAATTAATCCTTCATAACATGGCTATATATAGCCTACACCACTCAATCTCCCTCCAATCAACATTCAAAATTCAAAATTCAAAATGAAAATTATGATGGTTATAAGCACCCATCATAATACAAGAAATGAAATAATAAAAACAACCTATGATGGTTATAAGCACCCCATCATTACATGACTTATCTAAATGCTTGAAATAAAATTGCTTAAAATAATAAATTATTAAAAATATATAATTATAATTATTTAATTTATAATTATATATTTTTATAAAATGGCGGCGGACGTCGAGCAAAACATGTGGCGGAGGTGGCGGTGGCGTCGCGGAAGAAAAGCCATCCTCGAGCTTGCGGCAACGATCGTCCCAATCCACAAACTCTCTCCGATGGGGATCAATGGCGGCCGCATCAGCAACGTCTCCATTCAAATCTACTGGGTCACCATCATCGTCAGAGGGAGGACGCTCCTTGGCCACATGTCGTGGGAAGTCGACTCCATCATAGCAGAGTTGAGCTCAGAGACCGTCGAACGGAGTTCGACATTTCGTCGACCTGAGCTCGACGAAAACTGTCTTTGGCTCAGCTCTAAGTCTTGAACAATGAATGGTCCTGGGGGCAGCTTCAAACCTAAGTTTTAAGCCCTAGACTCATTCTAATTTGACATTTTCAACTATACATCTAGGTCAAACTGATTTCCTAAAACATAGTGATCATTGCCCAAATTAGTAATAGGGTGTTCCAACACGTTTGTTCACATACCTTCTCCTAGACGTGACAAACTTTTTTCTCGCTCTATTAAATGCATATTCCTTGGTTATTGTCCAACTCAAAAGGGGTATCGCTGTTTTGATTCTCTTCTTTGCAAACAGTGCGTTTCTGCTGATGTCACCTTTTTTGAGTATACACCGTATTTTTCTCTTGCTTCTACTCTCTTGCCCTCTGATACTTCCTCTTCAATGCCTATTATCTCGGCACTTATGCCGGTACCAGTTATTTCCACAACTATTCTTGTTTCACCGTCTCTTTCTCTCGAGACTGATTCTTTGTCCTTAGAGCCTTCTATGCCTGTTTCAGGACCTCTTCCCTCTTCTGACAATGGCTCTGCTACTACGGACAAGAGTGATCTTGATCTTCCCATTGCCCTACGGAAGGGCGTCCGACAATGCGCTAAGCATTTTATTGATGTTGTTGTCTCATATGCTCAACGTTCCCTGGTTGCCAAGTGTTTTGCTCTTGCTATATCTTCTACTGTCATTCCGGCTACGTATCAGGAGGCTCTTGCTATTCCGCAGTGGAAATCCGATATGGATGAAGAAATGAAAACCTTAACTTAGAGAGGTACTTGGACTCTTGTTCTCTCACCTCTGGGCACAGATGTGGTTGGTTGTCGATGGGTCTTTGTTTTCAAGTATCTTCCAGATGGTGTTGTTGATCGCTATAAGGTGAGGCGTGTTGCTAAAGGATTTACTCAAATGTATAGTGTAGACTTCTCTGATACTTTTTCCACTGTTGCTCGTATCAGCACTATACGTGTTCTTTTCTTTTTTGCGGTTAATAAAGACTGGAAGATACCTCAGTTAGATGTGAAGAAGGTCTTCCTCCATGGTGATTTGCAGGAGATGGTTTACATGGAGCAACCTCCTGGGTATGTTACTCAGGGGGAGTCTCAGGTATGCATGCTTCGAAAGCAATTTATGGTTTAAAGCAGATGTCACGAGCTTGGTTTGACAAGTTTAGTGGTGTTGTTTCTCTTATTGGGTTTAATCGAAGTTCTGCTGATCTTTCTCTATTTATACGCAATACTACTAAAGGCCTTGTAGTTCTTGCCGTCTATATGGATGATATCCTTCTTACTGGCGATGATAAGGAAGTCATTGATCTGACAAAACGACATCTTCGACAACATTTTGTTACTAAGGATATGAGAACTCCTAAGTACTTTCTGGAAATTGAGATTTCACGTAAGCGCAACTCTGTGGTTCTTTCGCAGCGAAAGTATGCGCTAGATCTCTTAAAGGAAATTGGTCTTCTTGAGGCAAGACCTGCTCGTTTCCCGATGGCTTTTGGGGATGATAAGGAGTGGAGTGAAGATTCTCTTCTTCTCCCAGATTGTACTGTGTACATGCGACTTATAGGCAAACTCATATATCTGACTGTTAGCAGACCAGATATCTGTTATGCAGTTGGGAAGGTCAGTCAGTTTATGCAAAATCCCAGAGAATGTCATCTGCGTTCTTCCATGAAAATTTTTGAGTATGTGAAAGGGTCTCCAGGAAAGGGCTTGTTGTTTCAGAAGCATAATCATTTAAAGGTTGAAGCGTATTCTGATGTCAGCTATGCTGATAACAAAGAAGATAAAAAGTCTACATCAGGTTTTTGCACTTTTGTAGGAGGTAATCTTGTTAGCTAGAAAAGCAAGAAACAGTCAGTGCTTTCGAGATCAATTGTTGAAGCTGAGTATAGGAGCATGCCTTCAACAACTTGTGAATTGAAGTGGTTACGAGCGTTTATGCTTGAGTTTGGAGTAGTCTATGATCATCCTCTCTCTATGTTCTGTGATAATAAAGTCGTTACTTACATAGCGAAGAATCCTGTCTTCTATGAGAGGACAAAGCACATTGAAGTTGATTGTTATTTCATTAGAGAAGATGTATTGAAGAATTAAATCTGCACTTCATTTGTCACCTCTGATAAAGAACTGGCAGTCGTCTTCACGAAACCAGTTTTTGCTTCTCTTTCAGACCTTTGTAGCAAGCTGGGCATGGTTGACATATATGCTCCAGCTTGAGGTGGAGTGTTAATGTTCTGCAATCTGCCGGACTAGTCTTGGCGGCTTGTTGTTCGGGCGTTCTGGCCTTTTGTTCTTGCGGTCTGATTGTGTGATGGTTTGATTTCTAGTCGCAGCGGTGTGCTAGTTTCATTGTTCTTGCGGTTTGGGTCAACGGTCTAGAGGTTTGCCAAAGCAGCGGTCTGATGATTAGCCACAACTGCAGTCTTGTGGTTAGCCGTAGATACGAGTTGATGATTAGCCGCAGCAGCGGTCAGGAGTTTAACCGCAGCTGCGGTCTGGAGGTTAGCCGCAGCAGCGGCCTGGTAGTTAGCCGCAACAACAGTCTGATGATTAGCCGCAGTAGCGGTCAGGAGGTTAACCGTATTGAATTTTTTGAAGTGAAAGTGGCGGCCTGGGCGACCTGTTCGCGCAGCCTGTGCAACCTGTTCGTGCGGCCTGTGCGGACAGGGCTGACGGCTAGCCAGGTCGGCTTGTGTTCAGCTGGCAGTCTGTTCCCAGTAGGTAACCGGGCGGATATGTTTGCTATCCGCGGAGCTCGCCTAGACCTGCGAGGTGCGAACTTGTTTGGAGTTCGCCGAGTCCGTGTTGCGTACTGGTATGGAGCTCGGGAGATCGGCTTGATGTATGCCTTGATCTTTCTCTGGTGGCGCGGTTGGTGGTAACCGTAGATTTCGCCGGTTAGTGCGGACTGACCTTTTGTATCTGCTGGTATTGTGTTCGCACCAGGGATGGCCGGTGGTGTGGACTTGGTCTTGATAAGCACCAAGTCTAGGTTGGCTCAGGTCGGCAAGTCACGCGGTCTGCGCGGACTGAGATTTCTGTCCGCCGAGTTCGGTAGTTGTCAGCCTTCTGTGCTTTGGCTGCGGGCTCGTGATAAGTGGACCGGCTGTGTGTCCGCGGACTGGAGGATACCCTCAGTGCTCGCCGCGAGATAGGGTGGTGATTATATTAGCTAGGGCGGTGATTACACTCCTCTCTGCGCCTATAAATAGGACCCTCAGTCATATCAACAGCAATACTGAATGAATAGTAAGTGAGCTTGAGCAGTTGTTGCGGACAGGGTTTTCTATCCGCGCGGTTTGAAGTGTTTGACCGGTTTGTGTTGTGCAGGTTGTGCGGATAGCGCTGAGAAGTCAGTGACTTGGTTCTTACTTGGGTCAGGGACAGTGCGGACTCTGCGGTTTGCAACCAGCGGTTAGCAGCAAGTCGCGGCTTGCAATCAGACGGTCTTCTCTTCTGCAACTTCTTTCCCAGTTCAATAAGTTGTCCGCTTCTGGCGGCTTGTTCAGTTCGGCAACAACAGCTCGCTTGATTCTGGCGGCTAGGCGACCTTGCGGTTAGGCGGCTTGCAAGTCAGCGGATAGAGTTTTATTCAACATTGGAATAACGAGCAGTCCGCACGGCTAGGTTGCGGTTTGACGACTTAGCAGTTTCAACGGACTCTGTAGCGGTTTGGAGCAGAGTCGACGGTTACTCCTTGAGTTAGCGCGGCTAGGTTCTTGTCTTTTATTTTTTATGCTTCTATCAGATACATCGGCGAATTATGTATCGTCATATATGCCTCACCTTATAAAGATTTTTTATAATACAAGATACTTTCTCTTCTGTTTGCATTTAGTTACTTGGGCTCGCAAAGGTTGAGTGTTCCTGCGCCTGGTTTCCCATTTTCCGCGTATTACAAATTTTCATGGTATCAGATGGATCAGTTGCTGAGCAGTGATCATCCGTCAGTTTGCTTTGTTTCTTCTGGGAGTCTAAGTGTATCAGGGTCAGTGCAATGGAAGGAGGATTTGCAAGAGGTCTTGGAATCGAGCTTCTTACATCGACTAACTTTAAAAAGTGGAAGTCGTGTATGGAAAGCTATCTTCTTGGCGAGGACCTTTGGGAGGTCGTCTGCGGAGACGAAAGGCAAGAGGTTGTTGCTGCTACGGGTGCTGATGCGCTGAGAGTTTTGAGGAAGACATATGTGAAAGCAGAGTTTACTCTCAAGCAGGTTATCTCACCGTAAGTTTTCTACCTCATCATCGGATGTCGGTCTGCTGCGGAGATTTGGACTTCCCTCGATGGGTTGTTCAATGGGAAGAATGTAGCAAGGCTACAATTCCTGAAGAATGAGTTGGCGAGAGCCACTCAAGGAGATCTTCCCATCTCGACGTTCTTTCTGAAGATGAAGAACTTGTGCACTGAGATTTCAGCGTTGGACCCTGATGAGGTTATTTCGGAGGCGAAGCTAAAGAGACACATAATCCGCGGTTTGCGGATGGAGTATGTGGCCTTTGTCACCTCTGTTCAAGGCTGGGCCACTCATCCGTGTTTGCTGGAGCTGGAGATCTTGCTAACTTCACAGGAGAGCTTAACTAGACAGATGGATGGAGTCACTGTCTCTTAAGGAGGTAGTGAGGCGCTCTTCTTAGGGAAGAAGAAGAGGTGGGAGAAGAAGAAGACTGATACTGGTGATGGGCCTTCAACTTCTTATCAGCAAGAGATGAGTGATGCTCCTAAGCGTGATTGGAAGAAGAAGAAGAAGGATTGGCTTAAGTGCTACAGGTACAACCAGTTATGTCACTTCAAGAAGGACTGCAAGGTCAAGCTGCAGTCAGGGCATGCCGCAAATAATGAGGAAGTTGGTTCCAGTGCTGAGGAAGCCGGATGGGGGAATGCATTCATGGAGGGCACGTGTGTTCGTGCATTGTCCACCATCGACTACAAAGATGACTGGATTGTGGACTCGGGGTGTAGTCACCACCTCACCGGAGACAAGTCGAAGTTCTCCTCTCTACACACGTTCTCAGGTAACGAAGCTCTCATAACTGCTGATGATACTGTTCATGCAGTCGAGGAGGAGGGTGTCGTTTCTTTAGGTAGTAATAATGGTCCACTCACGTTGAGGAATGTCTATCACGTATCGGGCATGAAGAAGAAGCTCTTCTCATTGACCAACGCATTGGATGCAGGCTATCACGTTCTGTTCGGTCCAACAGAAGTGGAATTTCTCCGCAACGTGTCAGCGGTTAAGGCTGACGTTGCTCATGTAGGGAGAAGGGTAAAAGACTTGTTTGTATTGTCAACAAGTTCTTATGTTGATCGGATGAGGGCCAACGTTAGTGAAGCTATCTCGCATGAGCGGCTGAGGCACGTTGGGATGAACAAGTTGAAAGTCTTGACAGTGAAGAACCTTGTGAAATGCTTGTCTAAGTTGTCATCCTTCGGTGACGGTCATGTCTGCGCAGGGTGTCAATATGGTAAGCCTCATCGCCTTCTGTTTGATAAGTCGCAGACTAGGAGTAAAGCACTATTGGTGTGTATCCATGGTGATCTGATGGGGCCGATCGTCACAGCTAGTTTTGGAGGCAGCAGATACGTGCTGGTTTTGATTGATAAGTACACGAGGTACACTTGGGTGTAGTTTATGAAGGAGAAGTCGGACGTGTTTCATTTGTTTGTTGAGTTTAAGGAGCTGGTGGAGGCCCGGCTTGGCCTGCGGGTCAAGAAGTTGAGAACAGATAACAGAGGTGAGTTCATTTCAACTGAGTTCTCTAACTTCTGCAGGAAGCACGACATCCAAAGGGAGCTCACTTGTGTTCATACTCCACAACAAAATTGAGTAGCAGAGCGGAAGATCTGTCATCTGACGGAGACATGCAAGTGTTGGCTTCATGCCAAAGGCATTCCAAGGTCCTTCTGGGCTGACGGAATGGCTTGTGCCACTTATGTCATCAATCGGATGTCTCTGAGTCTGATCAACATGAAGTCTCCTCATGAAATGATGTTTAAGGATAAGCCTGGTGTTGGACACCTTCGGGTGTTCGGATCGACCTGCTATGTACATATCCCGGATGCTCTTAGGACGAAGCTGGATCCAAAGGCAAGGAAGCTCGTCTTTGTGGACTATGACGAGCGGAAGAAGGGATGAAAGTGTATGGATCCACTGACGAAGAAGTTCGTTGTCTCGAGAGACATGGTCTTCGGCGATTTGACGTCATATGGAGGTGGCTCCTCTGTGGAGCTGTAGGAAAGCAAATCGGATGACGAGCAGGAGGCTGCTAAGGATCTTCTGGTGCAGTTGCATGTGTCACCAGGAGCTCTAGATTTTTCTAGCACCGGGGCGGAGGTTTCTGGTTCAGGAAGCAGGGGGAGCGATGCTCCTAGTGTGCCCGAGAACGGAGCTGATTCAGAAAAAGCAGTGGAGGTGATTAGCAAGGGTCAGACTCTTCGGAGATCGATGAGGACCATCAAACCACCAGCTTGTTATAGCGAAGGAAATGCGGTGAGTTTGGTCTCTTGTTTCTTCGCAGACCCTCTTGACGAGCAAGAGCCTTTAAGATTTGAAGACGCCACTAGAGTCAAGAAGTGGGATAACGCCATAGATGAGGAGATGGCTGCCCTCAGGAAAAATGAGACGTGAGACCTTATGCCCAAGGTCGAAGGCGTTACTCTTGTGACGTGCAAGTGAGTCTACAAGTTAAAGAAGAAGGCGAATGGGAGCATCGAGCGGTATAAGACTCGCCTTGTAGCTCGAGGATTTTCTCAGCAGTGCGGAGAAGACTATGAAGAGACGTTTAGTCCTGTTGTCAAGATGACTTCAGTTCGGGTGGTGATGTCCTTGGCGGCTTACCAAGGTTGGAAGATATGGCAGCTGGTCGTAAAGAATGCTTTTCTTTACGGGGAGATAGATAAAGACATCTTCATGGTTTAACTACTACGATATGTGTCTGAAGATCAACCAGAATACGTCTGCAAGCTCAGGAAGACCCTTTACGGCTTGAAGCAGGCTCCGCGGGCATGGTATGGGAAGATCGCAGAATACCTCCAATTATGTGGTTATTTTGCCTCTGATTCAGATTTCAGTCTGTTCAACAAGAAGAAGGGGGAGCTTCATGTCTTGGTGCTGTTGTACTTGGACGATATGATTGTCACGGGAAACTCCGAGGAGGAGGTGGCTAGGCTTAGGGCTGAGCTAGTCATTCGATTCGAGATGAAGGACTTGGGTGAGCTCCACCACTTCCTTGGACTCGAGGTGGAGAGGAAAGAGAGCGGCATACTCGTTTCCCAAAGTGGCTATGCGGATTGGATCATTCAGCGGTTCGGCATACGAAAAGGGAAGAGTAGCTCTACTCCACTTGATGTTGACATCAAGCTTCGATGAGATAAGGGGAGGATACTTCCAGATCCTTTAGTGTTTCGTGCTCTGGTGGGGAGCCTTATCTACTTGACGATTACGAGGTCAGACATTGCATATGTTGTAGGCATGGTAAGTCGGTATTTGACGGAACCTCGGAAGACTCATCTGATGGCGGCAAGGAGCATTCCGAAGTACGTGAAGTCCACGTCTGATATGGGTCTCCTTTATGGGAGAGACACAGACTTCAACCTGCACGGTTATACAGATGCTGATTATGGGGGAAATTCAGACGACCGGAAGTCGACATCCGGTTACGTCTTCACATGTGAAACAACGGGTCTCTCGTGGTGCAGCAAGAAGCAGGATTCTGTGTCCGTCTCTACTATAGAAGCGGAGTACAATGCTTCGGCCTTCGCAGCTCTGGAAGCCATCTTTCTCAGGAAGTTAGTAGAGGACGTCCATGAAGAAGTGCGCGGTCTCACTCTGCTACGTGGTGATAATGAAAGTGCCCTTAAACTGGTTAATAATCTAGTTTGTTATGTGCGGAGAAGGTGTTGGAGGGGTCTCTTGTGGTTGGACATGTGCGGAGCAAGGACAACATCGCGGACATCTTTACGAAGCCGCTTGTACAACCCCATATTTGCTGAGTGGGACCCAGAGGCATCAGAGACTAGGATTAGACTAGCTTCGGGCTAACCTTGGGCTTCAGACCAGAAGAGCTCTCGCCTTGGAGCAGGCGAGAACGTTCGTGCCCAGAGAGCTCGCGCCCAGAGGCAGGCGAAAAGGCTTGCGCCTCGCGGAAGGCGAGAGCTGGCTCGGTTTGAGGCATCGACACTCCTTTCTCAGCTTCCGCCGAGCGAAGGCGGGAGGGTTCTCGGCATAGGGTTCTCGCCGGGTGGGGCCCAGAGCCCAGGGTAAAATTACCCGTATGCCCCCGGGGCCTGCATTTAGTATTTCATAACAGCGAGATTCGCCTATTGGCAGGCCAGTCAGGGGTATTTCAGTAATTTCAGGTCAGCAAAGGCTATAAATAGACCCACAAGGGCTCCTTAGAAAGCAAACTTTCATTATTCTCCAATTCTCTAGTGCTTTCTGAGGAGCTCCTAGCCCAGCTTTTGGCTTTGGAGGGGAAACTCTCAGAGATCTTCCGGGTAAGAGGTAGGACCTCCCTGTTGAGGCTTTGGGTCAGTCCTAGGTCCTTTGCGACCAGTCGAGGGTCAGGGCTTGAGAGAAGTAGGTATTGGCTGCACCCCCTATTTTCGAACTCTCGTTGAGGTCATTTTTGGCTTCAACAGTTCTGGTGCGGTGAGCGTGGAAGGCAGCCGATACAAGAAAACCTTGAGTTTGGTCCGATGGCTTGAGGTGAAGTTGAAGAGTCTGGCTCAGGAGGTTCCCCTACCCGGGAGAGGAGGCAACAAGGAAGATGCTAGAAGACTTCAGGCGAGAGGTCCTGCAGACCATCAGTCTGGCCTTCTCAGCAAGGAGCGAGTGGGCAACCCCTTAGGTTCCAGCAGAGGTGGTCCCGCTCTTGGGCGAGAACGCCCCTGGGCAGCGCCCCGGGAAGGAGGTCCCAACATAGGTTGGCGAGAGAGACGTTGCAGCGTGGGAGCTCTTCCCAGGCCAGCGCCCCGGGAAGGAGGTTCCGGCAGAGATCGGCGAGAGGGAGGCGGCTGTGCGAGAACTCTTCCCTGTGCACGGTCTCGCGGATCGGGCCAGCCAGCCAAGGCCGCGAGACATGCCCTCTCGGTAGGCAGGTGGCAAGAGCCCCTTCAGCGAGCTCATTATCTCGACTCCGTTGCCGGAGGGGTTTCGGGAGCCCGACATGTCCTACTACTCGGGAAAAGATGACCCTGTACATCATGTGCAGTGGTTCGAAGATGTTGTTTCGATAAGGCAGATGACGGATTCTTTCAAGTGTCGGCTGTTTGCCATCACATTGAAGGAGAAGGCCCGGGACTGGTTCCATCAGTTGCCGACGAGTTCGATCTACAGCTTCGAGGATCTGCGCCGTGGTTTCCTGTTGAGGTTCCTAACGTCGAAGAAGCGGAAGAAGGCGGCGGAGTGCCTGTTTGCAGTGAGGCGGAAGCAGGATGAGACGCTGGGTCATTACGTTTACCGGTTTCAGGAAGAGATACTCCTGGTCCAAGAGGTCCCAGGGTACTCGCTAATGCTCGCCTTCACCCTGGGGCTGAGACCGGGATTCTTCAGCATGGAGTTGAAAAGAGTGCCCCCCCCCTCTTTTGAGGAGCTCATGGAGAGAGCGGCGAAGGAGATAGACGTTGAGAGGGCCAATCCGGCTTTTGCTAAGAAGCTGGCCCGGTTGGCGGAGGACGATGTGAAGGAACCAGCAGCAGGAAGGCAGAGAGAGCTGAGAGAGCAGAGGGAGCAAAGAGAAGAGAGAAGGAGGGAGGAACCCCGAGGGCAGGGGCAGCATAATGGATGGGGGGCCCGGGAGCTGAACAACCGGTTGGGTTGGAGGCCCCAGGAGGGTCGCCCCCAGGGTCAAGGAGTCTTCCAGGGAAGAGACAACTTCCGGGAGCCGAGGAGGTTCGATCAGCCGGCGTGGAGGCAGGGCCCGAGGGGTCACTTCCCGGCGCATCAAGAAGCGATGGAAGTCGGCAGAGGTAGGGGAGCAAGAAGAGGAGTTAGAGGAGGAGCAAGGAGAAGAGGAGGTGGAGGAGGAAGAGGGGGCAGGGCGGCGTTGCTCTTCTGTGACTTCCACCAAGAGGAATGTCACGTGACGGCCGCCTGCCCAGAGTTCTTGGAGATGAGAGAAGCTAGGGGGATGGGGAGGTAGGATCCGCCGGTAAGGATCGTGGAAGTGCAGCAGGGAGAAGGGGAGGATAGGTGTGAGGACAGAGCAGATGTGGGGACCCGGGGGGGCATCGTGGTGATCCACGGGGGAGTTGGGATTGAGGCAACTCGCAAGGGGAGCTTTCAGACCATGTTCGGAAGGGGGGTCGCCTCGACCTCTCTGGCTCCCCCTCCGGAAGAAAAAACCACCTTCTCATCAGCAGACATGACGGACTACGAGGATCCGTTCTGTGACGCCCTTGTGATTCAGACGGCGGTGGAGAACTTCACAGTCTCCAGGATACTGGTGGACAACGGGAGCTCCGTGAATGTGATCTTCAAGAAGGCCTTCGACGAGATGAAGGTCGAGGGCAAGAGGTTTTTGGCTTCGGATGGACCGCTTTTTGGGTTTTCTGGAGAGAGGAAGGAAGTAGGAGGGGTAGGTATGCATGTAAAGTTGGGGGGCGTATCACGGAACTGTAGGTTCGTGATAGTGGACGCCCCAAGCAGTTATAATGCCATCTTCGGATGCCGCCTCATCAACGCCTTTCGCTGCGTCCCCTCCTCTTTCCATCAGTGCCTCAAGTTCAACAACAGAGGGGTGCAGGTTAGGATCAGGGGGGACCCGAAGGTGGCGAGGCAGTGTTACGTGACGGAGGTTAGCACCGTGTGTTGGATAGCGGAGGCAGAGGAGCTGGAAAGGGAGATGACAGAGCAGGAGGAGGTTGTCGGAGAGGAGGAGGTGAGCCCGGAGGGGCAAAGGGGAGGAGGTGTGCATGAGGTCCAGAGGGACGGAGAACCGGAGCCGCAAGAGGAAGGTGTGGGAGGAGTTGAGAGGGAGGCCCGGAGGGGCGTGGAGGTCGAGCAGCAGCAACAGGAGAGCCTGGAGGAGGCGATGGAGGAAGAGGGGGAGCGAGATGTAGGAGAAGGAGTTGAGAGGGAGGCCCGGAGGGGCGTGGATGTCGAGCAGCAGCAACAGGAGAGCCTGGAGGAGGCGATGGAGGAAGAGGGGGAGCGAGATGTAGGAGGAGTTGAGAGGGAGGCCCGGAGGGGGGCGAAGGTCGAGCAGCGGCAGCAGGAGAGCCTGGAGGAGGCGATGGAGGTTGAGGAAGCAGGAGGGGAGGAAGAGTTTGGGCAAGAGGAAGAAGGGAGGGCCGGTTGGGAGCAACCGCGGCTGGAGCCGGCGGAGGAAGTGGTGGAGATGGAGGTCTTCACCAGCGCAGGGCAGGTGCAGAGGGTGCGGGTTAGCGGGGGCTTGAGTCCCGAGGACCAGGAGCGAGAGCGGACCTGCATCCAGTGCAACGTCGACATCTTCGCTTGGAGCGTGGCAGACATGCCGGGCATCGATGCGGATGTGGCCTGCCATCGCCTGAACCTGGACCCCCGGACCCGTCCCATCCGCCAGAAGATGAGGACCATCACCACCAAGCTGGAAGAGCCCATCCGCGAGGAGGTCAAGAAGCTCCTGGAGGCCGACTTCATCTCAGAGATCCAGTATCTAGGCTGGATCTCAAACGTGGTAATGGTTAAGAAAGGGGGAGGGAAGTGGCGTATGTGTATCGACTTTTCTTTGTTAAATAAATCATGCCCCAAGGATTGCTACCCCCTCCCTCGGATCGACGCACTGGTTGATTCAGCCGTCAGTTTTTCTATTATGAGTTTCTTAGATGCTTTTTCAGGTTATCATTAGATCCGGATGCACCCTCCCGATGTCAAGGATGTCTCCTTCATCATGAGGGAGGGATGCTTCAGCTATAAGATGATGCCCTTTGAGTTGAAAAATACAGGGGCTACCTACCATCGCATGATTAATCGGTTCTTCTAGGGTCAGAGAGGGAGTAACTTGGAGGTCTATGTCGACGATCTAATGGTCAAGAGCAAGTGTGTGGATTCGCACCTACGGGACCTGTAAGAGACGTTCGCCACCCTGTGGAAGTTCAAGATGAGGCTAAACCCCTTGAAGTGTGTCTTCTGGGCAAGCCGTGGGAAGTTCCTTGGGCATCTTCTGACCCCGACAGGGGTAGAGCCTAACCCAGATAAGGTTAAGGCCATCCTAGAGTTGGAATCACCACGCAATGCTAAGGAAGTCCAGTGCTTGATGGGCAAGTTGGCCGGACTAAGCAGGTTCCTCTCCAGGTCGGGGGACAAATGCTCGTCGTTCTTTAAGGTGCTGCGGGGTAACCAAAGGTTCGAATGGACCGTTGAATGTGAAGAGGCTTTTCAAACGCTAAAGAGGCAGCTCTCCCAAGCTCCGTGAAAGTGAGGGTATGATCTATCTCAACTCTAGAGGGGGGGTGAATAGAGTTTATTTAAAGTAAATTCACAATTTTAAACTTAGCAAAGCTTTTAAGATTTAATTTATATATAGGTGTAAGGTGTCTTGCTATAGAATTAAAAGAACAGTAAAAAGAAGAGCACAACACACAGCAAAGAAAACACACAAGCAAACCAGAAAACACAAGGAGCTATAGTGGTTCCCCAAAAACCTGGGTACATCCACTCTTCTACCACCCTTGGTAGCAATCCACTGCAGGAAGGGTTGATCAGGTGTCCTGGCACCAATGAGCTTTTGACAAGGTGCTCAAAAACCAAACTAGATTTTTTGATCAGGTGTCTTGCCACCACTGAGTTTTGACAAGGCTCTCAGAACCAGACTCAGAACTTTTGAAGGGAGTTTTGAAAACCCTTTTACAGAGTGAAAGGAAAAGAAAAAGAGAGAGGGTGAAGTTGTCTTCTCTGTCTCAATCAAAGAGAGAAGCACTAGTGGATTTGTATTGTCAAAGCTCCCTCTGAGATGTTGACTAGTTCAGGAGAGGAAGCTTTGCTTCAGGGTGATAGGTCTTCAGAAGCTTCAGATCTCCAGCATAAGATAGTTTCAGCAGAGGATGAAAGATGAGTTGTCTGGAGTCCTTGGGATGAAGCTGTGATCACTTTTTGAGTACAAGATTATTCAGCTAATTCTCCAGGATTGATCACTTGAGTTTTCTTGTGTTGATCAGAGAATCCTGTGTATCACTTCTTTTTCTTTCTTATCTATATCAGTCTGTGTATCTTGTTGCTTAAGAAAAGAAGAGAAGAAGATTTTTAATTCTCTGAAGATTCTATATCCAAGATAACCGTTAACCAGACATTAAATGTCTTCCATAAAAGATTTTGTCTTCTAGAGGAAAGTCCAGTAAAATATTCTCTGAATAATTCCTTGAAACTTGCTCCAGAATAAATGAAAACGGCTGGCAGATCTCTTGACATAAATGCTGAGATAATTTGAAACACATTCCAAAGTCTGACTGAATTTGAATCCTTTAAAACGTCGATCTCTCAGGAAAAACGTCGATCTGAGCTCGAAGATCGTCGACCTGAGCTCAGAGACTGGAAATGATCATCAACCAGAAAACGTCGAACTGAGCTCGAAGATCGTCGAACTGAGCTCAGCGACCTGGAGAATAAGTGAAGAAGGATCGTCGACCTGAGCTAGAAGATCGTCGAACTGAGCTCGACGACTTAACTTAGTTGAGCTCAGAGAGCGTCGAACGGAGTTCGACGTTTCGTCGAACTGAGCTCGACGAAAAAGGTCTTAGACTTGGCTCTATCTCTGAAATCTTGGAATGGTCCTAGGGGCAGCTTCAAACCTAAGTTCTAAGCCCTAGACACATTCTAATGTTGACCTTTTCAACTATACATCTAGGTCAACCTGGTTTCCTAAGAAAAACATAGTGATCCTTACCCAAATTAGTAATAGGGTGTTCCAACACTCCGCTACTCCAAAGCCCGAAGGAGGGGGAAGATCTAGCCTTGTATCTCAAGGTAGGAACAGAGGTCGTAAGCTCTGTCCTGGTCAGAGATGTGGGGAAGAAACAGTTACCCATCTACTATGTTAGCCGGATCTTGAAGAAGGCGGAGCTCCGCTACCCCATCTTAGAGAAGCTGGCGTATGCTTTGATCATCTCGGCAAGGAAGCTTCGGTCGTACTTCCAAGCACATTCAGTCAAGGTGGTGACGGACCACCCTCTTCGCAAGATCTTTAAAGGGGTGGAACACTTTGGCAGGTTGACCAAGTGGTCCATCTAACTAAGCGAGTTTGATATCTCATTCGTGCCAAGTCTCTCCATCAAGGCGCAGACAGTGCCTGACTTCCTGGCAGACTGTCGTTGAGGCCGGGGGAGAGGAGCCGCGGCCACAGGAAGCGTGGAGGATGATGGTTGACGCGGCTTCAGGAAAGCATTCCCTTGGGGGAGGAGTTGTGCTGATAAGCCCCCAGGGGGTCACTATAGAACATGCAGTGGTCTTGCACTTCCCGGTGACCAATAATCAAGCGGAGTATGAGGCCGTGATAGCCGGCCTTCGGTTGACAAAAGATCTTGAGATCCAGGATGTGGAGGCTTTTACGGACTCACTGGTGGTAGCATCCCAGATCAGAGGGGAGTTCGAAGCTCGGGAGCCCACCCTGGTGAAGTACTTGTCCAAGGTGAGGATGATCATCGGAGGGTTCTGGACGTTCTCAATCCAACACGTCCCCAGGGAAGAAAGTGTGGCAGCCGATCGGCTTGCTAAGTCTGGACCTTAGGGGGGGACCCTGACCGAGCTGTTTCGACCAACAATCGAAGAAGGAGAGTTGATGGAGGTGGATAGGCAACCCTCATGGGTGGACCCCTTGGTGACCTTCCTGTCCACTGGCGAGCTTTCGGAAGGGGTTAAGGATGCCAAGAGCTTCTAGCACAAGGCAGCTCACTACCTAATGTTGGAAGGGGGACTGCATCGGAAGATGTTGTCAGGGCTCCTGGCGAGATGTGTGACCGAAAAGGAGATCCCGAGGATCCTGGAGGAGGTACATTCGGGGGAGTGCGACAGTCACTCAGGAGGAAGAATGTTGGAGGCAAGGGTGGTAAGACAGGGGTACTTCTGGCAGACCCTGATGAATGATGCGGCGGAATTTGCAAGGAGGTGCCGAAAGTGTCAGTTGTACGCCCCCCTCCACATCTTGCCCGCCCAAAGGCTCCGAAGCATCACGTCACCATGGCCTTTCGCCATCTAGGGGATGGATTTGGTCGGGCCTTTTCCTCCGGCTAGTGGGCAGAGGAGGTTTCTCCTGGTCATGGTTGACTACTTCTCAAAGTGGCTGGAAGTCAAAGCGTTGGCCAAGGTTACCTCGCAGGTCATCAGAACTTCATTTGGGGGGAGATCATATGCAGGCACGGGCTACCCCAAGCAATAGTAACGGATAATGTTCCCCAGTTTGCTAGCAAAGAGTTCATCAGCTTCTGCACCCAACTGGGGATAGACCTCAGGTTTGCCTCTGTCCACCACCCCAGGAGCAACGGCCAGGTGGAAGCGGCAAACAAAATCATTGCGAACTTGCTCAAGAAAAAAAGTGGAGAACTTGAGGGGAAATTGGGTGGAGCAGCTCCCCTCCGTCCTGTGGGCCTTGCGGACGACCCCGAACACGGCCACTGACGAGACCCCCTTCAAGCTTTCTCATGGGTGTGAGGCGGTCCTGCCAGTGGAGTTTGAGGTTCGATCCCCGCGGGTGAAGGGGATGAGACTTGGAGGTTTGAGAATGAAGGGGGGTTACGCCTCTCGCTGGACATGGTGGAGGAGCTGCATAACGTCGCAGCCATCAGGCAGGAAGAGAACAAACGGAGGATGGCTCAATATTTCGACAAGCATATCAGGATCAAGCAATTCGATGAAGGAGATCTGATACTAAAGAAGGTCGATGCGGCGGGGAGGTCAGCCCCTGTGGGCAAGCTCAACTCGAATTGGGAAGGGCCTTACATTGTTGAAAGGGTCCTTAGAACGGGAGGTTACCACCTCCAGGACGTGCAGGGAAGGACATTGAGGTACACCTGGAGCGGCGATGACTTAAAGCGCTTCTACCCGTAAGAGGGGGAAGGTGATTGTATTAGGTTCAAATCCAAGTTCTATCATAATATATCTCCTATTTTGATCCATTGTCTACTTGCCTATCTTAAGGTTAGGATAGAGTTTGAAAACTTCAGCGACACCCCGAGCTCGGCTCGGCCCCAGGTAGACCCGCCGCACAGGCTCTCATCTAGCTGGCAGGTCCGAAGGCTCGCTTGTGGGGGAAAGGTTTTGTTCTTGGAAACTTCAGCGACACCCCGAGCTCTGCTCGGCCCCAGGTAGACCCGCTGCGCAGGCTCTCATCTAACTGGCAGGTCCGAAGGCTCGCCTGTGGGGGAAAGGTTTTGTTAATGGAAACTTCAGCGACACCCCGAGCTCGGCTCGGCCTCAGGTAGACCCGCTGCGCAGGCTCTCATCTAGCTGGCAGGTCCGAAGGCTCTCCTGTTGGGGAAAGGTTTTGTTCTTGGAAACTTCAGCTACACCCCGAGCTCGGCTCGGCCCCAGGTAGACCCGCTACGCAGGCTCTCATCTAGCTGGCAGGTCCGAAGGCTCTCCTGTGGGGGAGAGGTTTCGTCCTTGGGGATCTTCAATTTGGATGTTTGCACTACCCCGAGCTCGGCTCGGTCCCAGGTAGATCCGCTGCGCAGGCTCTCATCTAGCTGACAGGTCTGAAGGCTTGCCTGTGGGGGAGAGGTTTGGTTCTTGGAGATACTTCAGTTTGGATGTTTGCACTACCCCGAGCTCGGCTCGGCCCCAGGTAGACCCGCTGCACGGGCTCTCATCTAGCTTGCAGGTCCGAAGGCTTGCCTGTGGGGGAGAGGTTTGGTTCTTGGAGATACTTCTGTTTGGATGTTTGCACTACCCCGAGCTCGACTCGGCTCCAGGTAGACCCGCTGCGCAGACTCTCATCTAGCTGGCAGGTCTGAAGGCTCGCCTGTGGGGGAGAGGTTTGGTTCTTGGAGATGCTTCAGCTTGGATGTTCCCACTATCCTGAACAAGGCTCGGACCCGGGTGGACTCGCTGACTGGGTTTCGGGGCAGGACAGGGGGCACACCTAGCAGGCAGAACGAAGAGGTTGAGAACCTCATCAGGCAAGAGAAGTCCCGACCAGGAGATCTCGGCCAAGAGGTTCTCAGCCGAAGGAGTTCCCGGCGGGAAGGCTTTCGACGAAGGGTCCTCGGCCCGACGGCGAGAAGCCCTTAGGCGAAAGGCTTCGTTCGCTTGCCCAAGACGAAAGGGGGAAGCTCTCCCCTTAAGAACCTGCGGATAACACTTTTGGCAGAGGGTTCTCGGCAGAACAACGAAACAGAGCGTTATGCCTCGAGCTCTCGGCAGGTTCCCGCCTATTGATCGCTAAGGGAGACTATCCTAGGGGGGTCGAGGGTCTCGGCGGAAGCTTGCTTGAGAAGCATTCAGCGCAATACAGAGATAAAAATCAATTATATACAAACATTTACACTTGAACTTTCAAAGTGAAATTACAGTTACAAAGAAACAAATAAGATCTCGCGCGCTACAAGAGCAAAAGAGGGGGGAGAGACCCATCAGGGGGACGCACTATACCCACTCTAGCTCCCGCTTGAGCTCCCGCGGGTGTTCTCGCCAGAGCCCCCCTCGGATGTCTCGCCAACAGCGGTGGGAGATTTCGGGACATCCGAGGGCGGGGAGTCGGGTGCGCCCGGGGGCTTAGGGATAGGCTTGAAGAGCCACGGGAGAAGCTGGCAGGCAGTGATGGTCTCGTCACCCTCGTTCAAGCATCCCATGTCCCGCAGCGTCTCTATAGTCAGCCGGGCCGTCGCCTGGACGTTGGCCTGCAGGAGCTTGTCTATGTCGTATTCCGAGAAGTGGCGGCTCCTCAGCCTCTCGTCCAGCGGGGGAGGAGGCGGTACCGCAGCCGCAGCCGGCTCCATGCGCCGGAGTTGGTCCTTCAATAGGACGTTCTCGCACTCCACCCCGTCCAGCTGCGCGCGAAGCACCATGCTCTGGGCAGAATCCTGCGTAAAGGAGAAACCAGTCAAATGCAGAGGAAAAGAGGCTATGATTTACAAGGGCGAGAGTGAGTGTCTTGAGAGATCTCGTTTACTTCTTCCGTCGGGCGCAAGGACAGCAGTCGCTGGGCATCCGCCAGCTCGACCTTTTGCGCTGCCGCGTGGGCTACCGCCTGGTCCCTCGCTTTGAGCATCTCGCCGAAGTTGCGATCGATGGTGATACTCCGGCGAGCGCACATATGCGCAAGCTTGAACCCGCGCAGCAAGGCCCTGGTGGAGTCAAGGGCCAGGAGCTTAGTGGGCATTTGGTCGTAGATGCTGGCATCCTCCCGGCTGTAGAGGTCGTAGCCCAGCGCGAAAGCCTCGCCAGTGACCTCGTCGCGCTCCGCCCAAGTGGGGAGGAGGGTGGAGACGGAGACCCGGTTGGTCTCGGGATCCCACTGGAGCAGAGGCTTCCCTTCCGCATCCAGGCACTTCACGCCGAGACCGAAGTTCCGGTGTCCCTTTGGCACCTGCTTGGGCGGGGACTGAGCAGACGTCTCGGCGGCTGCCCGCCCCGCCCCCGTCATCGGTCCCGCCGGTTGCTGGAAGGCTCTCGGCAGGGGCCCCAGCAGTGGCCCTGGAGGCAAGGGTCGCCTCCTCGGCTGCCGACAGAATCTTAGCAAAATGTCAGCCCTCGACGACAGGCCGGGAGCGAGAGGCCTCCACAGAATTCCCCTTGTCAGCAGCAGTTGGCCTTGGTCTCTTTAGCGGCTTGGACGAAAAGGTGTCGGGCTTTCGCTCCCCGGCATCGGATTGAGGGGGAAGAGCCAGCTCGTCCGGCAGGCGAGAGCTAGTGGATCTCTCGCGGCCCGGGTCTCGGCAGCTCGGGTCTCGGCAAATGGTTGGCGCAGGGGGATTTCTTGCTCTCCTGCAAGGTTGACAGCATTCAGCGCAACGTTTCAGAACGTGGATTACCAAGCTAAAGGCGAGATTATACCTTTGCCGGGAGGCACGGGAAGGAGAGAGTCGACGTCCCGCCGGAGAAATTGGACATCGAAGTCCTTGGTCCCAAAAAATTCCAGGAGGGCGCTCTCGCGCGACCCTAAGGTGGGCGGCGACGTCATATTGAACGGGCGCGAGAGGCACGTTGCCGAAGTCTCCTGAGACGAAGACAAACCTCTCGCCCCAGTGGTGGTGCTTGTTGGCGAAACCGGTGGTCTTGAGGAATTGCCCGGAGAAGAAGACGACCACGCCCTTCGCCCGGAAGACGAAGAGCTTCCGAAAGATCGGCAGGCTGAACTCAATTCTCTCGGATCGCATGTAGCAGATGAATGCTACCAGGATGGCGACCGAATTGGGATTGAGTTGGGCGGGAACGACTCCGTAATAGCGGAGGGCTTGGCGCACCTCGGGCCAGAGGGGAAGGCGGAAGCCCACCTCGAAATGCTCGAGGGGGATGGCGAGTCCTCCCGCTCTCGCGTTATTCACCCTATCGTCGTTGCCCGGGTTTCTCGCGGTGAAGCCGGGGGGGGGGATGTAGCGGGAAGTGATCAGGTGGTACTCGTCCATGGTTAGACGGCAAGGGGGGAACTGGTGCCTCCGGAAGGCTTCCGCACAGTGGGTGCGACCTTCGTTCTCGTTTGGCATCGTGGTCGAAGAGTTGAAGGCGAAACCTCGAGGGAAGGCGAAAGTGAGAGAAGGTGGCGGAAACGAGGGAAGTTCTCGGCAAGGGGCGAGAGCAACAAGGAGGGCAAGGGTTCCGGATCAGAGAAGTAAATATGGTAGGTGGATCGGCCTATTTATAGAAAGTCGTGGTAATGATGACTTTCCCGAAAAGACGGAGCAGGGGTACAGTCGCCACGTCTCAGGGAAACGGCGCCTCGATTTCCACTCTGACACGCCTTGGGCGCCTAAGCCAGCGATATGGCTCTAGCCCATTGGTGACAGCGACGGACAAGCGGCTGGGGGTTTGCGCAAACACCATAGTAACAGTACAAAAACAGAGCAGGAAAATAGAAACAAGAACAGAAAAGTGGCTCTCGCCGGGCGAGAGCTCCATGACAAATAACAATCATAAAGCAGTCTTTCGAGCTAGAAGAAAAAAGAAAAAGGGTATATTGCGGGAAGGGTAGGCAAGAAGATGGGGAGTGGGGAGGGAGACTGCTCCATTTAGTACGGCTCCCAGCGCCATAGACCTAGCTCTCGCCGCCTAGTTCTCGGAGGATCCCGCGGGTTGAAGTAGGAGGATAACGTGGTGCAGCCGAGGTTGATCCGGCGCGCCTGGTCTCGGATCCGCACGATACATCGCCCAGGAGACGACTCGACGGTAGGCATATCCGGCCGCTCCGTCTCGCTGGGGAAGTAGTCCCGCTCGAGGGCCTCCAGCCTCTGCTCCACCATCTCGCGATGTTCTTTCGCCGCAACAGCGTGGGCTCGCTCCCGCCGAACGAGCTTGGACAGGATAGCCGCTAGCTTCTTCCGCCTCTTTTTGACGTTCCCAGCGCCGTCCAAGATTTCCTCCATCTCGTCAGAAGAGGGGAAGGGGCTCTTGGCGTCCTCCCCTTCCTCTCCATCTTCCTCCTCGTCTTCTTCTTCTTCGTCGGCTCCTGCCCGCAAGTCTGGATCCCCTGGTAAAAGAGTTCCATGGTTACGGCGAGAGCTAAGCAAGGATTAGGATAATACCTCGCATACCTGCAGTATGGCGAGAACCATCGGCCGACGGCAGGCGAGAAGGCCCAGACTCCCCCTCAGTTCCATAGAGGAGGTGGAGCGGCTTTCCTCGCCCAGGGCGGAAGGTCTCGCGTATGGTGATCCCGGCCTGGAAGGAAGCAGTGGGAGAGTCGTCCTCTCTTGCGGGGTGGTTGGCCTCCTTTGGGGCTACGGAGGGTTCGATTGCCACCCCTCCCGCCAGTAGGGCGGGGTTAGCCGCTTGGGCGAGCAAGTTAGCGGCCATTATTTCATTTCCCCGGGTGGCAAGACCCGGGCCGGCGGAAGATGGCACTGCGGGAAGTCAATTCAGCAATTGGGAACGCTGTGTTTATTAAAAAGGGGCAGTAGGGAGAAAAGGTTACCTGTAGTTTGCAAGGGGTCAGCCGGGGGAGCGGCCTCCGGGACCCGTGGTGGATCCTCGGGAAGGCGAGACGACGAGTCCGGGGCGCCAGAGAGGACCCGGCGCCGTCATCTTGGACCGTCTCTTGCGAGAAGGTATTGCGTCAGTTGTCGGTCCTTTCGCTTAATCAGCTCATAATTTTGGTAATCAGCAAGTCGGAGAGACGTATCTTCTGCAGGGGTGAAGGAATTTCCGCGCGGCTTGGGGTCGGGGTAGGTGAGCCACGGTTCTTGCCTGGATTGTCCCGCTCGACCGCTTTCGCCCTTTTCTTCTTCTTCTTCTTCAGCTGGGAGGGCTCAGCGGCTGGCGCCTTTTTCGCCAGCCAAGGGGCTACCAAGGCGCTGTTCGCGAGAGCTCGCGCCTGCGCCGCATTAATACGGTCTTGAAGGTCCTGCGAGAGCGGCTTGTCAGCACGTTTGGAACGCATCGCGAGACTACGCGAGAGCTCAACCACGGGGCAGCGATTGGCAGGGGCGGATTTATGGTCGCCCATCAACGCACATATATATCCTCGGGGTGGTCCACCAAAAGATTCTCTTTTCAGGATGAAACGTGCTCAGCAAATATTTATGGGTTGACGTGTCTTTTCAAGCGCAGGGCTAGCTCGAAAAGAGCGGGGATTGTATACAACCTCATATTCGCTGAGTGGGACCCAGAGGCATCAGAGACCAGGATTGGACTAGCTTCGGGCTAGCCTTGGGCTTCAGGCCAGAAGAGCTCTCGCCTTGGAGCAGGCGAGAACGTTCGTGCCCAGAAAGCTCGCGCCCAGAGGCAGGCGAGAAGGCATGCGCCTCGCGGAAGGAGAGAACTGGCTCGGTTTGAGGCATTCGACACTCCTTTCTCAGCTTCCGCCGAGCGAAGGCGGGAGGGATCTCGACATAGGGTTCTCGTCGGGTGGGGCCCAGAGCCCAGGGTAAAATTACCTAGTTGCCCTCTGGTAAAATTACTCGTATGCCCCCAGGGCCTGCATTTAGTATTTCATAACAGCGGGATTCGGCTATTGGCTGGTCAGCCAGGGGTATTTCAGTAATTTCAGGTCAGCAAAGGCTATAAATTGACCCACAAGGGCTCCTTAGAAAGCAAACTTTCATTATTCTCCAATTCTCTTGTGCTTTCTGAGGAGCTCCTTGCCCAGCTATTGGCTTTGGAGGGGAAGCTCTCAGAGATCTTTCGGGTAAGAGGTGGGACCTCCCTGCTGAGGCTTTGGGTCAGTCCTAGGTCCTTTGTGACCAGTCGAGGGTCAGGGCTTGAGAGAATTAGGCATTGGCTGCACCCCCTATTTTTGAATTCTCGTTGAGGTCATTTTTTGCTTCAACACCGCTATCGAAGGGGCCATTTACTCGATTACGGAGTCTGCTGGGGTTGGTTTCCACTTCTCACTTCAAGGGGGAGTGTTGAATTTTTTGAAGTGAAAGTGGCGTCTTGGGCGGCCTGGGCGGCCTGGGCGACCTGTTCGCGCGGCCTGGGAGGCTAGGGCTGGAGGCTAGCCAGGTTGGCTTGTGTTCAACTGGAAGTCTGTTCCCAATAGGTAACCGGGCGGATAGGTTTGTTATCCGCAGAGCTCGCCTAGATTGGCGAGGTGCGGACTTGTTTGGAGTTTGTCGAGTCTGTGCTGCGGACTGATCTGGAGCTTGGGAGATCGGCTTGACGTGTTCCTTGGTCTTGCTCTGGTGGCTCCGTTGGTGGTAACCGCAGAGTTCGTCGGTTAGTGCGGACATACATTTTGTATCCGCTGCTGTTGTGTTCGCACCAGGGATGGCCGGTGGTGTGGACTTGGTCTGGATCAGCACCAAGTCCAGGTTGGCTCAGGTTGGCAAGTCGCGCGGTCTGCGCGGAGTGAGATTTTTGTCCGCCGAGTTCGGCAGCTGTCAGCCTTGTATGCTTTGGCTGCGGACTCATGGTAAGCGGACTGGCTGTGTGTCCGCGGACTGGCGGATACCGTCAGTGTTCGCTGCGAGATAGGGTGGTGATCCTATCAGTTAGGACGGTGATTACACTCCTCTCCGCGCCTATAAATAGGACCCCCTGTCACATCCACAACAACACCGAATGAACAGTAAGTGAGCTTGGGCAGTTGCTGCGGACAGGGTTTTCTAACCGCACGGTTTGAAGTGTTTGTCCGGTTTGTGCTGTGCAGGTTGTGCGGATAGCGCTGAGAAGCCAGGGACTTTGTTTTGACTTGGGTCAGGGATAATGCAGACTCTGCAGTTTGCAAACAGCGGTTAGCAGCAGGTCGTGGCTTGCGACCAGACGGTCTTCTCTTCTGCAACTTCTTTCCCAGTTCAATAAGTTGTCCGCTTATGACGGCTTGTTTAGTTCGGCTGCAGCAGTTCGCTTCATTCTGGCTGCTTGACGACTTTGCGGTTAGTCTGCTTGCAGATCAGCGAATAAAGTTTTGTTCAACTTTGGAATAACGGGCAGTTCGCACAGCTAGTTTGTGGTTTGACGACTTAGCAATTTCAGCGGACTCCGTAGTGGTTTGCAGCAGAGCCGGCGGTTACTCCTTGAGTCCCCGCGGCTTGGTTATTGCCTTGTATTTTTTCTGCTTCCATCGGATACATTGACGAATCATGTCTCGTCATGTATGTCTCAACTTGTAAAGATTTTTTATAGTACAAGAAACTTGTTCTTCTGTTTGCATTTGGTTACTTGGCCTCAGATAGGTTGAGTGTTCTTGCGCCTGGTTTCCCGTTTTCCGTTTATCACAAAATTTTTCAAACCGCAGCAGCGGTCTGGTGGTTAGCCGCTGCAGGGGTTCAGAGGCTTCCCTAATTTTGTATTCTTTGTGTAGTCTAGCGGTTTCACTGTGTCAAACTGCCTTACCCGCCCGGCTAGTTTTTAGTCCCACATCGCTTATAGTATTCTCTCATCTCCCTCGTTTTTTATAAATTAAGGGCATACTTATGTATTGTTTATCTTTTTGAGTAATAGAATTTGTCTTTTATTTAGCTCTTTTTACAAACTCGAAATTGATAAACAAGACTCGAGAATTTGAGAGCGAAAAAAAATCTTTACACAAAGGGATGATAGAACACCAAGGAGGGAAGGAAGCTGAATGATGGTTAAATGCCAACAAAAGTGAGTCACCCTAGAAATAGAAGAACAAAAAAGGACTGCCGACCGAAATGAATAGGAAGAAGGGGGCAACAGGGCTGCCGGCCCAAAGAGAGGAAGGACTGCCGACCAAAGCAAGGGTTGCTATGGTCGGCCTGAGGGAGAAGCAGAGGTTGAACTCCTGTCGGCCATGACAGGAGGAGGAAGGTTGTCGACGGCTTGAGAACGAGTCGCAGCAGGTCGCCGACCCTAGCAGAATAGGAGGAGAAGCAAGCGACATCGGCCAGAGCGAGAGGAGGCTGCGTCATGGTGATACGGGAGCAGGAGACGGTGCGGAATCGGGAGCGGGTTGCGGCTGCGCAGAAAGACCTGGGAGCGGGGGTTTGCGGGATCAGGATTAAGAGGAGGGCTGGCTCGGGTAAGTAAGAGGGGAAATAAATTAGGTTTCATTTATAATAATTATAATAATTATTATTATTATCATTATTATTACAAAATCAAAAACCGGGTTGTTACAAAGGAGCTCAGCAAAAAATTCCTGGACAGAACGATCACTCTGCTAGGAAGTGCTGAGGGTCTCGAAGAAAGAGTAGCACAGAGCCTGTTTGGAGGGCAGTTAGAGACGACGCAGGTGATCCCACATCGCATTGGTCGTAGGGAGCTGATAGACGGTCATGCGAATGGGGAGCTCACAGGACTGGAAAATGACGGCTATCGCACGGGAGTCGGCAGAGCTCCATTTTGCCATGTTGGAACACTAGACCGAAGCGACGGTGCCAACCGTGGAAGAATCGTCCACAGAAGGGCTGCTGATGGAGGCGGAGCAGGCTCAGAGCCGTCAATGTGGCCCCACAGATCTAGGCCACGGAGGGTAACGCCAACGGTGACGGACCATGTCTTTTAGTTTGGTCCATCGAGGATGACATCCGCCTTCTGGAGAAAGGAAGAGGCCATCGGGGTTGTAGAGTCAACCGGAGAATATCAAGAAGACAGGCCGAAACCACTTGAGGAGCAGACCAGTAGATCAGGAGCGACAACTAGAGGAAAAAGTGCAGAGCCTGCGCTGGAGGCGAAGCAGGAATTGATCGAACAGGGATCGAATAGGGATCTAACAGGAAGACGGAGCGGGATCGATCAGACGAACAGGAGGTGGAACAGGATCGATTGTGATCAGGAGTCGACGGGTTACGGCGACGAACAGGGAACGGGATTAATCGATCTCCGAGCGACGGTTTGCGGCGGATCGATCCTTCCGCTTTGTAGATTAATCGGTAACTCCTCCCTTGGCCGGCGAGGAGGAGGCAGGAAGTCCGATCACGACTGGGGTCAATCGATCGGGATCGGGAGAGGAGGATCGGTCAGGATTCAAAGAAGGGAGAGAGCGGCTGAAACCCTAGCAACCTGCCTCTTATACCATGATAGGAGAAATAATCTGATGTTGTATTCACAAGAGGAAGGTATATATAAATATATGGTAGGGTGTTCACAGCACTCATGGTGAGCATAAGATAACTCTACTACACAGTAAGTACACTACATCTAACAGTTACAATAGTGAAGATGGGACCTTGGAAACCACGATCCAATAGTTTGCTCTGACTGATGAATGTCCAAAATTCCTGATACTGCATTATCTTATTTCGTTAAAATCATCAACCATAGTGGGAACTCTTGTACATATGTCACGTCCCGTCTCGGCAGAAGTCAGAGTGCGCTTCGGGCGGGCCGTGATACCACAGGCATGGGCGAAAAGAAATCAATGTCTGCTAAGGCGGATGTAGAGAATACTTAAAATAGTTTTAAAAATAGTTAAATTTGGAGAAAAACAATTTGATTTTATTGCGGAAGCTTTTAGGGTTTTAAAATAGAGGGTTTTAAATGCACATGAAATTTGTAAAATTCATGTTTTGCAGGCGACTACTATAATTTTCATGAAATTATGATTCAACACAGGATGCACATGCGTTAATTTCAGATTCTAGTACATAAATATTTAAATAGCATAACAGTTGTCTATGTATTAGTGTTCATAATTATTACATAAAGAAAGCATCTGACAGTAAAAAAACTTAATCAAAAACATCAAACCTGACACAGCTAGAAGAATCAATCATCGGAAAGAAGAAGCTTGATGCAGATCGAGCTCAGGAACCTGGCGGCGCTGACACGAAAGCTAAGGCAATTAAAAAATACAAAGGAAAAGTCTCAGAACATTGAGATAGACAGGTGAGCAAAGTAAAGGTACAAAACAGTAAGTGAAGCAGAAAAGTATGAGTACTAGATTTCCATAAAGCAAAACTATTCGAGACAAGCAAACAAAAGAGATAAATAGAAACAGTTAGTTTAATAGACTACTCCGGAGAATAGCCTAAAATTATTCATGTAATATGTTGTAAGCCGTGATCGATGAAGGGTGTAGGTGTTATAGCGAGCGCACATGACTCACGATCAGATCTGCGTGCAAGTCTTGTCGGAAAGGTAATCCTGCTTGCCATAACCATGGCGGCAGACGGATGTCCAATTAGACGCTACAGTTCAAGGATTTGCTTACAACTACGGATTTGTTTTCGAGTTTCATACTTAGGTGATTATTTATCATATCAAGATCTGATACAAACTTAGCGATCAGCTATACAATATTTGAGTTCATGAACGTGTCAAGAGAGGAATTGAGCTACGGAGTAACGTTCGCTCAATTCTTAGAACAGACCTAAGAAACCAGACAGATATCAGAAACCAGACAGACATCAGAAACCCGATAGATATCAAAAACTAGACAGACATCAGAAACCAGACAGACATCAGAAACCAGACAGACATTAGAAACCGAAATCGAGGACACAGAAGGAATCAAACAGTGACTTTTAACTCTTGCGGGTTTCGAGGGGATTAATGTTTCATAATAACAAATAAGTTTATCGAGTATATCGCAGAGGTAAGCTGACATGTGATGGGTCAGGGAAGTCAAGTACTCATCTAGGTTATATCATCATTAGACTCAAGTATTTTCCAAGTAACAAGAATACGTTACGAGCTTGATATATCAAAACGCCAATCACATACTTGCTAACCAGATTTCGTTATAATTATTATCGTGACATTATTGCTCGTGATTAACGCTCTACGATTCTTCGAATTATTCATCAAAAGGGACAGAATCCATCAATTTACATATTCAATTAACTATTGTTCACTAACTCGTCTCCCAATTATTTAAATATCTTCATTTACACTCATGACTTGCGTTATTCTTATCGCGGGAACCTCAAACGGATAAAAAGTCTATTTAGGGATTCGAGATCTAAATTATTTGACGAAACAAGCAATCAAGGACGAATTCAGACAAATATAAGATCAGACAAGGTAAATAAGTTCAATGTTTGCAAGAGAGAAAGATCTCTACTTGCCTGAAGGAAGCTGCAATTGGCGGCGGCGGCTAAGCGGCGCAAGCGAAATCAGATATCCTATTTCAAACCTGATCAAGTACAAACATAATAGATATTGACATGACGAAAATTCTACAATAGCACATGGTATAATTTACAAAAAAACTACAGCACGAGAGAGATTAGAAATTACCTCCCTCAAAAGTGAGGGGAGAAGAGAATCCGCGTGGAGACGGAGACCTGGCGGCGAATAGGTTGCGAAAACCCTAAATCGGAGAGGGCCGCACATGATTCTCACCAACTGAATCGAGGAGCGGCACCGGAGATCAAAAGCACAAAGCGGTTAGACAAAAACAATAGGGTAAAACTCATGAATCACAAGTTGTACAAAATATAGGGCACGAAACAAATTCACGAAACTAGGAAAAAATCTAAAATAAGGGGAAAAAAGAGTAGATCTTACCAAGGGGAATCAAAATCGAGTCAAAACTCTTGGCAGAGGAGGATTTGAGCAAAGCTCTAGGCATTTTTTTTGAAATCCACGGCCAACTCGACGAAGAAGAGGGAGGAGGTTGCCGCCGGCCACTAGGACTGTCGGCCCTTTGCAGAGGAGGAGAAGAAAAGGAGCATTCGACCTCCAGAAAGAAGTTGACGAAGCTTGTCGGCCTTGGGGCAAGCAAGAAACTGTCGGCTGGGGAAGAAGAAGGTGCGCCGACCACGAGGGAAGGAGGAGGAGGCGCCGAGGATAGGTCGGGAGACGCTGGGATGCAGAAACGGGAGGCGCTGCGGTTACTACTAGCGGAAACGGGAATCAGCGCTGATGGGGGAGACGGGATCGGGAGAGTAGGGTTGCGGGAATAAAAGAACAGGGGGCGGCTCGGGTTAACTTAGAGGAATAGGGTTTAATTTAGGTTTTGTTTTTATTTATTTCCTTAATATTATTATCATGGAAATAACCGGGTTGTTACATTCTCCGCTATTTAGAAAGTTTCGTCCCGAAACTTTCTGAGAATCTCTGAATGGGATCAAAAATAACGAAGATTCAGATGACATTCATTCCAACAATATTTGCAAATCAAGGCATAGAAGTTAGCTATGAATACAAAGAAACAGAGAGGATAACAAGCGCGAAGACTTACTATAATCAAGAGAAAAGTTACAGATACTTGCAACGTAGGTCAGATTCAAGTTCATAGGAGGACCCTATAGACTTAGCGGTTTCGGACAGATACGAAGTATCGACTTCAGGGAGCGCAAAAATTGCTTCAATTAGTTTGAAATTAAAAGATAATACTCAAGGATTTGAGAGCGAGAAAATCCTTGCACGAAGCAAAGATAGAACATTGAATAGGAGAAAGAACTGTATGACAATTGATTGTCTGCAGAAGCGAGTAATCGCAGAGATGGAAGAACACAAATCAACGCTGAAGAAATACAACGGAGCAATTCACAAAAGAAACTCATTTCTTGCTCACACTCAGAAGCTATCTAGAAGGAGACACAAGAGGACCAGATAAGATTATTAGTCGAGCAGAACAAGTATATTGAATACGAATACCGGTGAATTAAGACAAAAAATTCTAACACATTTCCTACTGTCAGGTTCATAAATTATGTAATAACTACAGCATTTTCATTGGACGACTCTAGGTAATATTCATACAAGTGCAACAATGAGAACATGTGTAATATCAAGAAGATAGTAAATTCATGTGTGTACAATCATTATTGTTGTTCTTGGCTTAACACTTGTGCAATGATTTATGATATGAATGCAAATGAATGAATACGCATGCCATGTTAAGCGTCCATATCACTTAACACGTCATGCATATTAGGATTTTAATGTCAGCACACTTGAAAATATTAAATCGCTTATACAATTTAATATTCTCAAGCGGTGTATATTCTAGTGGAAATTCATATGCAAAAAAATATTAAGTTTGCTCATAACCCCTTAACATTCGTGTGCATACTATTCATGCTTATGAGTGAGGGTGTGCGTGTTTCAGCCGCGAACAACAAATAATTACAACCTGAGTGAAAGAATGATGCATGCTTTTATATTTATAAAATAAGTTTCAAAATAAGTGATATTTAGAAAATATTTTATCTTTTGAACCAACTTCTTTAACCTCGCTCTGATACCAACTGTCACGACCCGTATCGATAGAAGTCAGAGTGCGCTTCGGGCAGGCCGTGATGCCACAGGTATGGGCGCAAAGAAATCTATGTTTGTTAAGACGGATGCAGAGAATACTTAAAATAGTTTTAAAAATAGTTAAATTTGGAGAAAAACTGTTTGATTTTATTGCGGAAGCTTTTAGGGTTTTGAAATAGAGAGTTTTAAATGCACATGAAATTTGTAAAATTCATGTTTTACTGACGACTACTATAGTTTTTATGCAAATATTATTTAACAGAGGGTGCACATGCGTTAATTTCAGATTCTAGTACATAAATATTTGAATAGCCTAGCAGTTGTCCATGTATTACTATTCATAATTATCACATAAAGAAAACATCTGACAGTAAAAGAAATGAATCAAAAACATCAAACCTGATACAGCTAGAAGAATCAATCAACGGAAAGCAGAAGCTTGATGCAGATCGAGCTCAGGAACCTGGCGACGCTGACACGAAAGCTAAGACAATTCCAAAACACAAAGAAAAAGCCTCAGAACATTGAGATAGACAGGTGAACAAAGTAAAGGTACAAAACAGTAAGTGAAGCAAAAAATATGAGTACCAGTTTTCCATAAAGCAAAATTATTCGAGATAAGCAAACAAAAGAGATAAACAGAATCAGTTAGTTTAATAGACTACTCCGTAGAATAGCCTAAAATTATTCATGTAATATGTTGTATGTCGTGATCGATGAAGGGTGTAAGTGTTATAGTGGGCGCACATACTCACGATCAGATCTGCGTGCAATTCTTGTCGGAAAGGTAATCTTGCTTGTCTTGACCATGACGGCAGACGGATGCCTAGTTAGACGTTACAGTTCAAGGATTTGCTTATAACTACGGATTTGTTTTCGAGTTTCATACTTAGGTGATTATTTATCATATCAAGACCTAATACAAACTTAATGATTCAGCTGTACAATATTAGAGTTCATGAACGTGTCAAGAGAGAAATTGAGCTACAGAGTAACATTCGCTCAATTCTTAGAACAGACCTAAGAAACCAGACAGACATCAGAAACCAGACAGACATCAGAAACCCGACAGACATCAGAAACCGGAATCGATGACACAGAAGGAATCAAACAGTGAGTTTTAACTCTTGCGGGTTTCGAGGTGATTAATGTTTCATAATAACAAACAGGTTTGTCGAGTATATCGCAGAGGTAAGCTGACATGTGATGGGTCGGGGAAGTCAAGTACTCATCTAGGTTATATCATCATTGGACTCAAGTATTTTTCTAGTAACAAGAATACGTTACGAGTTTGATATATCAAAACACCAATCACATACTTGCTAACCTGAATTCGTTATAATTATTATCGTGACATATTGCTCGTGATTAACGTTCTACGATTTTTCGAATTATTCATCAAAAGGGACAGAATCCATCAATTTACATATCCAATTAACTATCGTTCACAACTCGTCTCTCAATTATCTAAATATCATCATCTACACTCATGACTTGCGTTATTCCTATCGCGAGAACCTCAAACGGATAAAAAGTCTATTTAGGGATTCGAGATTTAAATTATTTGACGAAACAAACAATCAAGGACGAATTCAGACAAATATAAGATCAGACAAGATAAATAAGTTCAATGTTTGCAAGAGAGAAAAATCTCTACTAGTCTGAAGGAAGCTTCAATTGGCGGCGGCTGCTAAGCGGCGCAAGCGAAATCAGAAATCCTATTTCAAACCTGATCAAGTACAAACATAATAGATATTGACATGACGGAAATTCTACAATAGCATATGGTATAATTTACAAAAAACTACAGCACGAGAGAGATTAGAAATTATCTCCCTCAAAAGTGAGGGGAGAAGTGAATCCGTGCGGAGACGGAGACCTGGCGGCGAATAGGTTGCGAAAACCCTAAATCGGAGAGGGCCGCACATGATTCTCACCAACTGAATCGAGGAGCGGCACTGGAGATCAAAACCACAAAGCGGTTAGACAAAAATAATTGGGTAGAGCTCATGAATCACAAGTTGTACAAAATATAGGGCACGAAAAAATTCACGAAAGTAGGTCAAAATCTGAAATAAGGGGAAAGAAGAGTAGATCTTACCAAGGGGAACCAAAATTGAGTCAAAAATCTGGGTGGAGGAGGATTTGAGCAAAGCCCTAGGAATTTTTCTTGAAATCCACGGCCAACTCGATGAAGAAGAGGGAGGAGGTTGCTGCCGGCCACTAGGACCGCCGGCCCTTTGCAGAGGAGGAGAAGAAAAGGAGCAGTATGCCTCCAGAAAGAAGTTGACGAAGCTGTCGGCCTTGGGGGAAGCAAGAAATTGTCGGGTGGGGAAGAAGAAGGTGCGCCGACCACGGGGGAAGGAGGAGGAGGCGCCGAGGATAGGTCGAGAGGCGCTGGGATCAGAAACGGAAGGCGCTGCGGTTGCTACTAGCGGAAACGGGAGTCGGCGTTAATGGGGGAGACGGGATCGGGAGAGTAGGGTTGCGGGAATAAAAGAACTGGAGGGGGGGGGCTCGGGTTAAATGAGAGGAATAAGGTTTAATTTAGGTTTTGTTTTTATTTATTTCCTTAATATTATTATCATGGAAATTACCGGGTTGTTACAACATAGCACAATATAGATAGAATGTCAAAGTTTCCTTCGTTCCACCTAATTGACTTAGCAAGGACACCACAAATGTGTCAAAGCACCTGATTATTTTGTTCAATAGTGATACCCTTGGCCTTTAAATCCACGCAGATCTCCTCCCCAGTCCCTACACCACAAGGCCATATTGCCACCTGACAGCCCATCAAATGAAACACAAAAATTATTCGAATCTCCCCAGTGCATGTTGGGGTAGAACTCTCACTTCCTCTCTGTTGAGACCGGGCGGTCTGGCGAGTTTAGACCGGGCGGTCTGGCGGTCTGGCGGCTTGTCCCAGCAGTTTGGTAGCCGGGTTGGAGACCGGGCGGTCTGGCGGTTTGTCTGGCGGTCTGGAGGCTTCTCCCAGCGGCTTGGTGCCAAGATGTTGCTGGCTGGTGTCTGGCGATTTAAGCGATCTGGCGGCTTGTCTATGGCGGCTTGGGGATATTGGCTGCTTGTCCTACACATTGTAGTGGTCGTGCGGTTAGGCTAACTGTGCGGCTTATGTGGCTTGTATAGTTTTATGTTCATGTAATTATTTGTCTCACATTACTTATTTGTAATCTCTTTTCTCTCCTCCATTCTATAAAAGTGAGGTCAAACCTTTGTAATAGATACCTTTTTGGATAATAAAAATTTTGTTACTCCAATTTTTTGTTCTCTTATTTTCTGTTCGCACATGGTATCAGAGAACTCGATCTTTTCCTCCTGATTTTTTAGCCCTATCTGTCCGTGCGACCTGTCCGTGCGGCTTGTTCCTCTTCTCGCGACCTGTTCTCGCGACCTGCTTCTTCTCTTGTCGCGCCCTGTTCGCGTGGTTTCTTTCTTCCCTTGTGTGGGCTACCTCTCTGCCACTCCTTTCTAGCCGTTCTCGCTCTCTAGTCATCGCGACCTGTTCCTAAGTCGTCGCGACATGTTCTCATTAGCGCAGCTTCCTTTCTCGCCGCTCCTGCTCTCTAGTCGCCGCGACCTGTTCCTAAGTCGCCGCGACCTGTTCTCCTTGGTGCAGCATCCTTTCTCGCCGCTCCTGCTCTTTAGTCGTCGCGACCTGCTCCTAAGTCGCCGCGACCTGTTCTCCTTTGTGCGGCCTCCTTTTTTAGCCGCTCCTGCTAGTTAGTCGCCGCGACCTCCTCTTTAGTCGCGCGACTTGTTCTTATCTCTGCTCTCTTCTATGACAACCTCTGATATCTCTACTTCCACTACTCTCGCTGCCGCTCCTCCTCCCACTCCTCCTACTCCTTCGGGCAACCCTTGCACTGTTTCCAAACTCGTCGGTCCCAACTACCCGGATCGGAGTGTCTCCTTCACCTTCCTTCTCTGCTCTCAACGCAAATGTCACCATCTTACCGATGACTCTCCTCTTTTTGATGATTGGGATATCAGCGATGCTCTTGTCCGCACATGGCTTGCTAACAGTCTTTCTGATGAATGCTTACCCATCATCTGTCATGATGAGACGATCAAGACTGCATGGCTTCATCTTGTCGCTCTCTACTCAAAGGGGGCTCAAACGTCTCGCATCTATACTTTGTATGCGGACCTCTTGCCCGTCCCTCCATGTCTCTTGCTGCTGCATACCAACATGTTCAGACTCTTGGAGCCGAAATTCTCCAGAATCGCTCCTTCTCTGCGAATCTAGCCGAGCAACATAAACACTTCCAGGAGCTGCTGGTTGTGTGCTACCTTCTGCGACTTCCTGAGTCATATGATATGATCCGTCAACAAATCCATGGCGACGCGGAGTCTCCCACCTTTGATGCAACTGTTGCCCGCATAGCCGCTGTTACCTCTCTGCTACAACGTCCACTGTTATCCTCCCCTCCTCCACCAGACAACTATGCTCACTATACTCAGCGGACTGGATCTGGTTGCCGCAACCATCAATCAGGTGAACGCGGTGCTGCCCGCTTTCTCTGTTCTCACTGCGGCCGCACCGGCCATATGGTTGATCGCTGCTGTAAGAAACATCCTCATCTTCGACCAACGGGTGATGCTTCAACCTCCTCTTCGAAGCTGCCCGCTTTGGTGGTCACGTCTTCAGGTAGTGCTCATATCGCTACTCAAGGTAAATGGCTGATCGACTCTGGTGCTACCAATCACATGACTGACAATCCTCAATGTTTTCTCTCCTAGAAAAACATGATCAGTTTCCCCCTGTCTTTATTGCGGATGACTCTCCCTTACCGATCAATGAGACGGGAGTGGTTCAAGTCACTCCATCTCTTCGCTTGGAGGATACCCTCTACGTTCCCACGTTCCCTTGCAATTTACTATCTATCACTTCTCTGTGCAAGCAACTACAGTGTTCTGTCACATTCAATCCTACCTCTTGTTCTTTTCAGGATCCGGTCTCCCAACGGACGATTGCTACTGGGACTGAGAGCGGCGGTCTCTACTTCCTTGACAACGTTTCCGCATTGTCCGCTTCCTCCTCTACTGATCTTCTCCAGTGGCACCTTCGTCTTGCTCATGCTCCTCCTCGACTTCTTCATCAGCTTATGCCTCACCTTCCTCCGCAGAGTCCTCCCCTCAACTGTGACGCATGTCAGCTTGACAAGCATCACCGCTCCTCCTTCTCACCTAAGCAAGATCGTGGATCTTCCCGACCGTTTGATCTGGTTCACTCCGATGTCTGGGGACCCGCTCCTACCCTCGCCATAGGTCGGGGTAGTTCATATTTTGTAACTTTTATTGACGATTTCTCCCGCTGTACTTGGGTATATCTCTTACGAGATCGCTCTGAATTATTTCATTTAGGGACATCTTTTTATTTTATGATTAAGAATCAATTTGATGTCTCTATTAAAATCTTTCGCTCTGATAATGCAAAGGAATATTTTAGTCATGAGTTTCCTCTTTCTGTATGAAACATGGTATTATTCATCAAACTAGTTGTGTCTATACCCCACAGCAAAATGGCGTGGCCGAACGCAAAAACCGTCACCTCCTTGATGTCGTGCGCACTCTGCTGACTCAAATGCAAGTTCCTCGCTCCTATTGGGGCTATGCTGTTCTCATCTCCTGCTATCTTATCAATCGCATTCCCTCCACCGTTCTCCACTGCAAAACGCCCTTCTCCATTCTCTATCCAGGGAAGGATCTGTTTCCTCTCCATCTTCGTGTCTCTGGGTGCGCAGCCTTTGTGCACTCTCCTTCTGCCACCCGTGACAAACTCTCACCACAGGCCACCAAGTGTGTCTTTCTGGGATACTCTACCACTCAGAAAGGCTATTGTTGCTTTGACCCGGTTGCCCGCAAGCAGTTTGTCTCTGCGGACGTCACCTTCTTTGAAAATGCGTCCTACTTCTCTCCCGACTCCTCTTCCTCTCTTGATATTCCTCCTCCTACCACCCCTTCCGTTCCCTCTACACCTACTGAGACTCCGCCACCTCCTCCCTCTCCACCATCTCCTCCACCGTGTCCACCTACCGAGATATCTCCCTCTTCTCCGCGGTCGTCTCTCTCTACTCCCGGGCCAGCTCTCTCCGCCACGGATGCCCCGGAAACTGAGGAACTCGCCGACCTGGATTTTCCCATTGCTCTTCACAAAGGGTACGGACGTGTACTCAACACCCGCTAGCTGTTGTTGTTTCATATGATCGTCTAACTCCTTCTCGCAAGACGTTTGCCTTGGCTATCTCTGCCACTGCCACTCCCCACACCTACCAGAAAGCTCTTATTATTCCTCATTGGAAGGCCGTCATGGATGAGGAAATTGCTACTCTCACTGAAAGGGGTACATGGACCCTTGTTTCTCCCCATTTGGGCACTGATGTGGTTGGCTGTCGATGGGTATTCGTTGTGAAGTTCCGTCCGGACGGCAGCGTGGATCGATACAAGGTCCGCTTAGTCGTCAAAGGCTTCACTCAGACTTATGGGGTTGATTACTTCGACACCTTCTCTCCAGTTGCTCGTCTCAACACCATTCAGACTCTTCTCTCTGTGGCTGTCAACAGGGATTGACCCATTTCTCAGCTGGATGTCAAGAATGTCTTCCTCTATGGTGATCTTCAGGAGGACGTATACATGGAGCAACCTCCTGGGTATGTTGCTCAGGGGGAGACACGAGTATGTCATCTGAAGAAGGTCATCTATGGCCTAAAGCAAAGCCCTTAGACTTGGTTTGATAAGTTCAGCGGCATTGTTGCGGCCATTGGTTTTGCAAGAAGTTCAGCCGATTACTCCTTATTCATTCGCAAAACCTCCTCTGGTATGGTGGTTCTTGCTGTATATGTGGATGATATTCTTCTGACTGGTGATGACCAGGCTGGGGTAGCTTTGACAAAGAAACACCTCAGACAACACCTGGTCACTAAGGATATCGGCTCCCCCAAATACTTTCTGGGGATTGAAATCTCTCGGAAGCTCAACTCTTTAGTTCTCTCCCAACGGAAGTATGCTCTTGATTTGCTAAAAGAGGCAGGGTTGACTGGTGTTAAACATGTCATATGTCCCGTGGCTATTGGGGAAGACAAAACTTGGACAAATGACTCGCCTCCTCTATCTGATTCTTCGAGGTACCGGTGTCTGGTGGGCAAACTCATTTATCTCACAGTGACCAGACCCGACATCTCCTATGTTGTAGGCAAGGTTAGCCAATTCATGCAAGCTCCTAGGGAGTGTCATCTACAGTCTGCCCTGAGGATATTGGAATATGTTAAAGCAGCTCCATGGAAAGTATTGCTTTTTCAGAAGAATGGTCACTTGAGGTTGAAGCGTACTCAGATTCGAGGTATGCTTGATGATAAAGGAGACTGCAAGTCAACATCGGGTTTTTGCACATTTGTTGGAGGAAATCTTGTGAGCTGGAAGAGCAAGAAACAGTCTGTTGTCTCCATGTCTAGTGCAGAAGCGGAATATCGTAGTATGGTATCGGCCACATGTGAGTTAAAGTGATTACGGGCTCTCATGTTTGACCTAGGAGAGGTTTACAACTATCCTCTTCCTATGTTCTGCGACAACAAGGCTGCTATATATATTTTCAAAAATCCGGTCTTTCATGACAGAACAAAACACATATAGATCGACTGTCACTTTATTCGAGAAGAGATTTTGAAGAAACAGATTTGTACTCCGTTCGTCACTTCTGACAACGAGTTGGCAGATGTTTTCACCAAGCCGGTGTCCGCTTCTTTGTTTCACATTTGCGACAAGTTGGGCATGATTGATGATATCTATGCTCCAGCTTGAGGGGGAGTGTTGAGACCGGGCGGTCTGACGAGTTGAGACTGGGCGGTCTGGCAGTCTGGCGGTCTGGCGGCTTGTCCCAGCAGTTTGGTAGCCAAGTTGTAAACCGGGCGGTCTGGCGGTTTGTCTGGCGGTCTGGAGGCTTCTCCCAGCGGTTTGGTGTCGAGATGTTGTTGGCTGGTGTTTGGCGGTCTGAGCGATCTGGCGTCTTGTCTATGGAGGCTTGGGGATATTGGTCTCTTGTCCTCCACATTGTAGTGGCCGTGCGGTTAGGCTAACCGTGCGGCTTATGCGGCTTGTATAGTTTTATGTTCATGTAATTATTAGTCCCACATTGCTTATTTGTAATCTCTCTTCTCTCCTCCATTCTATAAAAGGGAAGTCATACCTTTGTAATAGATACCTTTTTGGATAATAAAAATTTTGTTACTCCAATTTTTCGGTCTCTTATTTTCTGTTCGCACAATCTTCGTGATGAATGTTACAATCAAAACTGTAGCTACGTAATATGATATGCTTCTTTTGCTTCTTGGAACATTTTCTGCAACTCAAATTCTACCAATTGATTCTCTTGCCTTCTATATTAGCACTCTCTTGATGACTAAAAAGAGCATCTGTTGGCATTTTCTTGATAATTATGTCAGCATTCTTGATAACCATAGTAAATCATGATTACCTTGTAACATCGTTCCATAAGCATTGATTCATTGCCTCTTCATAAGCCCTTGTCTTCCTCTCATTAGACCATGAGCTTTGGGAATCTCAGATTGATGAATGGCAAAGACCTATTCTGCTAAACAAGGAACTTCCTGAATGGTATAAATTGTAATTTTACCGTTGTTATTGTCTGCTACTTCTTTTCCCTGAAGCTTCTTAAATTTCTATTTCAGGTATCCAATCACCCTTTTCAATGAGCTATACTATCTTAATGCTGGAGGAACTATTTGGACAGGTACAATGTATCTCTTTTTAATATCAAATAGTAAGCCTTTGTTTGGGATATAAGTGTCAATGGATCCAGTGAAAATTTAGCTTTATTGAGAAATGGAATTTCCACCCTTTGATGGGAAATGGAGCTAAAATAGGGTTTTGGCGCTCTCCCACCACACGAGAGCTCCAAATGGATTGACAAACAAATCAATTTCTTTGGTGGCATTTTTATCCCACCAAAATTAGAGTTAGAAAATCAAATCAAACAGTACCTGAGTTTTCCCAAGATACAATTGAACATGTCCTTTGGCAGATGGGCAGCTACCTGTGCAAAGCTTAGCAACAATTGATGGAATAAAGTTCTCTCTTGATATGTCAAATCCAGTCGTTGAATCTTTGTCCAAGCTTATTCCACAAAATAACACTTCACTCGATATTCTCGATCGGATGTCATCTACCCTTGAAAAGATAAATATCCCTATCGCTTCAAATTCCGCTTTCGGGACATCATTACTCCTAGCAGATGAAGAAAATATTGGTCAATTACTCTACCTTGAAGGCATTGAGTATTACATGTGGAACACATATGATGTGCATTTCTACTCTTCTTTTGCTCTTATCATGCTATTTCCAAAGCTTGAGCTCAGCATTCAAAGAGATTTTGCTGCTGCAGTAACAATGCATGACCCTGAGAAAATAAAGTTTTTGTATGATGGAAAGTGGGGATCAAGGAAGGTTCTTGGTGCAGTGCCTCATGATCTTGGATTATTTGATCCTTGGGTCAAAGTTAATGCTTATAATCTTCACGATTCAAATAGGTGGAAGGATTTGAATCCCAAATTTGTCCTGCAAGTTTATCGAGATACAATTATCACTGGTGATAAATCCTTTGCACGAGCTGTTTGGCCTTCAGTATATATCGCAATGGCTTACATGGATCAATTCGATAAGGATGGAGATGAAATGATCGAGAATGAAGGCTTTCCTGATCAGACATATGATGTTTGGGCAGTTAATGGTGTTAGTGCGTATAGTGGGGGATTATGGGTGGCTGCCCTGCAGGCTGCTTCAGCCATGGCGCATGAAATTGGTGATAAAGCTGCCGAAAAGCTATTCTGGAGTAAGTTTCAGAAGGCAAAACTTGTTTATGAGAAGCTTTGGAATGGTTCCTACTTCAATTATGACAACAGTGGGGGCAAGTTAAGCTCATCAATTCAGGCAGATCAATTGGCTGGACAATGGTATTTTATTACCCTATGTTCTTTATTTTCCCTTCTTCTTAGAGACTTGACTGACAATTCAGTAGTTTCTTAGTATTTTATTGTCCAATCATTCATTCTTTATGTTAAGTTGACATGTTATCTCTGCTATTTCCAGCCTTTTTTATACTATGAACAGTTCTATGAAAGTTGTTGTGAAGTTTGAACTGAAGTAATTGCTCGTTTTCAGGTATTCTAGGGCACTTGGTCTATCACCTATAGTTGATGAGGAGAAAGCCAAAAGTGCACTTGATAAAATTTATCATTTCAATGTGTTGAAATTCAAGAATGGGAAATGCGGTGCTGTTAATGGCATGAGGCCTGATGGAACTTTTGATATGTCTACGATGCAGTCGAGAGAGATATGGTCTGGTGTTACGTATGCTGTTGCTGCAACTATGATTCAGGAGGGCATGATAGAAGAAGGATTTAAAACTGCACAAGGAGTATATGAAGCTTCCTGGTCCAAGGAAGGACTTGGGTAAGTTCTACTGCTTCTCTTGGCACATGTTTAAGTCGAAAGCGAAAAAACCAAAGTATTATTCGATGATAATAACAAGGGCTCCAACTCAATCATATGCATAAGCGGAGGAAAAGCTCCTTTTATTAGTACCAAGGATAATACTACCTTGGGGCTATTTGTACATCGGATGGCAAGCTAATGAATTTTTAATGTGATCAGTATCCTTTATTATTACACAAAAAATAACCATCCAAGCTTCCAATCAACATTTGGCGAAATCCGGTTTTGGAAAGTTGTGTTTTTTTCTGCCCCTTTTATGTGTGAAATTGAAATCATTACATACCTTTGCTATGTGTAGATGGGATTGCAAATCAGTGAATGTACCCCACCGTACAACAAACAATTAGCCAACTTTGCAATTACCATCAGAGATGTTTAATCGCTTTTAGATAGGAATTAGGTTTGGATAGTGATGATTTGTTTTTGTTCATTGTTTGTGTGAAAATCACCAGTTTTAAAGGAGTTTTGAGTAGGTTTGTTGAGTTTAAATCCAATGATAGGATCTAACTGCATCAAACCAAGTAGTGGATTTAACGTACTACACAGTTTTATAAAAGTATTTTTGTTCAGGCAACCAGATTATGGCTCTGTTTGGCACGGTGGTGCCGGTCATGACCTTGGGGGTTAGTTAAATTGTCATTGGATAACGTCCACCTAATCCACTTTTATGTTCAAAGGGATGATGTTTGTTAGGTGATCCATAACGAATGACGGTTTAACCCATGCGTTTACGACCGCCACCACCGTGCCGAACGGAGCCTATATCTTAGTAACTTTTGATGCATTTATTTCAATTCCACCAACTTGGATGCCAACAATTGCTCAACCATAGGTAAGTTTAAATGTCATGCTGCCTATAGCCTATTGAACTCAAGGCACGGGAAAGACATAAATCCATGGAAATGGATGGATCTTGTCTCAGATGTTGGAAGAAAGGACCATGTGGTTTTAGTCCTTTTCCCTAAAAGTTTCTTATGATTGGGAAAAAAAAGAAGACTAGGCAAATCATCAACTAGCATCGTCGCATAATTTGACGTAGTCGCAAACTTGCATAATTTAACTGGCGTCTTCAATAGACGTTGGTCAGAGAAGTTTGGCGGGACTACCGGAAAACATTGAGTCATCGTGCCATGACTGGTTACACTGTCGAGAACCAAATTTTCTTAAGGTACGAAGAGAAGGATCAATGTGGGATGGGTGAGCAGTTGGATGGAAACTTTGGATCACAGCTCCTGCTTATGGTTTGACTTGTTCTTAGCTCAACAGAGCTCCTCTGTAATCTCTTTATCATTCCAATACATTTCTAATTTCACCTGTTTTTTTTGTGCTTTTCTCACTACCTTATTGAAGTATTCATAGGAAGGATTGAAAGGATCATTCTCAGATGATCTTGTTTTTGTTTGGCACTTCCATGACAGGTACTCGTTCCAAACACCTGAAGCCTGGAACAATAACGGCGAATACCGATCTCTTTGCTACATGCGTCCTCTGGCCATCTGGGCGATGCAATGGGCATTGTCTCCACCAAATCCTCACAAGGACCTCGACATCTATTCTGTGGGAGGAGATGCTCTTACGACACAGCAGATGTCATTTGCTAAAGCCGCAAAGCTCTTGAGATTGGCGCCTCAAGATGCTTCCAAGAGCGTTCTTCGTGTTATATATGAGATCGCCTGTAGCAGAATGTGGCCATCATGATTTTGGAATGAAAAGTGCTTATGGGTGTCGGGATTATTCTTTTGCATATTGCTTTCCCATTATTTTGGAATTGTTGCAGAATTTGTAATGTTCTTTGCCCGACATTTTTAAGTCTAAGCATCTGGAGACCCTTATTAGATATGGGTGTAGGTCAAGGGAATATGTATCTATTTTTAAGGACTCTTTTGATTGCTTGAAATTAGAAATGTCTTTTTATATAGAGATGGAATTGATTGAATTTACTTTTTGATTGGACGTAGTTGTGACACCCTATGGCCAGACTTTGGTCACTGAGCCCAAGCACTAATGATTAAATAAGCCACTAATCTAGAAGGCAATGAAATCTTTACAACACTGATTGCAATCTAAATCAAGCCTGCCGTGAAATGGTGTGGGTTAGCCATTATTAGCCTGGTAACATCATCTTCTCCCTCGCAAGCACCCTAAGGGCTTGTTTGTTTGGACAGACTTGAAATCGGCTTTAATAATTGAGATCAATTTTTCAAGTCCTGTGGGAATTAGAATTGATTTGAATTTCAGTTATGTTATGCTAGACAATGGAATTGAGCAAAGCTGAATTGAAATTAGAATTGATAGTAATTGACCATGTTATGTAGTATATATGTATATATACTAGGAGGGTTATGTGAATATTATCATTAATTCTAATAATAATAATTAGAATTATTATTATCAAATCTGTAATCTGTTGATCGGAATTAACAAAGGAAGGAGCAATAGTGTCACGATTATAATATTATGGAGGAAGCCCTGATATGCTTAGAGAGTGAGTGCTTTATTAGGATAAGTGTAATCTTAATGGCATCAGTGTTATCACAATAGAGTGAAGTGGAATTTGGGGGAAGAGACACTGATGTCCTCAAGAAGCCAACAGAGTCAAATAATATTCTCGGCGGTGGTAGTCATGGCCCGAAGCTCGGCCTCAGTGCTGAAATGAGAAACATCGATCTGTTTCTTGAACTTCCATGCAATGAGAGAAGAACTCAAGAACAGATAGAAATTAGTGACAGAGCGACGGTAAATTGGATTACTAGCCCAAGTAGCATGTGAGTAAGCACAGAGATGCAGAGAACTGCATGTAGAGAGGAAAAGACTAGAGACGTCGTCGCTCGGAGATAGCACAGGAGTCGCAACAGATGACTATAGTGCGCAAAGTTATGCACACTAACAAACTGACTTAACACATGAACTGTATGAGCAATATTGGGCCGAGTAATGGTGAGTTAGAAAAGGCTCCCAATGATGTGGCGGTAGCTAGTAGGATCGGAGAGTGGAACACCATCAACCGGATGTAGCTGAAGCTGAAGCTCCATAGGTGTGTCCACTGTGCAAGAATCAGAAAGAGCAACCCGAACTAGAAGATCTGATTTGTACCTTTGCTGAGAGAGATGAAAACCGCAGTCTGTAGAGCTGACCTCAAGACCCAAAAAGTAGCTCAGTTGTCCAAGTTCAGTCATCTAAAACTGTTGTTGAAGGTGATGCTTGACAGAAGTCATATGAGAAGGATCATCACCTGTAATGATCATATTATTCACATAAAGTAATAAAAAAGTCCGACCACGAGACGAATAGGGCATAAACAGAGCTGGATCATGCGAACTTGGCTGGAAACTGGCGGTGGTAATGGCTGGGCTGAAATGTGCAAACCATGCGCGGGGAACCTACTTGAGCCCGTAAAGGGCTCGCCTTAAGCGGCAGAAAAGGCCTGGAGAAGAGGATATACTAGGAGGAGGAAGCATGTATATCTCCTGCTGAAGATCAACATGAAGAAAGACATTCTTCACGTCGAGCTGAGACAGAGACCAGTGACGAACAACTGTAACTGTAATAAGGGTCTGAACCATAGTCATATGAGTTAATGGAGCAAAAGTCACATCATAGTCCAACGCTACCACCAAGCGGAAATCATAGTCAAGTTAAGACTAAAACAAATCATAAGAAATTACACAATAAGGTACAGTTTTGAAAGGTTATCCCCATCCTCAAGCATGAGCTCTAAGAACACGATAAAGGTAGCATCCACTGTTTATGCTTTATGTGCAAATTGTCAGAGGTTTGGTCACACATCTGGGTCGTGTCTGAGGAAAGGTAACAAGAAAGCTATGCAAGTCTGGCTACCAAAGTTTTCTACCTATTGTATGGGTGGAACAACTTGGGTAACTAGATCTTTACCCTCATCTTCTTTCTAGGTGTGTTGGCAGGCTAAGGACAAGGAGAACGTGTGGTACTTGGACTCTGGGTATTCCAAGAACATGACAGGAGATAAAGACAAGTTCCTTATCTTGGAGAAGAAGAAGGGAGGCATGGTGACATTTGGGGATAATAGCAATGGAGGCATACTTGGAATCAACACCATAGGTAACAAAGCATTTTCAATTTTTAATATACTGTTTGTGGATGAACTTAAGCATAATCTAATTTCTATTAGCCAACTTTATGATAAGGGTCTAAATGTTATATTTGAATCCTCTACAAACACATGCAAAATTATAGATGCTAAAGGTAATAGTGTTCTACTTGTTGCTCATAGAACCCATAATGTTTATACTGTTAGCTTTAAGGGTATATCTACTTCTGATTTGAAATGCTAAGTTACCAAGAATATGATTCTACAGTCACCATGGATCAAAGCAATGATATGTCTTCAGTAAAGTTACCAGTGTGCACCATAGAGAACCTTCCCATGTGGAAAGAAAGAATATGATTCTACATGGAAGTTGCAGATCTGAGAATTTTTTAGATCGTGGAAGAAGGACCTCACATCCCTACTCGGGCTTCAACGATAAATCCAGCAATTCAGATTCCCACAAAGATGATGGATCTCACTAAGGATGAGATTGCCCTTGTCTCCCTCGATAAGATGGCCAAGAACATCATTGCTAGTGCAGTGGACGACTCAATGCTTTAGAATCTATTCCACTACAAGTCTGTCAAAGAAATGTGAGACTGCCTAGTAGTCCTGATGGAAGGGACCGAGGAAGTTCATGACGATCAACGTTCTCTAATGAATCAAGAATACGAAGCTTTCAAGCAAGCACCAAGTAATTCTATTGCTGACAGCTTTGAAAAAAAATTCAAGATCGTCAACGGACTAAGGAACTACGGCCGCATCTTTACAAATGGCGACTTAAACGACAAGTTTCTTAGATCTCTCACAAAAGACTAGGACACAAAGGTCGTCGCCATTAGAGAATTTGGGAATTTGCTAGAGATCGACTCTCAGAATCTGTTCGGCAAATTGCTCTCCTATGAACTCCAAATAAATACTCGGAAGGAGTAGAGCAATAGAACGTCTTGCCGAGACAAGACGGTTGCCCTGAAGGCTAAAGGCTCAAGAAATTCTAGAGCTGTGTTACCCATAAGGACACAAGCTCCAGACACTCCTGAAGACTCTGAGCCCAACACATTGGGCTCCGAGCTATCTGACAGAGAGTTCTCCCTCATTTTGAGACAGTTCAAGAAACTACTGAGCAAGAGGAGGTAGATGAAAAATCCTTCATTCTCATCTGACTACAGGTGAGATCACATCATGACGGTGATAACATTAAGAAAATCTACAATAAGGAGGACAGGTATAAGTCCAAGCCGAACAAACAGTTCTCTTCTGACGTTGTTTGCTACTTTTGTAACAAAACAGGTCACATGATCGCGGAGTGTCCTTACAAGAAGAATGATACCTCAAGGATGGACGAGAAGAGATCCTTCAAAGGGAAGAAGAAAGAAGAGAAGGGCTTCGTCGCCAAAAAGTCAAAAACTCTCAGTAACAGTGACTCGAGTTAGTCGAGCTCAGAAAACGAAGAAGCCTACTTCGGACTGATGGCTCAATCTGACGAGGAAGTGGGCGATTCAGAGTAACATAGGAAGGTAAACTTGCACACCATTCTCTCAGAATCTGAAACCTCCACCAATGTTCATGAAGATTATTCTTCGGATGAGAACGAATCAAAATTGATGGCTCAGCACGAGCACCTCTTAAAGGCTTTCGATAAATGTCGTAAGGTAGTCCGAAAGCAAGTTAAGGAGATTGCCTCACTCAAGGCAGTAGAAACTTAGCAGAAGGAAGAAATTGCAAAATTGCTTCCTCTTAGAGATGAAGTCCACTCCCTGAAAGAGGAACTCAAGGTCTTCGCTGAGATATTAATTCTGAAAGAAAAATATCTTGATGAGCTGCAAGAAAAGCTCGCGGTGGAGAGAAAACTCATTGAGAGCTACTCCCAATCGAAGACTGTTCTGCCTATCATTGATGAGTTCTCCACTCAAAAGAAGGGTAGTGGTGTTGGCCACGTCAGTGGAAAAGGTAAGGCTGCCAAGAAGGCTAGCGCCAAAGAAAAGGGGAGGCACCCATGGATCAACCTTCATTCAGGAAAGTAATCTTTCCGACGAACAAGTTTGACCTTGAGTCGTCCTATGGTCATTATGCTAGGACTACTCATGTAGAGCCCAAGAATAGATACCAGGGATGGACCCGTCCCGATGACTTTGGTGCCAGCGTGTTCAAAGCATCGTTTGAGGAAATTCAGATGAAGAGTTATGGTCCATATGTGCATGGCCATAACAATAAGAAGACACCAAAAGCTGCATCTGCTGTGCCTAAGACTAAGGAGATGGGAAGCCCCTGTGTATGCTGCAACCAGGAGACCTACACCTCTAAGAATTCTACCCCTACTAGACCTCACGTTCAAAGGGTAAAGCAGGAGTACAATAGGAGGTACAACAGATTCGAGTGTTGGTGCAGCGACAAAATTGGTCATTTCGGCACAGATTGTTGGTACAACCCTGCCAATCTTGTAACTCCTAGAGTTAGTTATGCGACACCGGCCACTCACAAGGCTAATGTTCCTAGGAGGAGTATGATGACCAGGAATAAAGGACCCAAATACGTTTGGGTTCCTAAGGTAAACTGATTTATTTTTTCAGGAATGTCCAAAGGCCAATAGAACTCCGATCTGGTCTTTGAACAGTGGATGCTCTCGGCACATGACCGGGACAAGAAGCCTTTTGTGTTATTATACCCCAGTCGAAGGCAGACCAAAAGTCATCTTTGGAGGTTCAGATCGGGGAACAATAAAAGGTTATGCTATGATTTCTAATGGCGTAGTATCTTTCACAAATATTGCTTATGTTGAAGGATTACACCATAATCTTATGAGCATAAATCAACTATGTAACAAAGACTACATCGTTGAGTTCCACAAGGACAAGTGTTTGATAAAATAATCTGCAAATTTGGAGACGGTCTTAACAGGCACTCGGAACAGAAATATTTTCTGTTTAAAATTTCTTTGTTTAGACACTTCTACCCCAGTTGTGTTTTATGGAAAAAAGTAGTGCGCCTCTCTGTGAACAATCGCACAAGAGATTAGCACATATTAATTTTAAAACCTTAAATATGCTATTTTCTCACAACCTAGTGCACGATGCCCCCAACATTAAGTGTCTTAAAGAGAGTCCATGTCACTCCTGTCAAATGGGAAAGCAGACACGGGCCACCTTTAAGGGTATTGTAGAGAAAGATTCTTCTCGAAGCTTATACTTGCTTCACATGGACTTATTCGGTCCTATGCCTATTCACAGCTTAGGAGGTAAGATCTATACGATAGTAATCATTGATGACTACTCGCATTTTAATTGGGTGTTATTTCTGAAACACAAGTCAGACACCTTAGCATCTTTCACTAATTTTGTCCGGGAAATTCAGAACAAACTGAACTACTTATTGGTCAAAATCAGAAGTGACCACGGAACAGAGTTTGAGCCTGGTTCCATGATAGAATTCTGTGAAAGTCAAGGTATCTTTCATGAGTTTTCATCCCCGCGCACTCCACAACAAAATGGAGTAGCAGAGAGAAGGAATAGAACCTCATTGAAGCATGTAGAACGATGTTGAATGATGCCTCTCTTCGGAGTATTTTTGGGCTGAGGCAGTCAACACCGCTTGTCACGTGAAAAGCAGAGCACTGATGAACAAGAACTATCATAAGACCCCCTACGAACTATTGAAGGGCAGAAAACCGACTGTATCCTACTTTAGAATCTTTGGAAGCAAATGCTTCGTACTTAATAATGGGAAGTATTACCACACAAAGTTTAGTGAAAAATGTTTTGAAGGTATTTTCGTAAGATATAGTATCCATAGTAAGGCATATAGGATTTTTAATAAGAAAACCCTAGTGGTAGAAGAGTCTATAAATGTTGTATTTAATGAGACAAGCTTGCTCCATAACAGCTCGTCTAGTGTTATTGGTGCAGATGCAGGTACCAGGTTCAAGGAGCTAAGCTTGGATGAAGCTGTCAAGGAAGACGGTCCAAGCTCAGTTAAGATCGTCGATCCAGGTTTGGTGGATGGAGAACCTCTAGAGGGAGAAGTGTCTCAACCTATAGAGGCTGCACAAGATGTTGCAGAGCCTGCTGGAGAGAGGGCAAGGAATCTAGAGTTCTGACACCTAAGAGATCACCCAGCTGATCTAATCATTGGAGAGTCAGGCGACGGTGTGAGAACCAGAAGAGGTATAGCTAACGAAGTTTTTCATCTAAGCTTTATGTCTTAGGTTGAACCGAAGAAGTTCGAGGAAGCGAACAAAGATGCCTCTTGGATCATGACAATGCAAGTGGAGCTCAATCAGTTCAAATGATGCAAAGTCTGGGATCTGGTACCCAGGCCCAAGGGACAAAATGTGATAGGCACTAAGTGGACATTCTGAAACAAGCTGGATGAGAATGGAGTAATTATCAAGAATAAAGCCCGGCTTGTTGCTTAAGGATACAGACAAGAAGAGCGGATCGACTTTGACCAGACCATTGCTCCAGTGGCCAGGCTCGAAGCAATCAGGTTATTTCATGCGTTTGCTGCCCTCATAGGCTTCACTGTCTACCAAATGGATGTGAAGTCAGCATTCCTCAATGGGAATCTGAAAGAGGAAGTATATGTGCACAATTCCCAGGTTTTGCAAACTCAAAATTCCCTGATCATGTTTTCTTTTTAAATAAAGCCCTATATGGTTTAAAGCAAGCTCCCCAAGTTTGGTATGAGACGTTGTCTATCTTTCTTCTTGAGAACAAGTTCACAAGGGGAAAGATAGACAAGACATTATTTTTTAGGGAAGTTAAAGACAAGATTTTGCTAGTGCAAATCTATGTCAATGACATCATATTTGGCTCTACAGAAGACAACCTTTGCAAAAAGTTTTCCAAACTTATGCAAGAGAAGTTTGAAATAAGCAGTATGAGAGAGCTGAAGTATTTCTTAGGACTTCAGGTGAAGCAATCTGAGAATGGAATTTTCATTTCTCAAACGAAGTTCACCAAGGAGCTTCTTAAGAAATTCAGAATGGAGAATGCAACCTCTATGAAGAATCCAATGGGATCAACTATGTCTCTAGACAAGAATGAGAAAGGGAAACCTTTTTATGAAACTAAGTACAAAAGCATAATTAGATCCTTTCTCTACCTTACTGCCAGTAGACCAGACATAATGTTTTCGACATGTGTCTGCGCTTGATTTAAAGTGAACTCTAAGGAATCTCATTGCGTCGCTACAAAACGGATTCTAAGATACCTTAAGGACACACCTAATCTTGGCTTATGGTACCCAAGAAGTAATGACGTTGAACTAATTGGCTTTTGAGATGCTGATTTTGCAGGAAGCAGAGATGATAGGAAAAGCACTTCCGGGACGTGCCAAATCCTCGGAAGAATACTTATTTCTTGGAGCAGCAAGAAGTATAAATATGTCGCAACTTCTACTATCGAGTTAGAGTATATCTCTGTGGCTAGTTGTTGTGCACAGCTTCTTTGGATCAGGAATCAACTCGAATATTACAATCTAAGGTTCAGAGAGATTCCTATGTTTTGCTACTCCTCCAGTGCTATCGCAATCACAAACAATCCAGTTTCTCACAGCCGGACCAAAGGACACCGAGGTGCGCTACTACTTCATCCGGGAGCATGTGGAGAACAAGGACATAGCCCTTAGCTATGTCCCGACGGACAAGCAGGTTGTTGATATCTTTACGAAGCCGTTGGACGAGACTAAGTTCTCGTTTTTCAAAACAGAGCTCGGTATGCTGAATAAGGACTCGTGAAGAAGGTCTAGCTAGCTAAATTGGTTTCGGGATCCAGTTCTTCAAAGCAAAATTTTTTTAAGATTAATTCGGTGAATATCAGCCGTTTTGTCGCATACTCATACAAGTTTCGCCGAATCGGACTCCTCCAACCACAAAATTCGGAAAAGTCTACTTAAGGCAATATTTCAAATTATCTATATTGGATCCAAAGACTCGACGACCAAATTTGAGGTACGCGCAGTCTAGATGCAATTTAAAAATCATACATATATATATAATCTTCTATAAATAAAAACGGGAGGGCCCCCCTTCTTGATATCTGCTGATTCACCGTGCAAGCCAAAACACGCAGACAGAAGCCGACCCTTCGGCTCCCTATTCGCCGAATCGCCGATAACCGTCGATTGCCCCCCTCCTCCCATGCCCTAGCTCGAATCGACCGTGGAAAGCTTGCCGCGGTGCCCTAGTTTCCTTCCTATCGCCGACTACAGTGTGTTGTCGCCGGCTACCGTGTGTCACTGCCGCCTGCTGACAAAATCTTTTTGATAATCACAGTCTCTTCAGTACAGCGCTTATGTCGACACAAGAAGCTTCCTCAGACCCGTACAGAGTTCTCTCAAGAGGTGGATAAATTCCAGTTCTCCTTCATTTGTAATGGCTCCTAGAAGCACCAGTGGCTTGCAAGGGGGAGGTGAATTGGTCCGCACTGGATTTTCTCAAGCCTCGGATGAATTCAGGAACGTCATTCTGATGCTGGAGACAGTGGGACTCTCCTTTTTCCTCGAACACCCCTACAAGGTGCTCGACAAGGAAGTCTTGGAGTTCTTCAACAACGCCAAATTACGTCATGAGGACTCTGTGATAAAGAACAAGGTTCATAAAATCAAAGTAAAGATGAATGCCTCCCGGCTGTCTAGGTATTTGCGGCTACCTATCTGTGATCAGGCTGACTACCTAGAGGAGGCCGATTTTGCCAAGAAATTATCCTTCGGTGGTTTACCCCGAGGCACCAAGGACATAAAGCGCAAAGGAATGAGTGAGGAGGGAAAACTCCTCTCAAACATAATTGGCAAGGTGTTAATTTGCAAGACGGGCTCGCATGACTATATGTCCTCAGATATGTTCAAGACAATAATTGTAATAGCCTGTAGGAAAAAGTTGGACTGGGGTGCTCTGCTGTTTGCCAAGATAAAAGACAGCCTACGTGCTCCCAACTTTGGGAGGATTATCACCTTATACCTGATTCAGCTCGATAATGATAGGTTTGATATGAACAAAGGAGTTCCTATTCATCACCTAAAGAAGATAGATTCAACAATCTTCTCGAGGTGGGATAGGCGGATCATCTAGCGAGAGGGAGCCCCAGTACCCCCTGTGGAGGAGGAAGATCATGTTCCTAATGACAGGACCCCTTCTCACCCTAGTGAGATTCCTGTTGGTTTGAGTGCAGAAATTGAGGGGAGACAGCTGCTCATTCATATACCATTTCTGTAACATCCCTTAAACAACTAGACCCCTAGGTTTTGTTTTGTCATGACTAGGTCATGACAAAACCATTAGAAGCTCAAGGGTCAGGTGAACAAGGGCTAAGGTGAAGATCACCTTGGTCTGCCTATAGCACAACCTCACCACCAGACCTTGGGTTTTGACTTGAGGCTCCAACTTGACCTCATGTCCCTACCACAATACCTTTAACCCCCTTGGGAGATCCATAGGGTCACCAAGGACCCATTGTGGGGCAGTCAAAGTAGCCAAGTTGGCCTAAGACCACCCTAACCCTAAGTGGGTCAAGCTAGCCTACTAAGAGTAAGTTGACCCTTTCTTAGCCAAGTGGACCCCACCCATGCCCTACTAACCCTAAATTGAGGTCAATGGGTCACCAAGGACCCATTGGGGTCAACCCAAGAGGCTAAGTTGACCCAAATCAACCGTAGTCCTAATTTGGTCAAAGTACCCTTCCTAAGGGTCAAGTGACCTCCAAAGTGCCAAGTCAACCCTACCTAACCCTACCTAGACCCTAGGGGAGGCCAATGGGTCACCAAGGACCCATTAGGGTCAACTCAAATGGTCATGTTGACCAAGGTCAACCCTAGTCTAGGTTTAAGTCAAACTAGCCTAAATGGGCTAACCCAAGCTCAAACCCATTTCCCCCACTTGGGCTAACCCATTTTAATGATTAATATGATTTAGTGGGCTGCCATTAGTCTAGAGAGATGATCAAAATCGGCCAAGGTGACTAGGAGAGAGAAAACTCCATTTTACCCTTTAATGAAGGAGAGAGAAAGTGGGAAATAAGGGGGGCATTCATGGCATAGGAGATCAAGAGCCCCTCCCCTCACCTCCTTTGGTTGGATTCATCTTCCCTGGATAATTTGGAGGAGACCAACAGCCATAATCAGCCCAAGTTCACCCCCCACCACCATGGCCGAAAATGACCTTTAATGGCCATTAATGGTCATTTCAGCCTACACTCTTCCCCTACCCCATTTGAGTGCTTTAAAATCACCACTGGGCATCAGAGAGTCATTTCCACCCTTTCCACGATGGTTTCGAGCCACTTGACTGTGTTGTTGCAGAACTCCAGCGACACCTCCACCGCAAATGGCAACCCGACAATCGGCTCGACTCCAGACCACCGATAAGGTCCTCCCCTTCTCCTTTCTCTGTGGGTAGATCATAGGAATCTTTAGGGATGTGAATCGGGCTCAATTGAGCCCGATCGGGGGAGGCTTTTTCCTGATTTTTCCGTGAAAAACTCACCTTGCGGGATCGTCGGATACGGCCCCTCCGGTGGCCGTGCCACCGCCAATCGACAGCCACCACCTCAACGAAGGTGGTGGAGGTGGTGGCTGGCCAGGGAGGTGGTCGGGTGGCCGGCAACGGCAGCTTGAAGTTGGCCCAGGAAGAGGGAATCGGGACCGTCGGGTGGATCTTGAAGATGACTAGATGCCGTCCATACTTCGTGAAGATCTGTTCAAGATCATGTTATATATATTATATATTTTATATAATTCTGTCACACAAAATCAGTCAGCTTAGGAATTATTTTAAAAATACTTAGAGGCCTGTACATAGAAAGTGGACAACATATAAATTGTAGCCCTATGAGTTTACTTTAATTTAAAGTTAATTTGAACCAATTTGGATATCTGGTTTGATCAATGCACTCATTTTGGTGGAGTCTATACCTAGGGCTAGTCAGAGATTAAAATGAGTGCCCCCACTTCATCACATCTCCAAATGACCTGAAATTTGGACAAGGAGTCATTCTAACCTATACCTAGGTCATGTCCAAAAATGGGAATTTTTGGAGATACTATTTCTATAGTTTTTGGAAAAATTTAATAAACCATATACAATTTAATTAGGTGTCTTAAACACCTCAAAAATCCCCAAAATTTTTGTGGGTGATCTTGGGGGATGTTATAAGGCTCTAGTAAAAATTTCACCCCCATTTGAGTTTGATTTGATAGGGTATTTGTGTAGGCAAAGATTGATCCTTTTAGGTCAATTCAGGGTAAAGTGCTCTAAGTGTTCTTGAGTTAGCCAACCACATCCAAAGGTGATGGAACTTGGCACTCTACCTTCCTAGCACATAAAACACCCCCCTTCACTGACTTTGGGTGGAGGTTGAAGGGTGGAGCCCTAGAACTCTAGGGTAGGTTCTATATGTGTTAACCTAGGGTTTGAAGATCATGGATTCTAGGGTAGTCAAGGTCCTCTGGTAAAAATATTATTGGATTTAGAGGTTGTTAAACCCCCCAAAACCCTAACCCTAGTTTAGGGCACAAATCATATACATGTATGTTAGGCTATCCAAACTCTGTAAAAAGTTGTACAACTTGAGTAGTGTAGTCATAGGGTTAGTATTAGACTCTAGTAACTTTATAGGAAATTTTGGAACAATAATTTTAGTACATCCTTTGTAATATATGGGTTATCCCTTGATAATCATTTGTTTATTATGATCTCACTGTTCACTGGAAAATTATGTAATTTGGGCAAATGAAGTTTTAGATCATTGTGCTCATTCCTGAATTTTGCTATAATTGTAAGATGCATATTTTCAGTACTTACTTCACAAGCCTATATGTATGAAAATGAAAGACTTTATTTCAAGAGCCTAAACACCTAGGGGGTGAATAGGTTCTAATCTTTTTGTGTCTTTTTAATTTTTAGGTAAACAGTTATAAGACTTCTTACAACACAGATTAATCAATCTACAGAAAATAAACACATCACAGTTAACACCAGACTTATAGTGGTTCCCAAGATACATCCACTTTCCCCCTTCGCCTATCCAGCAGATAACTGGATTCAACCTAACTTCCTTCCACTGGCTCAGATCCTCAGATCTTTCAATCTCAGAACCAAAGATGGTTCCTACACCTCAGACTTAACACAAGTCCTACCTCAGATTCTTCTCCAGAATCCTACCTCAGGCCTCAGCCCTACCTCAGCCTTTATAATTAGGCTTACAACTCAGACTTACCACAAGTACTACCTCAGGCACACAGCCCTACCTCAGCCTTTATAATTTTATGCTTGCAATCTCAGATCTAACAGAAGATCTTACAAAAATTTGTGAGTAAAGAGTAACTAAAAACTTCACCAGCTAGATTTCTTTGTTGATGTAGTCTTCTTGATCAGTTCTTGGATTGACTGATCCTTCTGATCAACCCTAACTTAGCTTTTCAAAGATTCTTGATTAGAACAAAATAAGTTTGATCTTCTCTATTGATGAAGATGATCTTCAATCAGCTTCTTCCTTAAATTAAAATAGAACTCGGAATCTTTCTTACAAACAGCCCTTGATCTATCAGAATTCTTCTAATTGATGCCTCACGTTGTTGTTCATATTGTTGTCATTTCTGATCTGTCTCTTATATAGAGCTTGTTTCATGGTTACCGGCTGATCCGGTTCATAACAAACTTCTGACTGTTCTGACAGTGGTGTTAGACCGGCTAGTTATGACAACTGTCAAGTCACCAGTCACGTCACCAGTTTCTTCAATGTCTTTTCAACTCAGCATACAACACTCAGCAGACTTCTTCACATGTGTCGACATATATAGACTAAGTGTCGACACAAGTCTTCATGGTGTCGACACAATTACTCCAAGTGTCGACACAAGTCTTCATGGTGTCGACACAATTACTCCAAGTGTCGACACAAACATACTTCTGCTTCTCGACACTGCTAATGTTGTATGTGTCGACACAAGTCCTGTGTGTCGACACAACAGCTTCTTGTCTCGACATTTCTGTTGCAGACAGTTGGTGTTGAGTGTTTGTCAAATGGAATTTAGTGTGTGTCGACACAAGTCCTGTGTTTGACACAATTACTTCTGAACTCGACACAGCCTTTTGAGAGTTGGTGTGTCGACACAAGTCCTGTGTGTCGACATAATTATTTCAGGTGTCGACATATCTCCTGAATGTCGACATAGCTTCAGTTTTAAGTGTCGACACAAGTCATGCTTCAGATGACACATTTCTGGATGTCGATACAACTGCTTGTTTAGGTGTCGACAAAGCTCTGAGTGTCGACACAGCTTCTTTATAAGTGTCGACACAAATTCTGAGTGTCGACACAACTTCTTTATAAGTATCGACACAAATTCTGGGTGTCGACACAACTTCCCTGAGTGTCGACATAATTTGCCTGTGTGTCGACACAACTTGTCGGAGTGTCGACACAAGTTTCCTGAGTGTCGACACAGTTTCTTCACAAGTGTCGACACTTGTACTTAGAAAATTTTCCTTCAAATACTTAAACCTGCACAATGAAACTCAAACTCCTATCAAATACAAATTGATGCAAATCATTGACTAAGTTGTGGCATCTCCAAATCTAGTACACATTTTCCAATGTACCCAACAATCTCCTCCTATTTGGAGAAGTCATAACCCTTAGTCAAAGATATACATCTCTTAAGATAAAACAAAATTGTTTAATAGAAGTAAAAACATTTCAAAGCATGATATTACATAATCATTATAAACAACAAACACTTAATACTGAAATAGATTTCATTAATCAGAAAAACTTTGGTTTACATGAATTTTTTATAGAACAAAAGAAACAAATTAGTACATTGTTCTATTACATAAACCTAGCAATCCTATTACTGACTAGGCTCCTTAATAACTATTCCTTTGCCAGACTTAATTTTATCCTGCACAGAAGGTTGAGCAGCCTCAGCTGGCTTTTTCCCTTTTAGAGCTTTCTTCTTTAATTCTTCATCCTTGATCTTCTATCTTTCAAAATAGTGGAAAGGTTTGGGGAAGTACTTGCTTGGCTCTTGAGACTTAGCAAGTAGCTTCCCAGCCTTAGCACTTCTTCTATGTTGAAGAATTGCTTCCTGTTCTGCTTGATATTTATTCCACTCTTGTTCAGAATACCACTTATCCCTGTCATGGGTTTTATCCTTTATAGCTTTCCAGGCAGTAAGTATGATGTTTCTAGAAGTTGGGCTCAACTGCTAAAAATCTGGCTTCAGCTCAGCCTGCTCTCTGAATCTCTTCTTGGAAAGTTGAGCTTCCTTCTGAGCTTCTAATGCAGCTTCTGACATTTTAATCGTTTCCAGAATTACATTTTGTGCCTCTGGTGGAGGACTATACATTTTCAGCACTTCTTCTTGAACCATCTCAAAATCAGCTGGGGGGTAGATCACCTGAGCAACTTCAGGCTGATCTCCTTCAAAATATTCAGGTTGTATCCCAGACTCAGCTACATTAGCATCATCATAAAGAGGAGGATATCCAAGAGTAGCTCTGATGCTATTGGTAGTCCATTTAGCATGGTCAGAGCTGGCTTTGACTAGTAATCTCTTCCCCCTTTATGACTTCTCTTGCAACATGATCTCTCAAATCTTCTTTCTAGAATCTGACTTGATCAGCTATATATTCAGTTCCCTCTTTAAAATAAGCTCTGCATTTTGTCAGGAAAGTTGTAATTTTCTCTTGAGATTCTTGAAATGTGGCGTTAACAGCAGATATATCTTCCTGGATTTGCTTGGAGATTTCATCCTTTAGAGTAGTGCTAGAATCAGTGAGCTTTTTCAATATTTCATGATGTGAATCCTTGAGATTTTCATTCATCCTTAACTGATTCTCCAGTACATATCCCTGCTCCACTTCAATTTCATCCACTTTAGCTTAGATATTTTGTTGTTGCTTGGCCAGGAACACCACAACATTACCTCCTTTATGGAAGCAATCTGTCATCTCCTTATGTTGATTCACTTCAAATCTAATTGATTTGATGTCCTGGGCCAATTGAAACTGTAACTCCTTATGAGTTTCATCCACATATTGCTCTATAGACTGTCTTTGATTATCCAGTTTTATTTGCATCTGGACCAGTAAAGAACTGAAGTTCACAGTTGATGTAGATGGTGCTGTTCCCACTTGCAAAGCTTTCTTATATCCAGAACTCTTCTTCTTTAACACAGACAGCTTTCTTTTCTTAGCCAATGTGGCTTTTTCATATTCAGAAGATTCAGATGTACTTTTAATATCAACAGTTTCCTTTTCAGCTGGGGTATCCTTGGATAACTCCCCCTCAGTCCTTGGAATTTCCTTTTCTTTTTCAATTTCCTCCCCCTCAGTCCTATCAGTAAGAGGATCAGGAAACAATTCTTCCATTGTAAATTCTTGCTGTATCTGTTCAGAAGGAATAAGATTAGTTTTTTTTAAAAAAAAACTACTTAAAAGACTAATACCACTTGAAAGACCTCTTTTGTTGTGTAAACAAAAGTGTCCCTTTGAACAATTTTTGAGGAGAATATTATAATACATCACTAGTCTGTGGAGAAGATACTTACTGGCTCATTTTCAGCATCATTCTTATCAGTTACTTCAGCTGCAGTGTTGATTTCAGATACAACATCCATTATTGTGTCTGCAGCTAAGTCACTATCCAGGACAACATCATCAATACCTCCCCCTTGGGCAGGCAACTCAGTTTCTTTTTCTAGGTTTTCTCTCCCTTGAGTGGAGTCAACTTGTTGCTCCTGGGGCTCACTGTCCTTTACTTGATCATGTGCTTCCTGTTGGTGCTGGTCTTCATCAGAACTAAAGACCACTTCCTCTTCAGAATCACTGGAGGAATCAGCCTGTACAATCACTTTCTTTTTCTTCTTGTCTTTCTTAGTTTGCTCCTTGGGAGCAGGGACTTCCTTGGTCAGAACTCTATCCCATCTTGATAGTATCCTTACATCCATTTTTCTCATATGATTTATCTTAGAGCCATTTGCTTGTTTCAGAACATCTGGAATTACTGATGTTAAGCATAGGCTGAGGATCCTTCCCAGGTTAGGTTTCTTTATTCCTTCTTGTAGTTTATCAAACACTACAGCTGCCCAGTCAGTGTTTATCTTGAATATGATTCTCACCATCAGATTGAACATGTGGGCAGAAATCCGATCATGTCCACATGTTTTGCAGATAATCACTTTTCCCACTACTTCTGAAAGAAATTTTCCTTAGGAATTCATCCCTTTTCTATTGATAGATGAACCAATCTTAATACTGGAATTCAGTCCACACCAGCTTAATGCTTCAGTTATTTGGGATGGAGTAATTTCGTCTGTATCCTTAAGCAATGGCAGATGTAGTGCTTTCCTGATTGATTTCAAAGTGAGCTTCACCTGGGTAGCTTGAATAGATGCCTTGATTTTCTTTCCTTTAGTGTCCAATGAAGCAGTTGTGTAGAACTCCATGACTTCCTTCTTCCAAATTTTGGTCGGTTCTGAGACCAAAAATTCTAGTCCATTTTCATAAATTAGGGCAATAACTCCCTGAATTTCGTCAGAAGCAGTTGTGAAACCTTCGCAAACCAGTTCGTAACCTTTATTAACCTTGTCTTCTTGGTTTGGCGCCATTGACGTAAGTGCTAGAGGAGAAGAGAAGAGAAGGTCTGTGTCGACAGAAGGTATAGAGTCAAAAATTCTGATAGCGTAGTCGACCAGATTTTGGATTCACCTTTTTATAGTACTTGAGTCAAGGGCAGAAAAAAAGTCGGGCTTAAGTTGACAAATCAGTTTTTGTGTCGACAAAAATGACCTAGGTCTTGACAGAACTTAAGCTGAGTCGACACAAATATGTGTCGACATACTAATGTCTAAGTTGACAGAACGTATATTAAGTCGACAAATCTATCTGTCGACATACTTGAGTCTGTGTCGACATACTTGCGTCTGTGTCGACACTGACAACTTAAGTCTCGACAAAGTTCTGTCGACACCAACTTTTTGTGTCGACACAAATATCCTCACGACTTATAGTCTCGACAAGGTTGTGTCGATGCCTATTCTCCTGTCGACAAAGATACTGTTTCTGTGTCGACACATCCTTTTCATGTGTCGATACAACATACTGAGTGTGTCGACACAACTTGCTTGTGTCGACACAAACTTTGTACTTAGCCAAATTTCAACAGAAATTTGGTGTTTACATATGCTACTAATGGAAACTTGTGTTAACCTAGTCTAGGTTCAACATACCTAATTCAATTTTGAAATTATTGAATTTAGTTTCATCCAGAGGTTTTGTAAAAATATCAGCTATTTGATTATCAGTTTTTACAAACTCTAGATTAATATTTTCCTTCTCTATATGCTCTCTGATAAAATGAAACTTAATATCTATATGCTTGGTCCTACTGTGTGATACAGGATTCTTAGCAATAGAAATAACACTTATAGAATCACAAAATAGTTGAATTCTACTTACCTGGATGTCATAATCTTCTAGTTGATGCTTCATACACATCAATTGTGCACAGCAGATACCAGCAGCTATATACTCTGATTCAGTTGTTGATATAGCTACACTAGTTTGCTTCTTGCTGCTCCATGACACCAGCCTCCCACTAAGGAATTGACAGGTTCCTGTGTTACTTTTTCTGTCTTCTTTGCATCCAGCAAAATCTGCATCTGAGAAACCTGTTAATAGAAAATCTCTATTCTTAGGGTACCAAAGGCCTAGATTAGGTTTGCCCTTAAGATATCTCAAAATTCTTTTAACTGCAGTATAATGAGATTCCTTAGGGCATGCTTGATACCTAGCACAGACACATGTTGCATACATGATGTCAGGTCTACTAGCAGTCAAGTATAGTAGGGAGCCAATTATCCCTCTATACAAAGACTCATCAACAGGTTTCCCTGCTTCATCTTTGCATATAGACATACTTGTTCCCATTGGAGTTTTCATTGTGGAAGCTGAGTCCAAACCATACTTCTTAATCAACTCCTTTGTGAACTTAGACTAGGATATGGATAACCCACTCTCAGTCTGTCTAACTTGAAGTCCCAAGAAGAACTTCAGCTTACCCATACTGCTCATCTCAAACTTCTCGTGCATAAGTTTGGCAAACTTCCTACAAAGGCTGTTTTTAGTAGAACCAAAGATAATGTTATCCATATATATCTGGACTAGTATTATCTTGCCTTTTGATTCCCTATAGAATAGAGTTTTGTCTATCTTTCCTCTATAGAATTTATTCTCAATGAGGAAGGCAGACAAGGTTTCATACCAAGCCCTTGGAGCTTGTTTCAAATCATATAGAGCTTTCCTAAGCCTATATACATAATCAGGAAAGTGAGAGTCTACAAAACCTGAGGGTTGTTCTACATAAACTTCTTCTTTTAAATCACAATTCAGAAATGTTGATTTCACATCCATTTGATATACTTTGAACCCTTGATAGACATCATAGGCTAAGAACAGTCTTATTGCCTCCAGCCTTGCCACTAGAGCAAAGGTTTGATCAAAATCAATACCTTCCTCTTGCCTGTAGCCTTTTGCTACCAGTCTAGCCTTGTTCTTGACTATAGTGTCATTCTCATCAAGCTTATTTCTGTAGATCCACTTAGTTCCTATTATGTTGTGATCCTTAGGTTTTGGCACCAGTTCCCAGACCTTACACCTTTTGAACTGACTTAGTTATTCTTACATTGCATCAATCTAGTTGGTGTCTTGCATGGCCTCTTCAATCTTCCTGGGTTTTATCTGAGACAGGAAGCTAGAACATAAAACTGTGTTCATGCTCCTGCTCCTTGTTAGAACACCGTGACTTGCATCACCAATGATCTGGTGAGCTGGATGATCCTTCAGGTGTCTCCTTGCTGGAGGAATTCTGTCAGCATTATGGCTATCTCCAGTTTCCTCATCTTGATGCTCCACATTTTCTTCTTCACCCAGAGGGACTTGATCTCCCCCTTGATAGCTGGCATCTTTATCCTCATCCAGTTTAGCAGTAACATCTTCATTGATGGTCAGCTTGTCCTGCTTATCTGTTAGACCTGTAGAATTAACTGAAGAACTAGACAATTCACTGTTAATAACATTGACTCATCAAATATAACATGCACAGATTGTTCTACAACTTGAGTAGTCAAGTTGTAGATCCTGTATGCTTTACTATGGTTGATGTACCCAACAAATATCCCTTCTAGGGATTTGACAGCAAACTTAGTTTGGTAGTGTTTACTATTGACTAGTACAAAACACTTAATACCAAAGATTCTGAAATAAGATATGTTTGGTTTTCTGCCTTTTAAAATCTGGTAGGGATTCATCTTGTGTTTCTTATTGATGGAGGCCCTATTGAGCACATGACATGCAATATTTACTGCCCCAGCCCAGAAGTATTAAGGGAGAGTAGTATCATTCAGTAGAGTTCTACTGGCTTCAATTAGAGTCCTATTCTTTCTTTCAGCAACACCATTTTGCTGAGGAGTTCTAGGTGAAGAGAATTCCTGATGAATCCCAAGTTCTTCACATAATTTTGTCATACATTCAGACTGAAATTCAGTTCCATGGTCACTTCTGATTTTGACCACTGAGTTGTTGTATTCATTCTGTATTTGTCTGACAAAAGTCTGAAAAATAGTTGGGGTTTCAGATTTCTGCCTCAAGAAGAAAACCCATGTAAATCTAGGATAGTCATCCACAACAACAAGTGTGTATGCTTTCCTACCAAGACTATAGACTAGCATAGGACCAAATAAATCCATATGCATGAGATACAAACATCTCTTTGAATCTTTGATGTCAAGTGTCTGAAAAGAGGACTTAGTCTGCTTGCCTTTTTGGCAAGCTGAGCACACACCCTCTTTTATGCATTGAACTTGAAGACCATTCCTCACTAATCCCATGCTGAACAGCAGTCCATTGTACTTATAGTTCAGATTAGCTAGCCTCTTATGCCATTTGACACATAGAGAAGCTTTCTCTCCTGCAACCAAACAAATAGGTTAGTTGTTAGACTCACACTCTAGGTTAAGGCAATACACATTTTCTTTCCTAATGCCAGTCAAAATGATCTCTTGATCACTTGACCTTTTTACTAGGCACTCCCCTTTGAGGAAAGAAATATCATAACCTAGGTCACTAAGTTGACTTATGCTAATCAGGTTATGTTTTAGACCCTTTACATAAGCCACTTTAGTGATTGTAATTGAATCACAAAATATATTACCAAATCCTTTGATGATTCCCTTTTCTGATCCACCAAAGATAACTTTTGGTCCATTCTTTATGGGCACATAGTCCCTCAACATTCTCCTTGTTCCAGTCATATGTCTAGAACATCCACTATCCAAGTACCATATAGGGGTATGTTCACTTGGATTTACCTGCAACAAATAATGAATCACTTACCCTTTGAACCCAACTTGCTAGTGGGTCCTATGTCCTGGTTAGTTTGAAACCCTGTGACTAATATAACAGGAATCCTACTTTTGGTTTTAATACATAAGTTAAACCAGCAATCCATGGCAAAGTGGCCCACCTTGCCACAACACCAACACTCAAACCTATTATACCTATTCTTAGGTACAGGCCTTCTTACTTTGTTGTCAGTAGACTTATTAAGTGTTGGTGCTGGAACAACATCTTCAAGAACTCCTCTTGAATATGATGGGCATGCCTATAGATTGGTCTATTGGAATTAGCACCCTTACTCATGAAATTTTCATGCTCACAGTGACCATGTGTAATGTCATGATCATACCTGTTAGTAGGATTCACAACCTTCTTAAAGAAAATAGGGGGATTTACTGCTAGAGGCTGAACTATGGCTTTACCTTTTCAATGAGAATTGGTAGCCCTAGTTCTTCCCTTATAGCCTAGACCAGTCTTTCCTTTTTGTGAAACAAAATTATTTATCAAAGGTAAGACTGATATGTGCTTGGAGAATTTTGCCACTAGCTCTCTCTCTGCTGAAGTTTTCCCTCCAGTTTCTTGATATGATTCTCTTTGAATGAGATTGTGTCCATCTGAATAACTGTAATGTTTTTCAATTTGGCAACCTCATTCAGTTTTTGATCCAGCAATTTTACTGAAACTGATGCAGCCATCTTAAGAGACTCAATCTCTTTGGCTTGCTCTTTAACAAGAAACTTGCTCTTCTTTAGAGCATGCAACAACCCACCATACTCATTAATGAGTTGGTGAACATCCCCCTCAGACTCAGATCCATCAACTTCTTTTGAAGAAGATGCTTCTGATTCTGATCCAGTAAAGTAATCTGAGACTAGGGGTGAATTATTTACCTTACTTGGTCCAGGCTGATCCGGACACTTATCTTCTTCAGATTTGGCCATCAACCCTTTACAGTAATATTCTTCCACTCCATTTATGGAGTCCAGCATCTGTAGGAATTCTACTTCCCTAGAATCCTCTCTGTTGAGAAGAGTCCAACATATACTTCTGCCTCTTCTTCTTCAGATTCTGAAGATGAAGAGTCTGTCCAACTCTTCTCCTTCTGAGCCACTAGAGACTTATCCTTCTTGCCTTTGACCAGATGCTTCTTCTTGTCCTTTGACTCCTTTCTTTTGCCAGGACAGTCAGCTATGACATGCCCAGACCTGTTGCAGCAATAACACACAATCTTAGAATTAGATTGTTTACCAGGTTTAGAAGCATACCTATCCTCCTTGGGTGATTTCTTCTTCCTGTAGTATTCATCCTTGGAATAGGATGTAGATGAAGGCCTGGTTCTCCAATTCTTTTTCCTCATGAACCTTTGGAATTGTCTTGTGAAGGCAGAAAAGTCTTCATCAGATGTATGACTATCTGATGTACTTGTTTCAGTAACACCTTCTTCTGCTTCAGTACTCCTTCTAGGTGGAGAAGGAGATTTTCTTGTACCCTTCCTTGAGCCCTCAGCCTTGAAGGCTACTAACTTTTCTTTATGTTCAGATCTACTGCCCTTCTCTTCCTCTTTCCTAGCAGTAAGCTGCATTTCATATGAAAGCAGTTTTCCAAAAAGTGTAGGTGGTGGTGTGTCAGCCTGTTTGGCCACTTCCCTGATGGCACATATCTTAGTGTCCCAATCCTTTGTTAGGGACCTAAGAAACTTGTCATTCAATTCATAAGTACTGAAGACTCTTCCATATGTCATCAGTTCATTCACTATTCTGAAAAACTTTTTATAGCATTCAGCTATGCTGTCAGTTTTATTCTGCCTAAAGCTCTCATATTCCTGATTTAGCATAGACTTTATGTCCTCTCTGACTTCTTCTGTGCCTTCCATATAGACAATCAATGTATCTCACATTTCTTCGGAAGTTTTACAGTGTACAAGATTCTGGAATGTTGCATCATCTATGACACTTACAATTATATTCTGAGTTCTTTTATCTAATGTAGCCAAGATGATGTCATCCTTAGTCATCTCTGAATAACTCTTTGGAGTTTGAATGTTTGCATCAAGAACTGAAACCTTCATTGGGATGAAGGGGCCTTCCTGTACTGTGATATAAATTCTTGGATCAGGTACTTCCATAAATAGTCTGACCCTTTATTTCCAAATGCCAAAAGATTCTTTCCTGCATATGGGCAATTTCATAGATCCAAATTCCTTTTGATTTTCACTTGAACCCATTTTTATTACCTATTATTTTCCTTGGAGAAATCCTCTGACTGTTAGGAAAAAATTTGAGCAACCTCCCTCTGATACCACTTGAAAGAGTTTATTTCAAGAGCCTAAACACCTAGAGGGGGGTGTGAATAGGTTCTAATCTTTTTGTGTCTTTTCAATTTTTAGGAAAACAGTTATAAGACTTCTTACAATACAAATTAATCAATCTACAGAAAATAAACACATCACAGTTTACACCAGACTTATAGTGGTTTCCCAAGATATGGGTACATCCACTTTCCCCCTTCGCCTATCCAGCAGATAACTGGATTCAGCCTAACTTCCTTCCACTGGCTCAGATCCTCAGATCTTACAATCTCAGAACCAAAGATGGTTTCTACACCTCAGACTTAACACAAGTCCTACCTCAGATTCTTCTCCAGAATCCTACCTCAAGCCTCAGCCCTACCTCAGCCTTTATAATTAGGCTTACAACTCAGACTTACCACAAGTCCTACCTTAGGCACACATCCCTACCTCAACCTTTATAATTTTAGGCTTACAATCTCAGATCTAACAGAAGATCCTACAAAAATTTGTGAGTAAAGAGTAACTGAAAACTTCACAAGCTAGATTTCTCTGTTGATGTAGTCTTCTTGATCAGTTCTTGGATTGACTGATCCTTCTGATCAACCCTAACTTAGCTTTTCAAAGATTCTTGATTAGAACAAAATAAGTTGGATCTTCTCTGTTGATGAAGATGATCTTCAATCAGCTTCTTCCTTAAATTCAGATAGAACTCAGAATCTTTCTTACAGACAGCCCTTGATCTGTCAGAATTCTTTTTATTGATGCCTCACGTTGTTGTTCATATTATTGTCGTTTCTGATCTGTCTCTTATATAGAGCTTGTTTCATGGTTACCGGCTGATCCGGTTCATAACAAACTTCTGACTGTTCTGACAGTGGTGTCAGACCGGCTAGTTATGACAACTGTCAAGTCACCAGTCACGTCACTAGGTTCTTCAATGTCTTTTCAACTCAGCGTACAACACTAAGCAGACTTCTTCACATGTGTCGACATATATAGACTAAGTGTCGACACAAGTCTTCATGGTGTCGACACAATTACTCCAAGTGTCGCCACAAGCCTTCATGGTGTCGACACAATTACTCCAAGTGTCGACACAAACATACTTCTGCTTCTCGACACTGCTTATGTTGTATGTGTCGACACAAGTCCTGTGTGTCGACACAGCAGGTTCTTGTCTCGACATTTCTGTTGTAGACAGTTGGTGTTGAGTGTTTGTCAAATGGCATTTAGTGTGTGTCGACACAAGTCCTGTGTGTCGACACAATTACTTCTGAACTCGACACAGCCTTTTGAGAGTTGGTGTGTCGACACAAGTCCTGTGTGTCGACATAATTATTTCAGGTGTCGACATATCTCCTGAATGTCGACATAGCTTCAGTTTTAAGTGTCGACACAAGTCCTGCTTCATATGTCGACACATTTCTGGATGTCGACACAACTGCTTCTTTAGGTGTCGACAAAGCTCTGAGTGTCGACACAGCTTCTTTATAAGTGTCGACACAAATTCTGAGTGTCGACACAACTTCTTTATAAGTATCGACACAAATCCTGGGTGTCGACACAACTTCCCTGAGTGTCGACATAATTTGCCTGTGTGTCGACATAGCTTGCTTGAGTGTCGACACAAGTTTCCTGAGTGTCGACACAGTTTCTTCACAAGTGTCGACACTTATACTTAGAAAATTTTCCTTCAAATACTTAAACCTGCACAATGAAACTCTGGCTTCTCCAAATCTAGTACACATTTTCCAATGTACCTAACAAAAAATATGTTCAATAATAATTTCAGAGCCCAATGCTTGTTTGAAAAAAAGGGAGAGTAATCTCTGTTAACTCTAGGGGGGCTGAATAGAGTTATTTAAAAATTCCTTTGCAACTTTTTACAAATATAAAGTTAAGTGATAAAATAGGTGATATAGTAATAGCTAAGAGAAGTTAACAGAAGCAAAGAAAAACTACACTGAGCTACCATAGCACAAGATAAACAGAAAACAACAAACACACAGACAACATAAGAATATTATAGTGGTTTCCAACTGGGTACATCTACTATTTGCAGGGAGATATTGCAACTCTTTGAGCTTTTGATCAGGTGCCCAAAAACCAAACTCAAGTCTTTGGAAGGTGACTTGTGAACCAGGTTAACTTTTAAAGGGATTTAAAGCCAGGTACAGTGGGGTGAATAAAGATAAAAACTATATGTTGTCTTCTCTTTTCTCAAAAACAACTGAGAAGACTTGTGGATTCTTGATGGTGTAAAAGCTCCCCCTGAGATGAAGTTTTTGTTTAGGAAGATTAAGAGCTTTGTAGGGTTAGTAGGTATTCTCTCCAAAGGCTGTAGACAAGTGCAGTTGATTGTCTCTGAGAGCTTGCTAGAAGAAGAACACTTTTTTTCTTCTTGAATGACAGAGCAGAACTTGTTTTCTCTTTTGTAATTTTTTGTTTGTCTTCATGTCTGGAATTTTTCTCACAAAATTTATTATTTTCTCTGAAGCAAAATTGGTCATTAATTTGAATTCAATTACCTTGATTTACTGCTGAAATCTTGGAACTTGGACAACGGCTAGAAGTGCAATAAAAGAATTCCTTAACTGTCCCAAGAATTAGCTGTATAATTACTCTATGAAAACCAGTAATTAATGCTTCCATAAGAACGACTATATTCTGAGAATATAAGCATTAATTACTCAGAGCAATATAAGCTATAAAATAAGTCAAATCAAATCTGAAACACTGCAAAGAAGGAAATGTTGAACTGGAAATATTCATCGATTTGAGATCAAGGATCGTCGAACTCAACCTCTCTTTCGTCGAGCTGAGCCCTGAGAACTTTGAACTGTAATATATCTTTCCATATTGGGCTCCAAGATCGTCGAACAGAGATAGTAGATCGTCGAACTCAAGTCTTATAGAAGATAAGAGTTCGTCGAACTCATTCCAACTTTCGTCGATCTTAATTCAGAGATGTGACTCTGAGATCGTCGAACTGAGAATGAAGATCGTCGATCCCTCTTCAGAATTCGTCGAACGACTTCTTCAACATGAAATTTCTGCCTTGTTTTGATTTCTGCAATCTTTTAAGTCTTCTTGGGGCTTGGTCTGATCATTATGACTTGTGACTTACCCTAAACACTAATGAAGACATATGACCCAAGACTATACAAGGAGGGTCATACTTTATCTAATTTAGTGAACCTAGCTCAAATCTAACTAGGGATCCAACAATCTCCCCTTATTTGGGTGAGGTCACTAACACAACAAAAGAAACAATCATAAAGCAAGAAAATATATATCTGACAGAAATAACACATTCAGCAGATATTTACAACATGTGCTTCATGATTAAACAGAATAAAGTTCAAAAATAATTAAGAACAACACAATAACAAATTTATTGTTTCTGTTTAGAAATTTCTTTCTTTGTCTTTTTAGCAGGCTTTCTGAATTTGATTTCTCTGTTAGGGTTAGTAGCTTCTTTCTTTGACATAAACATCTCAGACACACCAATAATATTCTGAGAAGTTGCTCTGGGCACTACAACCTCTGGATGTAGTTTCATATAGTCATCAACATTAAAGAATTTATTAGCTTTAACATACCTTGTCAGTTCTTCTTTCCTGAAGGATGACATTGTAAAATACTGAGAAGGATCCTTGCCTTCAGCTTTAGGCTTTGTTAGTCAGAGAGAGTGCTATAAGTTCATGAAATCTATCCATCTTAGCAGAAGTCTCCTGTTCTGGATCTACAAATGGAAAAGGAGGAGATTCTAGCCTTTTTGGACTAGAGTACTACTTTGGTTCATCTATAGGAGATCTCTTGGAAGAAGCTGGAGGAGGATGGCTTGAAGAAGTCTGCTGACTACCATGCCTTGACTGTCTTTGATAAGTCTTGGTCACTGGAGCAGCTCTCTGAGTGACATTTCCAGAAGTGCCTGAAGAGGGAGGAGGAGGAGGAGGATCTTTCCTGAACTGCCTAAGAGGAGACCTGTATCTTCTCCCCTTCTTCCTTTCTTTCTGATCATTTTTAGACAGCAACATCCATTGAGGCATCCGTGGGTATAGAGTTATTTTCTGCAAAATATAATAGGGAGTGTCATTGTTGGGATTTGGCTTAGGAGCATCCTTTGGAACAACCTTTCTCTTCTTGATAGCTTTCTTCTTAGAATTAGCAGAATCATCCGAATCATTTTCTGTGTCACCTTCAGAGGAACTTTTGGGATTGTCATATAGAGCATCTATTTCTTTTAATGTTTCCTTAGAAATCTATTTTTTCATCCTGAGAAGAGACTGGAAGTTGAACACCTGTAGGAGAGGCAGCTATCTCTGTAAGCATCTGAGTGTCTTCTATTTATTAATCAATTAGAAGAAATTCATTCAGCACTTCTGCAACATCTTGAGCAATTAGATCATCTAGGCTTGGTATAGGACTATCATCCATAACATAGGTTGGGCCTTTAGGTTCCACAGCCATGTCAGGAACAAAATTGTCCTAATAGCCTGAAGAGTTTTTGAACTTGCTTGAGCTCTATAGCAGATGATGTCTGTGCAAAACTTAGGAGAAACAAATAAAAGAATGTTTTTATACAAGATGTCAAAAGAATCTAGTACTGAATTTAGTTCAACTACTAGAGAGATAGAGCAATCTTCAGAAAGAAAAACCAAAGAGTCTACTGCACCTACAGTCTCTGCATCTGGTATTACAATATCAATAATTTTTGTTGTTGTAGTTGTTGTTGCTTTTGTTTCTGTTGTAAGGGGGACTTCTTCATTGAACATCTCCCCCTGCCTGGTATTAGGGATGTCTGATGCCAGGCCCCTAGATGAAGAACGGCCAGAAATATAAGCAAGTTGATTGGTAAGAGTCTGAATGGAAAGAATAAGAGGTGCAATGACATCCACTATGAGAGATTTTATGGTTGGAGTGATAAGAGAGATGATAGAAGATTGATCAGATGTTGATGCTGGGAGAGAAGTTGTGGTGATACCACAAGAAGTACAGATGTTTAATGAGGTTGATGGAGTGGAATGTAGAATTGGAGGGATGATGGTAGATGTGGATGGGATGACTGGAGGAGTGAGAGGAGGGATGTCAGATATGATATCCATAGGAATATCATCAGCAAGTGGAGATTGTGGAGGAGTAGGTATTGGTGATTGTACTAGATATGGGGATGGTATTTGAGATGTGAGGAGATTGAATGTGGGTGACATCTGAGTAAATATAGAAGCAGTAGATGGAATGTCTTGAAGCTAGTTTGGTAGAGGGGATTGAGTTAGTGATGTATGAGGTGAAGATGGAGTTGAAATGACATTTGGAGTGGAAATGACTATGTTAGAAGGTTGTTGTTGGTTTGGAGATGAAGGTAGTCTGGGGGAAGGTGGAGGAGGAGGAATTTCTAGTGACTCTTCAGTTGATTGAGGAGTGACTCTTGGAGTCCTGGCGTCCTCAGAATTCCTTGATAAAGAGGAGTCCCTAGAGGGTTTGCTGATAGTCCTCTCCCACTTCCCAAAGATAATTAGGGTCAGTCTCTTGGAAGCATTAATGAAGACTGTTGGAGAGGCCAATAGTTGGGGATATTTTTCATGGAGGAAAATGCCCAGAGTCCTCCCAAAACATACTTCTCTTTTATTGTTTTTCTTCTTGATTAAATCAAACAAAATAATACTCCGGTTTAATGATTTCTTATTTACCGGGGCACTCATCAACAAGAACTGGTGCCTGGTTATGTGGTCATGAGCGGTGTGCTTCCCAAGTAGCACCTTGCCGACCACATCAGCAAGGAACTTATATTGAACTGACAAGTTCTTTTTCAACAGCTTACTAGGGTTTCTCTCGAAGTGAACCATCCTTGTACTCATTTCAGAAAATTCTGTGGAGTCCATCTCAAAATCATCGTTGCCATTAACAAATCTAAAAATTTCAGATAAAATTTAAGGAGTCAGAAAAATCTCCTGTCCAGATATAGTGCCTATTAGGGTTTGAGTGTCAGGAGATGACGAAGTGAAAACCCATTCTTTTATTTCTGCTACTAGAAGCTTTATCCTGGTAGTCATGAATTTTTGAGTTGTGACTCAGAGAACAATAGCATTATATCCTGAAAGATTTGATCACTGTGAATGAAAGAGTCCATGTCAATATCGAAACCAGCATCGAACTTCATTATGAAAATAGTTGCCGCTGAAATCGCCATGGAAATCGCCTGCACAGAGAAACAAATATCAAGTGCAAAGGAAATAGAAAGCGCGGGACGGATTTCGTCTAATACTTAGATTATAAGGTCTTTAGAAGACGAAAAGACGATCTCAGTCCAACAAAAAAGTAAAGATCTTCGATCTGAGTTCGACGAAATATTTTAATATAAAATGAGTTCGTCGATCCCAGTCTTAAGAAGACTAATAAATCGTCGATCTCCGTTCGACGATCGATTCACTGAAGCAGGGATCGTCGATCTCCATACGACGAAAACTGTTTCACTAAGAAGTGATAGTCAAATTCCGTTCGACGCACTATTCATGAGAAGTTCGCAGATCGTCAATCTCCATTCGACGAACTGTCAACAAATCGTCGACCGCAGACAAAATTTAAATTTTCTAATCTCCATTAATCATTCCTAACTGATTTAAGAAAAACAGGTGTTTCTTCTCATCCAATGGCTTGGTGAAGATGTCTGCTCTCTGTAAATCAATGGAAATGAAGACAAGATTAATTTTCTTTTTGTCTACACAATCTCTAATGCAATGATGCCTTATATTTATATGCTTTGTCCTACTATGATGCATTGGATTATGTTCTATGGATATAGCACTGGTACTATCACAGAATATGGTTTAATTATTTAGATTGAAACCATAATCCAGGAGTTAGTTTTGTATCCACAAGATCTGTGAGCAGCAGCTTCCATGTATTCAACCTCAGCAGTTGATGTGGACACAGATGTTTGTTTCTTTCAAAACCAGGACACAAGCCTATCACCAAAGAACTGACATGTTCCTGATGTACTTTTCCTGTCCACTCTACATCCAGCATAGTCAGCTTCAGAAAATCAAGTAAGCTCAAATGATGACTCTGTTGGATACCACAGTCCTAGATTAGGATAACCCTTTATATATCTTAAAATTCTTTTTAGTAAAATAAGATGAGATTTCTTAGGGCTCACTTGGAACCTAGCACAAAGACATGTAGCAAACATGATGTCTGGTCTACTTGTTGTAAGATAAAGTAGGGATCCAACAATATCCCTATACTTGGCCTGATCAACTTGTTTTCCATGTTCATCAGAGTCAATCACAGCATTGGCAGCTATGGGAGTTTTCATTGAGGAGGCATCAGCCATCCCAAATTTCTTAATAAGCTCATTTGCATATTTAGATTGGGATATGAATATGCCATCAGGGGATTGCTTCACTTGTAGGCCAAGGAAGTATGATAGCTCTCCCATGCTACTCATCTCAAACTTTGAATGCATTAGATAAGAGAATCTCTTGCATAGTTTGGGATCAGTAGAGCCAAATATGATGTCATCTACATATATTTGTACTACTAAAATTTTATCATGATGCATCTTAGTAAAAAGGGTCCTATCTACCATGCCTCTAGAGAACTTGTGATCTAAAAGAAAACTAGCTAAGTTTTCATACCAAGCTCTTGGAGCTTGCTTTAGATCATAGAGAGATTTATGCAATTTAAAAACATATGAGGGATGAGTTAAAGAGATAAAACCTGAGGGTTGTTCAACATAAACCTCTTCCTTTAGTTCTCCATTCAAGAAAGCACTCTTGACATCCATCTGGTAGACTTTAAACTTCTTAAAAGCAGCATAAGCAAGAAAAATCCTGATTGCTTCTAGCCTTGTAACAGGAGCAAAAGTTTGATCATAGTCAATCCCTTCCTCTTGCCTATAGCCTTGAGCAACAATCCTAGCCTTATTTCTCACAATTACACCTTGGGCATCAAGTTTATTTCTGAATACCCACTTGGTTCCAATTACTGGATAGCCTTTGGGCCTTAGAACCAAGTCCAAAACTCTGCATCTCTCAAATTAATTCAGCTCCTCTTGCATTGCAATAATCTTGTGGGGATCTTGCTTTGCAACATTTATGGATTGAGGCTCAACTTGAGAGAGGAAATAGGCATGCATCACATCTTGGTTGAGTTGATGCCTCGTCTGTACACCTGCTGACATGTCCCAATCACTTGAGATCTAAGGTGATCCCTTAGTGTGATAAGTTCAGTGGGTGGAGTTGGTTTAGCAATAGCATTTGGAATTAATTCCTCTTGTGGAATAATGCCTGTTGTTGGATGAGGTTCAACAACTTCCAAAATTTCTTCTTCACTGTCTTCATCACCTTGTGGAGGAGGGTGTGATATGACCTTTTCTGTAAGGTTTAACTCACCCAATTTTTCACACAAATGAGGTACTTTCAATAAATCTATGGTAGAAGAATCCTTCTCCTTATAATACATGTTAGTTTCATCAAAAGAAATATGTACAGATTCTTCCATTTTTAAAGATGATTTATTGAATACCCAATAAGCCTTGCTATTTTGGGAATATCCAAGAAAAATTCCCTCTATAGCTTTAGCTTCAAATTTTATAATGTATTTCTTATTGTTGTTATGAATGAAACATCTACACCCAAAGATTCTAAAGTAATCAATTTTGGGTTTGTTCCCTTTGAGTAATTCATAGGGGGTCTTACCCTTAAGTTTGTGTATCAAACTCCTGTTCAGCACATAGTTTGCTGTGCTCACAGCCTTGCCCAAAAGGATAGGGGCATGCGCGCATCTGCAAGCAATGTTCCTGCAGATTCAATGAGGGTTCTATTTTTTCCTTTCTGCTACCCCATTTTGTTGAGGAGTTCTAAGAGCAGAGAAACAATGCCTGATACCTTCCTCCTCACAGAATCTTTGCATGGGAAGAGATTCAAACTCAGTACCATGATCACATCTGATCAATGCAACTGGATTAGAATACTCAATCCTTGTGCTCTTAAGAAAGTTTGTAAGGACTTTAAAGTTATCTAACTTATTTCTCAAGAAGAACACCCAAGAGAATCTAGAGAAGTCATCTACAATAACTAGAGTGTGAGACTTCCCTCCTAAGCTTTGTACATCAATGGGTCCAAAGAGATCCATATGTAGCAAGTACAAAATCTTAGGTGAGTCACTCTTATTAATTGACTTAAAGTTATTTTTAGTTTGCTTGCCTTCTTGACAAGCCTTGCATAGGCTTTCCTTCTTGTAGGGGCCAGAAGGCAATCCTCTGACAAGGTTGTCCCTAGATAGCTTAGAGATGTTCTTAAGGTTAACATGACCTAGTCTCTTATGCCATAGAATATTGTTATTATTGACTTGATTGAATAAGCATAGTTCTGAACTAGCAGAGTTAAAGTTTACTACGTTTAAATTCCCTTGTCTACATCCTGTTAGAACAGTTTGGTTATTTGAAGAAATAATACATTTGGAATTAGTAAAGCAAACCTGATAACCTACATCACATAACTGACTTATGGATATTAGATTATGTTTGAGACCATTTACATATGCCACTTTTTTGAAAGTGACAGCTCCACTATTGAATTCTCCATAGCCTTTAGTTTGTCCAAAACTTGAATCTCCAAAGATCACTCTTGGGCCCAGCTTTGCCTTGAATTTGATTAGGCTATCCTTGTATCCAGTCATGTGCTTTGAGAACCCACTATCCAGATACCACTTATTTTGAGTGATAGGATAGTTCTTCACTTGCAAGGAAATAGATTAGATGTTCCTGACCCAGGTCACCTTGGGTCCTTGTTTCTTTTTATAAGAAAAATTGGAAATGTAAGAACATTTAGGTTGGCTTTTATAACCTAAGGGGTGAAATCTTCTGGGAGGAATTATCCATTGGGTGAATGGATTGATATTTTCCCTAGGTTGATTAAGGTTATTATTATACTTTTTGTTAGAGTTGAAATTTCTGTAAGATTGATCTGGGATCGACGAACTCTAGTAAGTTCGTCGAACTAAGTTCGACGAATTGGGATAAGATCTTCTATCTTTGCTCGAAGAATGAAGGTATTCATTCTCAGGGCACCAATATCGTCGATCTCTGGTCAACGAACCAGACTGGTTTCGTCGATCGTGGATCGAAGAATAACTATTATTGTAGTTGGCGTTCAGAGTTCGTCATTCTGAGCTCGACGAACTGTACACATTTCGACGAAATCTGTTGAACATTATTGTAGTTATTTTTCTTCTTGTTCTTAGATTTTTGTTTAAGTTCCATTTATTTTAAGACATCATTTACTTTGTCTACTTGTTCAGTATTCTTCCTACCCTTATCTGAAATGAAATTTACAGGTGTAGATAACTGATTCTTCTGGATTATAGGTGGTTCACTAGATGATGCACCTAGTCCTAGTTTACTATTATTTGCCCTAGCATTTAGAGTACTAGTTATGTCTAACAGTTTTAAGCTTCTACCATTAAGAGATTCTTCTAATTTTGTGGCTTTGCTTAATTAAGTTTTTAAGAAAACAATTTGTTTATTTGCTGAGTTAAGTTCATCTGTTAGTTTAGTATTTTAAGCAATGTACTTATCTTGTTCACTTAATCTTTCTCTGAGAAGTTTGATTTCCTTCTCAGAGCCTATTAGATCTAAGCACAGATTTTTAAATTCAGTTTTAAATTCTTCTGAATTAAAGTCATAGGATGCTATTACCTAGTCCTCTACAAATAAAGCTTCTTCATCTTATGAAGCTTCAGTCTCTGACTGACTGCTAGAATCATCTATTGCCATTAGGCAAACTTCCTTTGCCTTCTATTCTTCTTCATCATCACTAGAGTTGGAGGATGATGACTCTTTCTCAGTATCACTCTAGGTTTCTGCAACAAACCCTTTCTCCTTCCTCTTGTGTTTGCTGGAGGAGGGCTTGCTGTGATGTGTTCTTCTGGAATCCTTTTCTCTTCTCCTATCCTTCTTCTGAGTTTCTGTACATTCTGAGATGAAATGTCCAGGCTTTCTACAACCAAAGCAAACCATTTCTTTAGATTGAGTCTTGCCATACCTTAGCTTGTCATCTTTTCTTGATGACTTTCTTCTGAATTCCTTCTTTGCCATCTTGAAGAATCTTTTGGCAAAGAGGCTCATCAGTTCCTCATTAACTAGAGTCCCTTCAGACTCTTCATCAGCCTTGAATGTAATGTTGTGCTCCTTCCTGACAGGTGTTGGAGTCTTCTGTTCAGCTGCTGCTTCTCTGGTCTTTATTAATTGCTCATAGGATTTGACCTTTCCAATAAGTGATTCAGTAGAGATTTTTGTAATGCTTATGGCTTCTCTGATAGGCCAGATCCTTGAATTCCATGATCTAGGAAAGCACATGAGGATTTTATCATTGACTTCTGTCAAAGTGATGTCCTTGTCCAAGGTCTTTAGCTCATTGATGATTAAGCTAAGCCTGTTGTACATATCACTTACTGACTCATCTTCATCCTTCTTAAAATTCTCATATTGATAGATGCGATTGGATCTCTTATCCTTTCTCTCATCAGCAGATCCAGCCACCATCTGATTTAGAGAATCCCAGATGGCTTTGGATGAAGTGAACTCAGCCACCTTTTGAAATATATCATCAGACATGGTCTGAGCTAGGATGTTCATGGCTTTGGCATCTTCAATCTTAGCTTTCCTCTGTGCATCTGTCCAATCTGGAGGTGGAACAACACTCAGATTTGTTGAAGTAGATGGAGTGGAAGCCACTGGAGTTGGTGGTACTGTCAAAATTGAATTGAATATGTCTTCATTAATAGAGTTCATATAGAGTTTTATTCTTGCCTTCTAGATGGCAAACTTGGTTAAGTTGCAAACTAGAGGTCTGGTGCTAGCATAATCCTTGTATTGTGCCTTGATATAAAATATGAAAGGAACAAGATTTAATCAGAGATTATCTTAGGATCTTGGTTAGTCCAGGTGTTAGCCTGTTTAAATAAAGATGACTAACCTCCCTCTGATACTAATTGAAAGAAAAGGGAGAGTAATCTCTGGTTAACTCTAGGGGGGGTGAATAGAGTTATTTAAAAATTCCTTACAACTTTTTACAAATATTAAAGTTAAGTGATAAAATAGGTGATATAGTAATAGCTAAGAGAAGTTAATAAAAGCAAAGAAAAACTACACTAAGATACCACAACACAAGACAAAAAGAAAATAGCAAACACACAGATAACACAATAATATTATAGTTGTTCCCCAACTGGGTACATCCACTCTTCTACCACCCTATTAGAAATCCACTACAGGTTTTGATCAGGTGACTGCTACCACAATATCTATTTTTAGGGAGATATTGCAACCCTTTAAGCTTTTGATCAGGTGCCCAAAAACAAAACTCAAGTCTTTTGGAAGGTGTCTTGTGAACCAGGTTAACTTTTGAAGGGAGTTAAAACCCAGTATAGTGGGGTGAAGAAAGATAAAAACTATCTGTTGTCTTCTCTTTTCTCAAAAACAACTGACAAGACTTGTAGATTCTTGATGGTGTCAAAGCTCTCCCTGAGATGAAGTTTTTGTTTAGGAATATTGAGAGCTTTGTAGGGTGAGTAGGTCTTCTCTCCAGAAGGCTGTAGACAAGTCCAGTTGATTGTCTCTGAGGGAGCTTGCTGGAAGAACACTTTTTTTCTTCTTGAATGACAGAGCAGAACTTGTTTTCTCTTTTGTAATTTTTCGTCTGTCTTCATGTCTGGAATTTTTCTCACAAACTTTATTATTTTCTCTGCAGCAAAATTGGTCTTGAATTTGAATTCAATTGCTTTTATTTACTGCTGAAATCTTGGAACTTGGACAACTGCTAGAAGATTAATAAAAGAATTCCTTAACTGTCCTAAGAATTAGTTGTATAATAACTCTGTGAAAACCAATAATTAATGTTGTCATAAGAACGGCTATATTCTGAGAATATAAGCATTAATTACTCAGAGCAATATAAGCTATAAAATAAGTCAAATCAAATCTGAAACACTGCAAAGAAGGAAATGTTGAACTGGCAATATTCGTCAATCTGAGATCCTGGATCGTCGAACTAAACCTCTTTTTCGTCGAGCTGAGCCCTGAGAACTTTGAACTGTAATACAGCTTTCCATACTAGGCTCCAAGATCGTCGAACAGAGATAGTAAATCATCGAACTCAAGGTATGATAGAAGATAAGAGTTCGTCGAACTCAGTCCAACTTTCGTCGATCTTAATTTAGAGATGTGACTCTGAGATCGTCGAACTGATAATGAAGATCGTCTATCTCTCTTCAGAGTTCGTCGAACGACTTCTTCAACATGAAATTTCTGCCTTGTTCTGATTTCTGCAATCTTCTAAGTCTCTTGAGGGCTTGGTCTGATTATTATGACTTGTTGACTTACCCTAAAAACTAATGAAGACCTATGACCCTAGACTATACAAGGAGGGTCATACTTAACCTAATTTTGTGAACCTAGCCCAAATCTAACTAGGGATCCAACATTGTTAGAGAATTGTGAAACTTAATCAGTGGTGTTCTCAGGTCAATATGCTCATGTGGAAATTTTATCAAAATTTTTAGATGTATCATTTCTGTATTTATTTCATTAACTTATGTAAGAAGAATATTATTCAAAATTAAAATTAGAGTTCATTATTCACTAAAAAATTAGGAAACTTGGCCTGGAGTATTTATAGGTCATTTTAGTCATGCTTGAATTTTCTCATAATTTCTAGAAGTTTATTTGCAGCACTTGTTTCTTTAATTGATATTTATGGGTTTATATTCAAAATTTTGATCAGAGGTCTAAAGCTTGCTGGAAAATTGGGAGACTTTGAATTTACTATCAAATGGCTGCCTAATATTTATCATGATTTTTTGAGCATTTTGCATGACAAAAAAGTGTACTTCATATTCAAAACTAGGGCATTTAGATCTTTAGAGAATTAAATAAAATATCAGTTAAGTTGGAAAAATTATAAATTTCTCGATTTAGGCTAATCATGTCATGATTGACCACCATTAATTATCTTAAGGCTTTTGGATGAAAATTTGGAGTACCATCTATCATGTACATTATATAGCTTAGGAAGGTCTGCACATAGTAAAACTGCAAAATGAACTTAGAGAGTTGGGGCATTAGGCTATTGGTTGAGGTCAGGTACTAAGGAGTACATCATTGGAAATAATGATGGGTTGACTAGTGTAGGTGGTACTCGGGATCGACAAAAGATCGTCTTCCCCGCGGAGAAGAAATGTCAAATACACAAGGGTTAGATCTAATGTAACATTAAAAGGGAACAGGGATTGGGTATTAAACAATAATAGTAAGTGCCTTGCGAAAGGGAGCTTTGGGCTTCAACCCATCGTAGTTCCTAGTGCCCTTGAGAGCCCTTCACGGGGAATGCCTTGGGCAGTCCAGGGTTAACGTAAACCGTAAGAATAAGCAATGATATGAGAAATTAATATAACTGGGATTACACTTACACTCACAATTCCCAGTATCATGGGAGTTAGGTTGGGTCTCATGAGCTGTAGGCTCGGTGGTTTTAGTGGTGGGAAGGTTAGCCCAGCAAGCCGATGGCTCGGTAGGATAATATATTACTATTGCATGTGCATAAGATAAAGGTGGTGGGTCTTCGGTATCGGACTGTCGTTCACACCGACGTCGATACGCTGACTCAGAGGGTGTGGTTTATACTTAGCCAAAGGAAGTCTTGTGGATATGACCAGCATTAGTACATTATTACTTTAGGTTGTGTCCTTCTAGAGGCGTACGAAAGGGCTAGACCTGGTAGTATGGATACCGCTTAGGAGTGGGGGGCCCGACCCACTGTCTCTGTTTGCTACTACGGAGGTTCCTAGGAGTGAAGGTAGCTTCCCAAAAGGGGTAAACTAAAGGTCTGTGCGTATAGAGTCATGTGCGTGAGTTGCACTTGCACGAATCATGGCATAACATATCACTACACTCATACTTGCATTCAACCTACACCCCAACGTATAAATCGGTATGGAACTTTTTATACGATGGGAGCCTAGCAGAAGACCCCTTAACTTATAAGTTTGTATGGGCATTCATATAATTTAAGGTTACTTATTTCTTAGTATGTCTTCTTACATATGTTGCTATACTTTACCTGTTCTCTTTACTGCTCGATATTATAGAACTGCTAGTATGTACCTTTCTTCCTTAGCTGTATATACATTATAAATAACTGCTAGAATAGTTCCACCGTCACCTGCTTGTTATTCTCCACCTTCATAGCTTCCCTTTCCTCCTCCCCGCTCGGTGTCTAGGAGCCATGGGGGAGGGGTAGGGGATGATAGGACTTAGTCTTTTGACTAACGGTTTTCGGACCACAATATTCCAGGGGCTCCAGATGGAAGACAGGGAGCAGTAACAGGAGATACAACACCAGTGGAGTACGGTGCCCATTGAGGTGGGCCAGTCTAGCATAGGATCACCAGCTACTGGCTCCGTGAGAGTTTTGTTTACATAGCTTTTGCGAGAGTTTGTAGTGAGGATTGATGTATCGGGCTTGAGCCCGTTATATTTCATTGTACTGTTCTATTTCGATATTTCTTTTATCATGTGGAATTGATATGATTTCTCATATTTTATATTATATGTGATTGTGGACTTAGTTTTATCAGAACTTGTTTAAGCTTCTTTCTCTTTGGTGATTGTAAAAGGCCGACAGTATCGGTGTTTTGTAGTGACGACCTTCCCGAGTGTCGATGCCAACACAAAACGGCGATTCTGGGCATAAGACCTCGGGGTTTTAAAAAGAGAAAAAATGGGGTCTTAGAAACTGGTATCAGAGGAAACATCGATCCAAGAGAAGTAGTCCACAAAAACCCTAGGCCAACCCGCGCGAGCTTAGTTTGCGGACATACTAGCAGCGGAAGCTGTGGTGGGCCCATAAGGGAAATCACATGTAAAAGTCCACTTTATCTCTTCCTTTTATTCCATTTGTACGCTATCTAACAATTAGAATTCTTCCTTGTAGCCTGCGATGAACCCTTCCCCACAGTAGGGGACACCTCAGGCACAGAATTTGGTTCCACCCCCGCAGGCTCCTGTTCCATTCCAGCAGACGGAGATGGGACAAACACTGACGGCCATTCTGGAGGCCTTCAGGGCTCAGTAGGCCCCGGCTCCACAGCCAAATCCTGGGGCCAACTGGATGAGTGCCTTCCGGGGGCTTTCTCCTCCATCCGAACTAGGGACGGAGTCAGCAGTCCGCATAGAGGAGTGGTTGGACATCATCTACGAGATGCTTGCGAGGATTCGATGCCTGATAGAGGAGGCGGTTTCTTTGGCAATTTCCTGCCTTGAGTCACATGGGAAGAGGTGGTGGAAGTCATAGCTGGACACCACCTTTGCTGGAGTGGATTGCACAGAAATCTCATGGGAGGAATTCAGAGCAGCTTTACTGGGACATTTTGTACCTCAGTCAGTTAGGGACGAGTTGGAGGATAGGTTCCTGCAGTTAAGGTAGGGCAACAGGAATGTGCTAGAGTACTACCATGTGTTTACTCACCTAGCCCGCTATGCAGATTCGTATTAGTTGGATGACGTGGGCTAAGCAAAGAGATTCTACAAGGGTCTTCATGATGACATGAGATAGGCCCTCCTCTTCGTCTCTGAGGGGAGCTTTGTAATACCCCAAATCTCAAGAGTGAGTACAGGCTGAGCAACACGGCCTGGGACACGGGCTTGTCCCAAGCCGTGTCCCGCTCTGTTTACTCGAGTATGTCTCGAGTGAGGCACACGGCCTGGGATACGAGCGTGTCCCAAGACGTATCCTGCTCTTTATTATCTCGAGTACTCGACGAAATGGTCTCGACGTTTATCGAGAGGGTACACGGCCTGCGACACGGGCATATCCTAGGTCGTGTCTTGCTGAGGACGACGAAATGCACTCGATGAAATGCACTCGACGCTCCTCGAGAGGCAGTCGTGTTGGGCACACGGCCTGTGACATGGGCGTGTCACACGACCGTGTCCTTCTCTGGTTTTGGCCAGGTTTGTGAGGCCTATTGAACACGGGCTGGACACGGGCATGTCCAAAGCCGTGTCAGGGCACACGTCCTGTGATACGGGCGTTTCACATGACCATGTCCTGTTCGGGTTGAGTCGGTTTGTGTGCCTCTTAAGTACACGGCATGTGACACTGGCGTGTCACAAGCCGTGTTAGCCCAAAAATAGAGCTTTCAGAGCGATTTACGGCCGTTCATTTCCTTCATCTGGGATTTAATGGTCCAAGTTTCTCCCTGCTGAGTTAAGACCAAGGATTGAGAAGATAAGCCTCATTCATCTTGGCTATTCTCTTTCTACAAGAGATATAGAGAAGGGAGAGAAAGGAGGAGGAGGAGAAAGGATCCGGCTACCAGTGGAGCTTCAGAGTTTTGAATCAAGATCTGAAGCCAGATTTGTGGAGGCAAGGCCGCTGCGGTGCTTTCAACCCGGCTAGATTTTCATGGCTCCAAAGAGATCGTCAAGGGTAACGATCTTTCTTCCTTGGACATGTGAAGCCCTTCTTTGGCAGGTGCATGGATTTACCTCACCAAAGGGTGTCTTTTGAGGGATTTCCTTGGGTTAATTTTTGAAATCCCCAGACTTGCATATAGATCCGAAAATGTGTTGTACGGAATAGGCATGCTGTGTGAAGCCCATCTGGATAGGTTGGTATGGATTGATGATGTTTCATTTGCACACCGGAGAAGACTCCGTGTATAATCGTGTATGTTGTGGGGTCGATGGGTTGTGACTATGAAGGTTAGTAACAGGAAGTACTGGAGTGGAATTCCATGAAAATACCCTCGTGATTCTTGTGTTGTATGCAATGTTGGGGTAGAGTTGGGGTGCAGAAAGAGAGTTCTGCTGAACCCGCCAAGCGATCGTGAGGGACGCTGGCATTAACTCCCCGTTTTGGATTGTAAAGCCAGTCCTAGGAGGACAGTGTGGCTATTGTGAGTTGTGTGCTCTTAAAAAGGCTTAGTGTCGAACAGGAAAGGTGAAATTGACCCGCGCCTATAAACTGGCCATGAGTACTTCAGTATTCGACGATGGTATGATGACTTGAGCAACGAGGGGTGGCTGATCTGTACCTGCGTTTTGTCGGCTATACAAGAGAGCATCAAGGCATTGAGCTTTCGTCAGTGGCATAATGAGAGTCTTACGCTTGCGCACCAGTAAGACTAATTTGCTTAACTTTACCGCTAGGTTTCGGACCTTGAACGGTGGTGGGACCCTGGTATTCCGGTACACCAAGAATATACCCTGAGTGCACGGAGCGTTGGGCCGCATGGCCAACATTTGTGATGTATTGCTTGTGTGTGAGGGCACAATGCGTGATATATCTGCTTTGAAATGAGCCTACAGGGAAGGAGTACCACTGCCCCGGGCAAGGGTCAGGGTCGTTATAAATTGGTCAGCTGAATGCTAACCGTTGTCTTGTTTGCCACCTTTGTGGTTGGCTGTCCCTGTGCAGGTGCTGGAGAGCCGAGCGGGAAATAGAGGGCTGAAGCCCGTACTACTACTGCTGCTGCTAACCCTCGAGGGCTGAGCAAATACTTTTGTTATGTTCATGTATGGCCGGCCTGCGCGCCGATGTTTGTAATCCACACTTGTAAAGCGTAACTGTTAGGCCTTAAGGACAAACTCTTGAGTATTTGTTGTACATTCCTTCGTGAGTATATATAAATTTGGTTGTTTATATATAGTGGACATTCATTATTTGGGTTCAGTTTTAACGTTAAAAGCTTCCACTAGCATGCTTTGAGTTAGGATGCGAATGTGTTTTGGTATTAACCTGTAACCTCGCCGCCTGTTTGTGACATATGGTGTGGGGACCCGACCGGACCTTCTATCATATGTTATTTAGCGGATGGGATCGTTATATTTTGATATCAGCTTTTCCTAGTCTTCCTCTTTCGAATTCGTGGTCGAATTCTTTTGCGGGGGTGGCGAGCACGTGTTAGTGCGACCCGCTTTAACATTATTAAACTCTTGTATGTCCACTAAGGAATGCAAATACACTTGTTTGAGGAACTTGCGCATTCCTATATTGTTGTGATTGCCTTTGCAAAGTCGCTAATGTGTGTCTTGTTCACCTATAGATGACTCGTAGTGGTGCTAGGCAGTTTGAGCCCTAGCATTCTGATGAGAGTGCGGCACCAGCTGAGGTGCCTACACCTCCTCCTTCTGCGGAAAACAGTCCGCTTAGTTGTTGAGGCGCTATTTGCCATGATTCATGCACAGCCTACCGGACAGGCGCATCCGGCATTGGTGCCAGAATGGGTTGAGCTAAGGCCCGAACCTGTTGAGGCTGTTGATCCTCGAGCAGCTGAACGACAATTGAAGCAATTTATGAGCTTCAATCCTCCTACGTTTACGGGTGTCGGAACCCCAATACAGGCGGAGGATTTATTGTCACGCATAAAGCGTGTATTGACGGCAATAAGAATGGGGGAAGATCAGAAGGACACCTTGGCCACCTTCTTGTTAGAATGAGAGGCTCGGTTGTGGTGGGACAATATAGAGTTACACCACTTACCGGGCATGCAATTAACACAAGTCTCGATTGAGGAGTTCTCGTGACTATTCTTGGCAAAGCTCCAGCCAGTAGCTCAACGTATCGCCATGGAAAATGAGTTCCAACGTCTAACACAAGGAGAAAGTAGTGTCGATACTTACGTGCATGAGTTTACAAGGTTGGGTCATTATGCGGGGTCTATCTTCGCTGATGAATAATGGAAAACCAATAGGTTCTACAAAGGGTTGCCGGATGAGTTGAGATTCCTGCTCTCGAGTTCGGTGAACCAAGGATTTCAGGCATTGGTCGATACTGCTTGTGCGTTGGAGAAGGATATTAAACGGGTGCAGGGAAAAAGGGACTTGGCTGTGATAAGGCCAGAGTTCAAAGTGCCCCGTCCTAGAAAATCGAAGTACCAGAAGAGGTGGGGCAAGAGATCCAAATCGTCTGGACAGGCTTCTTCTCCAGTTGCGTCGGGGGCAACTTCGGGGCAAGAGTCTCGTGCCTGCTTTACATGTGGAAGCATGGGGCATATAGCCCGTAACTGCCGGCTTGGTCCGCCAAAGGTGGAAAAGAAGACGGGAGCATCGTATGCTGATAAGGGAAAAGAAGTGGTGGAGTCCTCTGCCTCCCAGGCGCAGCCCCGAGTTTACAATCTTGGCCAGTAGGAGGCCATTAAGCAAAGTGATGTCGTCACAGGTACGATTAAGATATTGATTGCTTTTCATATTTCATACCTTGTGTGTAGCTTGTGTATGATGTGTTTGTCTTAGGATTTGTCCTGATTCGAAACAATCCGGCAAGAGCACTATTTGATATGGGTGCTTCGCATTCATTTTTTTCTAAGGACTTCGTAGCTCGAATTGGAGTACCTAGTCATGTGACGACAGATAGCGTAAAGGTATTATTATCGAATGGATGTGTGATGCTTGTGGATAGGGCTTGCGATGTGGAATTTCAAATAGGAAGTTGGGATTTCTGTTTGAACGCGTATGTGCTCCCAATATCGAAATTTGATGTGATCTTTGGTATGGACTGGCTCTCGGAGCAGCGCACCTTTATTGATTGTAATTCAAAGGAGATCACACTCTACTAGAATACCGAGCTTGAGACTAAGTTCATTGGTATGCGAGGAGTAGGCGGGACCTTGATGTATGCTCTCCAAGTCGTCAATGCTGTTCAAAAGGGAGCGAAGTTATTCTTCACGCTTATTCAGGCTGTTGAGTCAAAGGCAAGTTTGAATAATGTTCCGATTGTATCAGAGTTTGCTGATGTGTTTCCTAAGGATCTTCCTTGGTTACCACCCCAGCGGGAGATCGACTTCACTATTGAGCTGGTGCCAGGTGCAAAACCTGTGGCCCACTCGCTATATCACGTAGCGCCAAAGAAAATGGCTGAATTGAAAGTTCAATTGCAAGAGTTACTGGAACAGGGTTATATACGCTCAAGTATGTCCCCTTGGAGCGCACCTGTTCTTTTTGTGAAAAAGAAGGACGGTAGTCTGAGTTTGTGTATTGATTATCGTGAACTGAATAAGCTGACAGAGAAAAACAAGTATTCGATTCCCCGGATAGATGACTTGTTCGATCAGCTAGTGGGATTAACCGTCTATTCTAATTAGATTTAAAATCTGGATATTATCAGTTGAGGATTCGGGAAGGTGACATTCCCAAGACAGCATTTTGAACACACTACGGTCAATATGAGATCACTGTAATGCCGTTTGGGCTATGTAATGCTCCATTAGTGTTCTTGGATCTAATGCACCGAACGTTCCGAAAGTACTTGGACCTGTTTTTGATTGTATTCATTGATGATAACTTGGTGTACTCTCAGTCTGAAGCGGATCATGCGAACCATTTACGATTGGTGTTGCATACTTTGCGAAGGAATAAGCTCTATGCCAAATTCTCAAAGTGTGAGTTTCGGCTGTCGTTTGTGGCTTTTCTTGGCCATGTGGTAAGTGGAGAGGGCATTGCGGTGGATCCGTTAAAGATAAGAGCCATATGAGAGTGGACAATATTGTCTTCGGTGGCTGAAGTCAGGAGCTTCCTTGGACTGGCAGGCTACTATAGATGTTTTGTAGAAAACTTCTCATGGATCGCTTTGCCTCTTACCACCTTAACGAGGAAGGATAAAAAGTTCATTTGTACGCCAGAGTGCGCGCGAGCTTTTGAAGAGCTAAAGAGTCGTTTTACTACGGTGCCTGTGCTAACATCGCCATATGGTACAAACGGCTAGGAGATTTATTGTGATGCTTCAGGGAGCGGCTTAGGCTGTATTCTTCTGTAGTTTGGAAGAGTGATTGCTTATGGCTCACGCTAGTTGAAAGTGCATGAGCGGAATTATCCCGTCCACGAATTGGAGTTTGCGGCGGTGATCTTTGCACTTAAATTGTGGCAGCACTATTTATATGGTGTAAAAGTGGATATCTTTATAGATCATAAGAGCCTAAAGTACCTGTTAGATCAGAAGGATCTTAATATGCGACAACGAAGGTGGATGGAGTTCCTTGGGGACTACACCTTTGAGATTCATTATACTCCCGGGAAGGGAAATATGGTCGCAGATGCCTTGAGTTGTAGGACTCCGTCAATGGAAAATTGGTTGCAGATGCATGATGAGCTTCTGATCCAGGAGTTGGAAGCGTTAGAGATTTCTTGTGTTGATAGGAATTTTACAGCCGATGCATGCTTGAACTGGACGGACGTACATTATGACCATGCGGACATGGTTCGACAAGCAACGGAACTTGGTGAAAGTCTCCAACGCTATGCAAAGGATGGGTCAGATGGACAATTCTCCTGGGATGACGGCCTTTTACGGAAAGAGGGTCATTTATGCGTCCCAAGTATGGGTAAATTGAGGGAAGAATTGATGTATGAGGCTCACTTTACAAAATACTCAATTCACCCAGGAATCACAAAGATGTACAAGGACATGAAAAAGTTATTCTGGTGGCCAGGGTTAAAGAAAGACATAGCACATTATGTGGCTAAATGTCAAACATGTGCCTTGGTGAAAGCAGAATGCCAGAAGCCTTGAGGTTTCTTGAAGTCGTTACCAATTCCGGAATGGAAGTTTGACGATATTTCGATGGATTTCGTGCAAGGTTTGCCGAGATCTCAATGTGGGAATGATTCAGTTTGGGTAATCGTCAACCGGTTTACTAAAGTGGCTCACTTCCTTCTGAACAAGAGGGAATATTCAATGGAAATCTTGGCAAAACTTTATGTTGAGTAGATTATACGATTGCACAGTGTTCCCCGTAGCATCGTAAGTGACTGTGATGGGCGCTTCGCGTCAAATGATTGGACGCTAATCTATCAATTGTTGGGTACAAAGTTAACGTTCAGTAAGGCCTTTCATCCCCAAACTGATGGAAAAACTTAGAGGACCAACAGAACGATGGAGGACAAGCTCCGAATTTACGCCTTGGATTTTGTTAAGAGATGGGAAGATCATCTCTATATGGTGGAGTTTGCCTACAATAATAACTACCAAGCGAGCATCGGTATGACACCATTTGAAGCTTTATATGGTCAGAAATTCCGTACTCCGTTATCTTGGGCAGAAGCAGGCGAATCCAAGCTTTATAAGCATCAAAAATCGAAGAAGCTAACTCGACGATACGCTCTATTTGGGAGAGGCTACTGATAGCCCAGGATCGACAAGCAAAGTACTACAACGCCAAGCACCAGAACGTGGAGTTTGCGGTGGACGATTGGGTATATTTGAAGATTAAGCCCTTCAAAGGTGTGTCTAGGATTCGACGTCTTAAAAAGTTAAGTCCGAGATATCTTGGTCTGTTAGAAGTGGTGGAGCGAGTTGGGGAAGCTGCCTATCTGCTAGCTCTTTCGGCAGAATTGAATGGATTGCATGATGTGTTTCACATATCAGTGCTTCGAAAAGCCATGAAAGATCCAGCTCAGGTGATTGCAAACAATCGTGTACTGGTCGAATTTGGGCTAACGACGAAGGTTAGGCCCATTCAGATCGAGGATAGAGCCGATAAACAGTTGCGGAACAAGATAATTGGGATGGTCAAGGTCCGATGGGACAAATGTGGCCATGAGGAGCTAACATGGGAGCGAGAGCAGACCATACGAGCTGAATTTCTCGAGCTATTTGTGTAAACTGTTGTAATGTGCATGTCAAGTTGTATCAAACTTTTGTGAAGTTATAACATCTTGATTGATGTTTTCCTTACTGTTTCTAAATTTCAGGACGAAATTTCTTGTAAGGAGGGGAGGTTTATAACACCACAAATCTCAAGAGTCAGTACAGGCTGAGCAACACGGCCTGGGACACGGGTGTGTCCCAAGCCGTGTCCCACTCTGTTTACTCGAGTGTGTCTCGAGTGAGGCACACGCCCTGGGCCATGCCATGTCCTGCTCTGTGTTGTCTCAAGTGCTCGACAAAATGGTCTCGATGTTTGTCAAGAAGGTACACGGCCTACGACACGGGCGTGTCCTAGGCCGTGTCCTGCTGAGGGCGACGAAATGCACTCGATGAAATGCTCTCGACGCTCCTCGAGAGGAAGTCGAGTTGGGAACACGGCCTGTGACACAGGCGTGTCACACGATCGTGTCCTTCTCTGGTTTTGGCTAGGTTTGTGAGGCCTATTGAACACGGGCTGGACACGGGTGTGTCCAAAGCCGTGTCAGGGCAAACGACCTATGACATGGGCGTGTCACATGGGCGTGTCCTGTTCGGATTGAGTTTGTTTGTGTGCCGCTTAAGGTACACGGCCTGTGAAACGGATGTTTCACAGGCCGTATCAGCCCAAAAATAGAGCTTTCAGAGCGATTTGCGGCCGTTCATTTCCTTCATCTGGGATCCAATGGTCCAAGCTTCTCACTGCTGAGTTAAGACCAAGAATTGATAAGATAAGTCTCATTTATCTTGGCTATTCTCTTTCTATAAGAGATAGAGATAAGGGAGAGCAAGGAGGAGTAGGAGAAAGGATCCAGCCGTTGGTGGAGCTTTAGAGTTCAAAATCGAGATCCGAAGCCAAATTTGTGTAGGCAAGGCCGCTGCGGTGCTTTCTAACAGGCTAGATTTCCATGGCTCCAAAAAGATCGTAAAGGGTAACGATCTTTCTTCCTTGGACATGTGAAGTCCTTCTTTGGCATGTACATGGTTTTCCCCAACCAAAGGATGGCTTGTGAGAGATTTCCTTGGGTTTATTCTTGAAATCCCCAGTCTTGCATATAGATCCGAAAATTTGTGTGAAGCCCATATGGACAGGTTGGTCTGGATTTGTGATGTGTCTTTTGCGCATCGGAGAAGACTCCGTGTATAATCATGTATGTTTTGGGGTCGATGGGTTGTGCCTATAAAGGTTAGTAATAGGAAGTACTGGAGTGGAATTCCAGGAAAATACCCTCGTGATTCTTGTGGTGTATGTTATGTTGGGGTTGAGTTGGGGTGCAGAAAGAGAGTTCTGCTGAACCTGCCAAGCGATCGTGAGCAACGCTGACATTAACTCCCCTTTTTGGATTGTAAAGCCAGTCCTTGGAGGACAGTGTGGCTATTGTGAGTTGTGTGCTCTTAAAAAGGCTTAGTGCCGAACAGGAAAGATGAAACCGACCCGCTCCTGTAAAATTTCCATGAGTACTTCGGTATTCGACGATGGCATGACGACTTAAGACACGAGGGGGGGGGTGGCTGATCTGTACCTGCGTTATGTCCGCTGTACAAGAGAGCGTCAAGGCATTGAGATTTCGTTAGTGGCATTATGAGAGTCTTAGGCCTGCGTGCTAGTAAGACTAATTTGCTTAACTTTACCGTTGGGTTTCGGACCTTGAACGGTGGTTGGACCATGGTATTCCGGTACACAAAGAATGTGCACTGAGTGCACGGAGCGTCGGGCCGCGTGGCCGCGTTTGTGATGTATTGCTTGTGCGTGAGGGAACAATGCATGATATATCTTCTTGTGAAATGATATGCCTGCAAGGAAGGAGTACCACTGCCCCGGGCAAGGGGTAGGGTCGTTATAAATTGGTCAGCTGAATGCTGACCGTTGCCTTGTTTGCCACCGTTGTGGTGGGCTGTCCCTGTGCATGTGCTAGAGAACCGAGCAGGAAATATAGGGATGAAGCCCTTGCTGCTACTGCTGCTGGTGGCCCTCAAAGGCTGAGTAAAGACTTTTGTTATGTTCATGTGTGGTCGGGCTGCGCGCCGATGTTTGTAATCCACACTTGTAAAGCGTAACTGTAAGGCCTTAAGGCCAAACTCTTGAGTATTTGTTGTACATTCCTTCATGAGTATATATAAATCTGGTTGTTTATATATAGTGGACATTCATGGTTTGAGTTCAGTTTTAACGTTAAAATCTTCCGCTAGCATGCTTTGAGTTAGGATACGAATGTGTTTGGTATTAACCTGTAACCTCACTGCCTGTTTGTGACATATGGTGTGGGGCCCCGACCGGACCTTCTATCATATGTTATTTAACAGATGGGGTCGTTACAAGCTTGTCCAAGATTTTGGAGATGGCCAAAAAGAGAGAGGCAGATCAGCTTACAGTCCGGAGCCAGAAGAGATCGGCTAACGACGCAGTGATTGGTAGTAGGAGGGACCAGCCTAGAGGTCATGTCATCGGAGAAAGGAGGAATGTGGATCAACCCCGCCGAGAGGACAAGCAGGAACAAAGGGACCCGGTGGTATTGGCTCCTCAGCCTTTACAAATATGGGAGATGCCAAGGACAGGGGAAAGGGCACAGGTATGTTTCCGGTGCAACTAGCCGGGGCACTTCAAGAGGAACTGCCCCATGAGGGAAGCACCCCTACCAGCACTTCAGGATGCCCAACCTGTATGGCAGTTTTGTGATCGAGGATGTGGCCGAGGATGTGGTTTTCAGGGCAGAGACCGCATGCAGGATAGAGGTAAAGTGTATGCCTTGGACCTTGCTCAGCCCCTGAACTCGGATAAAGTGATAGCAGGTACCCCGGTGATTTAAAGTTCTTTCCTTTCCTAAAAGCTAGACTCATGGATATAGAATTGTTAGAAATAGGAAAGAAAATTATAACTAGATTTCTAAGACATTTAACCACCTTAGGTATAGTCTTTATTAGCGGCAAGGCCACTCATACACTGTTCGATACGGGTGCTTCGCACTAGTTTGTGTCAGAAGCCTTCGTAGAGGGACTAGAAGGCGTGGAACGATTCACAGGCTTAGCGAGGGTGCGTCTACCCGACGGATAAGAGCTATTGACATCTGCCCATTGCAACATGGAGGTAGAAATCGACGGAAAGGTATTTGAAGCACCAACGATGATCCTAAGGATGCCAGACTTCGACCTGATCCTGGGCATGAGATGGTTGCACTGGAATCATGCCCAGATCAATTTCCTATCGAGGAGGATCACCTTGAGGCATGGGGACTCCTTCATTGTCATCGAAGGTATTAGATCTACCTCCTACCTCTTTCTATCGTCCGTACAGACCATCAAGGCCCACATGCAGGGAGACGAGGTCTACCAAGTGCTGTTCGAGATTTTCGAGGCCAAGGATGCCATTCTTGATATCGCGGTGGTATGAAATTTTGCAGACGTACTCCCAGAGAAGTTGGTAGGGCTACCCCCGCATCGGGAGAAGGATTTCTAGATATAGCTCGTGTCGGGGGCTAAGCCGGCATCCAGAGCTCCTTATTGGATGGCCCTGAAGGAGCTGGTAGAGTTTCGAAGCCAGTTGTAGGAGCTGGTAAAAGCAGGATTTGTCAGGCCGAGCTTTTCGCCTTGGAGAGCTCCAGTTTTATTCATGAAAAAGAAGGACGGCACGCTCCGCTTATCCATTGACTATCGGACTTTGAACATGCTGGCGGTCCAAAACACGTATCCTCTACCGAGGATTGATGAGTTATTTGACCAGTTGGAGGGAGCTCATTGTTTCTCGAAGTTGGATCTGCGATCAGGATACTAACAGCTGCGTATTCAGGAAGAGGATATCCCAAAGACAGCATTCAGCAGCATATATGGGCTATAAGTTCACAGTGATGCCCTTTGGTCTCACGAATGCCCCATCCGCGTTCATGAGCCTGATGAACTGGGTATTCGAGGCTTACCTTGACATTTTTGTCATAGTTTTTATAGATGATATCCTCATCTACTTGAGGACGAAGGAGGAGCATGCTCGCTACCTGGCACTGACTTTGGAGAAGCTCAGGGAGCACATGTTGTACACGAAGTTCAGCATATGCCAGTTTTGGCTAAAGGAGGTGGCCTTTCTAGGCCATATTATCAGTGGAGTAGGTTTGGCAGTGGATCTGGTGAAGGTTCAGGCAGTTTGAGATTGGCCACAGCTGAGGACAACCACAGATGTGAGGAGATTTCTAGGACTTGCCGGATATTACCGGAAGTTCGTGGAGGGATTTTCTCAGATCGCTCTCCCTCTCACATTTTTGACGAAGAAGAAGACCCATTTCGTTTGGACGCCACAATGCGAGGCTGCTTTCCAGGAGCTGAAAAGGTCGGCTCACCTCGGCTCCTATTCTTGCCCTTCCATCAGGGAAGGAAGTATTCCAGGTGTACACGGATGCTTTATATCAGGGGATGGGTGCCGTTCTGATGCAGAACAGGCACGTGATAGCCAACGCCTCCCTTCAACTGAAGAAGTATGAGCAGAACTATTCGGTTCACGAATTAGAGATAGGAGCAGTGATTTTCGTTCTAAAGATCTGGAGACACTACCTATACGTGGTTCATTGTGATATCTTCTCAGATCACAAGAACCAGAAGTATGTGGACACTCATAAGGAGCTGAATATCCGGCAATGGTGCTGGGTAGAGTTCCTATAAAATTATCAGTATACGATGCATTACCATCTCGGCAAGGCAAACGTGGTGGCAGATGCTCTGAGCTGAAGAGCAATTACGTCAGGAGCAGGCCATCGGTTGATGGCCTTAGAGTTAGTGAAGATGTTGGAGGAGATGCAGATATCTTTAGTGTCCGGGGATGATCCAGAGCTATATTCGGAGTACTTGGCATCGATGATTGCCACCGACGACATTCGGGATCCCATCAGGGACGGGCAGAGGCTATATGCGAGGATAGAGCCGATATTTAGGTCCTTGGAGGAAGTCATGACGGGGGATTACTCCTTGGTAGATGGACTTCTATGTTTTAGAGGCATGGTCTATATATCGACAGGAGGCCAGATTCGGGAGGATATTATGGCAGAGGCATACGATAGCAGATATTCGATGCACCCAGGGATCACGAAGATGGCAGCAGACCTGAAGAGGACGATGTATTGGTCGGGCATGAAGAAGGATATTACATACTTTGTGACCCATTGCGAGGCCTGTTAGCTCGTAAAGGCAGAGTGAAAGAGCTCGACCGGATTACTACAACCACTTCCAGTGTCGGAATTGAAGTTTGAGGACATAACCATGGACTTCATCAACGGGCTACCTCGGTCGCATGTTGGGAACGATTCGATTTGGGTCATCGTTGACAGGCTGACGAAAGTGGCCAGATTTATTCCAGTTGCAAAGGACGCTTCGGTCAGTGTTCTAGTGTGGAGGTTCGTCGAGCAGTTTTTGCGTTATCATGCAGTGCCCAAGACGATCGTGTCTGATTGGGATGGATGTTTTACGTCCAAGGAGTGGAGGTCGGTTCATACTTATCTGGGTTCTCGGTTGATGTTCAGCACGGCTTTCCACCCCCAAACAGATGGGCAGATGGAGCGCACCAATCGGACTTTGGAAGATCTTCTGCTCTTATGCATTTTGGATCGTGGGAAGCCTTCGGAGAGACTGCTGCCGCTGATCAAGTTGTCGTACAATAATAGCCATCAGTCCAGCATAGGCTAAATATTACGATGCGCGACATCGTCAGGTGGAGTTCTAGGTGGGAGACCTAGTTTTCTTGAAGATACGGTCGATGCATGGAGGTTCGCGGGCAGAATAAGCTCAGTCCAAGGTATATGGGGCCTTACAAGATCCTGGAGCAGACCGGTCCCTTGGCTTATAGACTGGAGCTACCGCCGAATGGAGGGATTGCACGACGTCTTCCACGTCTCTTCACTCAGGAGGGTACTACTACGCCCTGAGCAGCTGATTTCCACTACAAATGGCCTGGTGGACTCAGATCGTTCAGTCAATATGGAGCCGATCAGGATCGATGATATGGTAGTGTGGGTCTTGTGACGCAAGAAGGTTCTGCTAGTCAAGGTTCTGTGGAGAAACCATGGGCAGGAGGAGCATACATGGGAGCCACGGGACTTGATGCAGCAAAAGTATCCAGATCTCTTCGAGTCAGGTATACCCTCAACTTCTAGGGATGTTACATACTTTTACTTACATTGAGACCCCGTAGGCTTAACTTTAATTTTGGGGACGAAATTTTATTTTTATATATTGGGATTTGTAACATCCCTCAAAACAACTAGACCCCTTGGTTTTTTTTTGTCATGACTAGGTCATGACAAAACCATACGAAGCTCAAGGGTCAGGTGAACAAGGGCCAAGGTGAAGATCACCTTGGTCTGCCTATAGAACAACCTCACCACCAGACCTAGGGTTTTGACTTTAAGGCTCCAACTTGACCCCATGATCCTACCAAAATACCCCTAACCCCCTTGGGAGATCCATAGGGTCACTAAGGACCCATTGGGGGGCAATCAAAGTAGCCATGTTGGCCTAAGACAACCTTAACCCTAAGTGGGTCAAGCTAGCCTACTAAGGGTAAGTTGACCCTTCCTTAGCAAAGTGGACCCCACCCATTCCTTCCTAACCCTAAAGTGAGGTCAAATGGGTCACCAACGACCCATTGGGGTCAACCCAAGAGGCTAAGGTTACCCAAGTCAACCCTAGTCCTAAGTTAGTCAAAGTACCCTTCCTAAGGGTTAAGTGACCTCCAAAGTGCCAAGTAAACCCTACCAAACCCTACCTAGACCCTAGGGGAGGCCAATGGGTCACCAAGGACCCATTAGGGTCTACAAAAATCGTCATGTTTACCAAGGTCAACCCTAGTCTAGGTTTAGGTCCAACTAGCCTAAATGGGCTAACCCAAGCTAGAACCCATTTCCCTCACTTGGGCTAACCCATTTTTAATGATTAATATGAGTTAGTGGGCTGCCATTGGGCAAGAGAGATGATCAAAATCGGCCAAGGTGACTAGGAGAGAGAAAACATGACCATTTTCTCTCTCAATGAGATTGTTTCACCTGAAGTCCTAAGAAATACTTCAGCTATCCCATACTAGTCAATTCAAACTTCCCTTGCATAAGTTTAGAAAACTTCTTACAAAAGTTGTCTTCCATAGAGCCAAAGATAATATTGTCGACATAGATTTGCACTAGTAAAATCTTGTCTTTTACTTCCCTAAGAAATAATGTCTTATTTATCTTTTCTCTTGTGAACTTGTTCTCAAGAAAAAAGTTAGATAACATCTCGTACCAAGCTCGGGGAGCTTGTTTTAAGCCATATAGAGACTTTATTAGAAAATAAACATAGTCAGGGAAAGTAGAGTTGACAAAACCTGGGGGTTGTGCTACGTATACTTCCTCTATAAGATCTCCGTTGAGAAATGCTGACTTCATGTCCATTTGATAGACTTTGAAGCCTTTGTGAGCAGCATACGCTAGAAACAGCCTTATCGCTTCGAGTTGAGCCACCGGAGCAAATGTTTGATCGAATTCGATCCCTTCTTCTTGCATGTACCCTTGTGCTATAAGTTTGGCTTTACTCTTTATGATGATTCCATTCTCGTCCAGCTTGTTTCTGAAAATCCACTTGGTGCTGATCACATTCTGTCCCTTGGGCCTGGGCACCAACTCCCAGACTTTGCATCAATAAAATTGATTGAGCTCCTCTTACATAGCCATAATCTAAGAGGTATCCTTGCTTGCTTCTTCAAACTTCTTTGACTCAACCCGAGACAAAAAACTAAGATATAATATCTCATTAGCAGTACCTCTTCTGATTCTGATGTCGTCGCCTGGCTCTCCAATAATAAAATTTGCCGGTAGATCTCGTAGGTGTCTGAATAGAAGATTTCTTCCTCTCCCACCAGCAGGTTCTACCATGTCCACTACATCTCATGCAGGTTGAGGTACTTTTTCATCTAGTCTCTTTTCATCCACCATACTTGGATCAACGACCTTGACTGAGCTTGGCACATCTTCCTTGACTGTTTCTTCCAAGCTTAGTTCTTTGAATCTGGTACCTGCATCTGCACTAATAATACTAGGCGAGCTGCTATGAAGCATGCTTGTCTCATCAAAAACAACATAGATTGACTCTTCTACCACCAGGGTTTTCTTATTAAAAATCTTATATGCCTTACTATTGCTACTATAACATATGAAAATACCTTCAAAACATTTGTCACTAAACTTTGTGCGAAAATACTTCTCACTGTTAAGTACGAAGCATTTACTGCTAAGATCCTGAAGTTGGACAGAGTCAGTTTTCTTCCTTTCAATAGTTCATAGGGAGTCATACGATGGTTTTTGTTGATTTGTGCTCTGTTTTTCACATGACAAGTTGTGTTGACTGCATTGACCCAGAAGTATTCTGGTAGTGAAGCGTCATTCAGCATAGTCGTACAAGCTTCAATGAGGGTTATATTCCTTCTCTCGGTAACTCCATTTTTTTGTGGAGTACGCGAGGAGGAAAACTCATGAAAGATACCTTGACTTCCACAGAATTTTGTAATGACACTAGACTCAAATTCTATCCCGTGATCACTTCTGATTTTGACCACTGAGTAGTTTGATCCGTTTTGAATTTGCCTAATAAAATTATTAAAAGCTTCAAAGGTTCTTGACCTGTATTTTAGAAAGAAAACCCAAGTAATACAAGAGTGGTCGTCAATAATTACTAACGTATAGACTTTACCTCCTAAACTGTGAATTGGCATAGGATTGAATAAGTCCATATGTAGTAAATACAAACTCCTAGAGGAATCTTTTTCAGAAATGCTTTTAAAGGTATCCCTTGTCTACTTACCTATCTGGCATGCGTGACATTGGACTATCTTTAGGGCACTTAATGATGGGGACATCACACACCAAGTTATGAGAAAATAGCATGTTTATAGTTTTGAAATTAATATGTGTGAATCTCTTGTGTCATTGTTCACTGAGAGATGCACTATTTTGCCAAAAAACACACTGGTGTAGAATTATCTAAATATTGAAAATTTAAACAGAAAATGTTTCTACTCCGAGTGTCAGTTAAGATCGTCTCCAAATTTGCAGACGATTTTATTAGACACTTGTCCTTGTAGAACTGAACGATATAACCTTTGTCACATAATTGACTTATACTTATCAGATTATGTTATAATCCTTCAACATAAGCCACGTTTGTGAAAGAGACTATGTCATTGGAAATCATACCGTAGCCTTTAGTAATTCCCCTGTCAGACCCTCCAAAGATAAATTTTGGTCCGTCTTCAACTAGGGTGAATTATTGTAGTAGGATTCTAGTCCCAGTCATATACCGAGAGCATCCACTATCTAAATACCAGATTGGAGTTTTATTGGCCTTTGGACATACCTGCAATAATAAATCATTTTACCTTAGGAACCCGATTAGATTAGGTTCATTGGTTCCTTGTTAACCGAACACCACTAGGAATATTAACATTGCGAGTGGTCGGTCTAGCATTGTTAACTCATGGAGTTTCAAAATATGGAGGGTTAAACCAACAATCTATGCCAAAACGACCAATTTTGCCACAACAAAAACAGTCAAATCTATTGTACCTTCTTTTGTACTCCTATTTTACCTTTTGTACGGGAGGTCTAGTAGGGGCCACAAAATTGGAAGTGGAAGCCTCGTAATTACAGCATACACAAGGCTTCACAGTTTCCTTGGCCTTAGGAGTAACAGTGCTGTCTTTTGGAGCTATTTTACCACTTGATCCATGAATGTAAGAACCATAGTGTTTAAGTGGAATTTCTTCATAAGGTGCGTTAAAAATACTCACACCAAAGTCTCGAGGATGGATCCATCCTTGATAGCGCTTTTTAGGCTCCACATAAGTAGGCCTCGCAAAGTGACCAAAGGACGACTCAAGGTCAAATTTATTCATAGGGAAGATTACCTTCTTAAACAAGGGTTGACCTTATGATGCCTTCCCTTTGTCTTTGGTACTGGCTTTCTTAGCAGCCTTACCTTTTCTAGCAACGTGGCCGAGACCACTACCCTTCTTAGGAGCGGAAAACTCACCAATGAGGGGAAGAATGGTCTTTGGTTTCGAGTAGCTTTCGACCAGCTTCCTTTCCACCACGCGCTTTTCTTCCAGCTCATCTAGGTATTTCTCCTTCTAACTTAAGAGTTCAATGGTGCATTTCAATTCCTCTTATAAGGAGTGAACTTCACTTTTGAGAGGAGTCAATTTGGTAATTTCCTCCCCCAGGCTTGATTGCACCACCTTGATAGATGCGGTCTCTTTTAATTTCTTCTTGACTACCTTACAACATTTTCCAAACACTTTCAAGAGTTCTTGATGCTGAGCGCCATCAAGTCAGAGTCATCTTCCTCAAAAGAGTAATCTCATGACCATTTATTGAGGTTTCCGACTCAGAGAGGATTGTATGAGAGTTTACCTTCCCATGGTATTGGGAGTCATCTACTTACTCATCTGATTGAGACATGAGCCCGAAGTAAGCTTCCACTTTTTCTTAACTTGACACACTCGAGTCACTTTCGCTAAGAGTCTTTGACTTCTTGGCGACGAAGCTTTTCTCTTCCTTCCTTTTACCCTTGAAGGATCTCTTCTCTTCCTTCTTGGAACCTTCCTTCTTATTATAAGGACACTCTGCAATCATGTGTCCTGGCTTATTACAATAATAGCAAACAACGTCAGAGGAAGAATGTTTATTCGATTTAGATTTATACATGTCCTCTCGGTTGTAGTTCTTCTTGGAACGATCACCTTCACGATGTGATCTTCTAAAATCAGAGGAGGAGGACTGATTTTTCATTTGCCTCCTCTTGTTGAGCAATCTTTTAAACTGTTTGGAGATGAGTGAGAACTCTCCATCAGATAGCTCAGAGCCTGACGTGCTTGGCTTAGAGTCTTCTGGAGTATCTGGAGCTCGTGTCCTTACTGGTGAAATGGCTTTAGACTTTCTCGAACCTTCAACTTTCATGGCAACTGACTTCTCTCTGCTTGAAGTCCTGCTGCTTTGATCTTCCTTCTTTCTAATGTTCATCTGAAGTTTGTAGGAGAGCAGCTTTCCGAAGATGTTCTGGGAGTCAATCTCCGACAGCTTCCCAAACTCCCTAATGGATACAACTTTTGTATCACAGTACTTTGTCAAGGATCTGAGGAATTTGTCATTAAATCACCATTAGTGAAGGTGCGGCCGTAGTTCCTTAGCTCGTTGACGATTTTGAAGAATTTCTCAAAACTGTCAGCAATAGTGTCATTTGCACCGTGCTTGAAAGCTTTGTATTCCTGATTTAGCAAATATTTGCGATTGTCTAGAACTTCTTCGGTTCCTTCCATGAGCACAACTAGACAATCCCACGTCTCCTTGGCATTTTGCTGTGGAATAAATTTTGGATCATCGAATCGTTTACTGTGCTAGCTATAATATTCTTCGCCTTCTTATCCAACAAGACCAAGGCAATTTCATCCTTAGTCAGATCCATCATCTTCTTTGTAATCATGACAGTCAGATTTAGAGCAGATGGTTATGTAGGAATATGAGGCCCTTCTTCGACAATCTGAAATATCCTATCAGTTGCTTCCATGATAAACCTAACTCTTTCTTTCCACATAGGAAAGTTCTCTTTAGTGCACACAGGTAACTTCATAGAAGACATATCCTTGCTTTTGTCAATAGAAACCGAGCGGGATCTCTAGATAACTAGATGGGAGATCTTGTTCAAGGAGTTAACCTTATGCTGAACAACGACCCTCTGATACTAATTGAAAGTATCTAGTGTCAACCTGAATCACCTAGGCGGTGAATAGGTGAGGTCTGTGTCTTTTCAGAGAAAAAACTTAAAAAATAAAGCACACAGAACACAGAGATCTATAGTGGTTCCCCGAGTTGGGTACATCCACTTTCCCGCCTCGCATATCTACCACGAGGGGCTAGATTCAGCTACTTCACATTTCTATGATTTCAACAAATCTTACACCTCGGAGCCTCAACTCCTAAAACTCGGAGACAATTCTCCTACCACTCAGAGAAAAACCTCTCCTTCAACTCGATCCACAGACGGATCTACAACTCGATCTACACAAAAATCTACTACTCGGAGGGAAAACCTCCTACAAATGTAAAAGAAGATTTAAAATAAAGATTACAAGTAATCCTATTTAGATCGAAGTCTTTTCTCCGTCGTTCATCGAATAGGTTGAACTTGAATATCTTGGAGAACACGAAAAATCTGAAATCTTTAAATACATATATCATGGATCGACTAGATCTGAGAAAATCAGAAACTTTTGAGAACAATAATCCAGTCGATTGCTGCAAGATGAACGAATTGTGCATCTTGTGTCGGTCGAGCGGAAGTTGCAAATCATTTATGGATTCGACGAAAATTCTTGATCGGGAGAGTTCTTGATTTTGAGTACGATTAACACGATTAGGGTAGAGAAAATAATCCACCCTAAATATATATAGGGATCTTCATTGCAATGGCCAGAATTATTATTACACGACGGAAAAGTCGCGAGTTACTGTATATGGCTGTCGGCATGAACGAATCGAAATTTGAAATCAGGAACAAAAATAACCCTAAGTAATATTTGTTGAGTATCGTCGAGTATAGTTGATGATACTCGCCGAACAGCAATGAATTTCGACAAATTTTACTTGGAGAAATTTCAGTCCAGTCGAAATTCTAACTCATAGCTTTAGCAATGACATACTCGACGAATTTTACGAGTATTGGCTGATATACTCTATGAATTCGGCAAGTATCGGCTGATACACTCGACGTATTCGACACATGCGCTAAGCTATATTCGACAAATCTGACTTGGAAAATCCAGAGAAGTAAAGTCAAAATGACTCGACGAATTTGGAGTGTATCGACCTGTATATTCGACCAATTCGGCGAGTTTCGATAAATACATTCGACGAATTCGATAAGTATACACGATGATACTCGACAATTTTTACTTGAACGATTTTCCAACTTTCAAAAATTTTATCTTAAGTATATATGATGAATCGACGAGTGCTAGTAAATATATACGACGAATTCGACGAGTATTAACGAGTATACTCGACGAATTCGACGAATATGGCTTACGATACTCGATGAATTTTACTGGGTAAAATTCTGTTTTTCTGATTTCCATTCCTTGTCCTTCCTTGATCCTTCTAATGCACTTGAGATAGAAGTACACCCCAGTAGATAGATTACATGTGAGTCAACACATTGGCCTACACAATGAAGGATTACATTGTATAGTCTTGTGTTTCATGACCCACTGTAACCTAACATTGGGTTGTTCTTAACAATACAGTCCTGCAAGCACATTACTAAAACACAGCATCAAATACTATCTCAATTTATCTTAGCTTGATGGGACCCTTCTTCAAATCAGGGTTATTGTGGTTACAATACACAAAAAAATTCATTGATGGTCTTCTAGTTCTCTTTCACGCGATGTAGCATGTGAATGAATATGGACTTGGATACTGAAGTCCAGAACAACATCTCTTTATTCACTTAAGGAGGTAAAGTTACGGTCATGAATAGGTGTATTGACATCCATATCCTGGTTTTCTAGTTCAGAATCTGAGTCATCTTCCATGACCACTTTCTTTCCCTTCTTTTTGCTCTTACCCTGCTTCTCAGCTAAACTTTTGGGAAACACCCTAGTGTATATTTCCAAGGTCTTTATATCCATTCTCTTCATATAATGGATTTTTACTCGCTTTTGGTAAAAAATGCCCAGGATAAGTCTATATGAGATATAAAGAGAGGAATATGGCAAAGTTTCGAACTTGCCTAAAAGTTTTTGGAATGCCACTCGGTCCCAATTGTCTTCTTTAGAAGAATTACACTTGTAACTAATTCAAACATTGGCTTAGATATCCTATCATGGGATCCCGTCTTGCACGGGATGGCTTTCCCAATTATATCTATAAGCAATTTGCTTCTTTGGTTGAAGTTCTTTCTCTCCAAATAACCATATCTTTTTCTAAAAAAACCACACCATTCTAAGGCATTCTCTAATTCTTATGGAGATATCTCTTGGTCCTCATCAATGTATGTAGAGGGAAGGTGTAGAGCCTGGGAAATCCTATTAGGGGTTATCTTAATCTTTACATTCCCTACCTTGCTTTTAATAGACTTTTTGGTAGATTAAACCTTAACATGTGAGTAGAGTTCCAGAACCTCTTCTTTCAGGATTATACTAGGTTTAGACAGAAGGAATTCTAACCCTGTAGCTTCCAGCATTCTGATAATTTCTTGGATCTCTTCTGGAGCATACTGGAACCCAAATCTTACTAACTCATATTCTTTATGTAAGATCTTCACTATTTTTGGCGCCATTTAAGATAATCCTAGTCATTGAGAATGTTGAGAAAGACAGTGCAAAGTCGACAACTTCTTAGGGTTTTAAGTTTTATGTTTTCAACTAAACCCGTGCTTTATATATATATATATATATATATATATATATATATACATATATATATATATATATATATATTTTTAATATGTCTACCAGGTTTAAAAGAAAATGAAGCGCCACACATCTTGGTTGACCAAGCATAAAAGATCAACAACTGAAAATTATTTTAAAATAAAGAAAGTAGCTCTCAACGATATTTTTGAGGCGAAGAGAGATTGTTGAGCTTTTCTCAACGATCTCAACTATATAACAAAGAATTTCTCAACTTAACTGATTTGCCCTGCTAGGCCAAACTCTCCATCAAAATAATAGAAAACTATTGAAAATGAGTAAATTAACTCATACTTATGAGAAATTTTCAACCAAGGTTAACTACCTAACATGCTACCAGACATTTTTTTCTAGCAGCTAACTATATCACATGATAATTATGCAGATAACACTTTAAATATTAGAATGAGACAACTGGAATACTATAAGAGAGATAAAATTATTCTAATTTAACCATTCCAAACTCAATTTTATAAGAACTAAACTTGCCTAGCTCATCTAGTGGCTTGGTGAAGATATCTATCACTTGTTTGTATGTGGGAACAAACTCAAGAAATATATCTTCCTTCTCAACATGCACTCTAATAAAATGATTTCTAATCTCTATATGCTTTGTCTTGCTATGTGATATAGGGTTCTTAGCAATAGAGATAACACTAGATGAAGTCACAATACATTGGAGTTTTACTTACCTAGAGGCTGTAGTCTTGTATTTGATGTTGAATCCAAAGAAGCTAAGCACAACAACTCTCTATTGATATATACTCTTACTCTGCTGTGGATATAGCCACACTAATCTGCTTTGTCTTACTCAATGGCACTAGTCTCCTTCTTAGGAACTAGCATGTCCTGCTTGTGCTTTTCTTATCTTTCTTATACCCTGTAAACTCTGCATCTGAAGAGGCAATAAATTAAAAATCATTATTCTTAGGGTACCACGGGCCAAGATGTTGGCTACCATTAAGATATCTTAAAATCCTCTTTGTAGTTGAATAATAAGATTCCTTAGGGCATGTCTGGTACCTAGCACAAACACATGTAGCATATATAATATCTAGTCTACTAGTAGTCAAATAAAGTAGGGACCCAATGATACACCTGTACATGGATGCATCAAAAGGTTTCCCTTTCTCATCCTCATATATGGATATATTTGATCCCACGAGAGTTTTCATGGTGGAGGCTGACTTCATACCAAAAAAATTTATTATCTCTCTAGTGTACTTAGTTTGAGAGATGAAAATCCCTTAATCAGACTATTTCACTTGGAGACCTAAAAGTACTTGAGCTCTCCCATACCGCTCATCTCAAATTCCCCCTGTATAAGGTTGGCAAACCTCTTGCAAACGTTTCCATCAGTAGACCCAAATATTTTGGACTAGGAGACACTTGCCCTTTATTTACCTTACAAAAATTGTGTTATCTATCCTTCCTCTTAAGAACTTTGAAAGTCTTTGTTTTCAAGGTAGCTTACAAACTAGGGGGAGGTGAATAGGTCTGTTGGTATCTTGTGACTTTCTTTAAGTTTCTTCTTTAAGTGCTTAGTGTGTTAGCAGTTATCAGCTTTCAAGAACATACAATAAAGAAACAACACAGAAAAGCACACATAGAATATATAGTTGTTCCCCAGATTATGGGTACGTCCACTCTCCTCCCACCTTTCTAACTTTCAGTTAGACAAGGCACTTCTCCAAAACTCAGCTCAAAGATCTTACACCTTAGATCCCTCAGGATCTATCAATCTCCTCCAATACTTACAGCACAGGCACTAATCCTACAACTCAGTGATTAACTGATCACCTACCTCAGGATAAAGGCCCTACCACTTAAGCTGAGAGGACAGCCCTACCTCAGAGCAAACTTGCTCTTACCTCAAAGAGAATGACTCTCCTACAGGTCAGGCATAAAGGCCCTACCTCAGATCCAAAGGATCCTACAGCTCAGGCACAAGTGCCCTACAACTCAGAGAGAATGACTCTCCTACCTCAAGCTCAAAAGCCCTATAGCTCAGTGATCAAATGATCACCTACCTTATATCTAAACTAGAGCCTACACTTAGAGAGTATAACTCTCCTATAACTCAGGCAAATTTTCCCTACCTTAGGATTAATAGCCCTACACCTCAGATCGAAAAGGATCCTACAAAAATATAGTGGTTTTAATTAATTTGACAAAAAGAAATTTCTTTGTGTCAACTCCTAGAGCTGAGTTATCTCAGCTCTATCTATCTTCATAGTAGTAGGAAGATGTTATTCAATAAAAGGTTTCCTCTATTAGAAGTAACTCAGAATGTTATTTCTGAACTTGTTGTTGAAGACTGAAGATCTGTTAGGTCTTGAGTTCTTCAAACAACTAACTGAACCTGCAGAAGACTAAAGGCACTCGTCTCTTTCTTTATCAGAAGTATTTTTGATCTTGCTATTGCAAAAGAGAATACTACAGCTAACTGAACTTTTTGTTCTGCTTGACGACTTCAAGCCTTTTCTCGACAGCAATGGTGTGGAAGATGAAGTCCAACCACTCTTTTTCTTTTTGAATAAAACCCTAAAAGTTGAGTTCAACAATCGAAGTTGTCCCTGTATATCTTCCGCCGATCAATTGCTCTAAGAAGCAATAGGGACCACATGCAGCAGACAGCTGCACCTTACTTTAATAAAAGAAGACGTACAATAGACCTTCGATAGTGTTTGTCGTGTTCTGTAGCTTTCCCGCACTTAATTTGAACTCAGTTGACTTGTTGACTTTGCTGAAGTCACCATCTGTGGACTTTGCCAAAATAAAACATCTTTAGTATAGGCGTTGAGTGAGTAAGATTCACTCAACTCTAAAACACTTAGACAGATTTTCTGTCACTAGACGTTTAGTGAGCAACCTTCACTCAATGCCAAAACACTTAGAAAAAGTTCTCTGCTATTAGGGGTTGAGTGAGCAGCCTTCACTCAGCGCCAAAACACTTATAAAAATTTTCTATCATCAGGCTTTGAGTGAAAAACCTTCACTCAACGCTAAAACACTTAGAAAAGTTTTCTTTCTCTAGGCGTCAAGTGATTGAGCTTCACTCAATGCCAAACTGCTGAACTGGAGTTCTGTCACATGGCATTGAGTGAGTAAGCTTCACTAAATTCCATAACACTTAGATTTTATTTTAGTCACTTGGCGTTGAGTGAGTAAACTTCACTCAATGCCGAACTACTTAACAGATTTCCTTCTGTTACCAGGCATTGAGTGATCAGTCTTCCCTCAACATATTTGGACTTAGCCAAATTTCTATGAAATCAAAGTCTCTGACTTACTATGGTTCACTCAATGCTTTTTATCACATGGCATTGAGCGAGTAAGTTTCACTCAATACCTCTGGACTTAGTCAAATATCTACATATATTTTTTGTGGCGTTAACTGTCTGGCCTATACTAAACGATTTATGTTGTATGGCGTTGAGTGAGTAAACTTCACTCAACGCATGTGGACTTAGCCACATTTCTGCCTGTTTCTTCTTAGGCTTTCACTGCCTTAACATGTCTTATAGCTTTTTGTTGTATGGCGTTGAGTGAGTAGACTTCACTCAATGCCTGTGGACTTAGCCATATTTTCATCTTGCCAATTGTTAGGCTGACTATCCAAGCAATACTCAATGCTTTTACTCACCTGACATTGAGTGAATAGACTTCACTCAATGCCTGTGGACTTGGGCAATTTACAGCCTATAAAGCATCTTCCTTTGCATCTTGCGTTGAGTGGACTAGCTTCACTCAATACATGTGGACTTAGACAGATTTTTGTTCCTCTACATCTTTACTTTGTGACCACCTATCATATAACTTAGAATACCTATCCTATCAATGTTTCAAGGACTAACCTTCATGCATGAACTTAAGCATACATCAAATACAACTTCATGTATGTTGGAACCAACAAGGTCAGTCCCTCCTAAAGCTCAGAACAAGAGGTGCAACTCACACTTACTCTCTTTGGACCACCCTCTCGACAAGGCTCTCGAAAGAGTAGACCGTGGCTTCAGCGCGGAGGTCCCACCTCGTACCCGGAAGAATCAGAAACTCTTCCCCTCCCTAGCCAATGCTGAGCTAGGTTCCTTGGAAGAAGAAGAGAAGGAGAATTAGGAAAATATGCCTCTCTTCTAAGGCACCTTACCGGTCTATTTATAGGCCTCTGAACTGGGACTGCCAATAACCAACTTGAGTTGTCCTGAAATTACTAGAATACCCTTAGTCGGGTCTGCCAACAGCCAAACTCCGCTGTTCTGAGGGGTTATATGCAGACCACCTAGGGCAAAAGTGTAAAATCCCATGGGGCTAAAAGATAGACCCGGCCCTACCTGAACCGGTCTTGAACTGAACCGGCGCTGATCATTCCGTCTCAAAAATGTTTGTTACAAGTTATTTACATTGATTTCTTTAACAAACTAACAATTACATAGTTCTTGGACAAAAACTAGTAAAACTAAACTAAGGCTGGACTTGCTCCTTGATGACTATTCCTTTTCCAGATTTAATCTGAGCCTGCACAGGAGGTTCTGTATCTTCAATAGGATTCTTGCCTTTCAAATCAGCTTTATTTTGTGCTTCAGCCTTGATCCTTTGCCTTTCAAAGTAATGAAAAGGCTTAGGGAAATACTTGCTAGGCTCCTGAGCATCAGGAGGTAGCTTCCCACTCTTAGTCTTTCTCCTGTGTTGAAGTATGGCTTCTTGCCTAGCCTCATACTTTTGCCACTCCTGCTCATTATACCATCTACCTCTTTCATGAACTTGGTCTTTTACAGCTTTCCAGGCAGTTAATATGATATTTCTTGAAGTGGGGCTCCACTGTTCAAAATCAGGTTTTAATTCTGCCTGCTCTTTGCATCTTTTCTTTGATAACTGAGCATCTTGCTGAGCTTTCAGACCAGCTTCTGACATATCTACTTTTTCAATAATAACATTAGTAACTGGTGGTGGAGGACTGTATATAGACTGAACTTGTTGATGTATCATCTCAAGATCTTCAGGGGGGTAAATGACTTGGGCAACCTCAAGTTGATCACCTTCAATTAGAGTTGGTTGCACCCCTGACTCAGCCACATTATCATCATAAGGGTGGATATCCCAGAGTGGCTCTGATACTATTTGTTATCCATTTGGCATGATCAGAGCCTGCATATACTAATACCCTCTCCCCCTTTATGACTTCTCTGGCCACATGTTCTCTCAAATCATCTTTTTGAAATCTGATTTTGCCCATCCAGGTAATTGCTACCATCTTTAAAGAATGGCTTTAACTTTTGAAGCTTATCAGAAATTGTTTTCTGAGAATTAGTAATAGCTATCTTAAAGGAATCCAAGGTTTCCTGTAGCTTCTTATCAAATTCTTCTATCTCCTTATTTCTTGCCTCAGTCATTGCAATAACAGTATTTTTAAACTTAGTGACTATCACATTATGAGATTCTGTCAGATTGTCATTCATCCTAATCTGATTTTCAAGGACATAGCCTTGTTTGACAACCAAATCATCTACTTGTTTCTTTATCTTCACTTGCTTCTTTGCTAAATAGACTACAGCATTGCCCCCCTTGTGGAAGCAATCTTTCATTTATTTTTCATTCTAATTAATTTCAAATCTGATTGACTTTATGTCTTGGGCTAGATAAAATTGAAGAGCCTTATGGATTTCATCCACATATTTTTCCAAGGCCAGTCTTTGCTCATCCAGCTTCATTTGTAAATTCACCATAAGCTTGGTGTAATCAAAATCAGAAGTAGATTGTGAAGTAGTTGTTTGGAGAGCCTTCTTATAGCTTTGACTTATTCTCTTAAAGACCATTAGTTTTATTTTCTTGGCCTCCCTTACTTCTTCATGCTCAGACTCTGAAGAATTTTCAATATTAACTCTCTCTTGAGGAGTGGAAGAAATTTCTTTCTCAGCTCCATGTTGCTCCTCCTCAATATTAACCTGCTCCCCCTCAATCCTGACTTGCTCCCCCTCAAATCTTAGGGTCTCCATTTTATCTGCTGCTCCTTCAAGATCAGGAAACAACTCTTCAAGAGTGAATTCTTATTGAGTGTTAGCAGGAGATAGTACTTTCTCAGCAGCAGCAGCAACTCCAGAAATATTAAGACCAGTTTGAGAAACAATGTCCTCTGATAAATTGATTCTTTCTTCCTCTTGCACCTATTCAGAATGTGGCTCCCCCTACAACTATGCAGTAATTGGCTCCCCCTGCACCTGTGTAGATATAATCTCTTCCTGGACTTGTGCATCTTCATGACCATGCTCAGAAAGGTCATGTGCTGGTGATTTTTCCATTAGCTCTTGCCTGTCCACATCAGGTATCTCCTTTAAAAGAACTCTATCACATCTTGAGAATAACCTTATGTCCATTCTCCTCATGTGATTTATCTTTGATATAGGAATCTGTTGCATCACCTCTGGAATTATTCCAGCCAGGTACAGACTCATGATCCAAGCCAAGTTTGGCTTCTTGATTCCTTCTTTTATCTTATCAAACAGTACTACAGACTAATTGGTGTGAATCTTAAAGATTATCCTTGTCATCAGGCTGAACATATAGGCTGATATCCTATCATGGCCACCTAGTTTACATAAGATCACTTTTCCTACTATTTCAGAAGGGAATTTCCCTTAATGATTCATGCCTTTTATGTTGATGGCTGCTCCTATATTTAAGGTTGGATCCAATCAACACCATTGAAGCGCCTCCCTTGTCCTTGAGGCTGGGACCTCTTCCTCATCATGTATTCTAGGAAAATGGAGAATCTTGCTCAACCTCTTCTGAGAAGGCTTGACTTTTTCTACATGTACAGTGGATTTGATCTTCAATCTTATTGAGTCCATTGATGCAGCAGTATAGAACTCGAATACTTCTTTCTTCCATATCTTTGTAGGTTTAGAGACAAGATATTCTAATCCGTTGTCTTCAAGAAGAGAAATGACCGGTTTGATCTCTATTGCGGCATCGTCAAATGCATGCCTAACCAACTCATATCCTTCATTGATGTTGTCTTCAACCTTGGGCGCCATTGGAATGAAGAGAAAGCTTGGTTGGAGAGAAGAGAGAATATCGACACAAGGTTTTTGTCTCGAAACCCTGGTGAGCATGTCGACAGAATATGTTCTTGACCTATTTATACCCTTCTAATCAAAGAAGGTCAAAAGGCGGGCAAAAACAGTCTAAATGTGTCGACACAGTTGGAATGTGTCGACAAAAACTTCTAATGTATCGACAACAAAGTTGACCTCTATGTGTCGACACAAATTGATGATGTGTCGACACTTGACTTACGAAGACGAGGAACAGAAATTCTGTGTCGACACTTATTCAAAGTGTCGACACAAAGGCTGAATGTGAGGACACCACTTCTCTGGATGTGTCGACACAACTCTTCTGGATGTGTCGACACTGCTTGTCTGGATGTGTCGACATATAGTCCCTTAGGTGTCGACACTTTTACTCTGTGTCGACACAATTTCCCTGAATTGTCGACATAACTTCTCTGTGTCGACACTTTATTACTGAATGTGTCGACACCATTTTACTTAGCCAATTTTTGGTAAACTAACCTATGGCCAGCATTCCTAATTCAATTTTAAATCTATTGAATTTAGTTTCATCCAGAGACTTAGTAAATACATCTGCAATTTGATAATCAGTTTTAACAAATTCTAATGAGATGTCTTCTTTTTCTACATGTTCTCTAAGAAAATGGTATCTTTTCTCTATATGCTTAGTCCTACTATGTGAAAAAGGATTGTTTGCAATAGAAATGGCACTTTTAGAATCACACAATAAAGGTGTTCTACTTACTTGAATACCATAGTCCCTTAGCTGATGCTGAATACACAACAGCTGTGCACAGCAACTTCCTGCTGCCACATATTCAGACTCAGCTATGGATATTGCCACACTAGTCTGCTTCTTACTGCTCCAGGATATCAACCTTCCTCCCAAGAATTGGCATATACCTGTACTACTTTTTCTATCTTCTCTACAGCCTGCAAAATCTACATCTGAAAAACCTGTTAGTAGAAAATCTCCATTCCTAGGGTACCAAAGGCCTAGATTAGGTGTGCCCTTTAGATATCTCAAAATCCTCTTGACTGCAGTATAATGTGATTCTTTAGGGCATGCTTGGTACCTAGCACAGACACATGTAGCATACATAATATCTGGCCTACTAGCAGTGAGATATAATAGAGATCAAATTATTCCTCTATACAAATATTCATCTACAGGATTACCTGCATCATCTTTGCATATAGGCATACTTGTTCCCATAGGAGTTCTCATGGTGGAGGATGATTCCATACCATACTTCTTAATTAACTCCTTGGTGAACTTAGACTAGGATATGGACAAGCCATCATCAGTCTGTCTTACTTGGAGTCCCAAGAAGAACTTAAGTTCCCCCATATTGCTCATTTCAAACTTCCCTTGCATAAGTTTTGCAAACTTCTTGCAAAGGTTGTTTTCTGTAGACCCAAAAATTATGTCATCTACATAAATCTGGACTAAGATTATCTTACCTTTAGATTCCCTTAGGAGTAGAGTTTTGTCTATTTTACCTCTTGAGAATTTGTTCTCTATAAGGAAAGTAGACAGGGTTTCAAACCAAGCCCTTGGGACTTGCTTTAACCCATACAATACTTTCCTAAGTCTATAGACATAACCAGGTTTAAGAGAATCTACAAAACCTGATGACTGCTCTATATAGACTTCATCTTTTAGATCACCATTCAGGAATGCTGATTTCACATCCATTTAGTATACCTTGAAGCCTTGATATGCTGCATAGGCAAGAAACATCCTATTACTTCCAGTCTTGCTACTGGGGCAAATGTTTGATTGAAGTCTATTCCCTCTTCCTGCCTGTATCCTTTTGCAACCAATCTTGCTTTGTTCTTCACAATAACTCCACTCTCATCCAACTTGTTCCTAAAAATCCACTTTGTACCAATGATGTTGTGGTCTTTTGGTTTAGGAACTAACTCTCAGACCTTGCATCTTCTAAACTGATTAAGCTCCTCTTGCATAACATTAATCTAGTGTTGGTCTTGGATAGCTTCTTCAAATTTCTTTGGTTCTAGCTGAGATAGAAAACTTGAGTGCAGGACTGTATTCAGATTTTTGCTTCTGGTTTGCACTCCATATCTTGGATCACCAATTATCTGATTTGCATGATGATCCTTTAGATGTCTTACAGCTGGAGGTAGACTTCCTTCTGGTTGAACACCTCCAATTTCTTCATTATGCTGCACCTCTTGGTTGTCATCAGCTTCTAGAGAGTCTTGTACTCCCCTTGGACAGTAGCCATCATTTTCCAATTCTTCATCTACAGTTGAGCCTTCTGTAATGGAAATCTTGTCCATTCTATTGCTTATACCTGTTGGACTGCATGAACTACAAGGCAACTCACTGTTGATTAATCTATTTTCATCAAATATAACATGTACAGATTCTTCTACAACCTGTGTAATCAAGTTGTAGACCCTATAAGCCTTACTATTGATGCTGCACCCAACAAATATCCCATATTGGGATTTGGCAGCAAACTTAGTTAGATAAGACTTGCAATTGTTAAGGATATAACACTTGCAACCAAAGATTCTAAAATAGGATAAATTTTGTTTTCTACCTTTCATGATCTCATATGGTGTCTTTTTGTCGGCTTTTGGTAATAGAGGCCCTATTAATCACATGACATGCAGTACTAACTGCCTCAGCCCAGAAGTATTTTGGGAGAGAAGTGTCACTCAATAGAGTTCTACCAGCTTCAATCAATGTCTTATTCTTCCTTTCGGCAATACCATTTTACTGAGGTGTTCTGGGTGAGGAGAACTCTTGAAAAATCCAAAATTCTTCACATAATCTTGTCATACTTTTAGATTGAAATTCAGTGCCATGGTCACTTCTGATTTTGACCACTGTACTGTTCAGTTCATTCTGAATTTGTTTGACAAAACTATGTAAAACACTTGGGGTTTCAGATTTCTATCTCAGAAAGAACACCCAGGAATATCTAGAATAGTCATCTACAACCACAAAAGTGTAGACCTTCCTACTTAGACTATGAACTGGCATAGGACCAAAAAGATCCATATGTAAGAGGTATAGACACCTCACTGAATCCTTATTTTCAAGGCTATGAAAGGAGGATTTTGTCTGCTTGCCCTTTTGACAAGCTAAACATATCCCATCCTTTATACACTTAACCTGAGGACCATTCCTCACTAACTCTTTGCTAAAGAATTGGCCAATTGTTTTGTAGTTAAGATGGGCCAGCCTCTTATGCCATTTGACATAATGAGAGGCTTTCTCATCAGCTACACGACAAATAGGAAAACTTTTGTTCTCACACTCAAAATTGAGACAGTACACATTCCTCTTTCTATATCCTGTCAAAATGATCTTTTGATCACTTGACCTTTTGATATGACATCCATTCTTAACAAATGAAATGTCATATACTAGATCACTCAGCTGACTTATGCTTATCAGGTTGTGTTTCAAACCTTTTACATAAGACACTTGAGTGATGGTAATTTGGTTTGAAGAAATGTTACCAAATCCTTTGATGATTCCTCTTTCAGATCCACCAAAGATTACTTTAGGCTCATCCTTGATAGGTGAGTACTCCTTCAGTAGCCCCTTTATTCAAGTCATGTGCCTGGAACATCCACTGTCCAAGTACCATATAGGGTCATAGCAACTTGGAATCACCTGCAATAAAGAATTACTTTCCTTAGAACCCAAGTAAGTCTTGGGTCCTTGGTTCAAGTTAGCTTCATTCTTAACAAATCTACCTGCAGCTCTTCTAACAGGTAAACTGCTGTTCTTCCTGACACTAGTGTTGTGCCAGCAATCTATGGCATAATGACTTGTCTTGCCACAACACCAGCATTCATACTTGTTGTATCTATTTCTAGATACATTCTTGACAGTCTGGTTGACAGCAAATCTCTTGTATTGTGCTGGTACTGCTGCTACACCCACTGGTTTCTCACAACCATGGGGTTTATGAACATGTGCTGCCTTATTGACATAAGCACCCTTGTCATTCAAAACTTCAGTCTTATTATGACCAAGAGTATTCTCAAGATCATACTTGTTAGAAGGCACTTGTACCTTTCTAAAAACTACAGGGACTTTAAAATTTAATGGCTGAACTGAGGTTTTCCCCTTTTCTCTTGAAATGGGCAGCCCTTGTGTTACCTTTAAAGCCTATTCCATCCTTATCCTTTTGAGGCACAAACTCATCTATTAAGGGTAAAACTGATTTTGGCTTGAAGTAACTAGCCACCAAATCTTTCTCCTTTTGAAGTCTGACTTCCAGACTTTTGATTAGATCATTTTTATATGTGATTGTACCCATCTGAATAACAGTAATAGTTTTCAGCTTGGCAACCTCATTCATTTTTTGATCTAATTCTTTCTCTAAACCAAATGCAGTCATTTTAAGATCTGCAATTTACTTAGCATGAGTTTTGGCCAGGTTCTTGCTTTTCTTTAGAGCCTGCAACAAGCCCTCATATTAATCTATCAGCTAATGAATATCACCTTCAGACTCAGATCCATCCACATCACTTGATGTAGATGTATCTGACTCTGTGCAAGTACTACAAACTGAATTACTAGACAAACATTGTACCTTGCTAGGACCAGGCTGATCCTGGAATTTGTCTTCTTCTGATACAGCCATCAGTCCTTTGCACTGATTGTCTTCTTGTGCACAGATAAAGTTCAGCAATTGCATAAACTCATCTTCTTCTTTTGTTGCATAAAGACCAATGTATGCCTCAACTTCAGATTCAGATTCTGAAGTTGATTGGTCTGTCAAGCTTTTCTCCTTCTTAGCAACAAAGGATTTCTCCTTCTTGCTCTTTTATTGAGTCTTCTTTTTGTATGCTGACTCCTTCTTTTCTGGACACTCAGCCACCACATGTCCAGGCCTATTCTAGCAATAACAAACAATTTTTGATGTTGTAGCTTTGTTGGGCTTAGACCTGCTCCTTTCCTTTCTTGATGATTTTCTCTTTTGATAGTAGTCATCAACTAGCTGTGATGTGGACGGCCTTGACTTCCACAGCTTCTTCTTCAAGAACCTCTGAAACTGCCTTGTAAAGGCAGCAAAATCTGCATCTGAATCACTGCTATCTGAGTTCTGATTGTCTGAATTCTCTGAGATAACTTCAGCAACTTACTTAGGAGGTGATGGAGATATCCTTCTATTCTTTCTAGTTGCTTCAACCTTGAAGGCCACGGACCTTTCTCTATGCTCTCCTTTTGTATTTCTTTCTTCCTCCTTCCTAGTCATTAGTTGCATTTCATATGATAGCAACTTTTCAAATAAGGTTGGAGGAGAAATGTCTGCTAGTTTGGCCACTTCTCTAATGGTACAAATCTTGGTATCCCAATCCTTTGTCAAGGATCTTAGGAATTTGTCATTCAGCTCATATATACTGAAGACCCTTCCATAGGACATCAGTTAATTCACTATCCTATAGAATTTCTTATAGTATTAAGATATGCTATCAGACTTCCCTTGTCTGAAACTCTCATATTCTTGATTGAGCATAGACTTTCTGTCTTGTCTAACTTCTTCAGAACCCTCCATATAGACAATGAAAGTGTCCCACATTTCCTTGGAGGTTTTGCAGTGAATCAAATTTTGGAAAGTAGAATCATCTATGGAACTCACTATGATATTCTGAGCTCTTTTATCCATAGTTGCCAGTATAATCTCATCCTTAGTCATTTCAGAAAAATATTTAGGAGTTCTTTGATTTGCATCTAGGATAGACACATTCTGGATCTGGATATATGGACCTTCTTTTACTGTGATATATATCCTTGGGTCAGAGGCCTCCATAAACAACTGATGAGTCCTCTTTATATACCTATTTTCGGACTCATCTAGGCTATTTTCTTGTCTTTGCACACCGTTTAGCGTCATTTGCACTCCTTTGGTTCGCTACGGTTATTCCACGTTCTTGTGCACTTTATTAGCCTATTTCTGTGCTTGTGTGTGTATTTGCCTGTTGTTTTGCTTTGCTTAATATTTATGTCTGTGACTGCCATGTCGACATCCCATCCAGTTTTCCTGCAGGTTCTGGGATCGTGTGGGCGTCCGGGATAGGACATTCACCATTTTTGGCAAAGGAGTCAATGGTCGTGCGTTTTTACCCACGCACGATCATCGACCTCTTTGGCGCACGATCACTGGTCGTGCGCAGCCATAACCTCTCCTGTGAAAGTTCTGTCCCGGCATATCGCACGATCACCAGCCATACCGCGCACGATCACTGCTCGTGCGCTGCCGTCGTGCGCAGTTCATTATATCTTTTTCCACTTTTCTGCCTCCATATCGCACGATCACTGACTATATCGCGCACGACCACTGGTCGTGCGCCAGTGATCGTGCGCGCTGTTTAAATTGTTTTCTATAAATAGCGCAGGTCCGCCCTAATTTATAGATCGATCAGATCACGCGATTTTTCCGCCGTTTCTCGTCCCGAACCGAGGGTTTCCGCCGTCTTCCTCCATCTCCCACCTTAGGGAGGGTCTCCGGGCAAGCTTACAACGCCAAATCAACGCCGGAGCATCCTCTCGGCCTCCTCCTTCATCCTCAAGCTTCAAGCGGAGTTTTGACCGAGCTTTCTCCATCAAGCAAGGAAGGGCCGGAGCCGCAATCTACGGATCATTTCAACGAAGAAGACGGGTCCATTGGGAGTGAGTGACAGCCTCCTCTACCCCGGACGCAGTTGAGGACCGAGCTTGGACTCGGATTGACAACCCGGGATTCCAACGTGAACCCTCAACAAGGCTTCGGATTCGGTCGATTTCGCACACCTCTTCCTCTTGTTGTGTTAGCTTAGTTATTCTTTTGTATTGATGAAGAAGTTTATTTGTAGTTAACTTTTACTCTAAATCATGTCTATGTGATTGTGTTTTCGTTATTTATTTACTTGAGGTGCGCCTTATTATTCCGCCATCCCTCCACCCTTGCCGCACTAGCAATTGCTAGTGGCGTGCGTTGCGAAGAGGTGCTTACGACCCTCATTCCGCCGTTCTCTCCACCTCATCCGCTAGCCTACTCTTCCATCCGCCAAGCGATTCGGTGCATAGCGGCCCGTGTAGTTTCCATCCCGCCTGGCGAAGCATCGCATAGCGGCGTTGCATAGGAGTATTGTTAGATTTTTACTTTATTTTCCACAACCATCAAAACCCCATCGTTACCTTCGCCCCGAGGACTTCAATCTTCCGCCTCGACATTAACTCATCCCTTACTGTGTTCCTCAAGAGACCGACACTCGGGGATTTATTCCCAACTTTATTACTTATGCGACCGGTGCGCTTGCCGTAATCCACGCATCAAGTTTTTGGCGCCGTTGCCGGGGAACACAGTCGTTTGAGTTTTTGGAGAGGAAGATTTGAGATAGTTGCCCTTTCCATTTGTATATTTCATGTTTCATTTTTGTTTTGGTTTTTAGTCGTTGTTTTATTTTATTTTATTCCCTTTCTAGTTTTTATTTTGCTATAGCAGGCTGTTCCACTCTTTATTTGCTTGGCGAGTACTTAATTTTTGCTTAGAAAATTCTTGTGGTGAATTCTTTCTTGCTGCACCATGTATTCTTATGCGAATATCCGTTGCCGTTGGTGCGGGGATTATAGGCATAACAGTGATGAGTGCCCCACTGAAGAATGGGAGCATAATTCTCGTGGTTCAGTGTATGGAGCACCGTTGTCTTATGGTACTTCATACACCGCACCCCAGTCTTATGGTCACTACTCTTCTCCGCCTTCACCTTTTTCATATTCCTCTCCGGCTCCACCTGGACCGAGGAGTAATGGAAAACGGTGTTTGTGTTGTCGTAGCACCGACCATGTGTTGAAAGATTGCGCAGAATTTCAGCGCCAGTTGGAGGCGGATGATGAACCGGATATCCGGATTGTCTCATCCACCTCTCAAAATGGCCGCTCCTTCTGATTCTGATGATGTATCCGCAGTACCACCTTGTCTATGGGGGACTGCTGTGGATACACCCATCAGACTTTCTACTGGTCAGTGCGACGACATTGCGGCGCCTTCTCTCCTTGTGCCTTCTTCCCCTATTTTTGATTCACCCCCGGAGGAACCTGCGCATATTATCTCTGATGATTTGTCCTCGCTTTACATGAATTACCTACTCCCATTTCTAGGAGTCGGTCGATGATGTTGTGCCCTGCGGGATGGGAATATGAGGATGCGCCGTGGTGTGACGAGGACATTATTCTCATCAATGGGAGTACTATGTCTTGGAACACCGTGACGTACCGAGGTTGTGATGAGGAAATCCTTGCCGGCGAGGAGATTTCTATTTCCTTGTTGGATGAGGGGGTCCAAATCACCACGAGGACCTCATGGTCTCGGCTTCCCCTCGCCATGACTCACATGACACGACGATGATCATTGTTTGGAGCCTGTGGGAGTGAGACCGGACCACTCCCCGATTAGTTCCTTATGTTCTTCGTCTCCTTTATTCCTTGACCCCCCTTCTCCTTCTGCGCCTGTGCGGGTTGATTCCCTGCAGGTGAGTTGGGTTGACTTTGAGCCTTGCGCTCAGGTTGTCGGCGAGTGCCTCAGCTTGCATGAGGAATTTCCTATCCTTTTGCAGTTGAAGCCTCTGCCTTCACCTTCGCCCCAACGAGCCTGTGGTGGACGATACCTTGCTAGGCAAGGATTTGTTTTGTGATGAGATGAGCGAGGACCAGGTCGCCTCCTCATCTTATTTTCTTTTGCTTCCTCTACCTGAGCTTTTCAGGTATTATATCTAGGTAGAGGGGTAACTGTGCTATCGCCGTATCGGTACCCGTTACCGACACGGATATTAGGACAGTTGCCTGTGCACTTTTCTTTTCATAGGCCCATTAGCTAGAACTTTTCCATTGTTGAATAAGTCGTGCTGGGATGACAATAACCCAGTACTTATCTTTTATTTTCTGCATTTTTATTTCTTTTTATGTCAGCTTAGTTTAGTATTTCTTTTTGTATATTTTTCTTTTGTTTTTGCGGAGCTCACCCCTGCAGGTATTCATGGGAACTACGCATTGGCGGGGTTGTGATTCTTCGTATGGCGGGCCTGCTTCTAGTTTTCACGCGTCTTCTGGTATGCTCACTTGCTGAGCATTGGGTAACCTCTTCCCTTAGCTCTTTTTGATTTAAATTTCTCTATCATTTGATGTGTTGTTTAGTCTAAGTCTGGGGGAGAGCATGTTTACCTTTTGCACGTGCACATTTCTTTTGCATACTAGAAGCTTTTCGTGTTTTATTTTGTTTATGTTCATTGCATCGCACACCACTGCACCCATATGAGCGCGAGCTTAGCGGTTTGCGTGTCATGAGTTGAACCTGTATCTTTGTTAGATTTGGAAAATTTATGTGCTAGTTCAGGATTGCGCGACGGAGTAAAATGTTGGCCTTGCTGTGTTTCTAGTCAACTGCTCTCGTTTTGTATAGAATTTGAGTAGATTTAATTTTTCTGTATGCTTATAGCTTATATTTTTCTATCTGCGTAAATTCTTTTTATTCTACTCAAAGTTGGTGAATCCGGTGTGAATCAAACGGTAGCGTAGGAATGTGTGTAGCCGCCACTAGACTCGTATTGCTTGAGTCGGGAGGAAGGATTATCTTTCTCGGTGCTAAGAACTTGCCCCAAGCTATTCTTGAAGCATTGGTACACGGTTAGTCTAGCGTGAGAGTGATGTAGGCCATATTTTGGCCCGGTTGAGCTTGTACCGTTCCTAACGTCATATCCTCGCTAAGCCCCGTTGTGCCTACCCTTCTTTTGATTCAGCTCCACCTATATTTCACCAAAGCCTTATAGCCTATCCTAGTCGCGCACCCAAGTCGAGCTTAGTGTTTTATATTTTCATGTGGGGTTGTGATGTGGTGTTATTATTTGTGAAAATGTGGAAGTGCTTCCAAGTTATCTGCTGAAATTGTGAAATAAAAAGATGAAAAAGAAAAGAAAATGATTTAAAAAAAAAAAAAAAAAAGAGAAAAAGAAAAGTAAAAGTAAAAAAAAAATTGAATTGAAAATCTTTATTTGAGATGATTTGGATTTGGAGTAGGCGGTGCACACACCCATTTAGTAAAAGTTAAGTCTGGGGGTGTGGTGCACCCGTGTTTATTTTGTGGGCAGCGGGGTACTAGTTTGTACATTCGCTCATTGGGTTAGGTGCATACCCTTCATGTTTACCTTGTTTTCCTCACCGTCACCCAAGCCCCATTTTTACCCGAAGTCCTACGGACTTGCGCTTGAGTTGACTAGTGCGTGTGGAGAGAGTGCGATCGGGCAAGCTTATGGTTTCCGACATTGGTGGATTCCTTTGGGGTAATCTTGAGCCCCGGTTTCGGCAATGCTCACCTTAGTGGCTGTCTACTTTCTTCCTGCGTAGGACCGGATGATTACCGTGATTCTACTTTTGAGTAATAATAAATTTTTAATACGCATTGTGAAAAATATAAAATATTTTGTATACTTAAAAATTTCCTTTACTTTATTTTTATGCACGCGAGCATGCGACTTCGCATGGTACTCCGTTTTGCAATTCTTTGTTAGCTAGTTCATTTCCCGTCTGCTTAGGTTTTGTTTGCTCGGGACGCGCAAATGGTTAAGTCTCGGGGGTGTGATGAGTCCTCTTATATACCTATTTTCGGACTCATCTAGGTATTTTTTGTCTTGCACACCGTTTAGCGTCATTTGCACTCCTTTTGGTTCGCTACGGTTATTCCACGTCTTGTGCACTTTATTAGCCTATTTCTGTGCGTGTGTGTATTTCCCTTTTGCTTTGCTTAATATTTATGTCTGTGACTGCCATGTCGACATCCCATCCAGTTTCCTGCAGGTTCTGGGATCGTGTGGGCGTCCGGATAGGACATTCACCATTTTTGGCAAAGGAGTCAATGGTCGTGCGTTTTTACCACGCACGATCATCGACCTCTTTGGCGGCACGATCACTGGTCGTGCGCAGCCATAACCTCTCCTGTGAAAGTTCTGTCCCGGCATATCGCACGATCACCAGCCATACGCGCACGATCACTGCTCGTGCGCTGCCGGTCGTGCGCAGTCATTATATCTTTTTTCCACTTTTCTGCCTCCATATCGCACGATCAATGACTATATCGCGCACGACCACTGGTCGTGCGCCAGTGATCGTGCGCGCTGTTTAAATCTGTTTTCTATAAATAGCGCAGGTCCGCCCTAATTTATAGATCGATCAGATCACGCGATTTTTCCGCCGTTTCTCGTCCCGAACGAGGTTTTCCGCCGTCTTCCTCCATCTCCCACCTTAGGGAGGGTCTCCGGGCAAGCTTACAACGCCAAATCAACGCCGGAGCATCCTCTCGGCTCCTCCTTCATCCTCAAGCTTCAAGCGGAGTTTTGACCGAGCTTTCTCCATCAAGCAAGGAAGGGCCGGAGCCGCAATCTACGGATCATTTCAACGAAGAAGACGGGTCCATTGGGAGTGAGTGACAGCTCCTCTACCCCGGACGCAGTTGAGGACCGAGCTTGGACTCGGATTGACAACCCGGGATTCCAACCGTGAACCCTCAACAAGGCTTCGGATTCGGTCGATTCGCACACTCTCCTCTTGTTGTGTTAGCTTAGTTATTCTCTTTGTATGATGAAGAATGTTTATTTGTAGTTAACTTTTACTCTAAATCATGTCTATGTGATTGTGTTTTCGTTATTTATTTACTTGAGGTGCGCCTTATTATTCCGCCATCCCTCCACCCTTGCCGCACTAGCAATTGCTAGTGGCGTGCGTTGCGAAGAGGGCTTACGACCCTCATTCCGCGTTCGTTCTCTCCACCTCATCCGCTAGCCTACTCTTCCATCCGCCAAGCGATTCGGTGCATAGCGGCCCGTGTAGTTTCCATCCCGCCTGGCGAAGCATCGCATAGCGGCGTTGCATAGGAGTAGTTGTTGTTAGATTTTACTTTATTTCCACAACCATCAAAAACCCCCATCGTTACCTTCGCCCCGAGGACTTCAATCTCAAGTTCGCCTCGACATTAATCATCCCTTACTGTGTTCCTCAAGAGACCGACACTCGGGGATTTATTCCCAAACTTTATTACTTAGCGACCGGTGCGCTTGCCGTAATCCACGCATCAACAACCTAACCCTTTCTTTCCAGATTCCAAAAATTTCTTCCTGCAGATGGGTAATTTCATTGACCCTAGTTTCTTGTGATTCTCTCCAGAACCCATTTTCTTGATTCTTGATTCTGCTATAGGGATCTAACTCAGACTGTTAAGTCTATTCTTTGAGCAACCTCCCTTGATACACTTGATAGTTTTACTTTAAAAGACTACTGAAACACCTAGAAGGGTGATGTAGGCCACACGGTTCGCGGTGGCCGCACACGTCTCCGAATAAGGACCCTCGCCGCCCCACTCTATCCAAACACACTAATTAACGCAGCCCGAATATGCTTACTTTTACTAACGCAGCGCACGGGTAGCAACCGTTAGAGTATAAGTAGAGGATATAAGGCCATACCCACACAAGCTAAAGGAATAATATTAATTCCGGACGAGCGCAAACAAGAGTTGTAACCAAAGAAAGATCCACCAAAACAAAAACGATTCGGAAAAGGTGGATGTTTCCCGAACAAGAACAAAGCAAGGATCTGCCAATCCTTTTTCGTACGTTTAAAGAGATAGTCTAGACAACGCAAATCCGCAAGAAAATAACCATGAAAAGTTCAAAGCTTCCAAAGTTACGCCAAAACTCATCCACCAAAAGAAAATCTAAGAGAGAGAAACTCTGGTAGGAAGTTTCGTTACCCACTCGGAGTTTGTAGATCCGAGATGTTGGATCCACAACAAATGATCGCTCCCTCCAAGAAGCCTACCGGAGATGAGCCAAGAAGATGTACACGTCCGCCTTCGTCGCGTCACGGCCGGAGAGCCTTCCCCAAACCGTGTTGAGCCGGAGGAGACCCTTCTTGGTATTGGCCGAAATATGGGAGCAAGGTTTGTGGAGGAGATGGTGGTGGAGAGGAAGAATAGGAGAGGGGAGGAGGAGAGGTTGGTGCGCCGGCGGCTTGGAGAGGAGGAGGAGTTCGGCCAAGCTTGGCCGAAGTTTTTAGAGAGAGAGAGAGTGAAAGGAGGGGCGGCCACAAGATGAGAGAGAGTGAGAGAGAGCAAATGCTTAGGGTTTCAATTTCTTCTTTTCCAAAATCAGCTTTTACAATAAACATGGCTTAATATATAGCCAAGCACACACCAAAGGCCTATATGCAGCCCAAAAAATACAATAAATTAAAAAACAGCAATGGCGGCTAAACGCAGACCAACATAAAAATGTAGCAAAAGCTGGCTAAACGCAGGCCAGATTAAATGTCCAAAAACATGACATAAATATGTTAAAATAATTAAAGTTCTTCATGTGCCGAGGGCGAAGGTTGTAACGTTGCCCGTCAAGATTGTTGCGGCGTCGCAGATCCTGGATGGTGGCGGTGGATCATCATCAACTGCATCGTCATCACGATGGGGTCGTCGTCCCCATCAACCCTCCCCGCTCGAAAGGACTCATCTCCGATGAGGGGGGTGCAGGTACTGCTGTAGGAGAGCTTGTCCAGAATGGCCACCTCCGAAGTAGAGAGCCAAGAATCATCAGAGGCGGGCGGTCACGCCAACGCCAAGATCAAGAACCGTCTCGAGTCGCCATGCGGAGAGGAAACACCTCATCCCGAAGAATCCTGGTCAGGCACATAAACAGTCTTGGGGAAACTTGAACAGCGTTAGTCGACGAAGAAGGAAATGTAGCAAGTTCATTAGGCGACATACCCCCGGTGGCAGCTGCTGGAGAGAACGATCCAGATAAAACCTCACCCCCAAACCCATTAGAATTGGTAGTGGACAAAAACGGAGAGACAGATAATTTAGTGGTGGTGAGATATAAGGCGTTAAATCAGAAATATTGAAAACAGGGGATATACCCCATCAGTGGGTATTTCCAAAAGATAAGCATTCTCTCCTAATTTCTTTAAAATACGAAAAGGACCGGCTCTCCGATGTGCTAATTTCTTTATGGTTCCCGTCTGAAAACGTTCGGGGGAGAGACGCACCATAACCAAATCGCCAATATTAAAGTGGATTTCCCTTCGATGTACGTTGGCGTTAGCTTGATAAGAGGCATATTTTTTTTGCTAACGTTTGATGATGTGTTTATGTAGGGTGTGAACATGCGAGGCGAAATCCTGAGCAATTGACTAGATTATAAGTTGGCGGGTAACGGGACTAAGTCAAGAGGCACGGGTGCCTTGTAGCCGTGCACAATTTCATTGGGTGAGAGTCCGGGGGTGGACCTATTTTTGGAGTTATTGTAGGCCAATTGTGCATGTGGTAGGATGAGATCCATGTGCCCTTGTGATCCCCTACAATACAACGAAGTAAACTACCCAAACTCCTATTAACTACCTCCGTTTGGCCATCCGTTTGTGGATGGTAAGCCGAGGAAAATAAGAGCTTGTGTGCCATGATCTTCCATAACGTTTTCCAAAAATAACTCGTGAATTTCACGTCCCTATCAGTGACAATAGTTTTAGGGACACCCCTATGGCCAACGACCTCTTTAAAAAATAGTTTAGCGACATGAGAGCATCATCGGTTTTGTGACAAGCAACGAAATAGGCCATCTTTGAGAACCGGTCAACGACTACCATAACGGAGTCGTGACGTCTAAACGTGACGGGAAGGCCTAGGACAAAGTCCATGCTAATATCTTCCCAAGGAACGGAAGGGATCGGGAGGGGGGTATAAAGACCCGCATTCGTCTTATTCCCTTTTCCCAATTGACACGCTCTACAACTTCCGACTACCTTGTGTACTGTTGACTTGAGACCGGGCCAATAAAATTTTTCCTCTCACTAAGGTAATGGTTTTGTCACGCCCAAAGTGGCCGCCGAGGCCGGCCACTATGTAATTCCCAAACTATAAAGTGGCGAAGGCAGAAGAACAAGGGATGCATAGCTTAGCGTGCTTAAATAAATAGCCATCACGGAGATAGTATGCAGAAATGGTCGTGGGTGACTCGCCCTGGGTGGATAAATAGATATCTTTAAAGTCCGGCAATGAACATACTCGTCTTAATACGTTCGAATCCTACGACCTTAACCTCTAGTGTGGCCAATAATAGGGAGACGCGGCTCAGAGCATCAGCTACCCGATTGAGGTTGCCCTTCAGATGTTTAATATTAAAGGAATACTCCTGCAGGAAGGATACCCACTTCGCGTGGCGTGGACTGATTTTACCTTGAGAGTTGACGAATCGTAACGCCTCGTGATCGGAAAGTATAACGAACTCCTTAGGAAGGAGGTAATGCCTCCAGTGTTGGAGACATCGAATAATGGCATTAAAATTCCCGGTCGTAGTTGGAGTAATTGAGCTTAGGTCCCGCAAGCTTCTTCACTAAAGTAGCCAAACCGGGTGCCCTTCTTGACTTAAGACGCCCCCAATGCCAATCCCCGAAGCATCACAAGACAACTCAAAGACCTTATTGAAATCCGGTAATCGCAAGAGGGGTGCTTCCGACATCCGGGCCTTAATCGTGTGGAATGCTTTGGTGGCGGATTTGGACCATACAAAGTCACCCTTCTTCATGCACTCCGTGATGGGAGCCATGATGCTACTAAAATCGCGTATGAACCGGCGGGTAGAAGGTAGCTAAACCATGGAAACTTCTAACTTCCCTAATGTTGGTGGGTTCCGGCCAATCCACAATGGCTTGGACCTTCTTGGGGTCTACGTGTATGCCCTCCGAGCTAACAATGTATCCTAGGAATCTAGGAACCCACTGATGGCACATAGAACGTGCACTTTTTTAATATTGACAAACAGTTCCTCCGTTCGGAGCGTCTCCAAAATAGTCTTCAAGTGCCTCTCATGATCGGAAGTCGAGGTGCTAAAAATGAGTATATCATCAAAGTAGACAACGATGAACTTCCCCATATACGGTTGAAATACGTGGGTCATCATCCTAGAAAACGTACTGGGGGCATTGGAGAGCCCGAACGCGCATTACTAGCCACTCATAAAGTCCTTCCTTTGACTTGCTTGAACGCTGTTTTCCACTCATCCCCTTCCCTAATCCGTATTTGGTGGTAGCCACTCCTAAGATCCAATTTCGAAAAGATCGTGGCCCCGGCTAGCATGTCCAACAGATCATCCAAACGCGGGATGGGGAAACGGTATTTAATAGTGATCTTATTGATAGCTCTACTGTCCACACACATTCTCCATGACCCGTCTTTCTTGGGTGCTAGCAAGGCGGGTACGGCGCAAGGGCTTTTACTATGACGAATGAATCCTTTTTGTAATAGTTCAGCAATTTGGGTTTGCAGCTCCGCGTGGGCGGACGGATTCAATCGATAATGCGGGAGGTTGGGTAGGGAGGAACCCGGAATGAGATCGATGGCATGTTGGATATCCCGCAACGGGGGTAATGTTGCGGGCAACTCTTCCCGGATACACATCCTTATATTCTTCTAAAAGATCACGCAATGCCGGCGGTAGACTCTCGAACGACGGCCTCATCGCCCTTGACTTGTAGGCAAACTAGCGCATAAAGGATACCCTCAACGAAGGAGTGACGCTCGAGTTCCTTCCTACCAATTAAAGTTAACGTCTTCTTCTCCGCGGGCACAATTGTGTCCGAAGAGGCGATCGAGGGATCCTTAGGAGGGGTGGGTGCCAAGGTGACGGTCTTGCCGTTAAACTTGAACTCATAGGTGTTTGCACGACCGAAGTGAGTCAATCGTAATCGAAGAGCCACGAACGCCCCAATAATACGTGACAAACGTCCATAGGAATTACGTCGCACCACACCTTATCTACGTAGCCCTTGATAACTAGAGGAACTAGGCATCTCTTGGACACCCCAATTGAGGTTTTGTTGACCCAAGCGATCTTATAAGGTTGGGGGTGTGGTTCCGTGCTTAATTTCATTCGAGCGACTGCATTTTCCGAAATTACATTCATACAACTCCCGCTATCGATGATCAGTTTACACCACTTATCGCCGCTTTTAAAATTCAGAGAAAAATATGCTCGTCCTATTATAATCGTCCAATACTCGCGGGGTGGCTAGGATGCACGCATCACCATCATGTAAGACTCATTTTCCATATCACTAGGCTCGCCTTCGGACTCGTCCGCGGCCTCATAGACAATCTCAGCGGGTTCAGAGGGGGAGTCCATAAGAGCTAAGGGCTTTGATTTTGTGGGGCACTCACTAGCGTAGTGCCCTTGTATCCCGCAAGTAAAACAAGTGGCGTTAGTCTTACTAACTCTTCCTATCGGAACCCTCTCGCCGTTAGAGATATTTGTTGTTCCTAGCAGTAATAACGATAGAGCTCGAATCAGTCGAACGGAATTTTCCCTTGTCCCTCATGGAGGAACGTGGGCGGGGCACCTAGAATAGATTTTCCTTTCTGAAAAGATCGCCCCTTGGTTTTGTAGGCGTTATTTTTTGTTTTTCGATATCCAAAGCGGCATTGAAGGTAGGTGTTAAGTGTTCCAAAGTGTGGACCATAACGCAGTAACTTGCCTTGGATGTCTGGATTAAGGCCCTTAACGGAAAACGGGAGGAAAGCGTCACTTCAGGCATTTCTCTAACCTCACAACGTACCATCATATCCCTTGAGGATTCCCATGTATTCCGCAACCGATTTGCTTCCCCTGGCGAAGGGTGGCTAACTCGTCGAACATTTGAGTTCGGTGATACGCGGGGACATATTGGTCATTCAGAAGTGCTTTCATGGCATTCCACCCAATTAGGGGTAATCCATTCGCGGTACCTAGTCGTCTCTCTTCGTTTAGCCAGAATGTTTTGGCCCTACCCATAAGCTTCATTCGTGCTACCCGCACCTTCTCGACGTCCGTTAAGTTACGCCACTCAAAGTAACACTCAATCTCCATGACCCAATCTAGAAACGCCTGGGGTTTCACCCAGGCCATCGTATGAAGGTGGGTCAATCTTAACGGCTCTAGCTAAGTCGTAACTACGTAAGGGGCTCGAGGCGGGGTGTTTTCATCATCCTGTTCGTGATATTGGTTGTGTCTATCATCGCGTTGGTGAGCGGCCTGGGGAGGAAAACCCGGCCTGGGTAGCCCAGCAGCGGGATTACGGGGCACCGCTTGGTTGACCGCCAACCCTTGTATTAATTGCGTCAGGGCATCAAACCTAGTGTTGAACTCTTCCCGAAGCTCCGCGATGGTGGCCGGTGTGTGGTCATCATCATGGTGGTTAGCCATTTGTGAAGTGGAGGGGAAATATTCAGAACCACGCCTTGTGCGCATGAACAACCGTAAACTAAGAAAGATTTAGACAGACTAATTTTTATAAAGGTAGATTTTTTTGACACGAATCCGTTGAGCAAACGAAAAAATATTTTTTTGACTTTTACGCTTAGAAAAAATATAAAGAGTTCCCAGAATTTTTTTCCTAATTTTTTTTTGAAATTTTTTTTTCTGTTTTTTTACTAATTGCAGACCAAATTCAGCAACTTTCAGATTTTTTTTTTGACAAGGTTAGTGACGGGCTGTGCGCAACCAAGTGAGAGTCGCAAAACCTACTACGGGAGAGCAAAAGGATGGTGTCGGTTGGGAAACCAACACAACCTGGCTCTGATACCAAATTTGATGTAGGCCACACGGTTCGCGGTGGCCGCACACGTCTCCGAATAAGGACCCTCGCCGCCCCACTCTATCCAAACACACTAATTAACGCAGCCCGAATATGCTTACTTTTACTAACGCAGCGCACGGGTAGCAACCGTTAGAGTATAAGTAGAGGCTATAGGCCAATACCCACACAAGCTAAAAGGAATAATATTAATTCCGGACGAGCGCGGAGTTGTACCAAAGAAAGATCCACCAAAACAAAAACGATTCGGAAAAGGGTGGATGTTTCCCCAACAAGAACAAAGCAAGGATCGCCAATCCTTTTTCGTACGTTTAAAGAGATAGTCTAGACAACGCAAATCCGCAAGAAAATAACCATGAAAAGTTCAAAGCTTCCAAAGTTACGCCAAAACTCATCCAACAAAAGAAAAATCTAAGAAGAGAGAACTCTTGGTAGGAAGTTTCGTTACCCACTCCGGAGTTTGTAGATCCGAGATGTTGGATCCACAAACAAATGATCGCTCCCTCCAAGAAGCCTACCGGAGATGAGCCAAGAAGATGTACATGTCCGCCTTCGTCGCGTCACGGCCGGAGAGCCTTCCCCAAACCGTTGTTGAGCCGAGGAGACCCTTCTTGGTATTGGCCGAAAATATGGGAGCAAGGTTTGTGGAGGAGATGGTGGTGGAGAGGAAGAATAGGAGAGGGGAGGAGGAGAGGTTGGTGGCCGGCGGCTTGGAGAGGAGGAGGAGTTCGGCCAAGCTTGGCCGAAGTTTTTAGAGAGAGAGAGAGTGAAAGGAGGGGGGCGGCCACAAGATGAGAGAGAGTGAGAGAGAGGCAAATGCTTAGGGTTTCAATTTCTTCTTTTCCAAAATCAGCTTTTACAATAAACATGGCTTAATATATAGCCAAGCACACACCAAAGGCTATATGCAGCCCAAACAAAATAAAAATAAAAACAGCAATGGCCGGCTAAACGCAGACCAACATAAAAATGTAGCAAAAGCTGGCTAAACGCAGGCCAGATTAAATGTCCAAAAACATGACATAAAATATGTTAAAATTAATTAAAGTTCTTCATGTGCCGAGGGCGAAGGTTGTAACGTTGCCCGTCAAGATTGTTGCGGCGTCGCAGATCCTTGGATGGTGGCGGTGGATCATCATCAACTGCATCGTCATCACGATGTGGGTCGTCGTCCCCATCAAAGGGGGGGGGGTGAATAAGTTCTAATTCTTGTTTTTAAAATTAAGACAGAAAATCACTTCAATGCTGTAATATAAAACAAAAAATTCAGCAGCAAACTTAGCACACACAATCACAGATTCTACAGCTACACAATTCACAGATTGCACACTGAATTTATAGTGGTTCCCCAAGGTCTGGGTACATCCACTTTCCCCCTTCACCTATCCGGCAGTATGCTAGATTCGGCCTAACTTATTCCTTTATCTCAGATCCTCAGATCTTACAGCTCAGAATCCAGAGGGATTCCTATAACTCAGAATGTTTCCACATTCCTACAACTCAGGCTAACAAGCCCTACCTCAGCCTTGTCACAAGGCCTACAACTCAAAGAATACCTTCTCCTACAACTCAGGCACAAACAGCCCTACCACTCAGAGAACAAATTTCCTACACTCAGCCTTTATAATACAAGCTTACAACTCAGATCTATGAATAGATTATACAGAATTTTGATAAGGAATTTTATAATCTCTTACCCCTGTTTAGAGAGAAGGGATAAGAACTTTCTTGATCAGCTACTTGAAGAGGCTGATGGCTGAAATCAACTTGATCTTAGCTTTCTTCAAAGCTTCTTGAATCTGAACTTAGTTGGGTTGATTTCCTTTGAATATAACTGACTGACAGCTCTCTCCTTAGATTCCAGAAATAGATCTGAATCTTCTTGACAGATTTGTTCAGTATCTGCTTCTTGAGAGACCTGTGATTGTCTCCTTCTTGACTTCAAATAGCTGGATCTCTCTCTCTCTCCAAACCTCTTGAAGATACTTCTGAATTCTTGATTGAATTCAACTTAGACAGAATCTGAATAGATAACTACTTCAGAACGTCTTCTTAAATCTTCTCACGAAGATCTTCTTCTTTGTGACTTGTACTTTTTTGATCAGAGATCAATCTCACAATAGTTGGGTTAGTTGTATTTTGATTGATTAGATCGTCGTTTTTTGATTTGACACAGTCCGTCTATTTATAGTCTTCTCCCATGGTAACCAGCTGATCCGATTTCTAACGAACTTCTGACAAGACTAACAGCTTCAGTAAACCTGTTGTAAGTCACAGCTGTCAAGTCATCAAATAGATCTTGAGCCTTTGTCTTTGTCAGCAAAGCGTCGAGACTGATTGTCATAAAGTTTCGAGACCATCTGTCAATATGTGTCGACACAAGTGACTTAAGTGTCGACACAGACTTTGGTGGTGTCGACATAGATGCCTTGATGTCGACACAGCTTCTTGACATTGCATCTTGAGAATGTGTCGACACTGATTATTTATGTCGACACAAACACTTCACCATTCATCAGCAATCAACTTGGTCTAGACTCAGCTGTGTGTCAACACAAGTCCTTTGTGTCGACACAGTTGATGTAGACTCAGAATATAACATGTGTCGACACTGCCTCCAGGTGTCGACACAGTTGTTGTCGACTCTGCCTCTATGTGTCGACACAGCCTCCCGGTGTCGACACGGTCGTTTGTTGACTAGTAATTCAGTATGTCGACACTGCCTTCCGGTGTCGACACAGTTGATGTCGACTAAGCTTTTGTGTGTCGACACTGCCTCCTGGTGTCGATACAAACTCACTGAAGTGTCGACACAACCATTTCCAAGTGTCGACACAATCTTACTGAAGTGTCGACACAGCTTCCTTAGGTGTCGACACATGGACATAGAAATTTTTCTTTGCATTTTAGCACATTCTTAACCTGCACATATAAACTTAAAACAACATCAAATACACCTTGATGTATATCATTGAGCTAAGTTTGGCTTGTCCAAATCAGGTACACATTTTCCAATGTACCCAACAAATCGAGTGAGCCTACAGCCCTGCCAGCTTGATGGTAGCCTGTTCAGCGGGTCTTCTCGGGGTCTCCTCTCCTCATCCAACTCCAACCACCGAGTAAGCCTACAACCCTGCAAGCTTGATAGGAGCCTGGTCAGCGGGTCTTCTCAGGGTATCCTCTCCTCATCCATTTCCAACCACCAAGTGAGCCTACATCCCTGCCAGCTTGATGGGAGCCTGGTCAGCGGGTCTTCTCGGGGTCTCCTCTCCTCATCCGACTCCGACCACGGAGTGAGCCTACAGCCCTGCCAGCTTGATGTGATCCTGGTCAGCGGGTCTTCTCGGGGTATACTCTCCTCATCCAACTCCGACCACCGAGTGAGCCTACAGCCCTGCCAGCTTGATGGGAGCCAGGTCAGCGAGTCTTCTTAGTGTCTCCTCTCCTCATCCAACTTCAACCACTGAGTGAACCTACAACCCTGCCAGCTTGATGGGAGCCTAGTCAGCGGGTCTTATCGTGGTCTCCTCTCCTCATCCAACTCTAACCACCGAGTGAGCCTATAACCCTGCCAGCTTAATGGGAGCCTGGTCAGCGGGTCTTCTCGGGGTCTCCTCTCCTCATCCAACTCCAACAACCGAATGTGCCTACAGCCCTGCCAGCTTGATGGGAGTCTGGTCAACGGGTCTTCTCGGGGTCTCCTCTCCTCATCCAACTCCAACCACCAAGTGAGCCTACAGCCTTGCCAGCTTGATGGGAGCCTGGTCAGCGGGTCTTCTCGGGGTCTCCTTTCCTCATCCAACTCCAAACACCGTGTTAGCCTACAGCCCTGCCAGCTTGATGGGAGCCTGGTCAGCGGGTCTTCTCGGGGTCTCCTCTCCTCATCCAACTTTAACCATCGAGTAAGCCTACAACCCTGCCAGCTTGATGGGAGCCTGGTCAGCGGGTCTTCTCGGGGTCTCCTCTCCTCATCCAACTCCAACCACCGAGTAAGCTTACAGCCCTACCAGCTTGATAGGAGTCTGGTCAGCGGGTCTTCTTGGGGTCTCCTCTCCTCATCTAACTCCAACCACCGAGTGAGCGTATAGCCCTGCCAGCTTGATGGGAGCCTGGTCTGCGGGTCTTCTTGGGGTCTCCTCTCCTCATCCAACTCCAACCATCGAGTGAGCCTACAACCCTGCCTAGCTTGATGGGAGCCTGGTCAGTGGGTCTTCTCGGGGTCTCCTCTCCTCATCCAACTCCAACCACCGAGTGAGCCTACAACCCTGCCAACTTTATGGGAGCCTGGTCAGCAGGTCTTCTCAGGGTCTCCTCTCCTCAACCACAGTAACCTCGTCTCTCAAACATGGTCACCTCGAAATGCATTGTATTAAGAAATCGTGCCATGCATACAAATAGGAAGATCTTTAGAAACATGTTCAAATAAGTGCAAGAGGGTATAACATTAGGGGTAGAATTGCTTTAGATCATCGCCACTTCGGGCACGATCCAGGGGTATCCCGTCCACATCGTGGAGGTGATACCCTCCTGACTTCAAGACTTCCTTCACAATAAAGGGGCCCTCCCAGTTGGGGTTGAGCTTCCCCACGGAGGCCCTCCTGCCCGCGACATCTACCTTTTTGAGGACCAAGTCCCCCTTCTATAACTATTTTACCTTGATGTGTTTATCAAAGTACTTGGATATCCGACGTTTGACTTCCTCCTGCCAGATTGACGCTAGCTCCCTACGCTCCTCTACCAGGTCAAGGGAGAGCCTTTACTCTTCTTCATTGCCCACTCGCCACCCTTCATCTCCCCTCCTTGCTGCTGCCACCCTGGGGGATTCAACCTTGAATTCCACAAGTATGACGGCTCCCGATCCGTGGGAGAGTTTGAAGGGCGTCTCTCCCGTAGCCGTGTTTGACGTTGTCCTTAGAGCCCAAAGAACGGAGGGGAGCTGCTCCACCCAACTTCCCCTTAGGTTTTCTACCTTCTTCTTCAAGAGGTTCACGATGATCTTGTTCGAGGGTGATGAACTGAGGCAAACCGAAGATCTATGCCAAGCTGGACACAAAAGTCTACAAATTCTCTACTAGTAAACTGTGGCCCGTTATCCGTGACAATGGCCAAAGGGAGCCCGTGCTGACAGATAATTTCTCCCCATACAAAGTTCTTGACCACCTGTGTCGTCACCTTTGCCAAGGCCTTCACCTCCAACCACTTCGAAAAGTAATCCACCATGACCAGCAGGAACTTCCTCTGACCACTGGCTTGGGGAAACGGGCCTACTAGATCCAGCCCCCATAGGGAAAAGGGCCATGGAGACGTAATCGTGCGCAATCTCTGCGCCGGGAGGAGTTGAAGTGGGGCGAACTCCTGACACTTTCTACATCTCCTTGCAAATTCCTCAGCATCCTTCCTGAGGGTAGGCCAGAAGTAGCCCTGCCTCAGCACCCTCCCTTCCAGGGTCCGACTCCCTGAGTGGCTTCCGCATTCCCCCAAGTGAACTTCTTCAAGTACCCTTGACGCCTCCTTCTCAGACACACACCGAGCTAGTAATCTTGACAAAGTTTTTCGATAAAGGATCCCCTCCTTCAGCAGGTAATAGGCTGACTTGTACCAGACCTGCTTCTTCTCAAGGTCCCCCTCGGGTATACGTCACGACGTCAAGAAAGTCACCAATGGGTCCATCCAGGACCCCTCCTGGTCCACCTCCATCAACTCCCCCTCCTCTATAGAAGGTCTAAAGAGTTCTATCATGGTCCCGCCGGCCTGAGGGCCATGCTTAGCGAGCAGATCTGCCCTAGTATTCTCCTCTCTTAGAACGTGTTGGATTAAGAAGCTGTGGAACTGCCCTATGATACCCTTTATCTTTACCAGGTACAATTGGAGGGTTGGTTCTCTCACTTCAAACTCTCTATTGATATGCCCGCAACCACCAGAGAATCCGTGGAGACTCGGATGTCCTGTACGCCCAGCTCACGAGCCATCCTTAGTCCGGCGATGATGGCTTCATACTCGGCCTGGTTATTTGTGAGGGCGAAATGGATCTTCAAAGCCTGCTCGATTCTGGTCCCCTCAAGACTTGTTAAGACCACCCCTCCTCCGAAATAACTTCTGCGTGTGGCCCCGTCCACGAGCATTTCCCAAGCCACCACGGGAGATGCCTCTGCCTCTTTGACCTCAACCATATAATCTGCTAAGAAATCCGCCACCACCTGCGCCTTGATGGCTACCCGAGGGACGTAGGCGAGGTCGAACTCACTAAGCTCTATCGAACACTTGGCTAACCTCCCTGAATGCTCCACCCCTTTTAGAACACGGCGAAGAGGGTGGTCCGTAACGACTTGAATAGCATGGGCTTGGAAGTACGGCCTGAGCTTCTTGGTTGAAACGATGAGGGTGAAGGCTAGCTTTTCAAGGATGGGGTACTTTAGCTCCGCCTTTTTGAGAACCCGGCTCACATAGTATATGGGGAACTGTTTCTTACCCTATTCTCGCATGAGCACCGAGCTAACTACCCCTATCCCTACTCCCAAGTAGAGTAACAAACTCTCCCCCTCACACGGCCCTTGAAGTAGTGGCATCTGGGCGAGCTGCTGCTTGAAAGCTAGGAAGGCCTTCTCGCATTCAGGGGTCCACTCAAATTCCTTCCCCCCCCCCCCCCGCTCAAAGTTCGAAAGAAGGAGGAACACCTCTCTCCTGCCCTGGAGAGTAACATGCTCAAGCCTGCCAACTTACCGGTAAGACGTTGGACCTCCTTAGCATCCTTCGGAGATTCCAACTCCATAATTGCTTTTACTTTATCTGGATTAGGCTCCACTCCTTAAGGGGTGAGGAGGTGCCCTAAAAATTTCCCCTTGCTGGCCCAGAATACACATTTTAGAGGGTTGAGTCTCATTTTATATTTTATTATAGTTCTAAAAATCTCCTGCAGGTCCAAGAGGTGGGACTCGAGGTCTCGACTTTTAATCATCAGGTCGTCTACATAGACCTCAAGGTTCCGCCCCTTCTGCTCCCGGAATACCCGGTCCATCATTCTTTGGTAGGTCGCCCCTGCGTTCTTCAATCCGAAGGGCATCATGTTGTAACTGAAGCACCCATCCTCGGCGACAAAGGTGACGTCTTTGATGTCTGGGAGGTGCATGCGTATCTGGTGGTACCCTGAAAAGGCATCTAAAAAACTCATTAGTGGAAAACCGACGGCTGAATCAACCAGCGCGTCAATTCGAGGCATAGGGTAACAATCCTTCGGGCATGCTTTATTTAAAAGAGAGAAGTCGATACACATTCTCTATTTCCCCTCCCCTTTCTTCATCATTATAACATTGCTCACCCACCCTGGATACCTATTCGCAGATATGAACCCCGCCCGAAGTAACTTCTCCACCTCTTCTTTGATAGGCCTGGCCATCATGGAAGCTATGGCCCTCTTTTTCTGCTGGATGGGGCGGACCTTGGGGTCAAGGTTGAGGCAGTGGCATGCCACGTTCGTGTCGACCCCCAACATGTTAGCTGCACTCTAGGAAAATACATCGATGTTCTCTTGCACGCACCTCCAGATCTCCTCCTGATCCCTGGGGGTGAGCTCTCCACTGACCTTGATCTTCTCTTTTTGCCCATCCTTCATGAGGATGTCCATCTCCAGAACCTCCACTGCTACCCTCAGCCTTGAAGGCTCCTCCTCTTCTTCTTGCTCCCTCGGGTTTTCCTCCTGCTCCCTTGACCTGCGTTCCATCACTTCTCGCTCCTCGTCAACCGCAGCCACTCTCTCCAAGGTCCTCCCCCTCTATTCTTTGGGACTCCTTCCTGGCGATGATCCCTTCCTCCCTTCCTGCTGAATCTCCCTTCCAAACGGCTCCTTGATTTCCCCTATCTTCCTTTTCCTTCCCTTGACACCTTCTACCTCCCTCCTACCTTCCTGCTCTCTCGCCATCTCTGGCTCCACCGTAATGCCTCTCTCCACTTCAGCCACCTCTCTCTCCTCCGGCTCATCTCCATCCACCTGCTCTCCTGCCATCTCTGGCTCAACCGTAATGCCTCTCTCCACTTCAGCCACCTCTCTCTCCTCCTGCTCACCTCCATCCACCTACTCTCCCGCCATCTCTGGCTCCACCAAAATGCCTCTCTCCACTTTATCCACCTCTCTCTCCTCCGACTCACCTCCATCCACCTGCTCTCCCGCCATCTCTGGCTCCACCACAATGCCTCTCTCCACTTCAGCCACCTCTCTCTCCACCGGCTCCTCTCGCTCCATCCTCCTCTCTAGTTCTTCTGCATCACCCTTCCATGAGATGGTGTTCACTGCCGTCACATAGCACTCTCGGGCCGCCTTCGGATCTCCCCGCACCCTGATCTGAGTCCCCCCTTAATTGAACTTTAAACATTGATGGAATGAGGACGACACACATCTGAAGGCGCTGATCAAAGGGTGACCAAAGATTGCATTGTAATTACTGGGGGCGTCAACTACCACAAAGCGGCAGTTTCTGGACAGCCCCTCCAGGGTTACCTGGAGCCCTACTCCTCCCTCAACCTCCTTCCACTCTCCTGAGAACCCAAACAACGGTCCGTCTGCCGCCAACACTCTCCTGGATTCCACTCTCATCTCTTTGAATGCTTTTTTGAAGATGACATTTACGGAACTCGCATTATCTACCAAGATTCTGGACACCGTGAAGTTTTCAATGGCGGTCCTAATCACCAGCGCATCACAGAAGGGATCTTCGTGATCTGGTAGGTCCTTCCTGGAAAAAGTAATCTTTTCATCCGGGGGTGAGGCTTGCGACGTCGAGGCGATGCTTCGATGGTACATGGTGTGGAGGCTAGCCTTGCGGGTAGCCTCAATCCCCCTCCCCCCATGGATCACCCCAATCCCCCATCGATCCCCTGTATATGATCGATCCACACACCGGTCCTCCTCCCCGGTTCCCGTCACCTCTACAATCCGCACCGGTAGCTATTTCTCCCCCGCTACTCTTCTACCCCTCAATTCAAGAAACTCTGGGCAGGTAGCCGTCACGTGGCCTTCCTCCTCGTAGAAGTCACAATACGGCAAAGCTACCCCCCCACCCCGTCCTTCCTCCCTCTTGGCGGTTCCTCCTCCTCCCTTCTCCTGCTCTTCCTCACTCACTTCCTCTTCCTCTTCCTCGGCCGATGGCCATTGCTTGCTGAGGCAGGGGTGGGAGTGGCCTCGGACCATGCCCCCACCCTAACAGATTAAACCTTCCCTATCCTGGTTAATAGTTTCTTCCTCCCTGGGGGGGGCCCTCCCTTGTCCTTGAACAGGACCTCCTGGATGCCTCCAGCCCAGTTTAGGATGCACTGGCCCCCTTGTATCCTCCCTTCTCCTTCCCTCCTGCTGCCTCGCTCCTCCCAGTTCCTTCTGCTCCACATTCGTCAGTCTCGCCAACTTCCTAGCAAAGGTCGGGTTTGATGCCTCCATAGCTATTTCCATCGCTGCTTTCTCCATCAACCCTTCGAATGACAACAGTGCCTTCCTGGTCAGGCTCATCTTAAAAAATCCCTCGTTCCGTCCCACAGTGAAGGCCATCTAGAGAGTGAAACCGAGTTCCTCTTGGATGTCTAGAATCTCCTCCTGGAAGCGGTCCACGTACTGAGCCAAGGACTCGTCGGCCTTCTACTTGATCAAGAAAATGGACTCTGAGTTCTTCTTCCTCTTCTTAGAGGTCGAGAAGTGCAGCTGGAAGCTTCTGTTAAGGTCCTCGAAGCCGTAAATCGACCACAGTGGGAGTTGGTGGAACCAATCCCTAGCCTTGTCCTTCAAGGTGATGGCGAAAAAGCGGCACTTAAAAGCGTCCGTCATTGGTCTGATGGAAACTGCGTCTTCGAACCTTTGCAGATGCTGGAGGGGATCATCCTTCCCCACATAGTAGGTCATCTTGGGCTCGCGGAACCCTTTCGGGACTGGTGCCAAGAAGATCAACTCGCAGAAAGGAGACCCTCTCGCCGGGGGTATCGCCGCCTACACTCACGCGACCATCCCTCTAGGCAAGATGACACTCGCTAGGCTGGCGAAAATTTCTACGCCCTCCACATCTCGCCGGCTACCTTCCGCCACTACCTCCATTCCTGGTCGCCTCCCGGATGCGTCCTCACCTATTCTTGCCTGGTCGATCCCCTCACTGGGCGCGAGACCTGGCACCTGGGGTGGAGGGGTCTCACATTCTCCTCTCTATGAGATCTGCTTCAGCATGTCCATGATCCCCCCAATGGATGTCATGAACTCCACCCTCCCGACGTATCCTCCTGGGTTCGGGGACCTGCCTCCATCTCCTTCAAGATCCCCTGCCATGAGGTAAAACCAAAGTTCTTCTGTGCAAGCTGCTGCTCCATGCTCACTGCACCAAAAATGTTGGAACTAACAAGGTCAGTCCCTCCTAAAGCTCGTAACTAGAGGTGCAACTCACACTTAATCTCTCTGGACCATCCTCTCGACAAGGCTCTCGAAAGACTAGACTGGGGCTTCAGCGCGGAGGTGCCACCTCGTACTCGGAAGAATCAGAAACTCTTCCCCTCCCTATCCAATGCTGAGCTAGGTGCCTTAGAAAAAGAAGAGAAGGAGAATTAGGAAAATATGCCTCTCTTCTAAGTCACCTTACCGGTCTATTTATAGACCTCTGAACTGGGACTGCCAATAACCAACTGGAGCTGTCCTGAAATTACTAGAATACCCTTAGTCGGGTCTGCCAACAACCAAACTCCGCTGTTGTGAGGGGTTATATGAAGACCACCTAGGGCAAAAGCTTAAAATCCCATGGGGCTAAAAGATAGACCCGGCCCTACCTGAACTGGTCTTGAACCGAACCGGCGCTTGGCGAGAACTCCCTTCTGGGGTCTTCTCGCCTTGCGAGAGCACCGTCTCTCCAGCAAGAGCTCCCCTCTAGAGCCCTCTTGCATGGCGAGTCGGCCACTTGCCCGCGAGTGCCTCCTCCCTTGGCACTTACTCGCCCATCTTATGGCACAGCTCTCGCTTAGACCCTTCTCTCCTAGGCCCTCTCGCCTAAGTCCTTCTTGCCAGGATCCACTCGCCCTGGGCCGTCTCGCCTAGCTCCCTTCCTCAATCTTTTGGCTCCTGAGAGCCCGAGGTTGTACAATGTATATCATTGACAAGATTGACTCTTCAAATCTGGGATATTGTGGATAATATACCCAATAATTTCCCTCTATTTGAAGAAGTCAAAACCCTCAATCAATTGAGTCAATGACATACACTAATATTTGCAGTAGTAGAACACTAACTTAAGATAAGAAGAAATTTTAGTTACCATACTTCCTTTCCTACAGGGTGATCATCATCACACCTACTCCCCCTGAATTGTTGCTACCTGGTCTTGATCAATTTAATCATATCTTTCTCATAGTTCTGATACCACTTGTATCCTTATCCTTATGTCCCTCTAATACTATATCTTATCCTTCTCCTCCCCCTTTCTGACTTCTGTAAATAGTCAGGGAGGCACTGATTATCTGCCCCCCTTTTTGAGTATAGATAAGCAACAGTTGAACCACTTGAGAGTCCTGGAGAAGTGCTGGACTGATCCCCTCAACTGAAGCATCATCTATCATACTTCCTTATAAACACTTTAGTATATACAATCTGGATAGTACTTCAACCAGCATGATACCATTCAAGATATACAACTTGAAAAATCTTCAATTCACTGAAGTACTTGTCCACCTGCAAGAAGGAATACAACCTACAACAATATGAGGTGTAACTAAAGCTATACCAAGTTCAACATACCCAATTCAAACTTGAAGGTGTTGAACTTTGTTTCATATAGTGGCTTAGTGAAGATGTCAGCCACTTGCTTGTCTGTAGGGACAAACTCAAGGTTGATATCTTCACATTCCACATGCTCCCTAATGAAATGATATCTTATCTCAATGTTCTTAGTCCTGCTATGAGAGACAGGATTCCTAGCAATTGAGATTGCACTAGTAGAATGACCATATAAGGGGCTTCTACTTATCTGGAGGTTATAATTCTAGAGCTGATGCTGGATCCACTGCAATTGAGCACAATAGCTACTTGCTGAGATATACTCTGACTCTGCAGTTGAATTTGCAACACTTGTTTGCTTCTTGCTGCTCTAAGATACTAGTCTTCCTCCTAAGAACTGACAGGTTCCAGTGGTCCTCTTCTAGTCCCCTTTGCAGCCTGCAAAATCTGCATCTGAATAGTTTGTTAGTTCAAACTCCCCATTCCTAGGGTACCATAGGTCAAGATCTGGTGTGCCCTTAAGATACCTCAAAATCTTCTTAGCAGCAGAGTAGTGAGATTCTTTAGGGCAAGCCTGATACCTAGCACAGACACATGCAGCATACATGATGTCTGACCAACTTGTAGTTAGGTATAGAAAGGAGCCTGTTGGAACACCCTATTACTAATTTGGGCAAGGATCACTATGTTTGTCTTAGGAAACCAGTTTGACCTAGATGTATAGTTAAAAAGGTCAACATTAGAATGTGTTTAGGGCTTAGAATTTAGGTTTGAAGCTGCCCCCAGGACCATTCAAGGAATCAGACTTAAAGCTGAGGCAAAGACAATTATCGTCGAGCTTAGGTCGACAAAACGTCGAACTCCGTTCGACGTTCTCTGAGCTCAACTTTGCTAAATCGTCGAGCTCCGGTCGACGATCTTCTAGCTCAGATCGATGATCTGTCTTCAGCTTATTCTTCAGGTCGCTGAGCTCTGGTCGACGATCTTCGAGCTTTGGTCGACGTTTTCTGTTGAATCTTCATTCTAGTCTCTGAGCTCAGGTCGATGATCGTAGAGCTCAGATCGATGTTTTTCCTGAGAGATCGACGATTTTAAGGATTCAAATTCAGTCAGACTTTGGAATGTTTTTCAAATTATCTCAGCATTTATTTCAAGAGATCTGCCAGCCGTTTTCCTTTATTCTGGAGCAAGTTTCAAGGAATTCTTTTTGAGAATGTTTATTGGACTTTCCTCTAGAAGACAAGACTTTTATGGAGGACATTTAATGTCTGTTAACGGCTATCTTGGACAGAGGATCTTCAGAGAATAAATCTTTTTTTAGTCTGAAAAAGATATAGAACCAGTGACTACAACAAGAAATTCACAGTACAGATTCACAACATAGAGAGATCAATTCTGAAGAATCAGTTGAACATTTTGGCATACTGAAAAAGTGATCATTGCTTCATCACAAGGACTCCAGACAATTCAATTTTCTCAGCCTCTGCTGAAACCATCTTCTGCTGGAGATCTAAAGCTTCTGAAGACCTATCACCCTGAAGCAAAGCTTCCACTCCTGAACTAGTCTACATCTCAGGGGGAGCTTTGACAACACAATCAATCCACTTGTGCTTCTCTCTTTGATTTAGACAGAGAAGAACACTTCACTCTTTTTCTTCTTCTTTCCTGTTGTAAAAGGGTTACCAAAACTCCCTTCAAAAGTTTTGATTCTGGTTCTGAGAACCTTGTCAAAACTCAGTGGTGGCAAGACACCTGATCAATAAATCTAGTTTGGTTTTTGAGCACCTTATCAAAAGCTCATTGGTGCCCAGGACACCTGATCAACCCTTCTTGCAGTGGATTCCTACCAAGGGTGGTAGAAGAGTGGATGTACCCAGGTTTTTGGGGAACCACTATAGTTCCTTGTGTCTTCTGGTTGCTTGAGTATTTTCTTTGCTGTGTGCTGTGATTTTCTTTTTGCTGTCTTAGTTTTAAATTATATAGCAAGGCACCTTACACTTATACATAAATTAAATCTTAATTGTTTTGCTTGTATAAATTGTAAAGTTATTTTAAAAATACTCTATTCACCCCCCCCCCCCCCCCCTCTAGAGTTGAGATAGATCTTTGTCTCACTTTCAATTGGTATCAGAGGGAGGTTGGTTGTTCATACAGGCTAACACCTGAACCAAAAGATCCTTGATAAGATCAATCTCTTAAGAGGGTTATTTTCATTATATTTAATTTTATATAAAGACATGCACAGAACAAAGATTATGCAAGCACCAGGCCTCCAGTGTGTAATCTATCCAAGTTTGCACTTTGGAAAGCAAGGATTAGACTTTACATGAACTCTATTGATGAAGACATATTTAATTCTGTTTTGACAGTGTGCCCAAGTCCACCAGCAAGCTCAAGTACAAATGCTGTTCCACCTCCTTCAGGAACAGATGCTGAAATAAAGAAGTGGAAGACTGCAGATGCCAAGGCCATGAACATCTTAGCTCAGACAATGTCTGATGAGATATTTCAAAAGGTAGCTGAATACAACTCAGCCAAAGGAATTTGGGACAAGCTCTCTGAAATTGTCTCAGGATCTGCTGATGAAAGGAAAGACAGGAGATCCCATATTATAAGCCAATATGAGAATTTCAAAAAGGGAGAAGCTGAATCAGTGGCTGACATGTACAATAGACTAAGTCTGATTGTCAATGAGTTAAAGACTCTGGATAAAGAAATCTCATTGACTGAGCTGAATGACAAAATCCTAATGTGCTTCCCCAGCACTTGGGATTCAAGAATCTAGCCAATCAAAGATGCCAAAAGTCTAAATGAGATTACCACTGAAGCTCTCCTGGGCAAGCTCAAATCTTATGAGCTGCTCATTAAAAATAGAGAAGAAAAACAAAAGGCTACTTCTCCAGTCACAAGGAAAGAGAAGACCATAGCCTTCAAAGCTACAGAAGAGGAGCCTGAAGATAAAGCTACAGGAAATGATGAGCTCCTAAGTCTACTGGCCAAAAGATTCTACAAGATGGCCAGAAAAGACTTCAGAAAGAGATCATACAAGGGACATGATAAGCCAAGGTATGATAAATCAAATAACAATAAAGAAATTATATGTTTTGGTTGTAGGAAACCAGGCCATATTGTGCCTGACTGTCCAGAAAACAAAAACAAGGACAAGAAAGATAGAAGAGAGAGAAGAAAGGAGAAAGACTTCAGAAAGAACAGCTCAGACAAACCCTCCTCCAGCAAGAACAAACATACAAGGAAGGGATTTGTTGCTGAGACATGGAGTGAAACTGAAGAGGACTCTGAAGCCTTATCCAGCTCTAGTGATGATGAGGATGATGTTGATGAAAAGGAATTTTGCATGATGGCTATCAATGCCTCTCAAACAGATTCAGAAGCAGAAGAGTCAGAATCAGATTCAGAAGCTCAACTAGAAGAAGATCAGGTAATCAATTCATTTGATTTCAGTTCTGAGGACTTTAAACATGAGTTTAAAGTACTATGCCTAGATCTGTTGGAGTCTGAGAAGGAAATCACTTCCCTCAGAAAACAACTGTCTGAGTATAGCACTTTAAAATCAGAGAACCTCAAACTCTCTGAAGAGTTAGAATGCTATAGAGAGGAGATAGCTTCACTAAAGAGTGAACTATCCAAGGCCAAGCAATTTGAAGAATCCCTTAATGGGAGAAGTATCAAATTAATGGACATCACAAGCACAGTGAACTCAAGATTAAATAGTACACTGGGCTTGGGTGCTTCATCTAGCCAACCCATAGTATTAACAACCCCAATCAAATTTATTTCTGATAAAGGGAAGGGTGTTGTAGAGGTAGCTAGGAAGAATTCAGATCTACCTAAGAAAAGCAAAGCTCAACAGAAAACATCGAGCAGATGTCGACGATCGTCGAACAGAGATCGACGATCTCAGGCTGAAACGTCGAACTCAGCTCAACGATTTATGAACTCTGAACTCCCTCACAGTCGATCTTCGAACGGTGCTCGACGATTTTACCCAAGATCGTCGAACTCAGCTCGACGATCGTCGAACGGAGTTCAGAGCTTTGAACCTTCTTTCAGAGGAAAATCTCAATTCAATCCTAGAAGTGCTTCATCCCAATGCTTTAATCCTTATACTGAATGGATAATACCTCCTAGGAGATACCATCCTGAAGGTTATAAGAGTCAACCTGGGATGTCTTTTATTTCTGAATTTAAGGGATATCAACCTAGGCCCAAGGTAAACTAGGTCAAAAACATATAAGCTGTTTATGTGCAGGTGAAGACCTATCCAACATCAAACCAGCTATGATATCTGGATAGTGGGTGCTCAAAGTACATGACAGGGAATAAGGACAACTTTACATCCTTTAAAGCCAAGCTTGGACCCAAAGTAATCTTTGGTGATTCAAACTTTGGAACAACAAAAGGATATGGTGCAGTCCAAATTGGGACAGTCACCTTCAAGAAAGTAGCCTATGTTGAAGGACTCAAGCACAACCTGATAAGCATTAGTCAGCTGTGTGATGAAGGATATCAAGTGACTTTCAACAAAGAAATATGCAAGATCAAGTTAGAAGACAACACAACTTTGTTGACAGGTAACAGGAAAGGTAATATTTACTTAGTAGACTTTCATTCATCTAAGGTAGATATTTGCCTGTTTAATTTCATATCTAGACCTAATATTCTATGGCATAAGAGGCTAGGACATGTTAACCTTAGAACCATTGCTAGGCTATCCAAGGATAACCTTGTTAGAGGACTGCCTTCTGGCCCCTACAAGAAGGAAGGACTCTACAAGGCTTGTCAATTAGGCAAGCAAACTAAAAATAGCTTTAAATTAATTAACAAGAGTGATTCACCTAGGATTTTGTATCTGTTACACATGGATCTTTTTGGACCCATTACAGTACAAAGCTTAGGAGGGAAATCCTATACTTTAGTGATTGTAGATGACTTCTCAAGATTCACATGGGTATTCTTTCTGAGGAAGAAGTTTGATAACTTTAAGTGTTTGACAGAGTTTCTCAAATGCATTCAGATTGAGTTCAACACTCACATTGCCCTGATCAGAAGTGATCATGGGACAGAGTTTGATTCTCTTCTCATGCAAGAGTTCTGTCAAAGTGAAGGGATCAGACATACTTTCTCAGCTCCTAGAACTCCTCAACAAAATGGGGTAGCTGAAAGGAAAAATAGAACCCTCATTGAATCTGCAACAACATTATTGACAGATGCTCACCTACCTCTATTATTTTGGGCTGAGGCAGTGAACACCTCCAATTATGTGTTGAATAGAAGTCTAATACATAAACTGAAGGGCAAGACTCCCTATGAATTGCTCAAAGGGAAGAAACCTAAAGTAGATTATTTTAAAGTTTTTGGTTGCACTTGTTACATTCACAATAATGACAAGAAATATTTAGCAAAATTTCAAGCAAAAGCAGATGAAGGAGTGTTTATAGGATACTCCATGATCAGTAAAGCTTATAGGGTTTATAATAAAACTACTCTAAAAATAGAAGAATCTGTCCACATCTCCTTTGATGAAACTAATATGTCTTTCAAGGAGAAGAATACTTCTACCATAGAACATTTGCAGGTGAATTCTCTAGCTGAAGATTTGGACAGATTACAAGTTACTCAAAAGGATGAAAGTAGTGAAGATGAAGAAGCTGCTCCACATCTGGAAGAAAATCTTCTTGAAGAGCCAGTTGTTGTCCCACAAGAGGAATCAACAACACAGGTTGGTGAACAATCAACACCCCCTGTTGATCTAGTAACAACAAGAGATCATCCAATCTCCCAAGTGATTGGAGACATCTCAGCTGGTGTGCAAACCAGAAATCAGGTCAATCAAAACCTAATGCACACTTGCTTTCTCTCTCAAATTAAACCTCAAACCATTCAAGATGCAGAGCAAGATCCACACTGGATCATTGCAATGCAAGAGGAGTTGCATCAATTTGAAAGAAACAAAGTTTGGGAACTAGTGCCTAAGCCAAAGGATCATTCCATTGTTGGAACAAAATGGGTGTTCAGAAATAAGCTAGATGATCAAGGAATTATTGTAAGAAACAAGGCAAGGCTAGTTGCTCAAGGATATTCTCAAGAAGAGGGGATAGACTATGACTAGACCTTTTCACCTATTGCAAGGTTAGAGTCCATAAGAATCTTCCTGGCTTATGCTGCTCACAAGGGATTCAAAGTCTATCAAATGGATGTGAAGAGTGCTTTTCTCAATGGGGAGATCAAAGAAGAAGTCTATGTCAGACAACCTCCAGGTTTTATCTCTCTAACTCATCCAGATTATGTTTTTAAACTACACAAAGCATTATATGGTCTCAAGCAAGCTCCTAGAGCATGGTATGAGACTCTAGCATGCTTTCTGCTGAAGAATGATTTTGTTAGGGGGAGAGTAGACCAAACTCTTTTCATTAGAACCCATAAGTCCCATACCCTACTAGTACAAATTTATGTAGATGACATTATATTTGGGTCTACTAATTCAAATTTGTGCAAAAAGTTTTCCAAGCTTATGCACTCTAAATTTGAAATGAGTAGCATGGGTGAGCTATCCTTCTTCTTAGGATTGCAAGTCAAACAACATGCTGAAGGCATATTTATTTCTCAAACCAAATATGCAAAAGAATTGGTTAAGAAATTTGGGATGTCTGATGCATCATGTATGAAAACACCCATGCCTACCAATGCTGTATTGGATGCTGATGAACATGGGAAACTAGTTGATCAGACAACATATAGAGCAATGATTGGCTCTCTATTGTATCTTACAGCCAGTAGGCCAGACATAATGTTTGCTACATGTATATGTGCTAGATTTCAAGTTAGCCCTAGAGAGTCACACTTAACTTTAGTAAAGAGGATTCTTAGGTATGTTAAAAGCTGTCCAAATCTAGGTCTCTGGTATCCAAAAGATTCAACATTTGACTTAACTGGATTTTCAGATGCTGATTATGCTGGATGCAGAATAGACAGGAAAAGCACCAGTGGAACTTGTCAGTTTCTTGGTGATAGACTTGTCTCATGGTATTGTAAGAAACAAACATCTATGCCAACCTCAACTGCTGAAGCTGAATATATGGCTGCAGGCAGTTGTTGTTCACAAATATTGTGGATACAAAACCAACTTATAGACTATGGTTACAACTTAGAGATGTCTAAAATATTTTGTGACAACACCAGTGCTATTTCCATTGCACAAAATCCAGTCCTCCATAGTAGGACAAAACACATAGAAATTAGGCATCATTTTCTAAGGGATAATGTTGAGAAAAATAAAATTGAACTTCAATATATCCCAACTGATTTGCAAAGGGGAGATATTTTCACCAAACCCTTGGATGAAAAGAAACACAACTTCTTCCTCAATCAGTTAGGCATGTTAGATGGAGGAAGCCTAAAGTAGTTTACAAGATTTTGAAAAGCTAAAAACAGACCAAGATTATGCTAAAAACTCATCCCTTTTTGTGTCTATAGGATAGTTTCTGTCTCTGAACTGCACTCGACGTTTTCCCCAGAAAGCGTCGAACGGAGATCGACGTTTACCAGAAAAACGTCGAACGGAGATCGACGTTTTCCCAAAACGTCGACTTGAGTTCAGAGCATGTCAGATAGTTGTATACTATCTCTTTCAGGCCTTCGATCGTCGAACTGAGCTCGACGTTCTCCCTAGATCGTCGAATTGAGATCTACGATATTGAAGACCTTTATGCTTCCATCAGGAGTCCTGATCGTCGAACGGAGATCGACGATCCTTCCTTTTTCGCGTCGAACCCTAATATAAAATCATTTTTCGGCCGCCGCTCGTCGTTTACGCTTTCATACTCTCTGCAACTCTTTCCCTCCAAACTTTCTACACTTGGTCGCGTTTGCTCAATCCTTGCAAGTACAGATGGCTGCGTCAGTTGCTGCTCTTTCAAAAATGAAATTTGATACAGTCTTCGACATCGACATGAATTCTTTCGATGGAAGCGACCAGAGATTCAAAGACATCTTAAATCTTTTCCAAGAACAACGGTTAGTTCAGATTATGTCCACCAGAGTGAAGCTTGCAGCAGACGAAATAAAAGAATGGTGTTTTTCTGCCACAAATGAGAATGAGAATTCTATAGTCGGCTCGATCAAAGGGACTCAGGTACCATTGTCCCCCGCTCTACTAACAAAAGTTTTCAACCTCAGTACTGGAAATGATTCTATTGATTTGTCTGGAGAAGAGTTTGATTCAATGCTAGATAGAATGGGTCACTCTGCTGTGAACCCTAATAAATTGCTGAAAAAGAATTTATCTATTGAATTTCAATTCTTGGCCGATGTTGTTGGAAAAGTGCTCCTGGCAAAGCACTCCGCCCATGATACAATTTCAAGATACCAGTTCTGTCTAATGGGAGCATTGGTTGATAAAAAACATCTGGACTGGGGCTCCATCTTCTTTAATTTAATCAAGAAGAAACTTAGCAAAAGCTGTGTAAGCTTTGGGAGGATCTTAGGGGTTTACCTGCACTCCAGGTGCCCTGATCTGCTGACTTCAAGTGGGATGTACATCAATGCATCCAAAAGACTTACCTGTGCCCTCTTCAGTAGGTGGGACAGGCAGATCATAAACCCCAACAGGGCTGCTACAGCAACACCTGCTTCAGAAACAAGGACTGCCTCAGTCACTCCTCCTCAGGTCTCTGCCCCAGCAGAAGATTTGCCTCCTTCTTCTCCTCCTCCAGCTATCTCTGCCCCAGTCATCTCAACCTCACCACCAATCTCCACCATAACCATATCTTCCCCCATTACAATCTCATCACCAATCTCACCTCCTCCAGCCACTACCTCTGAACAATTCCATCCTTTATTCCTCTATCCACCTGCCACCACTCCATCATTTTCTCTCTTGAATGACTCCTTCATGGATGATTCTCCTCCTGAGATTCCCTCTACATCCTCCTACCAACAACTTCTTCAAGACATACTCTCTCAACCATCCTTCACCCCATCCTTTTCCCCTACCATCTCATCCATCTCCAACCCAGTTACATCAATCTCAACACCTCCTACTCCTAGGCCATCCATCCCTACACCTCCTACCTCCACATTCCCCATTCCATCAGCTCCAGCCAACATCTTTCCAGCCACTTCATCTCCTACCTCTACTAAAGCCCCTCTTGATCATGTAGATCTTTCAGCTTTGGCAGACAGGCTGTATGAGCTGCTAGCCCCCATGCTAACCTCATTGCTGGAGACCACCTTGGCTTCACTTCTGAAAAGTGTTCAGGAGCTGTCTACCAGGCTTTCTCCCTTCCTCTCCTCTCAGTCAATCCCTTCTTCTGGGTGCCTTGATCCAGTTACCACTGAATCCAGGCAGGGGGAGATGCCTTATGAAGCTCTGGTTGTGCCTGAGGCTGCTGAAGGTTCAGTTCCTACTCCTGTCTTTGCAGTGGATCTTCAGAGTCTGCTATCAGTATTTGATTCTGTGTATTTCAGTTCTCTGCCAGTGCAACAAGTTGAAGATCTTACTAAGGCCATTGTGCCTATCTCAGTATGTGATCCAGGCCTGATTGCCTCATATGTCAATTCTTTCAAGGCTGTGGATGTTATTGCTTCCATCTCTATTGCTGCTGCTACTGCTTCCATTGAATCTTCTGATATTGAAATGTTGCCTATTGTTGATGATATTGCTGCTAAAGAACTTGCTACATATCTGGAAGAATCTGCTCCTGCTGTTGCTCCAATTTCTGCTGTTGCTGCTGTTCCTGCTCTAACTCCTGATCAACTGAAACAACAAGAGAAATATATAAAGAGCATTGATGAGTTGTATGTGTTGAAGCCGAGAAATTCTCAACCTCAGAAATCGGACTAGGCAACCTGAAGTTACTGGTCGACCAGTCGGTAAGATGATCTCTGGTCAGGAAACAGGAACGAATTGCGCAAACAAGACCCCAGGTCGCTACGAAGGGAAGGTCCCACCACGTACCCAGTTGCTTAGGAGAAGCAACCCCTTCTCAACCAGATTGGCCGAGCTAGGTACGAAGGAGGCGAGCTGAGCAATAACGAGTCAAGTGCAGTGGCTGGAACTCGCGAGGGCTCAGGCCGAGAATTGCTTGTCCTCTCCTTCGTACCCCTGGGGTCCTATTTATAGGGAAAACCAAAGAGAAGGGGGGGTCTTACTTATACCCCCACCCTGGCGAGTTGGCGATTTCCCTGGGGAGCTCGCCTGGAAGAGGCGAGTATCTGGTCATAGTCGCCACCTGGCGAGTTGGCCTGGGGAGCTCGCCATACTCGCCCGAACCTTCCGCGGCCCGGGGTGCTGGTTTGGATCCCCACCTTGTCTTGTTGACTTTGACTTTTGATGACCTGGCGGTGGTAGGGCCCTCCCTCATCGAATATGGGTTGTACACAATCCCCGCTCTTTTTGGGCGACGTAGGAGCCCGGAAAGAATCATCCAACGCTTATTCGGCGAGGACCTCTGCCGAGTATTTGGACAGCTCGCATCGTCGCCTGCTGGTAGAGTAGTCTATAAATAGGGGGGGCTTCGTTTTTGAGACGGTCCTTGGAGCTCGCCGAAGATGTCGGACACCGAACAGCTGTTGAAGGACAGTCTCGCCGCCCTGTCGGGCCTCCTCGGTATAGCCAGGCCGAAAAGACCGCGCGAGGATGATCCCACTGCCTTGCCCCCGCCGAAGAAGAAGAAGGCGAAAAAGGTCAAGCTGCCCGCCACTACGGTGGTCGGCTCGCCTCCACTGGCGCACCAGGTCGCCGCGGCGACTGACAATCCCGTAGTGTCGTCCAACACCCAGAGGGTGTTGCACGACCTAGGGCTCGACGACCTCCCTGGGTCGACCCGGGGTAGCCCGCTGGAGAACCCGGGGGTGACCGAGGAGCTCGCGGGCGTGAAGGAGTCCGCGGCGTCTCAGGCCGAGGTCGTCACCTTGACAGGTCGCTACCTCGAACTCTTCCCTGCTGGGTTGTCGCCGCCACTTTGCTGACTTCTTTCCTTATGCAGATTCTCCGATAGCCGCGGATGCGGCACTTGATGTCGTCCCCCTCAGCTCGGCGCCCTTACTCGCTCTGGCTGCCGACAGGCCGTTCAAGATCGCCCGCACGGTCAGGATAGGCCTCAGCTCGGGGAAGGCGTCTGGGGCGGCGTTGGTGAAGGACCCCCCGCCTATGAGTAAGGAGCTGCCGGCAAAGGCCACTCCTGCCGAGTCATCTGGGCCGGTGCGCGAGGTTCCTCCGGCGAGTACGGCGGCCTCTGCTGTTGAGAGCGTCGAGAAGGTACCCCCGACGAGCGCTCCATTGCCGCCGCCGCCGCCCGCGGCGGCCACTCCTGGACAGACGCCGAGCACCGGCTTGCCCCCTCCGCCGCCTCTGTCGAAGTTGGACCATCCGCGACCTCCTCCGCCTCCTGCGCCGAGGGCTCCGCACCACTCTGCGAGCTCATCTCAAGCTTCGCCGCCGGTGAAGAAACCGGAGAGGCCTCGGCCACCCTACTTTCCTCCGCGGGTTGGAGACCCTGACTACGTCGGCCAAGGGTCTGGAGGGCGCGGGCAGGGCAGGCCTGCCGATCTTCCGAGTAGCTCTTCGGGGAGGCGAGATACCTCCGGGCGACCTCCTTCGCCGCGCCGATCCCGATCTCCTCGCCGTGGTGAGCCTCCTACTACTGAATACCGCTCTGCTTTTTGCTTTCTGTCCTGACGATCCATCTTCCTGCTTTGTCAGATCGCCCGGCGACCTCTGGGGCGACTTTCCTCGACGCTATCGGGCTGTCCGGGAGCGAATATCGCCAGGCCGCCATTCGCGCCCACATGGAGCTGGAGAGCAAGTTCGACCAGCTCGCAATCTGCGATCCTCACCGACGCATCTCGGCTCTGGAGGCGAGGATGGCCAAGGTCGAAGGGCTCCAGGCGACCTTGGAGAACTATGAAGCTCGCTTCCACGTGGTTAAGGAGAATGACCGCCAGCTGCAGTTGAACAACCACCGCCTGCAGCTGGTGCTTGACGAGCTGGCCGGCATCCGGGCGAGCATGGGGTCTGCTGGGCGCCTGGCGAGGATGGAGGAGCAGCTCCGGCTTGGCGATGATGCGACAGCGCTGGCGACGGAGCATTACCGGCGTGCACGCGAGATCGACTGGGCTGGGCGACATCCGCACCCTCCTGAGCGGCCGAGGGCGCCATAGTTTTTTCTTTGCTTTTTGAATGTAACTCGCCTCGCGCGACTTGTACTTCCGGACATCTATTTTTAATTTGATTAATTTGTGTGCGAATATTCTTGCTTCTGTGTGCGCGCTTTATTTCTCGATGTGCCGAGCTTTAATTCATTTGATTACATCGCAGGTTGATCTTCATCGCGCGAGCTCGTTAGATACTCGCTAAGACGGCTGACCCCCCCCTTGGGCTTGTCATATCTATAAATAGGAGGGGTAGGTGGGTCATAAAGCGTATTGCTGTAGCGACCTTCTTTTCTCCTGCCGAGTATTTGAACCATCAACTCGCCGCTCTCGTTGCTTTCGGATCTCGCCATCATGGTCGGTGACGACGCCAGCGCTCGCCGACAGGCCCACGCAATTAACTTCGCAGATGCGGCTTTTAAGAAATCCATAACCACCGAGAAGGAACTGGCGACCTTCAAGGAACGCTCCCTGCCTGACGAATACTCGGCAAGACTCCCCACTCGCAGCGAGCGCCTCAATACCCATATTGAGGGTTCGCTTGTAATGTCACTGCGTCACTTCGACGCAGGCCTGCGGCTGCCCTTCTGGCCGGAGTTTTGCGAGATCCTGCCTTACTTCGGGATTGTCCCTGTGCAGATCAATCCCAACGGTGTGGCGATCATCATGGGATTCCTCTGTTTCCTACGGGAAGAGAGGATCGCTTTCGACCTCTCCGTCTTCCGCCGCATCTTCGCCTTTGCGGCGACCTCGGAGGGGGTCATCTTTTTTAGCAGCCATGTCTGCACCCTGGTCGGGACCGCGAACAAGGTCCATCGCTGGAGCGAGTAGCTGATTGTCGTCCATGGCGACTTCGGCGGTATTCTCGGCAGGCCGCATCAACCAGCCGATGTCGCCTTCCTTCCCCCCATCCTCGAAGGAGCTCGCGAGCAGCTCTTTGAATACTTTCGCGGTCGGCGTTTTGACGTCATTTTCTGGCGACTAAACGTCAACGTGCTCGAGCCAGTCCACCCTAACGAAAGTATGCCAAACTCGAAATGCGCCCTGGTTACTCGCTCGCCCTTTTGCCGCTGAAGCTAACTTTGTCGCGTGTTTTGCAGTCTCCAACGAGCTTCCGGAGAAGCCGCTTCCTTTGGCGAAGGAAGTCGCCGCCACGCAGTCGGATTCTCGCCCTCCTGCCGACGTTGGGGAGAAGAAGGCGGTTAAGGGGAAGTCGCGGACCAGCTCGCAGGGTCCCGCGAGGAAGAGGGCGAAGACCTCATCGCCGCGATCCGTCGATTGCCGGTCGCTGACGGGCGCCCAGTCGCCCCATTTCCACCCCAACTACGGCCTCGGGCAGGGGGTGGTGGACGCCTTTGGTCGCCCGCTCGTGACCTGGTTGGCGGGGGAAAATTCGGTGTCGCTGAGCACCAACCTCCCGTCCTGGTCGACTGACTGGGAGGACAATGGGGAGGCGTTCGCCGTCCTCCACGCCATCTACGGTCGGGCCGACGCGGAGTCCGTCATGGAGCTGACCCCGACGGAGCTCGCCCATCAGTCGGCCTGCGCGCTCGCGCGGTCTGCCGAGCTGGGTCACTAATCGGCGAGGAAGCTGTTGGAGACGACCGATGCCCTCAAGGTCGTCTCCAAGAAGGCCATCAACCTCGGCATGCAGTCAGTCCGCTGGAGGGACTTCGAGGTGAGCTGTCCTTGGGTGGGTTTGCTCGATTTGTTTCGTTTGATAGATCCTGACGTCGATCATTTCGCAGGCTGCCGAGATAGAAGCGGCGAAGAAACTCTCTGAGTGCGAGGAGAAACTCGCCGCCTCCCAGGCCGAGCTGGAGGCGGCCCAAACTCGCGCAGCGGTGATGGAGACGAGGCTGGTCGCTGCTGAAGGACGGCTGAGCTCAACCCCGCTACCCGAGGACCCGGCGCGAGTGGTGAAGCAATCTCGCGTACTCTGGGAGGAGAGATCCTCTGTTCGCCGCGAGATTGCGCGGGCGGCGGGGAACTTCATACTCGCGCGCCTTAGGCTCGGGGGTTAGCTCGTCGAGGGGGAGAAGCCACTCACTGTCGACGAGCTCATTCCCGAGCTGCTCGCCGAGGGGACTGTCCCGCCGTATAGCGCGTCGTCGCCGACCAACTCCAGTGATTCTGACAGCAGCGGAAGCGGCAGCGGCAGCGGGAGCAGCAGCGGCAGCGGAAGCAGCAGCGGCGAGAGCGCAGAGAGCGACGACTTTGCGGATATCGGCGATGTTGGTGATGATGAATATCGGCCTGATACTGGCGACGACGAGTCCTAGTTGCTCGCCGATATTCTTTTTGTAAACCAAATTTTTTACTTAATGATTTATACAAGGTTTTGGTTTTTCCTCTGACTGGATGCTACTCGCTAGGCTCATAGGCTCGGAGAGGGACGCTCGCTAGGTCGCAGTGGGATGGTCCCGACGTTATCCATCCGCTCGCCGGGACCCACTCGCCCCTGCACCTGGATACTCGCGGACCTGCTGAGATAACCGCGCGGGTGGCGTGTGGGTCATACTCGCACCCCCCGGGGGTCGCTTACTCGCGCGATTACAGCTCGCCTCCCCGCATGGGATCTGCTCGCCTACTCGCACGAGATCCGCTCGTTTGCTCGCGCGTGACGAAAATTGAACCGGGCTTAGTCATCGAACATAGCCTGCGGGCCCATCATTCTCGTCATCGAGGAGATCGGCCGATTCCCGAGGAGAGAAGCTCGTGGAGATACTGGTCTTACGACGCTGCTCAACTCGAGGTCTTGGATCACAATCGAGGAGATCGGCCGATTCCCGAGGAGAGGAGCTCGTGGGGATACCGGTCTTACGACGCTGCTCAACTCGAGGTCTTGGATCACAATCGAGGAGATCGGCCGATTCCCGAGGAGAGGAGCTCGTGGGAATACTGGTCTTACGACGCTGCTCAACTCGAGGTCTTGGATCACAATCGAGGAGATCGGCCGATTCCCGAGGAGAGGAGCTTGTGGGGATACCGGTCTTACGACGCTGCTCAACTCGAAGTCTTGAATTACAATCGAGGAGATCGGCCGATTCCCGAGGAGAGGAGCTCGTGAGAATACCGGTCTTACGACGCTGCTCAACTCGAAGTCTTGAATTACAATCGAGGAGATCGGCCGATTCCCGAGGAGAGGAGCTCGTGGGAATACCGGTCTTATGACGCTGCTCAACTCGAAGTCTTGAATTACAATCGAGGAGATCGGCCGATTCCCGAGGAGAGGAGCTCGTGGAGATACCGGTCTTTCGACGCTGCTCAACTCGAAGTCTTGGATCACAATCGAGGAGATCGGCCGATTCCCGAGGAGAGGAGCTCGTGGGAATACTGGTCTTACGACGCTGCTCAACTCGAAGTCTTGAATTACAATCGAGGAGATCGGCCGATTCCCGAGGAGAGGAGCTCGTGGGAATACCGGTCTTACGACGCTGCTCAACTCGAAGTCTTGAATTACAATCGAGGAGATCGGCCGATTCCCGAGGAGAGGAGCTCGTGGGAATACCGGTCTTACGACGCTGCTCAACTCGAAGTCTTGAATTACAATCGAGGAGATCGGCCGATTCCCGAGGAGAGGAGCTCGTGGGGATACCGGTCTTACGACACTGCTCAACTCGAAGTCTTGGATCACAATCGAGGAGATCGGCCGATTCCCGAGGAGAGGAGCTCGTGGGGATACCGGTCTTACGACGCTGCTCAACTCGAAGTCTTGAATTACAATCGAGGAGATCGGCCGATTCCCGAGGAGAGGAGCTCGTGGGAATACCGGTCTTACGACGCTGCTCAACTCGAAGTCTTGAATTACAATCGAGGAGATCGGCCGATTCCCGAGGAGAGGAGCTCGTGGGGATACCGGTCTTACGACGCTGCTCAACTCGAAGTCTTGAATTACAATCGAGGAGATTGGACGATTCCCGAGGAGAGGAGCTCGTGGGAATACCGGTCTTACGACGCTGCTCAACTCGAAGTCTTGAATTACAATCAAGGAGATCGGCCGATTCCCGAGGAGAGGAGCTCGTGGGGATACCGGGCTTACGACGCTGCTCAACTCGAAGTCTTGGTTAATATCCTGCATCCTTATGTAACTTTGAGATTAATCGCAGGGATACTTTTGACAAGAAAGAAACTCTCCGGAGAGATGCTCTTGACCCTGCCGAATCGGGTGGTTGGCGTCTAGACCCGTTCCTAAGAATTCCTCTAGTCGGAGGAGAGATGCACTCGGGGAGACCTAGGCCGGCCTGCAAGGGGGGCTGACCTCGGCCGACAATGCAGAGGCTCGGTCTTACAAGAGCGCTTAAAATCCCGAAGCATCGTCCCATCATCCAAACTAGGCTATTCAGTGAGAACGGGTTGGAATCCCGCATCCCGATTTGACCGTGAAGGTCGCTTATAGGTACGATTAGGATGGGGGTGGTGTTCATCGAGGGTCCTTTTTGAACGCGCTCGGAATTCACACACCTCCCTTCGGGCTCGTCCACACCCTGTCTTTGGCAGGTTCTTCTTCCGGGTGTTTTACGAGGCCGGCCTCTCCTCAAGTCCGGGAGATCACGGTGCAGATCTGTTCCTCGCAGGTCCTCCAGACGGAAGAGAGATGCACTCGGGGAGACATAGGCCGGCATGCAAGGGGGGAGCTGATCTCGGCCGACAATACAGAGGCTCGGTCTTACAAGAGCGCTTAAAATCCCGAAGCATCGTCCCATCATCCGTACTGGGCTACATATGAGGAACAAACCGACCGTTGCCTCTCGAGGTCGACTACGAGGCGGACCATGGAAACACTCAGAAACCTTGAGGTACATTTAACACAAAAAGGATGAAATCTCGCATTCTTTGCTCATTTAAGAGCTTTTACAGAAATAGATACATGAGTTACCGCTATGGGTAAAATCTTTTCAAATCATCCCCGCTCCAGGTTCCAGGCAGCTGTTCTCCCGCTTGGTCTTGTAGGTAATAGCCTCCTGTGGTCAAGGCCTCTTGGACGATGAAAGGTCCTTCCCAGTTGGGATGGAGCTTGCCTACGGCGGCTCCCCGCCCAGCGGCGTCCACCTTCTTCATGACCAAGTCCCCTGCGAGGAAGTTCTTCAAGCGAACGTTTTTGTCGAAGTGTCTCGCCATGCGCCTCTTGGTTTCCTCCTGGCGCATGGAGGCTAAGTCCCGAAGCTCTTCCACATAATCCAGGGAGAGCCTCTGAGCCTCTTCATTCTCTAACCGCCATTCCTCGCTTCCGTCTTCGGCTGCGATGACCCTCGGACTATGCACCTCAAATTCGACCGGGATGAGCGCCTCGGACCCGTGTGACAGCTTGAAGGGTGTTTCCCCTGTGGCTGAGTTCGGGGTGGTCCTGAGGGCCCAGAGGACGGAAGGGAGCTGTTCGGCCCAATTCCCCTTGAGATTGGTGATCTTCTTCTTCAGCAAGTTGATGACGAGTTTGTTCGCGGCTTCTACTTGCCAATTGCTACGAGGGTGATGTACCGAGGCGAACCGAAGGTCGGTTCCCAACTGTTTACAAAAGTCCCCCAGTTCCAGGCTGGCGAACTGCGGCTCATTGTCGGTGATGATGGCCAGAGGGATCCCGAACCTGCATGCGATCTCCCCCCAGATGAAGTTCCTGACGATTTGAGACGTGGTCCTGGCCAGAGCCTTAGCCTCGATCCACTTCGTGAAGTAGTCAACCATTACCAGGACAAACTTCCTTTGCCCGCTAGCTTGAGGGAACGGGCCGATCAAATCCATTCCCCAAATTGCGAAGGGCCACGGAGCGGTAATCGAGCGGAGTTGCTGAGCCGGCTGGAGCGCGAGGGGCGCGAAGAGTTGACATTGGGAGCATTTTCTGGAGTAGGCCTCTGCGTCCTTTCGGATGGTCGGCCAGAAGTAACCGTGCCTCAGAATCCTTTGCTCCAGGGTGCGGGTCCCGGAGTGACTGCCGCACTCTCCTGAGTGAATCTCCTCGAGGACCCGGGGAATCTCGAGTTCCGACAAGCATCGGGCCAGAGGGCCTGAAATGGTTTTGCGATAGAGTTCGCCATCCTGCAGCAAGTAGTACGCGGCCTTATACCGGAATTTTCTTTGATCTTGCTCGTCAGATGGTAGTCGGCCTGTCGCCAGGAACGTGACGAACGGATCTCTCCACGAGGCCCGCTGATCGATCTCCATCAACTCGCCTTCTTCGATGGATGGTCGAAACAACTCGATGGCGGTTCCCCCAGCCCGAGGGCCGTATTTCGCAAGATTGTCTGCCTCGGAGTTGCGTTCTCGGGGCACGTGCTCAACGTGAAAGGATCGGAACCCCCCGATCAGGGCTTTGACCTTAACCAGATATTGCTGCAAGATGGGATCTCGGACTTCGAACTCTCCCCGAATCTGAGATGTCGCCACCATGGAATCGGTAAAAGCCCTAATATCTCTGATTGCCAGCTCCTTGGCGAGTCGCAAGCCAGCCACCATGGCTTCGTACTCCGCCTGATTGTTAGTGACCGGAAAATGGATCTTGACGGCTTGCTCAATCCTGGTCCCCTGAGGACTAACCAGCACCACCCCGGCTCCCACAGAGTGTCTCCCTGACGCGCCATCTACGAACATCTTCCAAGGGACCGGCCGAGAGACATCCGTGTCTGCCTCGACCTCGGCCGAGAAGTCGGCCAGGAAATCCGCCACGACTTGTGCTTTGATCGCGACCCTTGGGGGGTAGGAGATGTCGAACTCGCTCAGCTCCACGGCCCACTTGGTGAGCCTGCCGGAGTGCTCCACTCCGTCCAAGATACTCCTCAAGGGGTGGTCGGTATAACGGTCCAGGCCCGCCAACCCTGCGGGACCCACCTGGCACCGCCGGCCTACCAGAAGTCCAGACCCGGGCCCACTACTGGTAGTCAGCCTATCACATCAAGCCTGCAGGCCAATGCACCCCAACCCCTCTCCATCAAGGCGGGTTGTTGGTGGCCGTAGCCCCCCTTAGATGAGTCAAACTCGATAGTCAAGCCCGCACTACGGGGACTTCCCAGGAGGTCACCCATCCCAGTACTACTCCAGCCCAAGCACGCTTAACTATGAAGTTCTTTCAACTCTCATCACCAATTGATCTGCAGCTCAATTGGTGATGAGAGTTGAAAGAACTTCATAGTTAAGCGTGCTCGGGCTGGAGTAGTACTGGGATGGGTGACCTCCTGGGAAGTCCCCGTAGTGCGGGCTTGACTATCGAGTTTGACTCATCTAAGGGGGGCTACGGCCACCAACAACCCGCCTGGATGGAGAGGGGTTGGGGTGCATTGGCCTGCAGGCTTGATGTGATAGGCTGACTACCAGTAGTGGGCCCGGGTCTGGACTTCTGGTAGGCCGGCGGTGCCAGGTGGGTCCCGCAGGGTTGGCGGGCCTGGTCGTCGATCCCAATATCCAGAGTGGTATCAGAGGAAACCTCGATCGAAAGAGAAGTAGTCCACAAAAACCTTGGGCCACCCCCGTGCGAGCTTAGTTTGCGGACAAACTAGCAGCGGAAGCAGTGGTGGGCCCATAAGGGAAATCACATGTGAAAGTCCATCATAACTCTTCTTAAATTCCATTCATTTCGCTCTCTAACAAATGGAATTTTTGCTTGTAGCCTGCGACGAACCCTACATCGCAGCAGGGGACACCTCAGGCCCCGGATGTGGTCCTGACTCCGCCAGCACCCGTTCCGTTCCAGCAGACGGAGATGGGGCAAACATTGACGGCCATCCTGGAGGCCTTCAGAGCTCAGCAAGCCCCGGCCCCACAGCCGAACCCCGGGGCCAATTGGATGACTGTCTTCCGGGGACTATCCCCTCCATCCTACCAGGGGACGGAGTCCGCAGTACATACGGAGGAGTGGTTGGACACCATTTACGAGATGCTGGCAGGGATTCGATGCCCCACGGAGGAGGCAGTTGCTTTGGCAGTCTCCTGCTTAGAGTCACACGGAAAGAGATGGTGGAAATCTCAGCTGGACACCACCTTTGCAGGGGTGGATTGTGCCGATATTACTTGGGAGGAGTTCAGAGCAGCGCTCTTGGGACACTTTGTACCTCAGTCGGCGAGAGATGATCTGGAGGATAGGTTCCTGCGGTTGAGGCAGGGGAGCAGGACTGTGGTGGAGTACTATCAGGAGTTCACTCACCTGGCCCGTTATGCGGACGCTTACCAGTTAGACGACGCTGGCTATGCCCGGAGGTTTTATAAGGGGCTGCAGGATGACATGAGGCAGGCCCTCCTTTTCGTTTCAGAGGGGAGTCTGGCCAGGATTCTGGAGATGACTAAGAAGAGAGAGGCGGATCAGCTTACAGTGAGGAGCCGGAAGAGACCGGCTGAGGACACAGTGATTGGAGGACGTAGAGACCGCCCTCGAGGCCAGATTATTGGAGAGAGAAGGAACGGGGAGCAGCCCCGTCAGGAGTTTGGGCAGGAGCAGAGGACTCAGGGGATATTGGCTCCCCAGCCTATACAGATGCTGGAAATGCCAAGGACGGCAGGGCAGCCACCGGTATGTTATCAGTGCAACCAGCCGGGGCATATCAAGCGGAACTGCCCTATGGGGCGAGCACCCCCACCAGCACATCAGGGCGCTCCACCTCCCCGACAGTTTGGCGGACGAGGTCAGGACCGAGGACGAGGATTTCAGGATCGAGGCCGTAGGCAAGAGAGAGAGCAGGTGTATGCTCTAGACCTGACACAGCCTCGGAACCCGGAGCAGGTTATCACAGGTATGGCAGCACTTTTAAATTTTCTTCATATAAACTACTATTTTAGACGTAACCTGCTTAGAAATTTAAGAGAAGATGAACTGCAACAAAAATACTAAGACACTTAATTACCCCAGGCATAGTTTTCGTTAGCGGCAAGCCCGCTCACACCCTCTTTGACACCGGTGCATCACAATCATTTGTGTCAGAGGATTTCGTGAAAGGACTGGCAGGAGTGGAGCTGAGCACCGGGAAGATGCTGAGGGTGCGCCTACCCGATGGATCAGAGATTTTGACCTCTACTCATTGTGATATGGAAGCGAGGATCGGCGGAAAGGCGTTTGAGGCACCAGCGACGGTTTTGAGGATGCCAGATTACGATCTGATTCTGGGCATGACCTGGCTGTACTGGAACCATGCCCAGATCGATTGCGTGGCGAAGAGGATCACCGTGAGGCACGACGACTCCTTCATTGTTATCGAAGGTATTATATCAGCACCCCGTACCTTACTTTCATCTATACAGGCCGTTAAGGCCCACCTGCAGGGGGAAGAGGTTTATCAGATCCTCTTTGAGGCGGTCGTAGCCAAGGACTCCATTGCAGATATTCCAGTGGTGCGGGACTTCGCCGACGTGTTTCCGGAGAAGCTACCAGGGTTACCCCCGCACCGAGAGAGGGACTTTCAGATTCAGCTCGTACCGGGGGCTAAGCCGGTATCCAGAGCTCCCTATCGAATGGCCCCAAAGGAGTTGGTGGAATTCCGGAGTCAGCTTCAGGAGTTAGTGGAGGCCGGGTTCGTTCGGCCTAGCTCTTCACCATGGGGAGCTCCGGTGCTGTTCGTTAAGAAGAAAGACGGGACCCTCCGACTGTGCATAGATTACCGGGCTCTGAACAGGTTGACGGTCCGGAACACTTATCCCTTACCACGGATAGATGAGCTTTTTGACCAGCTGGAGGGAGCTCATTGGTTCTCAAAGCTGGATCTGAGGTCAGGATACTACCAGCTTCGCATTCGGGAGGAGGACATCCCGAAGACGGCGTTCAGCAGCAGATACGGATTGTACGAGTTTACCGTGATGCCGTTCGGGCTCACGAATGCACCCTCCGCATTCATGACTTTGATGAATCGGGTGTTCGAGGAGTACCTGGATGTCTTCGTCATTGTATTCATCGACGACATCCTCATCTATTCAAGGACGGAGGAGGAGCACGCGAGACATCTAGCCTTGACCTTGGAAAAGCTGCGTGAGCACGAGATGTATGCCAAGTACAGCAAGTGCCAGTTCTGGCTAAAGGAGGTGGCCTTTCTGGGCCATGTCATCAGTGGAGCAGGTTTGGCAGTGGATCCGGCAAAGATCCAGGCAGTACGGGATTGGCCGCCACTAAAGTCGGCCACGGATGTTCGGAGTTTCTTGGGACTTGCCGGTTACTACCGGAAGTTCGTAAAGGGGTTCTCTCAGATTGCCCTTCCTCTTACGTCTCTGACGAAGAAGGAGTCCCCTTTTACCTGGACGCCGCGATGCGAATCTGCCTTCCAGGAGCTGAAGGATCGTCTCACCTCGGCCCCCATCCTTGCTCTCCCATCAGGGAGGGAGGGATTTCAGGTATATGCAGATGCTTCCTATCAGGGGATGGATGCCGTCCTTATGCAGAATGGGCACGTAATAGCTTATGCCTCCCGTCAGTTGAAACAGCACGAGCAGAACTACCCCGTGCACGATTTGGAGATGGGGGCGGTCATTTTTGCTCTTAAGATCTGGCGGCACTATCTCTAAGGGGTACACTGTGACATCTTCTCGGACCACAAGAATCTGAAGTACGTCGACACCCAGAAGGAGTTAAACATCAGGCAGAGACGCTGGGTGGAGTTTCTTTCGGACTACCAGTATACCATGCACTACCACCCGGGGAAGGCGAACGTGGTTGCGGATGCTCTGAGCCGGAGAGCGAGTACGACTGGAGCAGGCCCGCAGCTGATGGCCTTGGAGTTGATTAGATCATTCGAGGAGATGCAGATTTCGCTAGTATCTGAGGATGACCCGGAGCTGTACATGGAGTACCTGGGGTCGATGGCTACTACAGATGACATCCGAGACCGCATCAGAGATGGGCAGAGGCTGGACGAGAGAACTGAGCCGATATTCCGAGCCTTGGAGGAAGGCACGACAGGAGATTACACTTTGAGGGATAGGCTCCTGTGTTTCCAGGGCAGAGTCTACATACCAGCAGGAGGACGGATCCGGGAGGATATTTTGACGGACGCTCACTGCAGCCGGTATTCGGTACACCCGGGATCACCAAGATGGTAAAGGATTTAAAGAGGACGATGTACTGGCCGGGTATGAAGAAAGATATTACATATTTTGTGACGCATTGTGAGGCCTGCCAGCTCGTGAAGGCGGAGTGTAGGAACCCAGCAGGATTGCTGCAGCCGCTTCCAGTGCCGGAGTGGAAGTTCGAGGATATAGCCATGGACTTTATACATGGGCTACCTAGATCCCGTGCGGGGAACGACTCGATCTGGGTAATAGTGGACAGGCTGACAAAGGTGGCCAGATTCATCCCAGTGGCGAAGGACACACCGGTCAGTGTATTGGTACGGAGGTTCATCGAGCAGTTTGTGCGTTATCATGGGGTGCCCAAGACTATCGTTTCGGATCGGGATGGGCGGTTTACATCCAGAGAATGGAGGTCAGTCCAGGCCCATCTGGGTTCTAGGTTGACTTTCAGCACAGCTTTCCACCCTCAGACCGACGGACAGACAGAGCGCACAAACCGTACACTGGAGGATCTGTTACGACTGTGTATTTTGGACCGTGGCGAGCCTTGGGAGAGATTGTTGCCACTGGTCGAGTTCTCGTACAACAACGCTCATCAGTCTAGCATAGGCATGGCTCCATACGAAGCGTTGTACGGAAGGAGGTGTAGAACCCCACTATCATGGGTTCAGGATGAGGATCCGCAGGCACTGGGCTCGGAGTTTGTGGGAGATACAGATGCTCAGATTAGGTTGATCCGAGACAGGATGTTGGAAGCCCAGAGTAGACAGGCGAAATACTACGATGCGAGGCATCGTCAAGTGGAGTTCCAGGTGGGGGACCGAGTTTTCTTGAAGATACGGCCGATGCACGGAGTCTCGCGGGTTCGCGGGCGGAGGAAGCTCAGTCCAAGATATATGGGGCCCTACAGGATCCTGGAGCGGGTCGGCCCCTTAGCCTATAGACTGGAACTACCGCCGGAGTTAGCAGGATTGCATGACGTCTTCCACGTCTCCTCACTTCGGAGGGCTCTGCTACGCCCTGAGCAGCTGATTCCCTCGGCAGATGGCCCGGTGGCCTCGGATCGGTCAGTCAACGTGGAGCCTATCAGAATTGACGATACGACAGTGCGGGTCTTGCGGCGAAAGAAGGTCCCGTTAGTCAAGGTTCTGTGGAACAATCATGGGCAGGAGGAGCATACATGGGAGCCACAGGACTTGATGCGGCAAAAATATCCGGAACTTTTTCGTCAGGTATACCTCAAAACCCCTCTGGACAATCAATTTGCCTTCCTGTTTTAAACCAATGAAATTGAATTTCAAGAATAGAGGCTAATCTTTTGTTTATTGGGGTGTATATACCTAGTTAGGTGGGCGAATCAACCTTAGATTCGAAACCGCACAAGCAAACGTAATGTAGGGAGGTAATCATTCGGTTCTCATGGGATGTTACAAGTTTATTTTTCCCGATTTGAGTCCCGTAGGCTTAACCTTGATTTCGGGGACGAAATCTTTGTTTTGTTTATTGGGATTTGTAACATCCCATTTCCGGCTAGACCCCTAGGAGTCGGATGGTTGTGGTAGAACCCTAGGGAGCCCAAAACATGAAATAAATCGACTAAGAAATCGGGTCACGGCTTGGTCACGCCCGTGACCGACCCGTCACGCCCGTGACGAAGGGCGTGACACGCTCGACGATCGTCGATCCCAATTCGACGATCGTCGAACCAAATTCGGCCACACGGGCCTGTCACGCCCGTGACCCTCCATGTTACGCCCGTGACAAAGGGCGTGACACGCTCGACGATCGTCGATCCCAAATCGACGATCGTCGAACCAAATTCGGCCCCACGGGCATGTCACGCCCGTGACCCGCTATGTCACGCCCGTGACAAAGGGCGTGACACGCTCGACGATCGTCGATCCCAATTCGACGATCGTCGAACCAAATTTGGCCACACGGGCCTGTCACGCCCGTGACCCGCCAGGTCACGCCCGTGACATAGGGCATGACACGCTCGACGATCGTCGATCCCAATTCGACGATCGTCGAACCAGAGTTGGCCTCCAGACCTGTCACGCCCGTGACCCAAGTGACACGCCCGTGACCGCCCTTCGACGATCGTCGATCTCAGTTCGACGATCGTCGAACCAAGAACTGCTAACCGGACCTGTCACGCCCGTGACCTATGTGTCACGCCCGTGACCAAGGCCGAAACGTCAGCCAGACAGGAAATTTCGGTAACCGACGCCTTAATAAATTCTGGCTGTGGGGATGAAAACCAAGAGTATTTATGGGTCTTTCCCTACTTTAAGTGTGTTAAAAGAATGAGAAAAGTGGGTCCAATAGGAAAATGCCACCTGGCAAGCACCTCTTCATCTCCAACTTTTCAACTGCCATTCGTCATAACCGAAACGTCATAAGGGGTGTTATTAATGGCTGCCAACGTTTCATCTCCAACGTTTCACCCGTTCCCCTCCCCATTTGCTCATCTATAAAAGATTCCTGACAGCAAGAGGAAACGGTTACACTCCCTCAAACTATTCCAGACTTCCCCTTGCTGTTGAAGAATTTCCGGCGACCCCACCACCGCGCAAATGGCTTCCCGACGCTCTGCACGCCTTCAACCCGCGAACAAGGTCCTCCCCTCCCTCTTCTTCTGCGGATAGATCTTAGGAATCGTTAGGAGAGATATCGGGCTCAAAAGAGCCAGATCGGGTGAGCGTAATGGTGGTTTTCCGAAAATTTCATGGTGGCGGGTTCGCCGGAAACCGCCTCTCCGGCGGCTGTGCCGCCGCCCGACGCCTCAACGGAGGTGGTGGTGGTGGTGGCCGGCCAGGGAGATGGCTGGGTGGCCGGGAAATAGCTTGGAAAAGCTACAGGATATTAGGTTTTATGCCTCTGTTTCGGGCTGTTGAAGAAGATGAACAGTGGCATGAAAATTAAATTCTAGTTTTTAAATCCATTTCTGAGTGAGATATCTGTCATGTTAAATAATTTGGGAAAAATACCTAAAGGCTCCTACGGGAAAAATGATCGATATAGGAAATGTAGCCCTTGAAGTCTAGTTTAATTCAAAATTAATTTCACTCGATTTGGGATCCTGGTTAGACCACAGCACCCTTTTTGGTGAGGTCTATCCAGAGGGTTGCCTTGACCTTAGAAAAATTCCCCACTCCAATCCAGCCATCCAAATGACTTGAAATTTGGGGTGTGGTCTAATCTTACATATATCTAGGTGCTGTCCAAAAATGAGAATTTTTGGAGAATATTTTTCTATAGTTTTTAGAAAAATTCAATAATCCTAGCCGATTTTAATTAGATTGTTAAATAATCCTCTGATACCACTTGTAAGACCCCCTTTTTTTTTTCTTTTTCAACCACCGGGGTCTTAGCCCAGAATTGCCGCTTTGCGGTGGCACCGACATCTCGGGAAGGCAACCACTACAAAACGCCAATTCTGCCGGCCCTTTTCGATCACAAGAGAGAGAAGCATTTATACAAAAGTGTAAACAAGTCCACAGAAAACATGTAATTAAAAGAGAATCATATCAAGCCCATCAATACATAACATCAGGAAAATAGATAAATGGGCTCGAGCCCAGTACATCTGAGTCCTCACTACAAGTCTCTCATCGCGGAAGCTAAGAAAATGCTAATCACTCACGGAGCTGGTCGCAGGTGCACCGGTGCTAGACTGTCCCACCTCCATGCGCACCGTACTCCGCTGGTGCTGGTCCCTGTCTCCCATCCGGAGCTCCTGTAATGTTTGGTTCGAAAACCATTAGTCATAAAGACTAAGCCCTATCATCCCCTACCCCTCCCACCACGGCTCCTAAGCACCGGGCGGAGAGGAGGAAAGGGAAGCTACAAAAGTGGAGAGTAGTCAAGCAAGTGACGGTGGACCTAACTAGCAAGGTATATCAGGTGAACAATATAAATGTTGTAATAGGTAGAAAAATTAATAAATAGCAAATTGCATTAAAGACTGCTAGAGAATAGAAAGTAAGCAACGAGTAAGTAAGTATGTAAGTAACCTTAACTAATATGAATGCCCATACAAACTTATAAGTTAAGGGATCTTCTGCAAGGCTCCCATCGTATAAAAAGTCCCATACCGATTTATACGTTGGGGTGTCAGTTGTATGCAAATATGAGTGTAGTGATATGCTATGCCATGATTCATGCAAGTGCAACCCACGCACACGACTCTATGTGCACAGACCTTTAGTTCCCCCTGTTCGGGAGGCTAGCTTCACCCCCAGGAACCTCCGTAGTGGCAAACGGAGACAGTGGGTCGGGCCCCCCACTCCTAGGCGGGTAACCACACTACCAGGCCTAGCCCTTCCGTACGCCCCTAGAAGAACACAACCTAGAGTATCCGCGTACTGCTGCTGGATGTACCCTCCAGACTTTTCGCCGAGTCATCGTACCGCTGTCGGTGTGATCGATCGCCTAGTACCGATGACCCACCACTTTTCTCCGTACTCCACCCTCGAGCCCGCGGCCCCCCGGACAGTACTATCCGTGCATCTACCTTCAGAGCTACTGTCTGATGGCAAGTAATCCTATAATTCTACTTTCCTAACTACCGGGGAGTGAGTGTGTGCAACCCTAGTTATACTAGTTGCTCTTTTAATTTTATTACTCATATGGTTTACGTTAGCCCAGGACTGCCCCCGGTATACCCCGTGAAGGGCTCTCAAGGGGCACTAGGAACCAAGACGGTGCATTACGGCCCGAAGTTCCCTTTCGTAAGGCACTTATTATTATTGGTTGTCTACCCTTTACCCAATCCCCTTTTGTTGCTTTAGTTCTAACCCTAGAGTATTAAGACTCTTCCTCTTCTTCCCGGGACGGACGATCTTTCGTCGTTCCCATACTCCCTTACCCTAACCAGTCCCACATTCTACTTATCCTGACTTCTAATAATGAACTCAACCTTAACTTGCCCTACCAACCATCGATTATCAGAATTCCGTGGTTTTACTAAATGCAGACCATCCTAAACTATATGAGGTACACAAGGGGAGGTACTCCAAATTATCTTCCAAATCTCCGATAAAATTTACCGGAGATCTATCATGACTTAATTAGCTTAAATCCAGAAATTTATAATTTTCCTAATTAATCTGATATTTATTTTATTTTTCCCAAGGATTGGCCATGGGTAATTTTTAACATGAACTACATGATATACTTAAGTTATGGCCACCCAAAAATTGTGATCACTAAATAACAGTAAGGTATCATCAAATACTAATTTGCAGGATTTTACAAAAGATATTTAGCCTCTAATTAATTTATCCATTATAATCCCATTATTCTCATGTAAAGAAGGAAGTACTGAAATTACTCTTCATAAAATTATGGAAAAATTACTGCTTAATAGTATGATACAGAAAAGGTCATTGTGCAAAGAATCATAATTTTATCAGTTTGCTAAGCACCAAAATAGATTTAATCCAATATCCATGATAAATAATACTTAATAGAGCAAGCCCTAGAATTAAGCTTCTAAAAATCCCATAAAAATTCACAGAGTTTTGAAATCATAATAAAGGTTCTCTGCCTAAATTTCATCAATTTTCCAGGAAGTTTGTACTCTCTAATAAATTTTCTAAGCAAATCATGCAACTACTAATTCATTAAAGAAGTACCCAAAATAGTGATCATAAAATTCATAGAAAAATATCTAGAGCTTGTACTACCCCTATAATCCACTCTACCCAATTTTCATCACTTTTCAATGTGATTTGGTGTCATTTCCTATCTCTACAAGTTTTGCGCCCTAAACTAGGGTTAGATTTTTAGATATCCCAACGATCTCCAAACCTACTAGGATTTCATCCAGAGAACTACGTTAGCCCTATGGTCCTCATCACCCAACCTCGGGTCAATCCAAGGTCATTTGACCACATGACCTTCACAAACCACCAAGGTCCATCCTTAGGGTTTGGCCTTGGTCCTTAGGGTAAGTTTACCCCGATCCACCTCAAACTCCATGAGGGGGTGCTAGAGAACATTACTAGCCAGTGGTAAAAGTCTCAGCCAGCCTCTGTTGAGGTGATCTCACCACTCAAACTTCAAAAGTGCACTTTTAACCTAAGACCCCTTATTAGGGCAAAACTTAGGTTTGAACATTTCTAATCCAAACCATCTCCAAATGAGATGAAAAATTATACAGAACCTTATGGTGAACCCAGGGACCACTCACCGAAATTTTGGGAGGGTTTGGAAATTATTTAGCCACCTAATTAAATTCGGCTAGGATTATTGAATTTTTCTAAAAACTATAGAAAAATATTCTCCAAAAATTCTCATTTTTGGATAGCACCTAGATATATGTAAGATTAGACCACGCCCCAAATTTCAAGTCATTTGGATGACTGGATTGGAGTGGGGAATTTTTCTAAGGTCAAGACAGCCCTCTGGATAGACCTCACCAAAAAGGGTGCTGTGGTCTAACCAGGATTCCAAATTGAATGAAATTAATTTTGAATAAAACTAGACTTCAAGGGCTACAGTTTCTATGTTGACCACTTTTTCTGTAGGAGCCTCTAAGTATTTTTCCCAAATTATTTATCATGACAGAAATCTCACTCAGAAATTGATTCAAAAACTAGAATTATTTCTCATGCCACTGTTCATCTTTTTCAACAGCCCGAAACAGAGGCCTAGAACCTAATATCCTGTAGCTTTTTCCAAGCTATTTCCCGGCCACCCGGCCATCTCCCTGGCCGGCCACCACCACCACCACCTCTGCTGAGGTGAGGGCTACCGTCGGGCGGCGACACGGCCGCCGGAGAGGCGGTTTCCGGCGAACCCGCCACCATGAAATTTTCGGAAAACCACCATTACGCTCACCCGATCTGGCTCTTTTGAGCCCGATATCTCTCCTAACGATTCCTAAGATCTATCCGCAGAAGAAGAGGGAGGGGAGGACCTTGTTCGCGGGTTGAAGGCGTGCAGAGCGTCGGGAAGCCATTTGCGCGGTGGTGGCGTCGCCGGAAATTCTTCAACAGCAAGGGGAAGTCTGGAATAGTTTGAGGGAGTGTAACCGTTTCCTCTTGCTGTCAGGAATCTTTTATAGATGAGCAAATGGGGAGGGGAACGGGTGAAACGTTGGAGATGAAACGTTGGCAGCCATTAATAACACCCCTTATGACGTTTCGGTTATGACGAATGGCAGTTGAAAAGTTGGAGATGAAGAGGTGCTTGCCAGGTGGCATTTTCCTATTGGACCCACTTTTCTCATTCTGTTAACACACTTAAAGTAGGGAAAGACCCATAAATACTCTTGGTTTTCATCCCCACAGCCAGAATTTATTAAGGCGTCGGTTACCGAAATTTCCTGTCTGGCTGACGTTTCGGCCTTGGTCACGGGCGTGACACATAGGTCACGGGCGTGACAGGTCCGGTTAGCAGTTCTTGGTTCGACGATCGTCGAACTGAGATCGACGATCGTCGAAGGGCGGTCACGGGCGTGTCACTTGGGTCACGGGCGTGACAGGTCTGGAGGCCAACTCTGGTTCGACGATCGTCGAATTGGGATCGACGATCGTCGAGCGTGTCATGCCCTATGTCACGGGCGTGACCTGGCGGGTCACGGGCGTGACAGGCCCGTGTGGCCAAATTTGGTTCGACGATCGTCGAATTGGGATCGACGATCGTCGAGCGTGTCACGCCCTTTGTCACGGGCGTGACATAGCGGGTCACGGGCGTGACATGCCCGTGGGGCCGAATTTGGTTCGACGATCGTCGATTTGGGATCGACGATCGTCGAGCGTGTCACGTCCTTTGTCACGGGCGTGACATGGAGGGTCACGGGCGTGACAGGCCCGTGTGGCCGAATTTGGTTCGATGATCGTCGAATTGGGATCGACGATCGTCGAGCGTGTCACGCCCTTCGTCACGGGCGTGACGGGTCGGTCACGGGCGTGACCAAGCCGTGACCCGATTTCTTAGTCGATTTATTTCATGTTTTGGGCTCCCTAGGGTTCTACCACAACCATCCGACTCCTAGGGGTCTAGCCGGAAATGGGATGTTACAAATCCCAATAAACAAAACAAAGATTTCGTCCCCGAAATCAAGGTTAAGCCTACGGGACTCAAATCGGGAAAAATAAACTTGTAACATCCCATGAGAACCGAATGATTACCTCCCTACATTACGTTTGCTTGTGCGGTTTCGAATCTAAGGTTGATTCGCCCACCTAACTAGGTATATACACCCCAATAAACAAAAGATTAGCCTCTATTCTTGAAATTCAATTTCATTGGTTTAAAACAGGAAGGCAAATTTATTGTCCAGAGGGGTTTTGAGGTATACCTGACGAAAAAGTTCCGGATATTTTTGCCGCATCAAGTCCTGTGGCTCCCATGTATGCTCCTCCTGCCCATGATTGTTCCACAGAACCTTGACTAACGGGACCTTCTTTCGCCGCAAGACCCGCACTGCCGTATCGTCAATTCTGATAGGCTCCACGTTGACTGACCGATCTGAGGCCACCGGGCCATCTGCCGAGGGAATCAGCTGCTCAGGGCGTAGCAGAGCCCTCCGAAGTGAGGAGACGTGGAAGACGTCATGCAATCCTGCTAACTCCGGTGGTAGTTCCAGTCTATAGGCTAAGGGGCCGACCCGCTCCAGGATCCTGTAGGGCCCCATATATCTTGGACTGAGCTTCCTCCGCCCGCGAACCCGCGAGACTCCGTGCATCGGCCGTATCTTCAAGAAAACTCGGTCCCCCACCTGGAACTCCACTCGACGATGCCTCGCATCGTAGTATTTCGCCTGTCTACTCTGGGCTTCCAACATCCTGTCTCGGATCAACCTAATCTGAGCATCTGTATCTCCCACAAACTCCGAGCCCAGTGCCTGCGGATCCTCATCCTGAACCCATGATAGTGGGGTTCTACACCTCCTTCCGTACAACGCTTCGTATGGAGCCATGCCTATGCTAGACTGATGAGCGTTGTTGTACGAGAACTCGACCAGTGGCAACAATCTCTCCCAAGGCTCGCCACGGTCCAAAATACACAGTCGTAACAGATCCTCCAGTGTACGGTTTGTGCGCTCTGTCTGTCCGTCGGTCTGAGGGTGGAAAGCTGTGCTGAAAGTCAACCTAGAACCCAGATGGGCCTGGACTGACCTCCATTCTCTGGATGTAAACCGCCCATCCCGATCCGAAACGATAGTCTTGGGCACCCCATGATAACGCACAAACTGCTCGATGAACCTCCGTACCAATACACTGACCGGTGTGTCCTTCGCCACTGGGATGAATCTGGCCACCTTTGTCAGCCTGTCCACTATTACCCAGATCGAGTCGTTCCCCGCACGGGATCTAGGTAGCCCATGTATAAAGTCCATTGCTATATCCTCAAACTTCCACTCCGGCACTGGAAGCGGCTGCAGCAATCCTGCCGGGTTCCTACACTCCGCCTTCACGAGCTGGCAGGCCTCACAATGCGTCACAAAATATGTAATATCTTTCTTCATACCCGGCCAGTACATCGTCCTCTTTAAATCCTTTACCATCTTGGTGATCCCCGGGTGTACCGAATACCGGCTGCAGTGAGCGTCCGTCAAAATATCCTCCCGGATCCGTCCTCCTGCTGGTATGTAGACTCTGCCCCGGAAACACAGGAGCCCATCCCTCAAAGTGTAATCTCCTGTCGTGCCTTCCTCCAAGGCTCGGAATATCGGCTCAGTTCTCTCGTCTAACTGGTAAGCGTCCGCATAACGGGCCATGCGCACCGTACTCCGCTGGTGCTGGTCCCTGTCTCCCATCCGGAGCTCCTGTAATGTTTGGTTCGAAAACCATTAGTCATAAATACTAAGCCCTATCATCCCCTACCCCTCCCACCACGGCTCCTAAGCACCGGGCGGAGAGGAGGAAAGGGAAGCTACAAAAGTGGAGAGTAGTCAAGCAAGTGACGGTGGACCTAACTAGCAAGGTATATCAGGTGAACAATATAAATGTTGTAATAGGTAGAACAATTAATAAATAGCAAATTGCATTAAAGACTGCTAGAGAATAGAAAGTAAGAAACGAGTAAGTAAGTATGTAAGTAACCTTAACTTATATGAATGCCCATACAAACTTATAAGTTAAGGGATCTTCTGCAAGGCTCCCATCGTATAAAAAGTCCCATACCGATTTATACGTTGGGGTGTCGGTTGTATGCAAATATGAGTGTAGTGATATGCTATGCCATGATTCATGCAAGTGCAACCCACGCACACGACTCTATGCGCACAGACCTTTAGTTCCCCCTGTTCGGGAGGCTAGCTTCACCCCCAGGAACCTCCGTAGTGGCAAACGGAGACAGTGGGTCGGGCCCCCCACTCCTAGGCGGGTAACCACACTACCAGGCCTAGCCCTTCCGTACGCCCCTAGAAGAACACAACCTAGAGTATCCGCGTACTGCTGCTGGATGTACCCTCCAGACTTTTCGCCGAGTCATCGTACCGCTGTCGGTGTGATCGATCGCCTAGTACCGATGACCCACCACTTTTCTCCGTACTCCACCCTCGAGCCCGCGGCCCCCCGGACAGTACTGTCCATGCATCTACCTTCAGAGCTACTGTCTGATGGCAAGTAATCCTATAATTCTACTTTCCTAACTACCGGGGAGTGAGTGTGTGCAACCCTAGTTATACTAGTTGCTCTTTTAATTTTATTACTCCTATGGTTTACGTTAGCCCAGGACTGCCCCCGGTATACCCCGTGAAGGGCTCTCAAGGGGCACTAGGAACCAAGACGGTGCATTACGGCCCGAAGTTCCCTTTCGCAAGGCACTTATTATTATTGGTTGTCTACCCTTTACCCAATCCCCTTTTGTTGCTTTAGTTCTAACCCTAGAGTATTAAGACTCTTCCTCTTCTTCCCGGGACGGACGATCTTTCGTCGTTCCCGTACTCCCTTACCCTAACCAGTCCCACATTCTACTTATCCTGACTTCTAATAATGAACTCGTTCTAAACTTGCCCTACCAACCATCGATTATCAGAATTCCGTGGTTTTACTAAATGCAGACCATCCTAAGCTATATGTGGTACACAAGGGGAGGTACTCCAAATTATCTTCCAAATCTCCTATAATATTTACTGGAGGACTATCAGGACTTAATTAGCTTAAATCCAGAAATTTATAATTTTCCTAATTAATCTGATATTTATTTTATTTTTCTCAAGGATTGGCCATGGGTAATTTTTAACATGAACTACATGATATTCCTAAGTTATGGCCACCCAAAAATTGTGATCACTAAATAACAGTAAGGTATCATCAAATACTAATTTGCAGGATTTTACAAAAGATATTTAGCCTCTAATTAATTTATCCATTATAATCCCATTATTCTCATGTAAAGAAGGAAGTACTGAAATTACTCTTCATAAAATTATGGAAAAATTACTGCTTAATAGTATGATACAGAAAAGGTCATTGTGCAAAGAATCATAATTTTATCAGCTTGCTAAGCACCAAAATAGATTTAATCCAATATCCATGATGAATAATACTTAATAAAGCAAGCCCTAGAATTAAGCTTCTAAAAATCCCATAAAAATTCACAGAGTTTTGAAATCATAATAAAGGTTCTCTGCCTAAATTTCATCAATTTTCCAGGAAGTTTGTACTCTCTAATAAATTTTCTAAGCAAATCATGCAACTACTAATTCATTAAAGAAGTACCCAAAATAGTGATCATAAAATTCATAGAAAAATATCCAGAGCTTGTACTACCCCTATAATCCACTCTACCCAATTTTCATCACTTTTCAATGTGATTTGGTGTCATTTCCTATCTCTACAAGTTTTGCGCCCTAAATTAGGGTTAGATTTTTAGATATTCCAACGATCTCCAAACCTACTAGGATTTCATCCAGAGAACTACGTTAGCCCTATGGTCCTCATCACCCAATCTCGGGTCAATCCGAGGTCATTTGACCACATGACCTTCACAAACCACCAAGACCCATCCTTAGGGTTTGGCCTTGGTCCTTAGGGTAAATTTACCCCGATCCACCTCAAACTCCATGAGGGGGTGCTAGAGAACATTACTAGCCAGTGGTAAAAGTCTCAGCCTCTGTTGAGGTGATCTCACCACTCAAACTTCAAAAGTGCACTTTTAACCTAAGGCCTCTTATTTAGGGCAAAACTTTGGGTTGATCATTTCTGATCCAAACCATCTCCAAATGAGATGAAAAATTAAACAGAACCTTATGGTGAACCCAGGGACCACTCACCAAAATTTGGGAGGGTTTGGAAATTATTTAACAATCTAATTAAAATCGGCTAGGATTATTGAATTTTTCTAAAAACTATAGAAAAATATTCTCCAAAAATTCTCATTTTTGGATAGCACCTAGATATATGTAAGATTAGACCACACCCCAAATTTCAAGTCATTTGGATGACTGGATTGGAGTGGGGAATTTTTCTAAGGTCAAGACAGCCCTCTGGATAGACCTCACCAAAAAGGGTGCTGTGGTCTACCCAGGATTCCAAATTGAATGAAATTAATTTTGAATAAAACTAGACTTCAAGGGCTACAGTTTCTATGTTGACCACTTTTTTTGTAGGAGCCTCTAAGTATTTTTCCCAAATTATTTATCATGACAGAAATCTCACTCAGAAATTGATTCAAAAACTAGAATTATTTCTCATGCCACTGTTCATCTTTTTCAACAGCCCGAAACAGAGGCCTAGAACCTAATATCCTGTAGCTTTTTCCAAGCTATTTCCCGGCCACCCGGCCATCTCCCTGGTCGGCCACCACCACCACCACCTCTGCTGAGGTGAGGGCTACCGTCGGGCGGCGACACGGCCGCCGGAGAGGCGGTTTCCGGCGAACCCGCCACCATGAAATTTTCGGAAAACCACCATTACGCTCAACCGATCTGGCTCTTTTGAGCCCGATATCTCTCCTAACAATTCCTAAGATCTATCCGCAGAAGAAGAGGGAGGGGAGGACCTTGTTCGCGGGTTGAAGGCGTGCAGAGCGTCGGGAAGCCATTTGCGCGGTGGTGGCGTCGCCGGAAATTCTTCAACAGCAAGGGGAAGTCTGGAATAGTTTGAGGGAGTGTAACCGTTTCCTCTTGCTGTCAGGAATCTTTTATAGATGAGCAAATGGGGAGGGGAACGGGTGAAACGTTGGAGATGAAACGTTGGCAGCCATTAATAACACCCCTTATGATGTTTCGGTTATGACGAATGGCAGTTGAAAAGTTGGAGATGAAGAGGTGCTTGCCAGGTGGCATTTTCCTATTGGACCCACTTTTCTCATTCTTTTAACACACTTAAAGTAGGGAAAGACCCATAAATACTCTTGGTTTTCATCCCCACAGCCAGAATTTATTAAGGCGTCGGTTACCGAAATTTCCTGTCTGGCTGACGTTTCGGCCTTGGTCACGGGCGTGACACATAGGTCACGGGCGTGACAGGTCCGGTTAGCAGTTCTTGGTTCGACGATCGTCGAACTGAGATCGACGATCGTCGAAGGGCGGTCACGGGCGTGTCACTTGGGTCACGGGCGTGACAGGTCTGGAGGCCAACTCTGGTTCGACGATCGTCGAATTGGGATCGACGATCGTCGAGCGTGTCATGCCCTATGTCACGGGCGTGACCTGGCGGGTCACGGGCGTGACAGGCCCGTGTGGCCAAATTTGGTTCGACGATCGTCGAATTGGGATCGACGATCGTCGAGCGTGTCACGCCCTTTGTCACGGGCGTGACATAGCGGGTCACGGGCGTGACATGCCCGTGGGGCCGAATTTGGTTCGACGATCGTCGATTTGGGATCGACGATCGTCGAGCGTGTCACGCCCTTTGTCACGGGCGTGACATGGAGGGTCACGGGCGTGACAGGCCCGTGTGGTCGAATTTGGTTCGATGATCGTCGAATTGGGATCGACGATCGTCGAGTGTGTCACGCCCTTCGTCACGGGCATGACGGGTCGGTCACGGGCGTGACCAAGCCGTGACCCGATTTCTTAGTCGATTTATTTCATGTTTTGGGCTCCCTAGGGTTCTACCACAACCATCCGACTCCTAGGGGTCTAGCCGGAAATGGGATGTTACAGTCGGAGACTACCTTGATAGAGTGGGCTTGGAAATATGGCCGGAGTCGCCTGGCCGAAACTACCAGTGCAAAGACTAACTTCTCCAGGATGGGGTACCGTGTTTCGGCTTGCCTTAGCACCCGGCTCACGTAGTAGATTGGAAGCTGCTTCTTTCCCTCCTCTCGGACCAACATCGAGCTGACTGCTTCAGCCCCTACCCCTAGGTAGAGCAAGAGGTCCTCGCCGCCCTGCGGACCCTGAAGGAGAGGAGCTCGAGTCAGCAGTTGTTTGAGCTTCAGGAAGGCCTCCTCGCATTCCGGGGTCCACTCGAATTTCTGGTTCCCCCGAAGGGCTTTGAAGAAAGGGGAACACTTTTCTCCGGCCCTGGAGAGAAACCGGCTAAGACCTGCCAGCCTTCCGGTCAACCTTTGAACTTCCTTGGAATCCCTCGGGGACGCCATCTCCACGATGGCTTTCACCTTGTCGGGGTTAGGCTCCACCCCTAGGGGAGTAAAGAGGTGCCCTAGAAACTTCCCCCTTCCCGCGCCGAAAACACACTTGGTCGGGTTGAGCCGCATCTTGTACCTCCTCAGGGTGGCGAAGGTCTCTGTCAGATCCGCTACGTGCTCTGCGGCACTCTTGCTCTTAACAAGCAGGTCATCCACGTAGACTTCCAGATTCCGCCCCTTTTGCTCTCTGAAGACGTGATCCATCATTCTTTGATATGTCGCGCCAGCGTTCTTGAGCCCGAAGGGCATCATCTTGTAGCTATAACACCCGTCGCTGGTGATGAAGGAAACGTCGCGACAATCGGGGGGATGCATCCGGATCTGATGGTATCCTGAAAAAGCATCAAGGAAACTCATCACAGGAAATCCGACGGCGGAATCAACCAGCGCGTCGATCTGAGGCAGGGGATAACAATCTTTCGGGCAAGCTTTATTCAACAATGAAAAGTCGATACATAACCTCCAGCCCCCTCCGGACTTCTTCACCATTACAACATTGGAGACCCAGCCTGGATACTGGATCTCCGAAACAAAACCTGCTTCCAGCAGCTTCCCTACTTCCTCCCGGATGGGTCCTTCTAGAGTGGCGGCGCTCTTCCTTTGCTTCTGACGGACGGGGGCCGTCGCCGGATCCAGGTTGAGGCGATGAAAGGCAACATCAGCATCAATCCCTGGCATCTCGGCAGCGCTCCATGCGAAGACGTCCGCGTTTTCCTGTAGGCAGGCAGCTATCTCCACCTTCCCTTCCGGGGGCAAGGCTCCTCCGATCTTCAGCAGCTCCGGCTTTCCTCTCAGGGAGATCACCTCCACTTCCTCCAGCTCCTCGGCAGCTTGCAGGCCCTCTTCCTGCTCCATCATCTTTTCCAACCTTTCTGCGTCACCCATCCAGCTGATGGTGCTGACCGCATTCAGGTAGCATTCCCTGGAGGCCCTGGGATCTCCCCTGATCCTGACTTGGACGTCGTCCCTGCAGTACTTCAGGCATTGATGATATGATGAAGGGACGGCCTTGAAGTAGTTGATGAGGGGCCGCCCGAAGATGGCGTTGTAGCCGCTGGGTGCGTCGACGATGACGAAGCGGCATCGGATCGAAGTTCCCCCGAGGGTGACCAGCAACTCAACTCCTCCTTCCACCTCCTTCTTCTCCCCGGAGAAGCCGAAGAGAGGCCCATCCGCTGCCTGAACCCGGGACGCTTCCACCTGAAGGCCGACGAAGGTTCTCTTGAAGATGACATTCACCGAGCTCCCGTTATTCGCGAGGATTCGGTCGACGGTGAAGTCCTCATTTGCTGCTTGAATCACCAGGGCGTCATGGAAGGGGTTCTCGTTCCAGAGCATGTCTTCCTCCGAGAAGGTGATCTCGTTCAAGGGAGGGGGGGTCTGAGACGTCGAAGCGACGCTCCTTTTGTAGATTTGGTGGAGACTTCCCTTGCGGGAAGCTCCTAGCCCCGCCCCTCCATTGATTACTCCGACGTGCCCGCCTCCCGGACCGGGAATGACATTCCCCCTTCCTCCTTGGTCGATCCTGTCTTCGTTCCTCCTTCTCTGCGGTGCCTGGTAGGCCACCTGCCCAACCTGGGCCTCCTGCTGCGGCTGCTCCCTCTCGGCTGCCGTTGCTTCCATCCTCCTCCTTGCTTCCCAGAACTCAGGGCAAGCCAAGGTTCCGTGCCCCTCCACTCGATGGATATCGCAGTAGAGGGGAATCGCCGCTTCCTGCTGCCTTTCCTGCCTCCTCTCCTGCTGCCTCTCCTTCCGCCGGCGCTTAGCGGCTTGCTGCGTGATGGCCATGGTTTCCCTTCTTCCTCCTCCCTGCTCCCGAGGGTTGTAAGCCCTCCCTTCCTCCTGACGGATGGGCCGCCTCCACTGGGGGCGATCCCTCGGGTACTGGAATCTTCTCTCCTCGCTCCTCGCCTCTCGACCCCCGACGGGCCTCCTATCCTCCTGCCTTCGAGGCCTCTCCCGCCTCTCCTGCCTCTCCACCTTTCTGATCTCCCTTCCCCTTTCTCTCTTCTCCTCTTTCTCCTGCGGCCTCTCCTGCTTCCTGTCATTGCGCCCCTCCGGCGCCCTCTCCCTCTCCAGCAGTCTTCCCTTGTCTTGCCCAAGCGGTCGGTCTCCATCGAGCCGTGCCAGGAACTCCTTGTTCCTCTCCTCTCCCTGGATGAACACATTGGCTCTCTCCACCATCTCCTCGAACGATTTGGGCGGCCTGTGCCCCAACTCCATGTTGAACAGACCCTGCTTCAGCCCGAACTTGAGGGCCACCATCAAGGTGAACCCGTCTACCTCTTCCACCTCCAGCACCTCCTCCTGGAATCGGTCGATGTACCGGCCCAAACTCTCGTGCTGCCCCTGCACGATCTTGAAGAGGGCGGTGGCCTCCTTCTTCCTCCGCTTGGACGTCGCAAACCTTGCTAACAGGCCCCTTCGTAGATCTGAGAAGCAGTAAACTGACCCGGCTGACAGCTGGTGGAACCAATCTCTCGCGCTACCTTTGAAGGTAATGGAGAAGAGCCGGCACTTGAGAGCATCGGTCATGTTGCGAATGGAGACCACATCCTCAAACCACTGAAGATGTCCCACCGGGTCGTCCTTGCCGGAGTAGTACGAGAGGACTGGCTCTCTGAAGTTGTCGGGGACGAGGGCTGCGAGGATCTCGTCGCAAATGGGGCTCCTCCCTTCCTGGCGGCGGCGAGTATCCTCTCCGCTCGAGCAGTCATACTCGCTCCATCGGCGAGTATCTCCATACCTCGCCGAGAGTTCTGATTCTCGAAACCGGATTCCCTGACTACTCGCCGGGTGATGTCGCGGGGGGATCACCGGCTCTCCACTCGCCCAAGTGGGCTCCTTCCCTGCTCGCCGAGTTGGTATCTCCTCGCCAGGGGGTGTCCGGCGGCGGGGGGAAGTCGCCGTCACCTCAGGCGGATTGGACAACCCGACGAGTATTGCCTTCTCCACTCTCCTTGCCAACTCTTCAAATGCCGCCACTGTCACATACTCGCTACCTTGCCCCGGGACTCCAGCTCCCGCCGAGTTACCTCCCAACTCGCCCCGGTCTCCACCATCGGCCATCTTCCGACCACGACTTTCTTCTTCGGTCGCTATCCACGCTCACCGCACCAAGTGTTGAAGCCGAGAAATTCTCAACCTCAGAAATCGGACTAGGCAACCTGAAGTTACTGGTCGACCAGTCGGGAAGATGATCTCTGGTCAGGAAACAGGAACGAATTGCGCAAATAAGACCCCAGGTCGCTACGGCGGGAAGGTCCCACCACGTACCCAGTTGCTTAGGAGAAGCAACCCCTTCTCAACCAGATTGGCCGAGCTAGGTACGAAGGAGGCGAGCTGAGCAATAACGAGTCAAGTGCAGTGGCTGGAACTCGCGAGGGCTCAGGCCGAGAATTGCTTGTCCTCTCCTTCATACCCCTGGGGTCCTATTTATAGGGAAAACCAAAGAGAAGGGGGGGGGGTCTTACTTATACCCCCACCCTGGCGAGTTGGCGATTTCCCTGGGGAGCTCGCCTGGAAGAGGCGAGTATCTGGTCATAGTCGCCACCTGGCGAGTTGGCCTGGGGAGCTCGCCATACTCGCCCGAACCTTCCGCGGCCCGGGGTGCTGGTCTGGATCCCCACCTTGTCTTGTTGACTTTGACTTTTGATGACCTGGCGGTGGTAGGGCCCTCCCTCGTCGAATATGGGTTGTACAGTATGATAGATCCCAAAGTTCAGAAAGTGATCAGTTTCACACTGAATCTGATGACTCTTCTGGTACTATTGCCAAGAAAAGGAAGGCCAGAAGCAAGTCCATGATGAAGGTTCGTCCTGCTCAAGCCAAAGATGCCAATGATATTCCATATTATATTCTGCATGATTGTCCAATCTCTGAACCCTTGATGCAGTTCTCCAAAAATCAATCGAAAGCTATGAAGAAAAGAAGGAAATTTGATAGATATGAGAAAGGATGTTCTCGGTTTCAGCTTCCTCCTCCTCCTCCTCCAGATTCAGGATCAGGTGGAGGCTCAGCTTCTCAAACCCCAGCTTCAAAGCAAAGTTCCTCCCAGTCCTCACAAAGATATCATCCCAGGGGACAATACCAAAGGGTTTATCAGTCCAAAAGGGGACAGTATAGAGGAAATCAAAGAGAACATAGATTTCATGCAAGGGAAGGACAAAGGCACATGGACTCAACTCTAGGTCCTTTCCCTTATAAACTCAGAGAAAATGTTGATTCTAGAACTCCTACTGCTTCAGAAACTATCAATAGATATGAGCCTGCAGTTCCTTTAGAAGATCCAGAGAACAATCCATTATCATGGACTGCTAGGATGAAAGAAATTGCTGCTTTAGATCAGTTGAAGAAAGCCAGAGAACAAGGAAAAGACTTCTCCAATATTACTACTTTATCAGATCAGAGAAAAGCAGAACTTGAAAGGTATGCATCAAGAAAATTCTTTGACCCAGTGGACTACATGAAATTGCATCCTGAGGCTGTGGTTCCCAGGGCTAGATCTCAAAACTCCTTAGGTGCAGAGGATGATAGAAGGTCAAAGAAGGAAGCTCTTAATCCCAACAGGGAAATTCTATTTAAGAAAGGAAGTGAAAAGAAGTAATATCTGTAAGCAGACAATACAATCATTCTGAACATTTGCTGATATTCCATATGACTGCTGCCTTGTTGCTTGCTCTGTTCTTTTTGTCTCAGTTTATTGCTCTTCAGTATGTTGTTGTTGTTTTTATTTCTGAGATTTGTAAATAGTAATCCTAACCCAAATAGGGGGAGATTGTTGGAACACCCTATTACTAATTTGGGCAAGGATCACTATGTTTTTCTTAGGAAACCAGTTTGACCTAGATGTATAGTTAAAAAGGTCAACATTAGAATGTGTTTAGGGCTTAGAATTTAGGTTTGAAGCTGCCCCCAGGACTATTCAAGGAATCAGACTTAAAGCTGAGGCAAAGATAATTATCGTCGAGCTTAGGTCGACAAAACGTCGAACTCCGTTCGACGATCTCTGAGCTCAACTTTGCTAAATCGTCGAGCTCCGGTCGACGATCTTCTAGCTCAGATCGACGATCTGTCTTCAGCTTATTCTTCAGGTCGCTGAGCTCCGGTCGACGGTCTTCGAGCTCAGGTCGACGTTTTCTGTTGAATCTTCATTCCAGTCTCTGAGCTCAGGTCGTCGATCGTAGAGCTCAGATCGACATTTTTCCTGAGAGATCGACGATTTTAAGGATTCAAATTCAGTCAGACTTTGGAATGTTTTTCAAATTATCTCAGCATTTATTTCAAGAGATCTGCCAGCCGTTTTCCTTTATTCTGGAGCAAGTTTCAAGGAATTCTTTTTGAGAATGTTTATTGGACTTTCCTCTAGAAGACATGACTTTTATGGAGGACATTTAATTTCTGTTAACGGCTATCTTGGACAGAGGATCTTCAGAGAATAAATCTTTTTTTAGTCTGAAAAAGATATAGAACCAGTGACTACAACAAGAAATTCACAGTACAGACTCACAACATAGAGAGATCAATTCTGAAGAATCAGTTGAACATTTTGGCATACTGAAAAAGTGATCATTGCTTCATCACAAGGACTCCAGACAATTCAATTTTCTCATCCTCTGCTGAAACCATCTTCTGCTAGAGATCTGAAGCTTCTGAAGACCTATCACCCTGAAGCAAAGCTTCCACTCCTGAACTAGTCTACATCTCAGGGGGAGCTTTGACAACACAATCAATCCACTTGTGCTTCTCTCTTTGATTTAGACAGAGAAGACAACTTCACTCTTTTTCTTCTTCTTTGCTGCTGTAAAAGGGTTACCAAAACTCCCTTCAAAAGTTTTGATTCTGGTTCTAAGAACCTTGTCAAAACTCAGTGGTGGCAAGACACCTGATCAAAAAATCTAGTTTGGTTTTTGAGCACCTTATCAAAAGCTCATTAGTGCCCAGGACACCTGATCAACCCTTCCTGCAGTGGATTCCTACCAAGGGTGGTAGAAGAGTGGATGTACCCAGGTTTTTGGGGAACCACTATAGTTCCTTGTGTCTTCTGGTTGCTTGAGTATTTTCTTTGTTGTGTGGTGTGATTTTCTTTTTGCTGTCTTAGTTTTAAATTATATAGCAAGGAACCTTACACTTATACATAAATTAAATCTTAATTGTTTTACTTGTATAAATTGTAAAGTTATTTTAAAAATACTCTATTCACCCCCCCCCCCTCTAGAGTTGAGATAGATCTTTGTCTCACTTTCAGAGCCAATTATTCCTCTATACAAAGTTTCATCAAAAGGTTTCCCTGCCTCATCTTTGCCTATAGGCATACTTGACCCCATGGGAGTTTTCATGGTGGACGAATTCTCCATACCAAACTTATTGATTAACTCCCTAGTGAACTTAGACTGTGATATGGACAAGGCTTCATCAGTTTGTTTAACTTGGAGACCCAAGAAGAACTTAAGTTCACCGATACTGCTCATCTCAAATTTCTCTTGCATAAGTTTGGCAAACTTCCTACAAAGGTTGTCATCAATAGACCCAAAGAAAATGTCATCTATATATATCTGGACTAGGATGATCTTACCCTTAGATTCCTTTAGGAATAGGGTCTTATCTATCTTCCCCCTTGATAATTTTTTCTGAATGAGGAAACTAGACAATGTCTCATACCATACTCTAGGAGCTTGCTTTAGCATATAAAGAGCTTTCCTAAGTCTATAAACAGAATCAGGTGAGTTAAGAACAACAAAACCTGGGGGCTGCTCAATATAGACTTCTTTCTTTAAGTCACCATTTAGGAAGACTGACTTCACATCCATCTGGTAGACATTGAATTCCTTATGTGCAGTATATGCAAGGAACATTCTGATGGCCTCCAATCTTACTACAAAGGAAAATGTTTAATCAAAGTCAATACCTTCCTCTTGTCTGTACCCCTTAGCTACTAGTCTTGCCTTATTCTTGATTATAATGTCATTTTCATCAAGTTTATTCTTGTAAATACACTTGAATCCAATGACATTATGTCCTTGTGGTCTGGAAACCAGCTTCCAGACCTTACATCTCTTAAATTGATTCATTTCTTCTTGCATAGCAACAATATAGAACTGATCTATGTTGGCCTCTTCAAATTTCTTTGGCTTAACCTGTGACAGGAAGCTTGAGTAGAGTGCTGTGTTGATACTTCTGCTCCTAGTCACTACTCCTTGGCTGGCATCACCAATGATTTGGACTCTTGGATGATCCCTCAAATGCCTGATTACTGGAAGCTATCTAGCTTCAGCTTCAGCTACTAGGGCAGCTACATGCTGATCTTCATCCACCTCATTTGTGTCTTGCAGTCCCTCTACTAGAATGTCCACTTTATCTTAGATAACTGGAGCTGCTTCCTTGATGGTTAACTGGTCCATCATCTGTTCTGTACCTGCAGTACTAGAAGAGGAGCTTGGCAGCTCACTGTTAATCATAGTAGACTAATTAAAGACTATATGTAGAGATTCTTCTACAACTTGGATTTTCAAGTTGTAGATCCTATAGGAGTTAATAAGATTGTTGTACCCAACAAAAATCTCATCAAAGGACATGGCAATAAACTTAGTCACATAGGATTTCCTATTATGAAGCACATAACACTTACTACCAAAATTTTTGAGATAGCCCACGTTTGGTTTTCTGCCCTTCAAGATCTCATAGGGAGTTTTCTTGTGGCTCTTGGTGATAGAGGTCATGTTGAGGACATGACATGCAGTATTCACTGCCTCAGCCCAAAAATATTCTGGGAGAGATGTATTACTCAACAAAATTCTTCCAGCCTCTATAAGAGTCCTATTTTTCCTCTCAACAATCCAATTTTGCTGGGGTGTTTTTGGAGAAGAAAACTCTTGATGAATCCCCTGCTCTTCATAGAACATTATCATGCTTTCATCCTAGAATTCAGTTCCATGGTCACTTTTATTTTTGACCACTGAACTATTAAACTCATTCTAAATTTTCTTGACAAACTTAATGAAGATGTCAAGGGTTTCATTCTTTTTCTTGAGAAAGAACACCCAAGCAAACCTGGAATAGTCATCAACCATCACAAGCGTATAGACTTTCCTACCAAGACTATGAACTAGCTAGGACCAAACAAGTCCATATGCAAGAGGTACAAACACCTCACATAGTCATTGGTCCCAATGCCCGTGAAGGAGGCTTTGGTCTGCTTGCCCTTTTGGCATGATGAGCAAAATCCCTCCTTGGTGCACTTCACATTAGGACCATTCCTAACTAGCTCTTGACTAAATAGCTTGCCAATAGTTTTGTAATTCAAATGAGCTAGCCTCTTATGCCATTGGACATAATATGAGACTTTCTCATTTGCCGCTAGATAAATAAGAGAGTCTGTATTTAGAAAAAGAAAGTTTAAACAATAAACATTTCCACTCCTAGTGTTTGTCAAGATGACCTCTTGGTCACTTGACCTCTTAATCTGGCACTCATCCTTGTGGAAGACAATAACATAGCCAAGATTAGAGAGTTGGCTTATGCTTATGAGGTTGTGTTGTAACTCTTCAACATAAGCCACTTTTGTGATGGTGACTATGCCATTTGTAATCTTACCATAGCCTCTAGTCACCCCTCTTTCTGAACCACCAAAGATAAACTTGGGTCCATATTTTACTAGAGTGTACTCCTTTAAGTTACTCCTTGTCCCAGTCATGTTCCTGGAACAACCATTATCCAAGTACCATATGTTGATGCGCTAAATGCGACACCGGCCAGTTAATGGGTTGTTCGATCTCACAATCTAGGTGAATAAGAGTGTTGAGGGGATAGAGGTGAGGAAGCTTGATCAGGAGCTGTCGAGCAGACGCTACTTTGGCTGTTGGGCTCTGATGGTTAGACCGGGAGAAGAAAAGAGAAGAGAGAGGGCTACTAGCAGCGGCAACAGCAGACTTCGCTCGCCGCGACCTGAATGCCACTCTTGCGACGGGCTTTCCTTTGATTAGAATCGAAGTTACAGCTAGAGGTTGTACCTTTACATGGAAAGCAAAGGGTACAAGAGGGAAGCTGGTGGCTAAGGAGAGGAGAATGCCAGAGGCCGCGCGGACTGACCAGAGAGGTCGGCAGGCCACGCAGTTAGCTGATCAAGTAAATCGTAGGACTAAGCCGGGCGGACTGCTTGATCAAGCTGGGAGAAGAAGACGGAGGCTGGTCGCGCGGACTGGGAAAGCGAGTCTGCAGGAAATGATGCCGAGATCTGGACGCCTCTGTTGTCATCTCCCATCCAGTGTGTCATTCCGAATGAGAGGTATGGGGGCCTATTTATAGGCCCGATGAGGTAACGGTCTTGGTAACATCACCACCAGTGAGGCGGTGAGCTGAGCGAGTACGAATGCGGAGTCCGCGCCAGGCCGCGCGGTTAGGGACTTGGAGCTGAAGATGGCAGCTGCTACAGGCGGACTTGGATGAGTCCGCCCCTGCTGCTGAGCAAGCTCGAACTGGGCTATGTGAGCTAAGGAGTTCGCCCGCTGCGGGGTAGAAGCGGGCGCCGAGAAACTGGAGGGCTAGCCGGCAGACTGCAGAACGAGTCTGCCCAGCTCGATGTGGAGAGGAGGCAGATCGCCTGCTGTCGAGCTGGGGTTCAACTGGCGGACTGCGCAACGAGCCCGTCTAACCCGCGGAGGACAGGTTGAGCAGACTGCCTGTTGGTGGCTTGTCGCCATTGCCTGGCGACAAGGACTGCCGACCTGGCAGACTGAAGAGTCCAGGTTGCTCCTACTGCTGAGAGCCATTGTTGGCTGGTGGCACCCTTTGCTTTGGGACGAGGGTTGGCGACCTGGCGGACTGAAATCGAGTCCGCCTATAGCTAGCGGACAGGAGGGCTGGTCGCCGTCTCTGGCTGAGCCCTTACCGAGCGGTCTGGGCGGATAGGAGTTCGAATCCGCTACTCGGTTGAGTAGTTCGCACCTGAGGAAGAGTGAACCACTAGACGGTTAACCGAACTAACCGCTCGGCCTTCAAGGACAGACAGAGGAAGCAGTCCACAGCCCCTGCAGAATGAGCGGCCACTGCGCGACCGTGGCGGTCAGACCGGCAAGACTGCCCTGGCCGCACGGACTGAGCTGACTGAGAGGTCAGTCCGCCCACCCTTGGAAGGAAAGGCTGACAGGTCGTGACCTCCTAGAGCAGGCCGCGACTTGCGAGCGGGCTATCTTGGGAGGGATCGCTTATTTCTGGGTTAACATAATCCCCGCACTTTTTCATGTTCCGAAGAGAACTTCGAAAAAGTAGGAGACCCGCGAAAATTATGATCCTTCCCTTGAGAAAAGGAAAGGGGAAGGACAGATGGAACCTGATGTCTCTCCTCAGCAAAAAATATGCTAATGCCTGTCTTTTTCCTACGAAGGAAAGAATTAACATAGGTGGAAATAAGTACATCTTATGCATACCTGGGGTGCTTTTGCAAAACGAAGAAGACATGAATGCCTCCTAATGGGCTCTGCAAAACAATGAAGAAGGGAAAGCAAAGAAGAATGATAACTTGCAAGTACCTGAAGGAGTCTTGCAAGCACCTGTTAACTTCTGCAAAAAGAAGAGTAAATCATAAGTATGATATGAAATTAAGTTGCTAGTACCTGGATAGAACTTGCAAATATCGGCTAATCACCGCAAAGAGAAGAGTGAGCAGTATATATAAAATAAAATTAAAATACAAGTACCTGGATGGAACTTTCAAATATCTACTAATCTCTACAAAAGAAGAGTGAGTAGCAAGTATGATAGGAAAGTAAGCTGCAAGTACCTGAAGGAAACTTGCTAATATCTGCTAATCTCTGCAAAATAAGAGTGAGTAGCAGGTGTGATAGAAAGAAAACTAAGTCGTAAGTACCTGGATGGAACCTGCGAATGTTGACTGTTGATATGATAAGATATAATTGGATAGCAGAAGAGATACCCAGCAAACTCTGCTATTAACTGAAAAACGATCAAGCCGCGATAATGATTGTCTCGCGTGATCAAGTATGATGTTTTATTCATGAAATCAAGATCAGCAAGAAGAAACCATCTTAATTTAGACTTATAACCGCATGACTTGCCGATCAAAGAGAACTAGATACTTTGATTAAACGATTCGCGTCGCTAGCATCTGATAAGAGAGCTTATGGAAAACCATCTGATAGAACTTTATGCAGGCAGCTCATATAATATGATCATAAGCTAAATAGATATGGTCGATCCTTGGAATAGGTTGAAATTAACCCTGCCAACCTGCAAGAAGGTAGAAGAGACAAGGGAGGGCTAAAGCGGGCAGGCCGCGCATCCTTTGCAGGGCATAGTAGATAAACAATCATAAGCAAGGAAATTCCTATAGAGGAATCGACTGATTCACTGCTCTCTTGCCTCGGGTTAGAAACATCGCTGATCAATTAGACTAGTTGCGCCAAGTGGCCTATTGTTTGTCTGCGAATTGATCAGCGGAATTGTGGGCCCTGCGAAGGCACGGATCAAGAGTACCAAGAGTGTTTGGTTATCATAGTTGATGATCGAAGAGACAAGGTTACACTTGATCGTCATTGCTTGTCACGCAAAGATCATCGTAACTGTAACATATCCTTTAGCAAAGTACAGCAGAGCTAACACATGGGTCCTCCCTGGAAATGCACTCTGTGTTAGATGTCGGCCAGGATCCGAAGTCCTGTCATCCTCCGCACGGGAGTTGAACGACCCCCACTGCACATATACGATATGTGGTCGTTGTGGTCTTATGCCAGGGAACTATCTCGAGGGGGCCATGAGCAAGACTTGGCGATATCTCAGTGGTTCAGTGATCTCTTTGGCAAAGAGAAAAATATAGAGGAGAAGCATTACAATAAAGGAACTGTGTCAGTATGAGATCTCTGACATAAGCTTTATTGAATGAAAATGAAAGAACACTTAGAAGTGTTTAAAAAGAGATTGTTTGAAAATATGCAAGATACAGTAAGCATAACCGTTATTTGTGGTGTGGAGCTTTGAGGTGCTGCGATTGGTCATAACTGATGACGCAAGAAATGTTCCCTCTTTGCTTTAGAATAGCCTTCCAAGGGCACCTTCGTCAATGACATCGATGCACTCAGACTGAACATTGATAGGCCCCAAATGGCCTGCATCTTCTATCTCCACACACTCCATCTGAACTTCAGCCACCTCCTTGCCCTTGGAGGTGGAAGGCTTCGATGGATCAATTTTCTTGACCAAGTCGTTGATCTTGCCCTCAACGAGCAATCTTTCGACCAATCACCGAAGGGCTTTGCATTCTTCAGTTAAATGACCTTTCTCTCGATGGAATTCACATAACGGATCTGGATCTCTGATTCACCGACTGGTAAGGCCTTTTGGAATTTGCTCTATCCTTAATGATCTGGCAGGCTTCTAGCATGGCCTCATCGAGTCTAGAGCATGATAATTCATCATCTTGTGATTGATGCACAGAAGCTATTTGCGAAGGTGGGGCTGGTAGCAGTAGAAATTATTCGTGAGCACGATCCTGGCTTGGGAAGGAGTGTTGATGATGATGGAACCTTTTTGCTTTCCTTGACTGGGATGGAAAATCTTTCCGAGGAGACCTCGGAGGCTGCTTGTAAGGAGGATTTTTCTCGGCTACAAGCCTGGAGACAAAGCTGGGATTGCTCTTCTCACCGTGGATGTATGAGTTAGCTAAACCAATCAACTCTTGATAAGTCCTTGGCACTCGGACGTTAGCCTCAAACTTGAGTGGTCCTTCCCGCAGGCCATGAATAAGAGCCACTCGATACATTTCTTGATCGATGATCTCAATGTCTAAGATTTATCTTTGGAAATGATCCACAAAATGAGACCAAGTCTCGATTTCTCGCTGCTTGATCTCGAAGAGGGCTTCTGGGCCGCCCTTTCTCTTTGTTGAAGTAGAAAATCTGAGCAAGAACTCCCTTTGCAGAACAGCAAAAGAAGAGATGGACTGAGGACGTAGTCCATAGAACCAATCCCTCACTTGACCATCAAAGGTCGTTACAAGGAGCTTGCATTTGGTTGCATCTGAAAGGGTCTTGAGAGCTATGACTGATTCAAAGGCTTGAAGATGTTTTACCGGATCAGTCTCCCTAATGTAAATGGGCAACCACGGCTCTCTGAAGTTAGCTGGAGTCGGTTTATACCGAACATTTTCTGTAAACGGTGACTGCTCTTCTTGTTCTCCTACAGCATAAGGAAAAAAGGGAGCATAAGTTGCAGCTGCACAAGGAGCTGGAGGATAGAAGGGAAAAGCTGCTGCGGAAGGAGCGAAGGTAGGAGCTGAAGAGTAGGGATAACTTCCTTGAAAATTTAGGAATCTTGCCGGACTTCCTCGGGCAGCTTCTCGGAAGAAGCTTTGACGAGCTGCGAATTCGTCATTTTGAGACCCAAAGAGGTTGCAGGCCCTTGCGGAAAGGTTGGAGTGCAAAGAGGTGGATAGGCCGATGGATAAGCCGGTGGGTAGACTTGAGGAATCTCGGATGCTGGTACAAGATTGATTGGAGGAGTTAGTGCTGCTAAAGATTGTGCTTCCAATCGTTGAGTGATAGCAGTTAGAGTACGGTTTATCGCTTGAAACTTTTGTGTAGTTTCTTTATGAGATTGCTCCAAGGCCTCTCAAAGAGAATCCTCACTGGAACTTGGAGCAAGGACCTCGGCTGGTTGATGGTCTTACATGAGTAACTGCTGATTTCACAATCTGATCAAGATCTGAAGGTCGCGTGTTAATTGTTGATGCGCGAAATGCGACACCGGCCAGTTAACGGGTTGTTCGATCTCACAAGATAGGTGAATAAGAGGGTTGCGGGGATAGAGGTTAGGAAGCTTGATCAGGAGCTGTCGAGCAGACACTACTTTGGCGGTTGGGCTCTGATGGTTAGATCGGGAGAAGAAAAGAGAAGAGAGAGGGCCGCTAGTAGTGGCAATAGCAGACTTCGCTCGCCGCGACCTGAATGCCACTCTTGCGACGGGCTTTCCTTTGATTAGAATCAAAGTTACAACTAGAGGGTGCACCTTTACATGGAAAGCAAAGGGTACAAGGGGGAAGCTGGCGGCTAAGGAGAGGAGAATGCCAAAGGCCGTGAGGACTGACCAGAGAGGTCAGCAGGCTGCGCGGTTAGCTGATCAAGGAGCTCGCAGGACTAAGCCAGGCGGACTGCTTGATCAAGCTGGGAGAAGAAGACGGAGGCAGGTCGCGCAGACTGGGAAAGCGAGTCTGCAGGAAATGATGTCGAGATCTGGATGTCTCTGCTGTCGTCTCCCATCCAATGTGTCCTTCCGAATGAGGGGTATGGGGGCCTATTTATAGGCCCGAGGAGGTAACGGTCTTGGTAAGGTCACCACCCGTGAGGCGGTGAGCTGAGCGAGTACAAATGCGGAGTCTGCGGAATCAGCGCCAGGCCGCGCAGTTAGGGACTTGGAGCTGAAGATGGCTGCTACTGCAGGCAGACTAGGATGAGTCCGCCCCTGCTGCTGAGCGAGCTCGCGTTGTGCTGTGCGAGCTGAGGAGTTTGCCCGCTGCGGGGTAGAAGCGGACGCCGGGAAACTAGAGGGATAGACGGCGGACTATAGAACGAGTCCGCCCAGCTCGCTGTGCAGAGGAGGCAGATCGCCTGCTGCCGAGATAGGGTTCAACTAGCAGACTGCGCAATGAGCCCGTCTAACCCGCGGCGGACAGGTTGAGCAGACTGCCTGCTTGTGGCTTGTCGCCATTGCCTGGCGACAAGGACTGCCGACCTAGCGGACTGAAGAGTCCAGGTCGCATTTACTGGCGAGAGCCGCTGTTGGTGGTGGCACCCTTTGCTTGGGGACGAGAGTTGGCGACTTGGCGGACTGAAATCGAGTCCGCCTACAGCTGGCAGACAAGAGGGCTGGTCGTCGTCTCTGGCTGAGCCCTTACCAAGCGGTTTGGGCGGATAGGAGTTTGAGTTCGCTACTCGGTTGAGTAGTTCGCAACCGAGGAATAGTGAACCACTAGACGGTTAACCGAACTAACCGCGTGGTCTTCAGGGGCGGACTGAGGAAGCAGTCTGCAGCCCATACCGAACGAGCGGCCACTACGCGACCTGGGCGGTCAGACCGCTCAGACCGCACTAGCCGCGCGGACTGAGAGGTCAGTCCGCCCACCCTTGGAGGAAAGACCGACAGGCCGCGACCTCCTGGATCAGGTCGCGACTTGCGAGCTAGCTACCTTGGGAGGGATCGCCGATTTCTGGGTTAACACCATATAGGGGTATGGGCACTTGGCCAACCTGCATCACACAATTCATTTTACATTAGGACCCCAATATCTTTTGGGTCCTAGCTGCATATTAGTCTGAAAATGAACTTGTCTACCAGCAACATTTCTGACTGGTGGACTAACAGCTGCTCTTGTCACACTTAGATTGTGCCAGCAGTCTACAACGAAGTGGCCCACTTTGCCACAACACCAACATTCATGAATGTTGTATCTTCTTTTCTATGCAGGACTAACAGTTTCATTAGCTGCTTGATGAACACTAGGAAGAGGAGCAGCAACCTTCATCAGATTCCTTTCAGCAAGGATTTGACTGAAGGTAAGTCTTCTAGCTGGCTTGTTTGACCTGCTCTGAGTGCCAGCAAAAGCATGTTTTTTTTTCATAAATCTTGCTCTTGATGGTATTAGACATAACCAAACTGGGCTTGCAAGATGACTGACACTTGGTCTGAGTCTTTTTTGAATGATCCTCAACCTTTGCTACTGCCACATTCTTGAGAATGGGTGCTGGAACACCAAAGACAAATGGTCCAGGATGGGCCAATTGAATTTCTTCATGGGAAAACTTAAAGGCACTCACCCTGCTATAGCTTCCACCATGGCTGTGAACATTTTTGTTCACACTAGTGGATCTGCCATTCATCCAGTGACCAAAGATGCTTTCTTGGTCATGCCTATTTGAAGGCAACTGAACTTTCATAAAAGAAATGGGAGGCTTGGAAGAAAGAGGCTGAGCTGGAGCTAGAGCTTTGTCCTTCCCTTTAGAAGGAGCAAATCTTGTGCTTCCCATGAATCCCAACCCCTTCTTACCCTTCTGAGAGGAGAAGGAGTCTATCAAGTGTAAAATAATACTTGGCTTAGAATAACTAGTTACTATTCATTTCTCCCTCCCTATCCTCTCTTCAAGATCCCTAATGAGACTACTCTTGTACTTGATGGAGCCTATCTGGATGTGGTTCATGGTGGGCCAAAACCCGAATAGGCAAGTGTACCTGTCGAATTGTAGTACCAAGGTCGTATTTAAACACGGGGTTGTCAAGTTAGTCTACTCACGCTTTAACTATTATCCTACCGAAAGATTGATGATGGGGGATTTGAAAAATAAATTAAAATTAAACTGAAACGAAATTAAGACGAAACTATAGATTAAGAGATAGCACTTGATCGATGATTTACCATGAACAGAGATGAGAGAAATAAAAATGTAATTTTATAATTGCAAAATAACTCGACCGTGACAGATCCGAAAATAAGACAAAATCTCGCTAGAGCATTAGGTCTCCTAACTTATCGACTATTTGATCAAAATCTCTTTACAAATCAAAGAAGCCTAAAGTTGCATTATCGAGGTGATCCGCACTATTGGATTTGACTCCAATCCGGAGGATTTACGTCGTCCTATCTCTAGGATTGCGTGCAACTCCTCCCTTCTTTGAGTGGTCTTTCAAATCACGAGTCTCTCGACTACTATGAAATGAGAACAAGGCCTACCACCGTATACCGGAAATACGGAGTCGACACAAAATAAATCAAAGAAGGATCGAGCAAAATTTTAGCAAAAATAGAATTACGAAGTAAGAAAGATTCTCATCTACATTCATGGATCCTCATGATCAAATGCTACAAGGAAATTAGCTACGCATATTGGAAAATAGAACGACAATAATAAGAGAAGAAAATTTCATATTGATTGATAAAAAGTGAGTACACAATACTTAAATAAGAAAAGATTGCAATTAAAGGAAGAACTATTACAATAATAAGAAATCTAAAGAAGAAAATTTGCACTTGAACTCTCTTGCTCTCTCCAAAATCCAACTTTTAAAACATTAGACCATGGGCTCCTTTTATAAGAGATGGAGAAGCTTCTAGATTAGGGGGAGACAAAGGGGTGGCCGGCCACATCAAGGGGAGAAGGATTCATGCATGTATTTAATGAGGGGGGGGGGGGGAAGAGGGAGGTTCATGCATGCATTTTCATTTAAGGGGAATAACATAGAAAATATAAAATAGAGAGGGGGAGATGAATGTGGCATAAAGAAATAAAAGAGAGGGGGAAAGGGAGTGGTCGTCCATGCTAAGGGGGATGTTCATGCATGGGGAAATTAATGAGGAGGGAGAGAGAGAGGTGGGGGTCGGCCTTATACATGAAGAGGGTTCATGTATGTGGTCGGGTAGGCTAGGGGCTGCATTAATAGGCATGAGGGCTGCTCCATGGGCTTGAAAGGTTGAAGTGGGCTACTGCACTTGGAGGAGGGCTCGGGTTTCAAATGTGGGCTGCTTGCAATGAAGGGGCTGCTCCAATGAAGAGTCGGGTAGCTTTGTGGGCTGCTCCAAGTTGTAGAGGCTCGGGTAAGGGGCTTGCTTGGGCTCGGGCTGTACAAAATCTTGTGGGCTCGAGTTTGTCTTGAGGGCTGCTACAAGAGGTGATCCATGGGCTGCATTGGAGCTTTGGCATTATCCTACAATAAAACAAACATAGATTAGTTATATTATAAACAAAGTTAAAACACGAAACATTAAGAACATTAAAACATTACAATACAAACAAAATATCAAGAACATAAAAACATTAAGATAAAAAAAGTATTAAGATATAAACTAATATTAATTATACTTACTGAACATAACCTAATATATAGTAACATAATACATATAATAAGACTATATAGATTTTTATATCAAAATATAGAATAACTATAATAACATCCTTACAAGCATACAAAAACACAAACTTATAATAAAACTTAGGGATTTTAACTACTTAATTACCCCCAAAAAGGATGACTAGAACGTGTCATCAAATTCCCCCATGCTTAGACATTTGCTTGCCCTCAAGCAAATAGAACTAAAGAACTAGAAAAAGATATTGTTTTTTTATTACTTTTGGTTCCATAGTTAAGAAAACCAAAACAAGAAAAATTAAACTATCCTATTTCCATGTTATCAACTAGTGGGGTGAGAAGTGCACAATAGAAAACTTGAAAGTGGAGACCTAAAAATCTCATTAAAACTTAAGTAAAGTTTACACATTTCTAAATCTTAAAACAAGGCATCCAAAATAAATGAAAATAAGGAAAACAAAAGTAGAGGTTCTAAAAAAACGGTGCATTAACGAACTACTAGGTTGCTAGATAAAAATTAACCCTAAAACACCTCAAGGTAACCTCCAAAGAAATCCATCAATGATTGTGGCCATAGGCTTGTACGTTCTCACTTTCTCCACTACGCGAATTTACGTTCTAAAGATCAATAGGACTTCTAATAGGCGTTAAGACTTGGCTTAGGTAAATAATTAGGAAAGGAGAATAAGGATAAACATGAAGGATAAGACACACTAAACCAAGGTTGAGCTCAAAAATATATAAAAAACATGATATCAAAATGAGAAATGACAAGCAAGTCATTTCTCCAATTTAAACTACAAAACAAGGCCATGAAAGTTTTCTTTTATAAATTTGGCCAAACAAAAACCCTTTTTTCATTCTTGTGATGATTTTTTTTGATTTGCTTTTGATTTTTTCCTCTTTTTTTATAACATTTTGATAATAACATTCTTCCATAAAGGAAAGCTCTAAAAAGAGGCTTGAAAATTTCCTATTCATTTCAAAGGTAAAACCCTTTCACAAATATGATTTTTAAGCTCAAAGTTAAGTGTGAAAAATAGGAAAGGCATTTTGACTTTGGTGAAAATAGTGAAATGAGAGGTGGAGCTAAAAACAAAGAAAACATGGAAAAGGCCCAAAAATTGTTTTGCAATGGTAATGTTTTTGGTGGGAAAGAAAAGCTCAAACTAGTAAAATGGTGGCCTAAATCATTTCTAAAGTATGTAAAAACGATGCAAATTCTTCGAGAGTAGCTTGGGACAAGTTCTAGACACCAAGAAAGTCTACCCCACAAATGAAAAAGAGCTAATATTACCTAGCAACCATTCGTAAGCAACTTGACCGAATAAAAAGACATAACTACGAATTGCTAACTTATAACGTAAAAACGGATGCCTATATTTAAGAAAGAGAAACTAGTAAAACTAAGCTATGTTAAAATGATAAGGTTAGAAAAACCGTTTCAAAGAAATCTAAATAAAACTAAGAAACCGCACGGGCCTACACATCACTAGAAGCAACATAAAAATGAAGATAGAAAATAATTTTAGGTTTTGTTTTTCAAAAAGATTTTAGCACAATTTTTTTTTATATTTTTGTTTTTTTCTAATTTTTTTTCTAATTTTTTTGATTTTTGATGAAGTTAAAATAAAAAGCAAAAATATAACTATACTAATTTTATAACACTTTTTTTTGATAGAAAGGAAAGAAGAAAGAAACTAGACCCTCCCCCATGTTTAAATTCTTCATTGCCCTCAATGAAGGAAACAAAAAGAAAAAGAGAAGGAGACTGAGAAGAAGAGAAAAATGCAGAAAGTGAATGAAATACAAAAAAACAGGACTTCCCTGGGTTTGTGAGATGAAGGCGGATGTCGCTCCCCCATGCTTGCTTTTTAGTGCACTTGATTGTCAGCAGGTTTGACTTGATCCATCTTGATATTAGCAGCATTGGAGCGGCGATCACGAACTTGGACTTGAGCCACCGGGAGGAAGAGCAAAATAAAAGTAGAAAAAAAAAGAGTCCATGGGCAGGAGCCCAAATTGTTCTTTATTACAACAATTGAAAGTCCGAATAAAATTAAAAGTTTTAATAATTATAAAGAGAAGTCCAAAAATAAAAATAAAAGTTCCACATAAAAATTTAAGAATCTAGACTAAGATTCTCCTTTGCAGGAGACACAGCATCATTAGAAAGATATAATTTAAGTCTATGACCATGTGCTTTAAAAATCACCCTTATCCAGGTGCGAGAGTAACACAGTTCCATCAGAAAAGACTTCCTTGACCGAAACGGTCCAGACCAACGAGATTTAGATTTTCCAAAGAAAATACGTAGACGTGAATTTAAAAGAAGAACTTGATCGCCTGGCTTAAAATCTTATTGTGGCGAAAGTTCTTATCGCGATAATTTTTTTCTTCAGGGTCGGGTGGTTTTTCAAAATAATTTGTCAAATTTGTATCATTTTCAAAAATAAGATTCTTGTGTCTAAAATCAGAGTCATGTTCGAATGTTGTTTGTACGGGCATAACAATGTTTTCAAAAACATTTGATGAGAGTTCAAGAAAGGAAGAAGGAAAATCATTTGGAGAAATATAGGAGTCTTCTTTTAAGTCTTCGATGAAAAAGAAAGAATCATCATTTTGTAAAGAGTTTTTCATAGATTTGTTAATATCAAATGTAACTTCCTCATCTCCCACATACAGAAAAAGTTTTTTGTCACTCACATTTATAATTGCGCTAGCAGTGGCTTGGAAGGGACGACCAAGGATAAGATGGACCTCGATGTCCTCTTCAATATCGAGAATGACAAAATCCACCGGGAAGATGAATTTGTCGACCTTCACTAGCACATCCTAAACGATACCTAACGGATACTTAATCGATCGATCAGCTAACTGTATACTCATTCTTGTAGGGCTAAGAGTGCCCAATCCTAGCTTCTTAAACAATGAAAAAGGCATCAAATTGATGCTCGCTCCAAGATCCGCTAATGCATGTTTAATGAATAGATCACCGAAAACGCAGGGAATAGAAAAACTACCCGGATCGTTTATCTTTTTAGGAAGAGTAGAGTTTTTAACGACTGCCGAGCACTCTTCATTTAACATTACGTGAAAAAGATTTTCCAATTTCTTTTTGTTTGTTAATAAATCTTTAAGATATTTGGCGTACTTAGGCATTTGACTAATCGCTTCATGAAACGACAAATTAATATGAATTTGTTTAAATATTTCAAGAAAGCGTTGATACTGATCATCTAGTTTTTCTTTCCTAAGTCGAGCCAGATTAGGAGGTGGCGGAAATTCGTTTATAACAACCGGAGCATCATTTTTAACGTCATCTTTTTCTTTTCCAAAATCAGCTAAAACAGAAATTTTTTTTCTTTATCAAAAGTAGAGTTTTTCATTTTCAAAAGGGATAATTGTTTCCTCAGTAGGAGAGATAATCACCTTTGGCTTTTCCCTTGTGGTGGGCTCGTTAACAACCTAATCGCTCCTAAGGGAAATCGCATTTGCGTGCTCCCTTGGGTTAGGTTCAGTGCTCGAGGGAAGAGTTCCAGGTGGTCTCTCGGAAAAAACCTTGGCAAGTTGCCCGACCTGGTTTTCTAAATTTTTCATTAACCCTGTTAAGTTTCTAATAGTAGCATCGTTCGAGCTTATATATCTAGATAAAATTTATTCCAAAGAGAGAGTTTTTTGAAGATTTTGGTTTTGTTGTGGTGGTGGTAGTGGAGTGAAATTGTGTGGTTGACGTACGACGTTAGTATTACTACTCCAAGAAAAGTTAGGATGGTTACGCCATCCAGGGTGATAAGAATTCGTAGCAGCATTAAAACCAGGAGGTGAAGAAAAATTCAAAAATCAGAAAAATTGTTTGCAGAATTATTTTGAGCAGGCCTGGGTATGTTCCCCAGATAATCCACCTGCTCGGCAGCAGTAACAGCATTCACATTTTCAAATACCTTAGCAGCGGAGGCAGCAGTCATCTCCGAAATCTTCTTGTTCAGCATTTCCACTTGCATCGCCAGTTGCGTCACCGAATCCACTTCATAGATACCTGCAGGTTGAGATGGGCGAGACCTAGATGAATTCCACTGATAAGTGTTCATCGACATGTCATCGATAAGCTCAAGAGCATCTTTCAGAGTTTTGCGGTCCAAAGAACCAGCGGAAGCGGCATCTATCATTTGCTTAGTTTCTTGATTTAGCCCATTGTAAAATGTTTGGACCTGTAACCATACAGGCAGAGCATGATGTGGGCATCTTCTCAAAAGTTTTTTTAACCTCTCCCAAGTGTCACAGAGGGTCTCAGAAGCAATTTGAGAATATGAAGTAATATCAATTCTTAATTTAGTAGTTTTGGCGGGGGGAAAGTATCGAGAAAGAAATTTTTAAGTTAATATGTTCCAAGTAGTGATTGATCCTCTTAGAAGAGAACTCAACCACTGTTTTGCTTTGGTCCTTAAGGAGAATGGGAAGAGTCTTAGCCTAATTGCATCGTCTAAAACACCATTTATTTTAATGGTGTCACAGATTTCAAGAAAATTGGCAATATGCAAGTTCAGATCTTCATCTTGTAATCCGTCGAACTGTACATATTGTTGCACCATTTGTATGATGCTAGGCTTAAGCTCGAAGTTATTGTTCGCAATTGCAGGTCGAACAATACTTGTTTCGGTCCCTTCCAAGTTGGGTCGAGCATAATCGGACATGGTCCTTTGCTGAGCCATACCTGGGTTAGGGTCTCCCATTGCAGAATTAAAATTACAATCCCCGTATGAATCCTCAATCGCTGTTTGAGAAGTGGAAGCCCCGAATCGCAGTTATCTCTGAAAGGAGCGTTCGATTTCTGGGTCCAAATCAACAAGTAGCGACGGATTCGTGCGAGTCATGCACTAGAAAAGAAAACGAAGGAGAGTGGAAATGAAAACTTGAAAAAAAGAAAAAGAGAAGAAAGGATTTTTTTTTTTTGAAAATAGATTTTTTTTTGAAAATAGATTTTTTTTTACGGATTGGCTCTCGAACTTCCCAAGGGCTACCCGGTGAAGGGTTCGCAAGGTACTAGGTAAAATGGTGGTGCTTAAAGCTCCTTAACCTTTTCGAGATAATTTAGGTTGGGTAGAAAGAAGATGATGTGAGTTGTTTATAATAATAAAAGAAAATATAAATTTATTTTTTTTGTGATTTTTACAGAAGTAATAGCGAAAGCGTTTTCAAAATATTGACGAAGAAAATCCCCGGCAACGGCGCCAAAAACTTGGTGGGCCAAAACCCGAACAGGCAAGTGTACCTGTCGAATTGTAGTACCAAGGTCATATTTAAACACGGGGTTGTCAAGTACTTCTACTCACGCTTTAACTATTATCCTACCGAAAGATTGATGATAAGGGATTTGAAAAATAAATTAAAATTAAACTTAAACAAAATTAAGATGAAACAATAGATTAAGAGATAGCACTTGATCGATGATTCACCATGAAAAGAGATGAGAGAAATAAAAATGTAATTTTATAATTGCAAAATAACTTGACCGTGACAGATCCGAAAATTAGACAAAATCTCGCTAGAGCATTAGGTCTCCTAACTTATAGACTCTTTGATCAAAATCTCTTTACAAATCAAAGAAGCCTAAAGTTGCATTATCGAGGTGATCCGCACTATTGGATTTGACTCCAATCCGGAGGATTTACGTCGTCCTATCTCTAGGATTGCGTGCAACTCCTCCCTTCTTTGAGTGGTCTTTCAAATCACGAGTCTCTCGACTACTATGAAATGAGAACAAGGCCTACCACCGTATACCGGAAATACGGAGTCGACACAAAATAAATCAAAAAAGGATCGAGCAAAATTTTAGCAAAAATAGAATTACGAAGTAAGAAAGATTCTCATCTACATTCATGGATCCTCATGATCAAATGCTACAAGGAAATTAGCTACACATATTGGAAAATAGAACGACAATAATAAGAGAAGAAAATTTCATATTGATTGATAAAAAGTGAGTACACAATACTTAAATAAGAAAAGATTGCAATTAAAGGAAGAACTATTACAACAATAAGAAATCTAAAGAAGAAAATTTGCACTTGAACTCTCTTGCTCTCTCCAAAATCCAACTTTTAAAACATGAGACCATGGGCTCCTTTTATAAGAGATGGAGAAGCTTCTAGATTAGGGGGAGACAAAGGGGTGGCCGGCGACATCAAGGGGAGAAGGATTCATGCATGTATTTAATGAGGGGGGAAAGAGGGAGGTTCATGCATGCATTTTCATTTAAGGGGAATAACATAGAAAATATAAAATAGAGAGGGGGAGATGAATGTGGAATAAAGAAATAAAAGAGAGGGGGAAAGGGAGTGGTTGTCCATGCTAAGGGGGATGTTAATGCATGGGTAAATTAATGAGGAGGGAGAGTGAGAGGTGGGGGTCGGCCTTATACATGAAGAGGGTGCATGTATGTGGTCGGGTAGGCTAGGTGCTGCATTAATAGGCATGAGGGGGTCTCCATGGGCTTGAAAGGTTGAAGTGGGCTGCTGCACTTGGAGGAGGGCTCAGGTTTCAAATTTGGGCTACTTGCAATGAAGGGGCTGCTCCAATGAAGAGTCGGGTAGCTTGGTGGGCTGCTCCAAGTTGTAGAGGCTCGGGTAGGGGGCTTGCTTGGGCTCGGGTTGTACCAAATCTTGTGGGCTCGGGTTTGTCTTGAGGGCTGCTACAAGAGGTGATCCATGGGCTGCATGGGAGCTTGGGCATTATCCTATAATAAAACAAACATAGATTAGTTATATTATAAACAAAGTTAAAACACGAAACATTAAGAACATTAAAACATTACAATAAAAACAAAATATCAAGAACATAAAAACATTAAGATAAAAAAGCATTAAGATATAAACTAATATTAATTATACTTACTAAACATAACATAATATATAGTAACATAATACATATAATAAGACTATATAGATTTTTATATCAAAACATAGAATAACTATAATAACATCCTAACAAGCATACAAAAACATAAACTTATAATAAAACTTACGGATTTTAACAACTTAATTACCCCCAAAAAGGATGACTAGAACTAGTCATCAGTTCATAACCCTAAGTTGGCTACGTTCCCTATCCTTCTAATCCAGCAAAGATGTTGTTTCAATCAGCTGGGAAGCAGCCAGCTGTAGAGAGGCAATCTCCACAGCTTACTTCTTAGACAACTTCTTGCACTTCTTGAAGGCATCCAGAAGTTCTTCATACATGTCAATCAATTGATTGACATCTCCTTCTGATTTAGAATCATCTTCACCACTGGATGAAGAGGGTTTTGTACAGGGAGTAGTCTCATATCCAGACTCAGAAGAAGAGCTTGATAGAGATTTTACCTTGCTTTGACCAGGATAATCTTGGCTGGTTTCCTTATCAGTCATTGCCATCAGCCCATAAGAGCTATAAGAATCTTCTTCATCTTCCTAATCCACCTCTGAATCATTTTTTGAATGTGATAGAGGGGCCCTGATACCTATCCTGGCAGCAGGATAGTCCTTATTTACTGTTATAGCTTCTTGTTCAACAGCAACAACAACTAGCCCAATATAGGCTTCTTCTTCTTCAGACTCAGATGAAGATGAGTCTATCCAGATTTTCTCTTTCTTGGCAATGAAGGACTTCTCCTTCTTGCCCTTGTGCTGGTGCTATTTCTTCTCAACAACTTCCTTCTTCTTTACTGGGTAGTCAACTATCACATGCCTTGGTTTGCTATAACAGTAGCAGACAACTTTAGAGGAATTGTATTTACTAGATTTAGAATCATACCTGTCAGGCTTGGAATGATTCCTCCTATGATGAGAAAAGGTGAAATGTCTTCTTTTTTACTGTTTCTTCTTCATCAGCTTCTGAAAGTGCTTGGAGAAGGCAACAAAGACCTCATCTGATATACTATATTCTGATGCAACTGACTCTGAGCTGTCTGAATCAGCTGGTCTTCTTAGGGTTGAGGGAATCCTCTCCTTACTCTTCCTTATATTGTCTTCCTTTAATGCCAAGGACTTCTCCTTGGCTTGGGATTTGATGGTGGCCTTCTCCTCTTTCCTGGCAGCTAGCTACACCTCATATGAGAGCAGCTTTCCAAAAATTTTTTAGGGAGGAGTCTCAGCAAGCTTGGACACCTCTCTTATGGCACAAATCTTAGTATCCCAGTCTCTAGTGAGAGATCTTAGGAACTTGTCATTTATTTCATAATGATTGAAGACCCTCTCATAGGTCCTCAGTTCATTAATGATCCTGAAAAATCTTTTATTACAAGTAGCTATGTTCTCTTTCAGGGATTTCCTGAAAACCTAACTCCTGGTTGAGCATGGACTTTCTATCATCTCTTACCTCTTCAGTACCCTCCATATAGACCACAAGGGTATCCCACATCTCTTTGGAGGTCTGGCAGTGGAACAAGTGTTGAAAGGTTGAATCGCCAATAGCACTGACTATAATGTTCTAGGCTCTTTTGTCCAAGGCAGCCAACATAAACTCATCCTTGGTCATTTCTGAATAAGTCTTAGGTGTCTGGACATTTGCATCAAGAACAAAGATCTTCATAGGGATGAAGGTGCCCTCCTTTACTGTCACAAAGATCCTAGGGTCATAGGCTTTCATAAATAGCCTGACCCTCTCTTTCTAGATTCCAAAATTCTCCTTTCTACAGATGGAGAGTTTCATGGAACGTAGCTCCTTATGGCTCTCTCTAGAACCCATAAGTACAGATTTTTAGCTACCCTTGGAGATCACTCAGATTGTTAAATCCTTTTTGTGCAACCTCCCTTTAATAACACTTGAAAGTCTTTGTTTTCAAGGTAGCTTGAAACCTAGAGGGGGGGGGGGTGAATAGGTTTGTTAGTATCTTGTAACTTTCTTTAAGTGCATAGTGTGTTAGCATTTATCAACTTTCAAGAACCTGCAATAAAGAAACAATATAGAAAAGCACACACAGAATATATAGTGGTTCCCCAAATTATGGGTACATCAACTCTCATCCCATCTTTCTAGCTTTCAATTAGAAAAGGCACTTCTCCAAAACTCAGCTCAAAAAAATTACACCACAGATCTCTCAGGATCTCTCAGTCTCCTCCAAGAATTGCAGCTTAAGAACTAAGCCCTACAACTTAGTGATCAACTGATAACCTACTTCAAGCCAAAGGCCCTACCACTCAGGCTGGGAGGACATCCCTACCTCAAAGCAAACTTGCTCCTACCTGAGAGAGAATGACTCTCCTACAGCTCAGGCACAAAGGCCCTACCTCAGATCTAAAGGATCCTACAGCTCAGGCACAAGTGCCCTACAACTCAGAGAGAATTACTCTCTTACCTCATGCTCAAAATCCCTATAGCTCAGTGATCAAATGATCACCTACCTCAGATCCAAGCTAGATCTTATACTCAGAGAGTATAACTCTCCTGCAACTCAGGCAAATTTGCCCTACCTCAGGCTCAAGATCACTACAGCTCAGATCCAAATGAATCCTACAGAAATACAGTGGTTTTAATTAATTTGACTTAGAGAAATTTCTCTGTGTCAACTCCTAGAGCTTAGTTATCTCAACTCTATCTGTCTTCACAATAATAGGAAGATGTTCTTTAATAAAAGGCTTCCTCTGCTGGAAGTAACTCAGAATGTTATTTCTGAACTTGATGTAGAAGACTGAAGATTTGCTATGCCTTGAGTTCTTCAAGTAACTAACTGAACCTGCAGAAGACTGAAGGCTCTCCTCTCTTTCTTTATTAGAAGTATTTCTAATTTTGTTGTAGCAAAAGAGAATACTACAGCTAACTGAACTTTTTTGTTCTGTTAGACGACTTCAAGCTTTTTCTCGACAGAAATGGGTAGGAAGATGAAGTCCAGTCGCTCTTTTTCTTTTTGAATAAAACCATAAAAGTTGAGTTCAACATCCAAAGCTGTCCCTTTATATCTTCCGCCAATCAACGGCTCCAAGAAGTAGTGGGGACCACATGCAGCAGACAACTGCACCTTGCTTTAATGGAAGAAGATGTATAGTAGACCTCCAGTAATATTTGTCATGTTCTGTAACTTTCCCACACTTAATTTGAACTCAGTTGACTTGTTGACTTTGATATCGTCACCATCTGTGGACTTAGCCAAAATCAAACATCTTTAGTATAAGCGTTGAGTGAGTAAACTTCACTCAATGCTAAAACACTTTGACAGATTTTCTGACACAAGTCGTTGAGTGAGCAACCATCACTCAAAGCCAAAACACTTAGAAAAAGTTCTCTTCCATTAGGAGTTGAGTGAAGGTTTTGTCATCAGGCGTTGAGTGAGAAACCTTCCCTCAACACAAAAAACTTAGAAAAGTTTTCTGTCTCTAGGCGTTGAGTGATTGAGCTTCACTCAATACCAAACTGCTTAACTAGAGTTCTATCACTTGGCGTTGAGTGAGTAAGCTTCGCTCAACGCCATAACACTTAGATTTGATTTTAGTCACTTAGCGTTAAGTGAGTAAGCTTCACTCAATGCCAATCAACTTAATAGATTTCCTTCTATTACCAGACATTGAGTGAGCAATATTCACTCAACGCATTTATACTTAGCCAAATTTATATGAAATTACAGTCTCTGACTGACTAAGGTTCACTCAACTCTTTTTATCATATGGCGTTGAGTGAGTAAGCTTCACTCAACGCCTGTTGACTTATTCAAATATCTATAAATATTTTGTGGCATTGACTGTCTGAGCTATACTCAACGATTTATGATGTATGGCATTGAGTGAGTAGACTTCAATCAACTCATGTGAACTTAGCCACATTTTTGCATGTTTCTTCTTAGGCTTTTACTACCTTAGCTTGTCTCACAGCTTTTTGTTGTATGAAATTGAGTGAGTAGACTTCACTCAATGTCTATGGACTTGACAACATTTCTAGCTTACCAATTGTTAGGCTGATTATCCAAGCTATACTCAACACTTTTACTCACCTAGCATTGAGTGAATAAACTTCACTCAACGCCTGTGGACTTGGGCGATTTCTAGCCTATCCAGCATCTTCCCTTGCATATGGAGTTGAGTGATCTGGCTTCACTCAATGCCTGTGGACTTAGACAGATTTCTATCTCTCCACATCTTTACTTTGTGACCACCTGTCACATCACTTGGAATACCTATCATATCAATGTTTCAAGGACTAACCTGCATGCATGAACTTAATCATACATCAAATACAACTTCATGTATATCATTGATATGGTTGACTTTTTCAAATCTAGGACATTATGGGCAATTGACCCAATAAACTTGTTCTTAATGTGAAAGGTAGACAAGGTTTCATTCTAAGCCCTTGGTACTTGTTTTAACCCATACAAAGCTTTCTTAAGAAAATAAACATAACTAGTCAGAGTTGGATGCACAAACCCTGGGGGGCTCCACATATATTTCTTCCTTGAGATTTCCATTCATTAATGCTAATTTCACATCCATCTTGTAGACTTTGAAACCTTTGAAAGTGGCAAAGGCCAGGAATATCCATATTGTTTCCAGCCTTGCAACAAGGGAAAAAGTATGATCAAAATCTATGCCCTCCTCTTACTTGTATCCCTTATCTACAAGTCTGGCTTTGTTCTTAATAATTACTCTATTATCATCCAGTTTGTTTTTGAAAAATCCACTTAGTACTAATAATATTACGTCCTTGAAGTTTTTGCACAAGCTTCCAGACCTGGCATCTTTTTAATTATAGTAGTTATTCCAACATGACATTGATCCAGACAGGATCTTTATTAGCATCTTCAAACTTCTTAGGCTCCACCTGAGATAGGAAGCTTAGAAATAGAGCTTCATTATGTATTCCTCTCTTAGTGGTGACTCCTTGGCTGTAATCTCCAATTATGAGAGTATTAGAATGATCTCTCAGGTGCCTGGATGTTGCAGGCATTCTGTTAGTAGCAGGATGACCTACTAGAATGTTTCCAACTAGCTGATCCCTTTTAGCAGTATTCTAAATTCCATTAGCTGGCTGAGCCTCTTTACTAAGTACTGAAATTAGATAAGTACTCATGCTTGATCTTATCTTTCTTGTATGGATAGATCTTGCATGTTTAGCTCAGTACCTATAATGTTAGGAACACTAGAGAAGTCGTTGTATAGCAGGCTAGTCTCATCAAAAATAATATGCATGCATTCTTTAACTACATGGCTCTTCCTATTGAATAGTCCATATACTCTACTATGGGAGCTATATTCATCAAGAGTACCCACACTACATTTCTTAGCAAACTTAGTTAACTAAGACTTTTTAATGTTTAGAATGTAGCATTTGTAACCAAAAATTCTGAAATATAAAATGGTTAGTTTTGTGCCCTTCAGAAGTTCATAAGGAGTTTTCCTATGAAACTTGTTGATGGAGGCCCTGTTTAGAACATGACATACTGTATTGATTACCACTGCCTAGAAATATTCATGTAGAGAGGAATAACTAAGCAATGTTCTGCCAGCCTCTATTAAAGTTAGGTTCTTTCTCTCAGCCACTCCATTTTGTTATGGAGTTCTGGGAGAAGAGAACTCTTGAGAGATACCTTGCTCTTGACAGAACCTTGTCATGGCCCTAGATTGAAATTCCATACTTGTCACTTCTTACTTTAACCATAGAACATTCCATCTCATTTTGAATTGCCTTGACAAAAGTCATGAAGACATCCATGGTATCTAACTTCATTCTAAGAAAGAATACCCATGTAAACCATGAGTGATCATCTATAATCACAAATGTGTATAATTTCCCTCCTAAACAGATAAAGATGTCTTATAGAGTTTTGGAACTAATGCTCTTAAAGGTGGCCCTTGTTTTCTTGTCCATTTGGCATGCATGATAGAGACCCTCTTTAATACAGTTTAGAGTTGGACTATCTCTAACTAAGTTCTCAGAAAATAGTTTGTTAATTATCTTCTAATTAATGTGAGTAAGTCGTTTGTACCACTGTACACAAAGAGACTTTTTCTCATTAGCTACTAGGAAAATTGGGGTTGAATAATTATTGCAAATAAAAAGTAAACAATTGTAAGACCCCCCCCTTTTTTCTTTTAAAACACTGGGGTCTTAGGCCTAGAATCACCGCTTTGCGGTGACACCTTCACGCCCTGAAGGGTCATCACCACAAAGCGCCGATTCTGCTGGCCAATTCGATCGCAAAAAGGTAGCACAATGAAGTAAACACAAGTCCACAGAAAAATCACATATATAGAAGTAAAATCTCCACGAAGGGAGTGTCCACATAATAATATATCAGAGTACTAAAATACGGGCTTATGCCCGGTACATCATAATCCTCACTACAGGTCACTCATGCGGAAGCAAAAACAAAACATCTACTCAAGGTCGAGACTGACGGTCCCGGTTGTATAAACTCCGGAGCTAGACTGCCCCATCTCCAAGTGCACCGGTCTCTGGGGCTGCTCCACCGTGCTGGGCTCCACGATCCCCTAAAATGATGCGGTTCGAAAATCGTTAGTCATAAATACTAAGCCCTATCATCCCCTACCCCTTCCCCCATGGCTCCTAGGTACCGAGCGGAGAGGAAGAAATGGAAGGACATGAAGGTGGAGATTAAATCAAAAGAAAACAGGTGGCAGCAGAACTAATCTAGCAATTCTATAATAAATAATGGCAATGACAGAAAGTAGGAAATGTAACCTTAACTTATGTGCGGAAGCACCTAAGCCAAGGGATCTTCTGCAAGGCTCCAATCGTATAAAGTGTCTCATACCACTTATTCGTTGGGGTGTCGGTTATCAAACAGCAGCATATATATATTGAATTTTACCTTAATTTATAAACTTACCCACACAAGCTTATAGACCAAGGGGTCGTTTTGCAAGGCCTATTTTATAAGTGTCCCATTCCACTTATACATTAGGTGTCAGGGGTTAAATGAATCGATTATGCTATGACAAGCAAGTGGGTATGATGGAACATGCAAGTGCAACACACACACCCGACTCTGTGCACACAGACCTTTAGTTCCCCCTTTCGGAGTCGTTACCTCCCAGGATACCTCCGTAGTGGCAGACGGAAGCGGTGGGTTGGGCCTCGCCAACCTCTAAACCAGTAAAGCACTACCGGTCAGACCTATCGTACGCCTTAACGCTTGGTGCACAAAGCGGACTCCTGCGTACTCTTGCCGGCTGACGCACCGGACTTCTGTGGGCGAAGTGCTTACCACACTTGCCGAGTCAGCGTATTGGCTTTGGTGCATCGACCCTCCAATACCGAAGCCCCACCACCATAATTTTCTTTCCTTTTATGCACATGCAAATTTAATCGTAATCAACAAAAACCGAGCCGAAGCTCCCCGGACCAAAACGTCCGTCTCTTAACCAATCGAGTCGAAGCTCCCCGGATCATTCCGTCCGTCTCTTAACCAATCGAGCTGAAGCTCCAAACAATCTTCCTGTACTAACAGTGTTTGTGAAATATGAGATCCTAATTACTAGGTTACTCTTTTCAATTTGTTATTACAGTTTACGTTAACCCAGGACTGCCCCCGGTATTCCCTGTGAAGGGCTCTCAAAGGGCATTAGAAACTATGATGGTAGCTGAAGCCCATCGTTCCCTTTCACAAGGCACTTATTGTTATTGGTTGATTCCCTTTACCCATTCCCTTCTCATGTTACGATAGACTAACCTAGTGTGATTTTTAACCTTCCTCTCTTCGGGGAAGACGACCTTTCGTCGAACCCGAACACCTCTAAACTCTAGCCAAACCACTTCTCCCTACTCTTCATATCATTCTATTGCGATATCATCCACAACTGTCCACCCAGACAAAATGACTAACTCCAACAACTATCCCAGATCATGTCCTATTACAATTTAACAATTTGCTATATGCAGACCAACCTAGACTATATGTCGAACCGAATAAGAGATAATCTAGATAATCATCCAAATGCCCTAAATTATTTACTGGAGACTTATCATGATATAATTAGCCTAAATCCAGAAAATGGTAATTTTTCTAATTTATCTGGCATTTAATTAATTTCCTCAAAAATTCCATGGGTTATTGGTTTGAACATGAACTACCCTAAGTACTCATGCAAGATGTCTAACAAAATTATTATAAATATTCTACTATCTCAAAATGGTAAATCCAAAGCATCAAAATTTTTTTATCATCAAAAGGGCACTAAAAATATTTTAGCAATATTTTTTATCTTTCGTTATTTATGAATCAAGTACAAAGAATATCCATCCAAAAATTATAAATTAATTATACAATGCAGATACAACCTTAAAAATAGCATTGGCCAAGTTTCATAATTTTTCAGCAAGTATTAATCTCTGAATAATTTAATTATCAAATATCTCCTTAAGGTGGACTTGTAAAGAAAGTGTCATAACTACAATTCTAAAAATCATGAATAAATGTCTACAAGCATATAATGACCTGAAAGTCTCAATTCCTAAGACTCATAATTTTTCAACAAAAATATCATCCATAATTAATTTTTAAACCATAAAAGCCATTTTTAACATTTGTGAATGAAGTACTAGATTTACTTAACTAAAAATTTATAAAATAATTCAGGAGCAACCATTCTGACCTAAAATATTTACTTCCAAGATTTCATGGGGTTTCAATGAACATAAAGATCAAAATAATATAAACATCAATTAGGGTTATAACCAACTTTACAAATAAAGTGCTGAAAATAAACATCATAAAATTCCAGTAAAATTGCTATAGATCTTGCCCACTCCAAAACTCACTCTACCCGAGTTTCCCAGCTTTTAGATAATGTTTAGTGACAGATTTTACTTATTTGGTATTTTAACCTAAAGCTAAGGTTATGGTTTTGAGGTATCTACCTATCTCCAAATCCTCCAAGATTCCATCCAGATGATTTATATTATGCTAACGTCGACCCTACTGAATTTCAAGGCAATACGAGGGCATTTGCCCCCCATGTCCTTCACAACCCTCAAAACCCTCCATTTAGGGTTGAGTTTGGATCCTAGGGTAAATCAACCCTAAACCACACCATTTTTCTCCAAGTGGGTTGTAATAACCCTTCTAAGTCAGTGGTCAAAATATCAGCCTCTGTTGAGGTGATTTGACCGTTCCAACCTCTTAGTGCACTTTTTACTCAAAAACGCCTCATTAATGCCTAGTTAAGGATAGGTGATTTCCTACCCAAACTCATCCAAATGAGTTGGAATTTTGTACAGAGCTAGGTTTATAGCCAGGGACCACTCACCAAAATTTGGGAGGGTTTGGAGGTCATTTGTCCACTTAGATAAATTATTCTATTTTTATTAAATTAAAACAAAAAACTTAGACAAAGTATCTCCAAAAATTCTCATTTTGGACAGCCTCTAGATATGGCTATGGGTAACCCTCTGCCCAAATTTCAGGTCATTTGGACAAGGGACAAAGAGTGGACATTCATTTTAGTTCCTACCCAACTCTAGGCACAGCCCCCACTAAAACGGATGTTGCGGTCAAACCGATTACCCAAACGAGTTGAAATTAATTTTAAATTAATCTAAACTCGAAGGGCTACAACTTTAGTGACTGGCCATTTTTTCTAAATCGGCCTCTAAGTGCCTCGTTTGGTAATATCAAAAGGTGTGTTAAAAAGAAGATAATAATTCATTATAATTAATAAATGAATAATAATAGAATTTACTGTTCATCTTCCCTACCAAACAGAACCCGTAAACTTAACTTAGAAAAACTTATATTTCCTGTAGCTCTTCAGCGATTCGTCATCGGCCGTTCGGTCACTTCCCTGGCCAGCCAGCCACCACCACCAACTCCGTCGAGGCGATGGCTATCGGTCGGCGGTTGTTTGGCCGCCGGAGGTGGCGGTTTCCGGCGGACCCGAAAATATATTTTTCATTGTTTTTCGATGAAAACGCGAGATAGGTCCAGCTCCATTGAGCACGAACTCCTTTCTATGATCCTAAGATATACCCACAAAAGAAGAAGTAAAGGAGGACCTTGTTCGCGGTTTGGTGGCGAGATGAACGTCGGATTGTCATGGCGCGGTGGTGGCGTTCCTGAACTTCTCCTATAGCAAGAACAATGACTCAAATCCATTTGGTAAAGAGTGTAACCTTCTCATCTTGCTCTAAGGAGGCTTTAATAGATCTCCAAGTGGGGAGGGGAAAGGGTGAAGCATTCATTGCCATGAATGCTCTCTCTTAATAATATTTTGGTTATGGTGGAGGGAGAGGAAACGGTGGAAGGTGAAAAGACTGATCCAGGTGGCGATTTCCTATTGGACCAACACTTCCTCATTTTATTAAGTAATTAGAGAAGGAAATGACCCATAAATACTCCTGGTGTAACTTTCCATACCATAATTTATTATAACGCGTGTTAGAATAATTTCGGGCCTGAACTGACGTTTCGGCCTTTGTCACGGGCGTGACACGTAGGTCATGGGCATGACAAGCCCGTGTGGAAAATTCTGAGTTCGCCAATCGTCTTCCTAAGATCGACGATCATCGAAGGGGGTCACGCCCTAGGTCACGGGCGTGACATGTCGGTCACGGGCATGACAGGCCCGTGATGCAAATTCTAAGTTCGTCGATCGTCTTCCTGAGATCGACGATCGTCGAAGGGGGGTCACACCCTAGGTCACGGGCATGACATGTCGATCACGGGCGTGACATGCACGTGATGCAAATTCTGAGTTCGCCGATCATCTTCCTGAGATCGACGATCGTCGAAGGGGGTCACGCCCTATGTCACGGGCGTGATAGGTAGGTCACGGGCGTGACCAACCCGTGAATGAAAATTCAGAGCTCGTTGATTGTCTTTCTGTGGTCGACGATCGCCGAAGGGGTCCCGCCCTAGGTCACGAGCGTGACGGGTCGGTCACGGGCGTGACCAACCCGTGACCCGAAATCTTGGTCAATGGACTTCAATTCTTGGGTTTCCTAGAGTTCTGTCATAATAGACCGACTCTTAGGGGTTTAGCCGAAAATGGGATGTTACAAATCCCAATAAACAAAATAAAAATTTCGTCCCCGAAATTGAGGTTGAGCCTATGGGGATTTCTACCGAAATAAAATAAACTTGTAACATCTCATATGGTTTTCCTATCTAGTCGAAGCCAGATTACTTGTTTGATAAATGAAGGCAATCTCCCCAATAAACAAAAGATTAGCCCCTACTTTCTGCGCATGCCTAGGTTCTCAATTTCCCTTATCTAGTCCTACCGGTTCAATACAAGAAGGTAATTTATAGTATACTAAGAGGTGGTGAGGTATACCTGGCTGAACAGCTCCGGGTATTTTTGCCTCATCAGGTCCTGCGGTTCCCAGGTGTGCTCCTCCTGACCGTGGTTCCTCCACAGAACCTTGACTAAGGGGATCTTCTTGCGGCGCAAGATTTGTACTCCTTTGTCATCGATTCGAATCGGCTCCAAGTGAACAGACCGGTCTGAAGCTACCGGCCCTTCGGTGGTCAAAATCTGCTGCTCCGGGCGTAGTAGAGCCCTCCTCAGTGAAGAAATGTGGAAGACGTCATGTAGAGCGTCCAGCTCTGGTGGCAACTCTAGCCTGTAGGCTAGGGCCCCGATCCGCTCTAGGATCCTTTAAGGGCCCATATACCTAGGGCTGAGCTTCTTTCTCTGACCGCGCACCCGTGAAACTCCATGCATGGGACGGATCTTCAAAAACACTTGGTCCCCCATCTGAAACTCCACCTGACGATGTCGGGCGTCATAATACTTAGCTTGTCTGCTCTGCGCCTCTAACATCCTGTCTCTGATCAGTCTCACCTGAGCCTCGGTGTCTTCAACAAAATCCGATCCTAACATCTTCAGATCCTCGTCTTGAATTCAAGAAAGCGGGGTCCTACATCTCCTTCCATACAAGGCTTCGTAAGGCGCCATCCTGATGCTGGACTGGTAGCTGTTATTATAGGAGAACTCGACCATGGGTAGGAGCTTCTCCCATGGTTCCCCGCGGTCAAAAATGCATAGCCTCAAAAGATCTTCCAGCGTTCGATTGGTGCGTTCCGTCTGCCCATCCGTCTGGGGATGGAATGCGGTATTGAAGGTCAATCACGTGCCTAAGTAAGCCTGCATGGATCTCCACTCCCTAGAAGTGAACCAACCATCCCGATCCGACACGATCGTCTTGGGCACCCCGTGATATCGAACGAACTGCTCCACAAATCTCCGCACTAGTACTCCCACAGAGTCATCCTTCCTAATCGGAATGAATCTGGCCACCTTCGTCAACCGATCGACGATGACCCAAATCGAGTCGTTTCCCATCCGTGATCGGGGGAGTCCATGAATAAAATCCATCGCGATGTCCTCAAATTTCCACTCCGGCACCAGGAGTGGCTGTAGCAATCAAGCGGGGTTCCTGCATTCCGCCTTCACCAACTGGCATGCCTTGCAATGAGTCACGAAGTATGTAATGTCCTTCTTCATCCCCGGCCAAAACATCATCTTCTTCAAGTCCGCAGTCATCTTCGTGATCCCCGGGTGCACCGAGTATCTGTTGTGGTGGGCCTCCACCATAATATCTTCCCGTACCTAGCCTCCTTCTGGTATATAAGTCTGACCTCTAAAGCATACCACGCCGTCCCTAATCATGTAATCCCCTGCTGCACCGTTCTCCAAGGCCCAGAATATCAGCTCCCATTTAGCATCCCGCCTCTGCCCATCTCTAACTCGGTCCCGGATATCGTCTGTAGCACTCATCGCAGCCAAATACTCCATGTAAAGCTCAGGGTCCTCGGACAACACCAGTGTGATATGCATATCCTCCAATCTCCTCACCAGCTCCATAGACATAACCTGGGGCCCGGCTTCGGAAGTGGCAGCTCTCCAACTCAACGCGTCGGCCACCACGTTTGCCTTCCCTGGATGGTAGTGCATCTCATACTGGTAATCCGCTAAGAACTCCACCCAGCGCTTCTGCCTGATATTCATCTCCTTCTGCGTGTCCACGTATTTCAGGTTCTTGTGGTCGGAGTAGATGTCGCAGTGGACTCCATAAAGATAGTGGCGCCAGACCTTCAGAGAAAAAACGACCGCTCCCATCTCAAGGTTGTGCACCGGGTAGTTCTGCTCGTGCTTCCTCAACTAGCGAGACGCATATGCAATCAAATGGCCCTTCTGCATCAGTACAGCTCCCATACCCTGGTAGGAAGCGTCGGTGTAGACCTGAAAACCTTCTTCCCCCGAGGGGAGAGTAAGTATGGGGGTCGAGGTGAGTCGATCCTTCATCTCCTGGAAAGCCGCCTGACACTGCGGGGTCAAAACGAAAGGTACCTCCTTCTTCTTCAAAGATGTGAGTGGGAGGGCAATTTGAGAGAACCCCTCCACGAACTTCCGGTAATAACCGGCAAGTCATAGGAAACTTCGTACATCGGTGGCTGTCTTCAACTGCAGCCAATCTCGAACTGCCTAAATCTTTGCCGGATACACTGCCAACCCGGCTCCACTGATAATATGGCCTAGGAAGCCCACCTCCTTCAACCAGAACTGACATTTACTGAACTTTGCATATAAGTGATTCTCCCGCAGTCTCTGTAGGGTCAGTGCCAGATGGTGAGTGTGCTCCTCCTCCGTTCTCGAGTAGATGAGGATGTCATCGATAAACACAATGACAAACACATCTAGGTACTCCTTGAAAACCTGGTTCATGAGGGTCATGAACGCCGAAGGTGCATTCGTGAGCCCGAAGGGCATCACCGTAAACTCAAACAATCCATATCTGCTACTAAAAGCAGTCTTCTAAATATCCTCCTCTCGAATCCGTAGCTTGTAGTACCCTGACCTTAAATCCAATTTTGAAAAGATATGCGCCCCCTCTAGCTGGTCAAACAGCTCGTCTATCCTTGGCAGTGGATAGGTATTCCGGACCGTAAATCGGTTTAGTGCTCGGTAGTCGATGCACAACTTGAGTGCCCCGTCTTTCTTTTAGATGAACAATATCAGAGCTCCCCATGGTAAAGAGCTCGGTCGGACAAACCCTGCCTCTACTAGTTCCTGCAACTGACTTTGGAACTCTGTCAATTCTTTCGGGGCCATCCTGTAAGGGGCCCTAGATGCTGGCTTGGTCCCCGGCATAAGCTATATCTGGAAGTCCTGCTCTCGGTGCGGAGGTAGTCCTGACAGTTTCTCTGGAAAGATGTCAGCGAAATCTCGCACCACCGGGATGTCTGTCACAGACTCCTCGACTTCCGCCATCTCAAATAGAATCTGATAAACCTCCTATCCCTGCAGATGGGCCTTAATGGCCTGTACCGAAGATAAGAGTATACGAGAGGCAGGTCTAATACCTTCGATGACAATGAAAGAGTCCCCGTGTCTCACGGTGATCCTCTTCGCTTGGCAATCAATCTGGGCATGGTTCTAGTGTAGCCATGCCATGCCAAGGATCAGGTCGTAGTCCGTCAGCTTCAAAAGCGTCGCTGGAGCCTCGAACTCCTTTCCACCAATTTCTGCCTCCATATTGCAGTGGTCCGAGGTAAGGAGTTTAGATCCATCATGTAGTCGCACCCTCATCTTCGAGCCCGTGAATCGCTCCATGCCTTCTAGTCCTTCTACGAACGTCTCCGACACAAAGGAGTGAGTAGCTCCAGTATCGAAAAGTGTGTGGGCAGGCTTGCCGCTGATGAAGACTATACCTGGGGTGATTAGATGTCTTAGGGTTCTATAAAGAGTTTTGTTTTCTTGTTAATCTCTCTAGTGCGGTTCTAAGATTTAACAACTGAGAGGGAAATTCTATGAAAATAACGAAGCATTGCAGCGTACCTGCTATGACTTGCTATGGGTTCTGAGGTTGCGTAAGGTCTAAAGCATACACCTGCTCCCTTTCCTGTCTACGATCTCCCCCCTGGTATCGACGACCTCAGTCGCGTCCTCGGCAACCGAGATGCTGAGCAGGTGGGCCACCCTGTTGTGCTGGAGGTGGTGCCCCCCCTCATGGGGCAGTTTCTCCTGAGGGTCCCAATCTGATGATAATGGAAGCACTCTGGTGGGGGATACGCGATACCCCTGGGTCTCGTCATCTCCTGCATCCGAGAGGTTGAGGGGACAATATCACCTGCTCCCTCGGCTCCTGCCTCACTTCCTTAAGAGGCTAGCCCTATGTCCTTCTCCCATCTGGTATAGCACCTCGCCGCTGATCATTTCTGGCTCTCCAGCCCTGATCCTCTGCTTGCCGCTTCCGGCCCCGAGTGGTGTGCCAATCAACCTCGATCCTCTATTCCATCTCCAAAATCCGGGAGATAGGCCCGTCGGATACAAACAACAAAGCCTCCCTCAAGTCCTCCCGCAGGCCCTTATAGAACCTCTTGATGTACCCTGCTTCGTCCAACTGGTAAGAATCTGCATATCGAGCCAAATGGTCGAACTCCTGATGGTACTCCAACACAGTCCGGGTGCCCGGCTTCAGATGTAAGAACCGCTCCTCTAACTCATCCCTGGCCGACTGCAGAACAAAATGCTCCAGCAGCGCGACCCTGAACTCTTCCCAAGTAACTTCCGCAACCTCCCTATCGGCAAACGTCGTGTCCAGCAACGTCTTCCACCATCTCTTGGCATGGGACTCCAGGAAAGAGACAACCAAAGCCACCCTCTCCTCCCAGGGGCACCGTATTCCGGTCAGCATCTCGTATATTATATCCAACCACTCTTCCGTCCGAACCGCAGACTCTACCCCAAGTAGGACGGAGGCGAAATTCCTCAGAAGATGCTCAACCAGTTGGCCCCCGGGTTTGGCTGCGGGACCGAAACCTGCTAGGCCCTAAAAGCCTCTAGAATGGCTGTCAGAGTCTGTCCCATGTCTGACTGAAGGAAAGGAGTGGGGACCGGTGGAGGTGGTGCAACATCCGGAGCCTGTTGAACTCCACCCTTTTGCGTAGGCTGTGCTGGAGGCTGCGTAACAAAACTCATACTGAGAAAACGTCAATCTTTACTAAAAGTGGACAATTTATATGTGATCCCCATATGGGCACACCACTACTTCCGCTGGTTAATTTGTTCCCAAACTAAACTCGAGCGGGGGTGACCCAAGGTTAGTGGACTGCTACCTTTTTCAGATCTATGTTTGCCTCTGATACCACTTGTAAGACCCCCCCCCCCTTTTCTTTTAAAACACCGGGGTCTTAGGCCCAGAATCACCGCTTTGCGATGACACCTTCACGCCCTGAAGGGTCATCACCACAAAGCGCCGATTCTGCCGGCCAATTCGACCGTAGAAAGGTAGCATAATGAAGTAAACACAAGTCCACAGAAAAATCACATATATAGAAGTAAAATCTCCACAAAGGGAGTGTCCACATAATAATATATCAGAGTACTAAAATACGGGCTTATGCCTGGTACATCATAATCCTCACTACAGGTCACTCATGGGGAAGCAAAAACAAAACATCTACTCAAGGTCGAGACTCACGGTCCCAGTTGTATAAACTCCGGAGCTAGACTGCCCCATCTCTAAGCGCACCGGTCTCTGGGGCTGCTCCCCCGTGCTGGGCTCTATGATCCCCTTAAATGATGTGGTTCGAAAAACATTAGTTATAAAGACTAAGCCCTATCAACCTCTACCCCTTCCCCTATGTCTCCTAGGTACCGAGCGGAGAGGAAGAAAGGGAAGGACATGAAGGTGGAGATTAAATCAAAAGAAAATAGGTGGCAGCAGAACTAATCTAGCAATTCTATAATAAATAATGACAATGACAGAAAGTAGAAAATATAACCTTAACTTATGTGCGGAAGCACCTAAGCCAAGGGATCTTCTGCAAGGCTCCAATCGTATAAAGTGTCCCATACCACTTATATGTTGGGGTGTCGGTTATCAAACAGCAGCATATATATATTGAATTTTACCTTAATTTATAAACTTGCCCACATAAGCTTATAGACCAAGGGGTCGTTTTGCAAGGCCTATTGTATGAGCGTCCCATTCCACTTATACATTAGGTGTCGGGAGTTAAATGAATCGATTATGCTATGACATGCACGTGGGTATGATGGAACATGCAAGTGCAACACACACACCCGACTCTGTGCACACGAACCTTTAGTTCCCCCTTTCAGAGTCGTTACCTCCCAGGATACCTCCGTAGTGACAGACGGAATCGGTGGGTTGGGCCTCAGCCACCTCTAAACTAGTAAAGCACTACCGGTCAGACCTATCATACGCCTCAACTCTTGGTGCACAAAGCGGACTCCTGCGTACTCTTGCCTGCTGGCTCACCGGAATTCTGTGGGTGAAGTGCTAACCACACTTGCCGAGTCAGCGTATTGGTGTCGGTTCATCGACCCTCCAATACCGAAGACCCACCACCTAAATTTTCTTTCCTTTTATGCACATGCAAATTTAATCTTAATCAACAAAAACCGAGCCGAAGCTCCCAGGACCAAAACGTCTGTCTCTTAACCAATCGAACCGAAGCTCCCCGGACCATTCCGTCTGTCTCTTAACCAATCGAGCCGAAGCTCCCAACAATCTTCCTGTGCTAATAGTGTTTGTGAAATGTGAGATCCTAATTACTAGGTTACTCTTTTCAGTTTGTTATTACAGTTTACGTTAACCCAGGACTGCCCCCAGTATTCCCTATGAAGGGGTCTCAAAGGGCACTAGGAACTATGATGGTAGCTAAAGCCCATCGTTCCCTTTTGCAAGACACTTATTGTTATTGGTTGTTTCCCTTTACCCATTCCCTTCTCATATTACGATAGACTAACATTGTGTGAATTTTAACCTTCCTCTCTTCGGGGAAGACGACCTTTCGTCGAACCCGAACACCTCTAAACTCTAGCCAAACCACTTCTCCCTACTCTTCATATCATTCTATTGTGATATCATCCACAACTGTCCACCCATACAAAATGATTAACTCCAACAACTATCCCAGATCATGTCCTATTGAAATTTAACAATTTGCTATATGCAGACCAACCTATACTATATGTCGAACCGAATAGGAGATAATCTAGATAATCATCCAAATGTCCTAAATTATTTACTGGAGACTTATCATGATATAATTAGCCTAAATCCAGAAAAAGGTAATTTTCCTAATTTATCTGGCATTTAATTAATTTCCTCAAAAATTCCTTGGGTTACTGGTTTGAACATGAACTACCCTAAGTACTCATGCAAGATGTCCAACAAAATTATTATAAATATTTTGCTATGTCAAAATGGTAAATCCAAAGCATCAACATTTTTCTATCATCAAAAGGGCACTAAAATTATTTTAGCAATATTTTCTATCTTTCGTTATTTATGAATCAAGTACAGAGAATATCCATCCAAAAATTATAAATTAATTATACTATGCAGATACATCCTTAAAAATAGTATTGGCCAAGTTTCATAATTTTTCAGCAACTATTAATCTCTGAATAAATTAATTATCAAATATCTCCTTAAGGTGGACTTGTAAAGAAAGTGTCGTAACTACAATTCTAAAAATTATGAATAAATTTCTACAAGCATATAATGGCCTGAAAGTCTCAATTCCTAAGACTCATAATTTTTCAAGAGAAATATCATCCATAATTAATTTTTAAACCATAAAATCCCTTTTTAACATTTGTGAATGAAGTACTAGATTTACTCAACTAAAAATTTACACAAAAATTCAGGAGCAACCATTCTGAACTAAAACATTTACTTCCAAGATTTCATGGGGTTTTAATGAACATAAAGATCTAAATAATTGAAACATCAATTAGGGCTATAACTATCTTTATAAATGAAGTGCTAGAAATAAACATCATAAAATTCCAGTAAAATTGCTATAGATTTTACCCACTCCAAAACTCATTCTACCCGTGTTTTGCAGCTTTTAGATAATGTTTAGTGACAGATTTGACTTATTTGGTATTTTACCCTAAAGTTAAGGTTAGGGTTTTGAGGTATCTACCTATATCCAAATCCTCCAAGATTCCATTCAGATGATTTATATTATTCTAACGTCGACCTTACTGAATTTCAAGGCAATACGAGGGCATTTGCCCCCATGTCCTTCACAACCCTAAAAACCCTTCATTTAGGGTTTGAGTTTGGATCCTAGGGTAAATCAACCCTAAACCACACCATTTTTCTCCAAGTGGGTTGTAATAACCCTTCTAAGTCAGTGGTCAAAATATCAGCCTCTGTTGAGGTGATTTGACCGTTCCAACCTCTTAGTGCACTTTTTACTCAAAAACGCCTCATTAATGCCTAGTTAAGGATAGGTGATTTCCTACCCAAATTCATCCAAATGAGTTGGAATTTTGTACAGAGCTAGGTTTTATAGCCAGGGACCACTCACCAAAATTTGGGAGGGTTTGGAGATCATTTGTCCACTTAGATAAATTATTCAAACTTTATTAAATTAAAACAAAAACCTTAGGCAAAGTATCTCCAAAAATTCCCATTTTTTGTTAGCCTTTAGATATGGCTAAGGGTAACCCTCTGCGCAAATTTCAGGTCATTTGGACAAGGGACGAAGAGTGGGCATTCATATTAGTTCCTGCCCAACTCTAGGTATAGCCCCCACTAAAATGGGTGTTGCGGTCAAACCGCTTACCCAAATGAGTTGAAATCAATTTTAAATTAATTTAGACTCGAAGGGCTACAACTTTTGTTACTGGACCTTTTTCCTAAATCGGCCTCTAAGTGCCTCGTTTGGTAATATCAAAAGGTGTGTTAAAAAGGAGATAATAATTCATTATAATTAATAAATGAATAATAATAGAATTTACTGTTCATCTTCCCTACCAAACAGAACCCGTAAACTGAACTCAGAAAAACTTATATTTCCTATAGATCTTCCGCGATTTGTCTCCGGCCATCCGGTTACTTCCCTGGCCAGCCACCACCACCACCACCTCCGTCGAGGCGATGGCTATCGGTCGGCGGTGGTTTGGCCGCCGGAGGTGGCGGTTTCCGGCGAACCCGAAATATATATTTCATGGTTTTTCCATGAAAACGCGAGATAGGTCCGGCTCTGTTGAGCACAAACTCCTTTCTAAGATCCTAAGATCTACCCATAAAAGAAGAAGTAGACAAGGACCTTGTTCGCGGTTTGGAGGCGAGATGAACGTCGGATTGTCATGGCGCGGTGGTGGCGTTCCCGAACTTCTCCTACAGCAAGAACAATGACTCAAATCCGTTTGGTCAAGAGTGTAACCTTCTCATCTTTCTCTAAGGGGGCTTTTATAGATCTCCAAGTGGGGAGGGGAAATGGTGAAGCATTCATGGCCATGAATGCTCTCTCTTAATAATATTTCGGTTATGGTGCAGGGAGAGGAAAAGGTGGAAGGTGAAAAAACTGATCCTAGTGGCGATTTCCTATTGCACCAACACTTCCTCATTTTATTAAGTAATTGGAGAAGGAAACGACCCATAAATACTCATGGTGTAACTTTCCATACCAAAATTTATTATAACGCGTGTTAGAAGAATTTCGGGCCTGAACCGACGTTTCGGCCTTTGTCACGGGCGTGACACATAGGTCACGGGCGTGACAAGCCCGTGCGGAAAATTCTGAGTTCGCCGATTGTCTTCCTGAGATCGGCGATCGTCTAAGGGGGTCACGCCCTAGGTCACGGGCGTGACATGTCGGTCACGGGCGTGACAGGCCCGTGATGCAAATTCTAAGTTCGCCGATCGTCTTCCTGAGATCGACGATCGTCGAAGGGTGGTCACGACCTAGGTCATGGGCGTGACATGTCGATCACGGGCGTGACATGCACGTGATGCAAATTCTGAGTTCGTCGATCATCTTCCTGAGATCGACGATCGTCGAAGGGGGTCACGCCCTAGGTCACGGGCGTGACAAGTAGGTCACGGGCGTGACCAATCCGTGACTGAAAATTCAGAGTTCGTCGATCGTCTTTCTGTGGTCGACGATCGTCGAAGGGGTCACGCCCTAGGTCACGAGCGTGACGGGTCGGCCACGGGCGTGACCAATCTGTGACCCGAAATCTTGGTCGATGGACTTCAATTCATGGGTTTCTTAGGGTTCTGTCACAACAGACCGACTCCTAGGGGTCTAGTCAGAAATGGGATGTTACAACAATAAACATTCTCACTCCTGGTATATGACAGAATAGTCTCTAAGTCAGCTGACTTTTTGATCAGACACTTATCATTGTGGAATTCAATGACATAGCCTAAGTCAATTAGTTTTCTTATGCTTACAAGGTTGTGTTGTAACCCATCCACATAAGCTACCCTTGTAATTGAGACTATGCCATTATAGATCATGTCATATCCTTCGGTGACTATACTGTCAGAGCCTCCAAAAATGACCTTTGGTCCATTCTTCATAGGAATGTAATCATTTATACGACTCCTTATCCCAATCATGTGCTTGGAAAACCCACTGTCCAAGTACTGTCACAACCCACATTTTCTCCGCATTAAAGATATATGAGAGTAAGGGAAAATACGCGTCATGATGTCACGTAGATAGGGGATAATTGGGGACGCTCAGGCAAGACTCCTACTTGACATATAAAGAAAGATTTTTAAGTTATTTAGAAAAAAATCCAGTTTAAATTAAAAAGTTAGTCGTATCCCTCGCCTTAGTGGCTCTTCTAGTCTATGGGGAAAATAATTATATGCGGCGAAAAATATTTCTTTTTTGAGGTTAAACATCCTACATGAGTGTAATCATCCCCAATGGACAACTCATGTTATGCAAGACCCTAGATTTATAATAAGTATATCTAAAAGTCTTTACACTAACTAGAAATTAATGTCTTCATTTTGAAAGAGATGACATGTATGATATACTAATAATAGGATTTTATAAGTTGAAAATATCTAACATGCAGTCCTAGCATAAAACATCCCAGAGAGCAAGTAATCCAATTCATCAAAAAATACATTTAGCAGCTAGCAAGGTATCCAAAATCAACTATCCTGTAGGCGTCAACAAGCTGACACGAACCCATATAAAATGAAAGTATGTCTGAACCAAGTAAACAAACTAAAACAACAAACTACCTCGCAATGGCGAGGTGAAAACCACAGCCAACACTACTACACACGAACTCTAAAACCAGCTCCACTACCTGCTAATACATCTAACCTAAGGCATTCCAAACACAAAACACCTCAGCAAGAAGGTATAATCGGTGGCAAAAAGTAAGACAAATATTAAACAAAGGTCAAAAGGAGTGCTGAAGTAATGTACAGAAGTAAAGTACTAAAATCGAAAACATAGAACTTACGTGAATCGTCACGTATAATAAATCACACCAAATGCACAAGGCAAAAAAGATGGAAAGCAAGATTAAATCATAAGAAAGAATACTCAAAAACTTTATTAGCCACATGTGGTCAACTCTACCCAAAAACACTGGCGAGGTGGTCACTCATCTGGACGAACCCTCACAGATATATAATATCTGTCTAACTGCGGGGGGGACTCATACACTCCACCATTCACCACAGACGCCCAAACACCCGGTAGAGTTCCACAAGGTACTAATAAAGGAAACAATCCTTACGGCTGTGGATTCGCCCACTAACACCCGCAACAAAGAAAACCATGATATAAATCTCAAACATCACGGAGGTGGTACGTCCACTAACTCCTGCAACCAAAGAATCATGATATATCTCAAGACTCGGCACATCGGATTCTACTAGACATTTCAAGATTAAGAAGCGGTTGATCAACCTTTCAGGAAGGATTTACAATCCTAGATAAATTCTAACATGCTCCACATAATATGTAGGGGCGATTAAGGCCAACAATATGACATTTCATCAAATCACTACAATGCTACGAAGTTGAATAATCATGACAAGAACTTATAAATTCAAGTAGATTCCAAGGGGGATTAAACATATCTACAGTTAGAATGACAAAAGTACAGAAGGATAAACAAAAGTTAAATAGTTACCATCAAGATCAGGAAAAAGGGGGAAGGAGGGAAACCACCACTTGCCTCGGTTTTACCGGAAAATCTCTCCAAATCACTCTTTGTCAAAGATCGGGGCTAAAGAAGACGAGGGAAGTCGAAATCTAATAAGAAATAGCCGAGATAAAAGTTAGGGCCAAAAACCCTAACAAGCAAAACTCAAGAAAAAAGGAAGATTTTACCACAACAACAAAGCTCTCGCTGAGAGCTTTCCAGATCTATGATCGGTTGAAGATTTCGAGCAAAGGAGCACCGTTGGAGGCCACCGGAAGAACCATAGAAGAACTTTCTCTCTCCCCCTCACGCCGCTCTGGTTAGGGAAATGAGCAGGAGTTTTGGTCCAAGAGGATGAAGAAGTATATATATATATTAGGTATAATTATAATATTAAAATAACTTTACCCAACAGTTACGTTTCTAAGAAAAGAACCAGGAGCATGGGTTAGCTGGACCGGACATCTCAAGAAGAAGTCAAGAATTACTCGAGTAAAAGGCAGGTTCTCTGGTACAATTAAGCACAGTTCTCGAGTACAAAAATTTCTCGAGAACAAAAAGGAAAAACAATCCCGTTCGACTAACTCTGTTCGAAATTCGTCGAGCACACAAAAGAAAAAAACCTGCTCGACAAACCCAAAAAGTTCGACATTTATCGAACCCAGAGTCGTTCGACGATCGCCGAATGCCCCGTTTGACGTTCTTCGAACGCCCAGTTTGACATTCGTCGAACGCCCAGTTCAACATTTGTCGAACACCAGACAACGCCCAAATCTACGCCACCCGCCTCAGCTCGAAGAAAAACCTACTTTTGGGGGGGAGACTTCTCGAGAACTAAGCAAGATTTCTCGGGAACGACAAGACAGGAATTCTCGAGAACAACATGGACTCCTCGGGAACAAACTACACAAAATTTCTCGGATTTCTCGAGAGCTAAAAGGACTTCTCGAGTACAAGGTATGTAGTACTTGAGCATTGAAAAAGGTATTTCTCGAGTATAAGAAGCATTACTCGAGAACAGACTAAATTTTCCCGAGAACAAGAAGATACTTCTCGAGAACAACATATGAAGAATTACTCGAGTGCATAAAGTACTTCTCAAGAACAAGGAGATACTTCTCGAGAACAACAGATACTTTTCTCTAGAGCCACAGAAGGACTTCTCGAGAACAACGAAACTTCTTGAGTAATAGGTACGCATTACTATAGTACTAAAGATGGATTTCTGGAGTACTAGAAGATATATCTCGAGAACAACAATGGTTTTTCTCGAGAACTCCTGGTCTTCTCGAGAACTGAACAGGATAAATTCGATAACTTCAGATTGTCTTTAATTCTGGGATAAAATGCCGACTCTAAGAATTTAGCAGGAGAGACAACCCTAGAATCCGACGCTCCAATTTTGAGACATAAACATCAAATGCTTACTGAAGCAAAAAATCCAATATGTAACACCTGAGGCCTTGTATGAGAGGCATTGTAGGACTCCTTTTTTTAAGCTGAGGTTGGTGATCCAATATGTAACACCTAATCATATCATCAATGATCTGATTTATCCTTTCCATTTGACAATTTGTCAGCGGATGATAGGTGGTGGAATACCTTAAATCAGTACCCAACCCCTCTTGTAAACTCTTCCAAAAGCGAGACGTAAATCTGGAGTCTCGATCTGGTACAATGCTTACAGGTACTCCATGAAATCTGATGACTTCATCAAGGTATAACTCAACTATCTTCTTAATATAATACCAAATTTTTAAGGGTACAAAGTGAGTACACTTTGTCAATCTATCGACTATAACCAAATAGAGTCGTGCCGACAAGGAGATTTTGGTAGACCGGTGATGAAATCCATTGAAATACTCTCTCATTTCCTAGTTGGACTATCAAGCGGTGTTAATTTACCACCAGTTCTTCTATGATCTGCCTTAACACGCTAACACTTGTAATATTCCAACACAAACCTTGCTATCTCATTCTTCATTCCCGAACACCAAACAATTTTCTTCAGATCCTTATACATTTTGGTGGAACCAAGATGGTAGGTAACACTGGAACTATGAGCTTCAATACAAATCTTAGCCCGAATGTCACCAAAAGCGGGAATACAAAATCTACCATGGTATTTCAGAATATCAAACTCATCAAAAGTAAAATCAGGTAGCTCTCCCTTCTCAGTTCTATTCCAGAGATGCAACGAATCAAGGTCATCCTTCTGGTGCACTCTGGTAAGGGAAATCCAAGAGGGCTCTTCTGCTTCCAAACTAGCAGGCACAGTACTACACCCAACTTCAATGTCCATCAACAAGAATTCTTCCACCAAGGATTGGACAGATAGATTGAAGATTTTGGCGGTCTTCCTACTCAAAGCATCGACTACTATGTTAGCCTTTCCTGGATGGTAAAGGATCTCAACTTCATAATCTACCATATACTCTAACCACCTACGCTGGCACAGATTTAGGTCCTTCTGAGTGAAGACGTACTTCAAACTCTTATGGTATATATAGATCTTGCACAGCGCGCCATATAGTAAATGTCTCCAAAGTTTTAGCGTATAGATTACAGCACCAAATTCCAAATCATGTGTAGGATAGTTTCTTTCATGAATCTTTAATTGTCTAGATCCGTATGCGATTACTTTTCCTTCTTGCATCAAAACACAACCAAGTCCAATGTATGATGCATACACATACACAGCATACTCGACTCCTTCAGTAGGTAAAGTTAATACTGGAGCAGTAGACAATCTCTTCTTCAACACTTGGATGGCTTTTCACACTTATCACTCCAAATGAACGCGGTGTTCTTCTGTGTAAGTCTAGTTAGAGGAGCAGACAACACAGAGAATCCTTCCACGAATCTTCTATAATAATCGACCAGACCTAAGAAGCTCCTAATCTCTTTAGGAGTAGAAGGTCTCTCCCATTCTACCACAACAAAAATCTTGGTCGGGTCTACAGAAATACCATCCTTGCTCACAAAATGGCCCAGAAAAGACACCTGGGGTAACTAGAATTCGCACTTACTCAACTTGGCATAGAGTTTGTGCTCCCTCAGGGTTGACAAAACTAAGCACAAGTGTTGAGCATACTCCTCAACACTGCGGGAATACACGAGAATGTCATCTATGAATACAATCACAAAACGGCCCAAGAAATCTCTGAACACTCTATTCATTAAGTCCATAAAAGCAGAGGGGGCATTTGTCAAACCTAAGGACATCACCAAGAACTCACAATGCCCGTGCCGGGAACAAAAATCCGTCCGTGGTATATCAGTCTCACGGACCCTCAACCAGTGGTAGCTTGAACGAAGATCAATCTTCGAAAACATAGTGTATCCCCACAACTGATCAAATAGACCCTCAATCCGAGGCAACAGATATCTGTTCTTGATGGTTACCTTATTTAACTCCCGATATTCTATGCAGAGCCTCATGGAACTATCTTTCTTCTTTACGAACATAACAGGGGCATCCCACAGAGAAGAACTCGGCCTAATAAAACCACACTACAACAACTCATCTAGCTGAGTGCGTAACTCTTCTAACTCACGCTGAGCCATACGGTACGGTGCCTTAGCAATAGGGTTAGTACCTGGCTCGAGGTCTATAGCAAACTCCACCTCTCTCTCTAAGGAGGAAGTCCTGGAAGGCTATTAGGAAAGACATCTGGAAACTCTTGCACCACCGAGATATCCTCAAGACGTGGTGTAACAAAAGCTGTTTCCAAAGAAAAATATAGAAACAAGATATGCCTCGCAACCAAACTCTAGAGCTCGACAAGCACGTACCGCAGAAATAATGAAGGAACCCTTGTTCTAAAATCCATAGACACTCATGGGTTGTCCGTTGTCCATTTTGAAGTCCATTCGCTTTGCCTTGCACTGCATTACCGCATCATACTTGGACAACCAGTCCATGCCTAAAATCAGGTCGAAATCTGCCAGATCCAACACCATCAGATCCGCAAAAGCTAGGAAATTGCCTAAACAAATAGGGCATTTCTGAATTCCTTGATTGGATAACACCAGATCTCCGAATGTAAGCTTGACGTTGAAGGAAACTCCTAATTTCTCCACATCAAACAGTGTTTATCTACAAAAATTTGCGCCACGAAGGAATGGGTGGCACCAGAATCTAAAAGAATGCGCGCCCACCTATTCTTCACCTTAAACTCCCCTAAAAATGTAGCATACATAACTAAATGAATGAAAACTAGGACAAATAATGGAAAGTAAAGAAAAACTAGAATATAACATGAAATCACTTGGGTAGAGGTCTGAGTTTCCTCTCTGGTCACAACATTTACCTTTCCTTTCCCTTTGTCCTAGTTTGGTGGTGGCGGTAGAGCACGGAGCGGGGCAGGCTGCAGTGGGGACTGAGCCTGGGCGCATGAGGACTTCAGGTGCCCCTTTTGCCCGCACTTGAAGCAAGCCTTATCCTTTGACCAGCAACGACTCACGTCATGACCCTTCCTTGAACAGAATGAGCACACAAGATCTCCCTTGGGTGCGCCTTGGATGGTGTGCACTTGTTGCTGCTTCTGAGTGGCAGTCATCTTGAAACACCTTTCGTAAGGGTGGCCGGATCGACCACAGAAGCTACATACTTCACCACTTTTCTTCTTTGAAGAAGGGCCAAATGCCCTAGAGCTTTCATCCTCAACACCTTTCCTCTTTTCTTTCCTCATTGCGACACCTCGATTCTTAGCATTTTCAATCATCTCAACTTTCAGTACGGCTTCCACGGCCTCCGCAAAATTTCCAGCTCTATAAGAGTATGCCCTGTTGGACATCACTTCTCAGCCCTCCTAGGAAACGTTTCACTCTTCCCTCCTCTGAAGCTACCAAGTCAGGAGCAAATCTGCTCAGCTTACTAAACTCAATCTCGTACTCGCTCACCGTGAGCTGTCTATGCTTCAAATGCAAGAAGTTATTCATCAGACGGTCCTGCTCGATCGATGGTAGAAACTTTTTCAGCAGCATCTTCTTAAAAGATTCCCACGAGCATCCTTCACTTAGGCTTTCCTTTTCCCGAATCCACCAACTCTTTGCTAGGCCTTTTAGCTGATATGCTGCAATCCCCGAATACGAGAACATTTCCTCGATAGCGATTATCCAATCATCCAAAACCATGAAGTAAGCTCTTTTGTTGTAAGTGGGAGGTCCCAGTCGCTGGAAATATGAAATAAAATTCATCTCTGGCAGTAACATCACTAGGGGCACCAGAGGAGCATGGGTACCATGTACGAATTGACCTCCAATAGGTTCTTGCACTAAGGGTTGCTATGCAGGAGTGGCAGACACCAAAGACTGAATTTCCGATTGCATCGCAACTAATTATCTCGACAGAGCCTCATTGCTCTAACGCAGACTCTCGATCAACGCATCACTCTACGCACCTGATAACTCACCCTCCGACTGGGGAGTTGAACATGTCGTAGGACGCTTTGGCTACATTTTTAAAAGGGGAAACGAACAACTCATTGAAATCCTAGATTACAACTAAGCCACACAACTTAGTTCAGACTATACTTAAAAGACACTTTCTTATGCTGCAACTTGCTCTAGGACTTTACAGTGATGTTATGTCCTACTTAGGATGATATCCTCTCATACTATTGAGTCATGTGACTATGATATGAATGCATGGATTCTTTATTCTTATTTAAAATAATGAGTGTACATGTGTCATCATGTAATCCATAACTTAGCACGCGTGCTTATGCGATGATATATTATGTATGTTGTGCTATGCATTCTAAAAAGGCATTAATGCATGATATGAGCGGCGTACACATGAAATGTTATGCATCCCATACAACATAATATCGCATGCAGCGAAAAAAGATAACGTGCTAATTGGCTTCCATGTGATGGTGGTTATGCATCCCATACTACATAACCGTCACATGTTGCCTCCTTTAGTGGATCCATATACAAACACATATTATGTATCCCACCCTACATAATATGCCCTGTATACTTCTACTCATGCTATGAGTTTAGTGACAATGCTTTAGCTAAGATGTACTGATGACACATCGTTGTGTGTATGAAAATGAATAAAGGAAAACAAAATAATATTAGATTTGCTGGTTCGACAAACTTGTCAAACAACCCTCCCTCTGATACTAACTATCACAACTCGCATTTTCTCCGCATTAAAGATATATAAGAGTAAGGGAAAATGTGCTTCATGATGCCACGTCAACATGGGATAACTGTGGACGCTCAGGCAAGACTCGTACTTGACATATAAAGAAAGATTTTAAGTTATTTAGAGAAAAATCCAGTTTAAGTTAAATGGTTAGCCGTATCCCCCGGCTTAGTGGCTCATCTAGTCCACGGGGAAAATAATTATACGCGGCGGAAAATACTTCTTTTATGAGGTTAAACATCCTACATGAGTGTAATAGTCCCCAATGTATAACTCATGTTATGCACGACCCTATATTTATAATAAGTATATCTAAAAGTCTTTACGTAACCAGAAAGTAATGTCTTCATTTTGAAAGAGATGACATGTATGATATACTAATAATAGGGTTTTATAAGTTTAAAATATCTAACATGCAGTCCAAACGTAAAACATTCCAGAGAGCAAGTAATCCAATTCATCAAAAAAAGATAACTAGCAGCTAGCAAGGTATCCAAAATCAACTATTCTGTGGGCGTCAACAAGCAGACACGAACCCGCAAAAAACGAAAGTATGTCTGAACCAAGTAAAAAAACTAAAGCAACAAACTACCTCGTAACGGCGAGGTGAAAACCATACCCAACACTACTGCAAAGGAACTCCAAAACCAGCTCAACTACCTGCTAAAGCTCCGAACCTAAGGCATTCCAAACACAGAACACCTCAGCAAGAAGGTACAAGCGATGGCAGAAAAGTAAGCCAAAAAGTAAACAAAGGTCAAAAGGGGTACCATCCCAAGACCAAAAGTACTGAAGTAAAGTACAGAAGTAAAGTATCAAAATCGAAAACATAGAACTTGCGTGAATCGTCACGTACAAAAAATCACACCAGATGCACAAGGCTAAAAAGGTGGAAAGCAAGATTAAATCATAAGAAAGAATACTCAAAAACATTATTAGCCACATGTGGTCAACTCAACCCAAAAACACAGGCGAGGTGGTCACTCATCTGGACACACCCTCACAGATATATATAATATTTGTCTAACTGTGGAGGAGACTCATACACTCCACCATTCACCGCAGACGCCCAAACACCGGTAAACCACAAGGTACTAATAAAGAAAACAAACCTTGCAGCGGTAGATTCGCCCACTAACACCCACAACAAAGAAAACCTTGATATAAATCTCAAACATCACGGAGGTAGTACATCCATTAACTGCCGCAACCAGAGAATCATGATATATCTCAAGACTCAGCACATTAGATTTTACTAGACATTTCTAGATTAAGAAGCGGTTGATCAACCTTCAAGAAGGATTTACAATCCTAGATAAATTCTAACACGCTCCATACAATAGATAGGGGCAATTAAGGCCAACAATATGACATTTCATCAAATCACTACAATGCTACGAAGTTGAATAATCATGACAAGAACTTATAAATTCAAGTAGATTTTAAGGGGGATTAAAAATATCTACAGTTAGAATGACAAAAGTACAGAAGGATAAAAAAAAGTTAAATAGTTACCATCCAGATCAGGAAAAAGGGGGAAGGAGGTAAAACCACCACTTGCCTTGGTTTTGTCAGAAAAACTCTCCAAATCACTCCTTTTCATAGATCGGGGCTAAAGAAGACGAGGGAAGTCGAAATCTAACAAGAAATAGTCGAGATAAAGATTAGGGCAAAAAACCCTAACTAGAAAAACTCAAGAAAATGGGAAGATTTTACCAAGACGACGAAGCTCTCATTGAGAGCTTTCTGGATCATTGATCGGTTGATGATTTTGAGCACCGGAGCACCGCCGGCGGCCACCGGAAGAACCACAGAAGAAATTTCTCTCTCTCACTCACGCCGCTCTTGTTCGGGAAATGAAGAGTTTTTGTCCAAGAGGATGAAGAAGTATATATATATATATATTAGGTATAATTATAATATTAAAATAACTTTACCTAACATTTATGTTTCTAAGAAAAGAACCGGGAGAAGGGGTTAGCTGGACCTGACATCTCGAGAAGAAGTCAAGAATTACTCGAGTAGAAGGTAGGTTCTCGGGTACCAATAAGCACAGTTCTCGAGTACAAAAATTTCACGAGAACAAAAAGGAAAAACATTTCCGTTCGACGAACTCTGTTCGAAATTCGTCGAACACACAAAAGAAAAACCTGCTTGATGAACCCAAAAAGTTCAACATTTGTCGAACCAAGAGCTGTTTGACGATCATCGAACCCAGAGCCGTTCGACGATCGTCGAACGCCCTGTTCGACGTTCGTCGAACGCCCAGTTCGACGATCGTCGAACGCCCAGTTCAACGTTTGTCAAACACCAGACAATGCCCAAATCTACGCCACCCGCCTCAGCTTGACAAAAACCTACTTTTAGGGGGAGCCTTCTCGAGAACTAAGCAAGATTTCTCGGGAATGAAAAGACAGGAATTCTCGAGAACAACATGGACTCCTCGGGAACAAACAACACAAAATTTCTCGGATTTCTCGAGAGATAAAAGGACTTCTCGAGTACAAGGTATGTAGTACTCGAGTACTGAAGAAGGTATTTCTCGAGTATAAGAAGCATTACTCGAGAACAGACTCAGTTTTCCCTAGAACAAGAAGATACTTCTCGAGAACAACAGATGAAGAATTACTTGAGTACACAAAGTACTTCTCGAGAACAAGGAGATACTTCTCGATAACAACATATACTTTTCTCGAGAGCCACAAAAGGACTTCTCGAGAACAACCGAACTTCTCGAGTAACTGGTACACATTACTCGAATATTGAAGATGGATTTCTCGATTACTAGAAGATATATCTTGAGAACAACACGAGTTTTCTTGAGAACTCCAGGTCTTCTCGAGAACTGAACAGGATAAATTCGATAACTTCAGATTGTCTTTAATTCTTGGATAAAACGTCGACTCTAAGAATTTAGCAGGAGAGACAACCCTAGAATCCGATGCTCCAATTTTGAGACAAACATCAAATGCTTACTTAAGAAAAAATCATCACAAAGATTCAAACAAATTCCGAGACTCCAAAATGCTCGGATCGCAATAAAACTTGACAAGTCCAAAAATCTCAAAACTGTACCCTTTTCAATCAGGGAAAACATGCAATCCGAATCAAAATCCCAAAATCTTGTCAAACAGACCCAAAGGACGTGAAAATGCACTAACAGTGCAGCGCTGCCAACATGACATAGAAAAAGTTATGTCTTAACGTCATAAATATGATGATACCAATTTAAATAATATTATCGAAAAATCGGGGGAGTTACAAGCACAAAATTTACTTCAGGTTGGTACTTGAACAATCCTGCAAGATAAAGTTTATTTTACCTTAGGAGCCCAATAAAATTTGGGTTTTAGGTTCTTGTTAGCATTAAAAGCAATATTTTTACAGGGAGCTACCCTTGCATCAAAGCTCTTCTTTTTATTTAGCATAGAGGGTGCCAACATGTAAGACCCCATTTTTTTTTCTTTTTAAACATCGGGGTCTTAGGCCCAGAATCGCCACCTTGCTGTGACACCTTCACGCCCGGGAAGGTCGTCACTACAAAACGTCAATCCTGCCAGCCGATTCGATCACAACAGTAGCAAAGTAGAGTAAACACAAGTCCACAAAAAATCACATATCAGAGTAAATAGTCTCTATGAAGGGAGTGTCCACAAATATAATAACAGTAAGAAAAGTACTGAAACGAGGGCTTATGCCCGGTACATCAAAATCCTCACTATAGAGTCACTCATCGCAGAAGCAAAACGGAACACTACTAAAGATCGGGACACAGTCCCAGCTGTCTGTACTCCGGTGCTTGACTGCCCCATCTCCAAGCGTGTTGATCTCCGGGGCTGCTCCTCCATGCTGGGCTCCACGATCTCCTAAATGATGTCATCCGAAAATCGTTAGTCTATAAGACTAAGCCCTATCATCCCCAACCCTTTTCCCCATGGCTCCTAAGCACCAAGCGGGGAGGAAGAAAGGAGTGGACATGATAGTGGAGAATAACAAATGCAGGTGATGACAGAATCTAGACTAGCAGTATATATATACCAATAATAAAAGTAAGAAAAGCTACTCAAGAAAAAGTAACCTTAACTTATGTGAAAGCACATAAGCCAAGGACACTTTTGCAAGCCTCCTAACGTATAAAAAGTCTCATACCAATTTATGCGATAGGGTGTCGATTTTCTGGCAAGTATACATATAAATCTATTGAATAAAACCATAACTTATAAGCATGCTTGCGCGAACTTATAAACCAAGGGGTCATTTAATAGAGACTATTGTATAAAACGTCCCATACCACTTTATACAATAGGTGACAGGGTTAAATGCAATGGTTATGCTATGACATGCAATTATGCCATGATGTGAACATGCAAGTGCAACTCACCCACTCGACTCTATGCGCACAGACCTTTAGTTCCCCAGTTTGGAGTTAGTTAAACTCTCAGGAGCCTCTCGTCGTGGCCAACGGAGATAGTGGGTTGGGCCTCTCCACTCCTAGACTTGTAATCACACTACCAAGCCTATCCCCTCTCATACATTTTCGTACTATTCCTAGCAAACCAGCTAGTCTCCCCGAGTCAATGTACCGACGACGGTGTGATCGATCGTTTAATAGTGAGGACCCACCACTGTTATGCAGATGCAAGCTTGTATATTATACCATACTTAAATCTCCGAGCCTCAAGCTCACCAAACCATCAAGTCTAAAACTAGTCCCCGAGCATACAGCTCACCGGACTACCAAATCGATTCCAAGTCCATTTAACTCTACCGGTAAGCCAATAGACCATGGGTCTATGCTATCCATTCATTACAAATTTGTCTCACTACGTGTATAAGTGTGAGTGTAAAGTAAAGGTATTATTAAGGTTACTCTTGTAACATCCCATTTCCGGCTAGACCCCTAGGAGTCGGTTGGTCGTGATAGAACCCTAGGAAGCCCAAAAATTGAAATAAATCGACCAAGATTTCGGGTCACGGGTTGGTCACGCCCGTGACCGACCCGTCACGCCCGTGACCTAGGGCGTGACTCCTTCGATGATCGTCGATCTCAGGGAGACGATCGTCGGGCGCAGAATTTTCAACCCAGCCCTGTCACGCCCGTGACCCAGGTGTCACGCCCGTGACCAAGGGCGTGACCCCCTTCGGTGATCGTTGATCTCAGCGCGACGATCGCCGAGCGCGGAATTTGCCTCATGACCCTATCACGCCCGTGACCAAGGTGTCACGCCCGTGACCTAGGGCGTGACCACCCTTCGACGACCGTCGATCTCAGTTCGACGATCGTCGACCTCAGAATTTGCCATTCGGGCCTGTCACGCCCGTGACCTATTTGTCACGCCCGTGACCTAGGGCGTGACCACCCTTCGACGATCGGTGATCTCAGTTCGACGATCGTCGACCCCAGAATTGGCCACCCGAGCCTGACACGCCCGTGACCTACGTGTCACGCCCGTGACATTGACCGAAACGATGGTTCAGGCCCGAAATTATTCTAACACGCGTGGTAATAAATGCTGGTGTGGGAAGTTACACCAGGAGTAATTACGGGCCGTTTTTCCTTCTGTAATTATATAATAAAGGAGGAAGTGTTGGTCCAATAGGAATCGCCACCTGGCAAACACCTATTCATCTTCCACCATTTCTTATCCCTTCACTGTAACCGAAAGGTTATTAAGAGGAGCCTTCATGACCATTAAGGCTTTACCCTTTCACCTCCCCACTTGCTGACTTATAAAAGACCCCTTAGAGCAAGATGAGAAGGTTGCACTCTTGACCAAACAGATTCAGATCTTTGTTCTTGCTATAGGAGAAGTTCGGCAACGCCACCACTGCGCCATGGCACCCCGTCGTTCATCTCATCTCCAAACCGCGAACAAGGTCCTCCTCTGCTTCTTCTTTCATGGGTAGATCTTAGGATTCCTAGAAAGGAAGTTCGTGCTCAACGGAGCCGGACCTATCTCTCGTTTTCATGGAAAACCATGAAAAATGTATTTTTGAGTTCGCCGGAAACCGCCACCTCCGGCGGCCAAACCACCGCCGACCGATAGCCATCGCCTCAACGGAGGTGGTGGTGGGGGTGGCCGACCAGGGAAGTGACCGGATGACCGGTGATGGATCACGAAAGAGCTACAGGATATATGAGTTTCTGTGTTCTGGCATTCGGGTTCTGTAGAAGATGAACAGTAAAAGCTGTTTATAATATATAAATTATGTAAATAATTTGTAAGGAAAATATACTTAGATGAGCACATTTTGATGCTGCAAAATGAGGGACTTAGAGGCCGTTTTAGGAAACAATACCAGTCACGAAAGTTATAGCCCTTCGAGTCTAGTTTAATTTTAAATAGTTTTCAACCTGTTTGGGTAAGCGGTTCGACCGCAGCACCCGTTTTAGTGGGGGCTGTACCTAGAGTTGGGCAGAAATTAAAATGGATGCCCACTCTTCGTCCCTTGTCCAAATGACCTGAAATTTGGGCAGGGGGTTAACCTTAGCTATACCTAAAGGCAGACCAAAAATGGAAATTTTTGGAGATACTTTGCCTAAAGTTTTTGTTTTAAATTAATTAAGTTAGAGAAATTTATTTACGTGGTCAAATGACCTCCAAACCCTCCCAAATTTTGGAGAGTGGTCCCTGGCTATAAAACTTAGATCTGTATAAAATTCCAACTAGTTTGGAGGAGTTTTGGGTAGGAAATCTTCTACCCTTAACTAGGCATTAGTGAGACATCTTTTAGTAAAAAGTGCACTAAGAGTTTGGAAAGGTCAAATCACCTCAACAGAGGCTGATATTCTGACCTCTGACTTAGAAGGGTGTTATAACCTGCTTGGAGAAAAATGGTGAGGTTTAGGGTTGATTTACCCTAGGATCCAAGCTCAAACCCTAAACGAAGGGTTTTGAGGGTTGTGAAGGACATGGGGGAAATTGCTCTTGTATTGCCTTGGAACTCTGTAGAGTTGACAAAAGCTTGATTAGAATCGTCCGGATGGAATCTTGGAGAATTTGGAGACAAGTAGATACCTTAAAACCCTAACCTTAGTTTTAGGGTAAAATATCAAAAAGGTAAAATCAGTCACTAAACCTTACGTAAAAGCTATGAAATTCGGGTAGAGTGAGTTTTTGGATCAGGTAGAACTTATAGCAATTTTACTGGAATTTTATGTTGATTATTGCTAGCACTTTATTTGTAAAGCTTGCTATGGCCTTAAATGATGTTTTAATTATTTAGAAATTTCTGTTCATTGAAACCTCATGAAATCTCGGAGGAAAATGTTTTAGGTCAGAATAGTTTCCTCTGAATTTTTGTATGATTTTTAGTTGAGTAAATCTAGTACTTTATTCACAGATGTTAGAAAAAGGTTTTATGGTTTAAAAATTAATTATGGATGATATATTTGCTGGAAAATTATGAAACCTGGCCAATGTTATTTTGAAGGTTTTATCTGCTTAGTATAATTAATTTACAATTTTTGGATGGATATTTTCTGTACTTGATTCATAAATAAAAAAAGATAGAGATTATTTCTAAAATAGTTTTAGTGCCCTTTTGATGATAAAAAAATTATGATACTTTGGATTTAACCTATTGAGATAACCTACTATTTATCATAAATTTGCTGGACATCTTGCATGAGAACTTAGGGTAGTTCATGTTCAAACCAGTAGCCCTTGGGATTTTCGAGGAAATTAATTAAATGCCAAATAAATTAGGAAACTTCCCACACTCTGGATTTAGGTCATTTATATCATGATAAATCCCCAGTAAATATTTTAGGGCATTTAGACGAGTTTTGGGATCATTGCATAACCGGTTCGACATATAGTCTAGGTTGGTCTGCATATAGCAAATTTGTGAATTGCAATAGGACATGATCTGAGAAAGTCATTGGAGTTAGTCATTTTGTCTGGGTGGACAATTGTGGATGAAATCACAATAGGAAGATATGAAGAGTAGAGAGAAGTAGTGATAGCTAGAGATAAGAGGTGCTCGGGTACGACGAAAGATCGTCCACCCCGGGTAGGAATGGAAGAGTCTTAGTACTCTAGGGTTAGATCTAAAGTAACTAAAAGGGGATCGGGTTAAGGGAGATCAACCAATAACAATAAGTGCCTTGCGAAAGGGAACTTCGGGCCGTAATGTCGCCGTCTTGGTTCCTAGTGCCCCTTGAGAGCCCTTCACGGGGTATGCCGGGGGCAGTCCTGGGCTAACGTAAACTGTAATAACAAACCGACAAGAGTAACTTTGTAACTAGGGATGCACCTTTCACAAACACTGTTGGCACAGGAAGATTGATGAGAGCTTCGGCTCGGTTGGTTAAGAGACGGACGGGATGGTCCGGGGAGCTTCGGCTCGGTTGGTTAAGAGACGGACGGGATGGTCCGGGGAGCTTCGGCTCGGTTGGTTTGGAGACGGACGTTTTGGTCCGGGGAGCTTCGGCTCGGCTTTTGTGTGTTTACTATTAAACTTGCATGTGCATAAAAAGGAATGAAAATTAAGGTGGTGGGTCTTCGGTATTGGAGGGTCGATACACCGACGCCAATACGCTGACTCGGCAAGTGTGGTTAGCACTTTGCCAACAGAAGTCTGGTGCGCCAGCCGGCAAGAGTACGCAGGCGTCTGCTTAGTGTACCAAGAGTTGAGGCGTACGATAGGTCTGACTGGTAGTGCTTTACTGGTTTAGAGGTGGGCGAGGCCCAACCCACCGCTTCCGTCTGCCACTACGGAGGTATCCTGGGAGGTAACGGCTCCGAAAGGGGGAATTAAAGGTCTGTGTGCACAGAGTCGGGTGTGTGAGTTGCACTTGTATGTTTCATCATACCCACTTGCATGTCATAGCATAAACGATTCATTTAACCCTGACACCTAAAGTATAAGTGGTATGGGACGCCTATACATTAGGACCTGCAAAACGACCCCTTGGTCTATAAGCTTGTGTGGGCAAGTTTATAAATTAAGGTTAATTTCAATATAAAAATATGCTGTTGTTTGATAACTGACACCCCAACGTATAGGTGGTATGGGACACTCTATACGATGGGAGCCTCACAGAAGATCCCTTGGCTTATGCGCTTTCGCACATAAGTTAAGGTTACCTTTCTTACTTTCTATTTCTGTCATATTATTATAGAATTGCTAGATTAGTTCCGCTGCCATTTGTTTCTTGATTAAATCTCCACCTTCATGTCCTTCCCTTTCTTCCTCTCCGCTAGGTACTTAGGAGCCATTGGGGAAGGGGTAGGGGATGATAGGGCTTAGTCTTTATGACTAACGGTTTTCGAACCGCATCATTTAGGGGATCGTGGAGCCCAGCATGAAGGAGCGGCCCCAGAGACCGGTACGCTTGGAGATGGGGCAGTCCAGCTCCGGAGTTCATACAGCCGGGACTGTGAATCTCGACCCTGAGTAGTTTCTGTTTTTGCTTCCGCATGAGAGACTTGTAGTGAGGACATTTTGTACCGGGCATAAGCCCGCATTTTATAGTACTCTGATTATTGTTATTCTGTGGACACTCCCTTCGTGGAGTTTTATATATATATGTGATTTATTTCCAGTGGACTTGTTCTTACTTCAATTATTATTGCTACCTTTCTGTGATCGAATTGGCCGGCAGAATCGGCGTCTTGTGGTGATGACCCTTCAGGACGTGAAGGTGTCACCGCAAAACGGCGATACTGGGCCTAAGACCCTGGGTTTTAAAAAAAGGGGGGGGGGGGGTCTTACAAGTGGTATCAGAGGGAAACATCGATCTGAAAAAGGTAGCAGTCCACTAACCCTGGGTCACCCCCGCTCGAGCTTAGTTTGGGGACAAACTAAGCAGCGGAAGCAGTGGTGTGCCCATAAGGGAAATCACATGTAGAAGTCCACTTCTCCATTAATTGGAATTCTTCTTTGTAGCCTGCGGCAAGCCCTGCCCCTAGCAGGAAGCACCTCCGGCTACAAAGAACATTTCACATAATTCTCTAGTCTACGAGTTAGACCCAGCCCACTAGGACTCACTACTAACCATGACGACTTTTAGTATGTCCTAGTCCGAAATAGACCATGGGTATGGACTTAGTTAAGGTGCGAAGATACCCAATGAGAATAAAGGAGGAGTTTAGCAAGAAAATGACTAGCGAAGACATAAACTCAGGTGTCCCTACTATCCCAATCAAGGATTACTCAAACTGTCAGGACGGCCATAAGGAGAATTGAGGCCAATAATACATTAGTAGAATGGTAAAGACAAGTGGTCTTTACCCTCCTACCGGTAATAAGATCACTCGGAGACAACCACCAAGACAAACACCGAGGGCCGGATAGGAACTCAAGATCAGAAGATACCCATTTGGATTTGAGAATATTTTGACCCGAATAAGGTTGTCGTAAATGTGACTCAGAGAGTTTAAAATATGGAGTATACTAACGAGTTTCAGGTTGTAACCCCAAGTCAAAGATTGATGCCCTAGGAATTGTGCACCCAGCTATGACGGATATAACATTGTAATAACAAAGATACGTAGCCCAAAGTAGGTAGGGGCTTATCTTTTGTTTATTGGGTGAAGTAACCTTTGCTCTGAAGATTTGGCGACACTACCTCTACGGGTTCACTGTGACATCTTTACAGATCACAAGAACCAGAAATACGTGGACACGCAGAAGGAGCTGAATATCAGGCAGAGGCGCTGGGTGGAGTTCTTAGCAGACTATCAGTATGAGATGCACTACCATCCAGGGAAGGCAAACGTGGTGGCCGACGCGTTGAGCTGGAGAGCTGCCACTTTCGAAGCTGGGCCCCAAGTTATGTCCATGGAGCTAGTCCAGTCATTCAAAGATATGCAGATATCCCTAGTGTCCGAGGATGATCCAGTTTTGTATAGGGAGTATCTGGCATCGATAGTGGCCATAGGCGATATTCGGGATCACATTCGGGATGGACAGAGGACAGATGCATGGGCAGAGCCGATGTTCCGAGCCTTGGAGGAGGGTTCGATAGGAGATTATTCCCTGAGAGATGGATTGCTATATTTCAGAGGCGGAGTATATATACCCGCAGGAGGCCAGATCCGAGAGGATATTATGACGGAGGCGCATTGCAGCCGGTACTCTGTGCACCCGGGGATCACAAAGATGACCGCTGATCTAAAGAAGACGATGTTTTGGCCGGGCATGAAGAAGGACATTACGTACTTCGTGACCCATTGCGAGGCGTGTCAGTTGGTGAAGGCGGAGTGCAGGAACCCCGCAGGATTGTTGCAGCCACTCCCGGTGCCGGAGTGGAAGTTTGACGATATAGCTATGGATTTTATACATGGTCTTCCCCGGTCTCGGACGGGAAATGACTCGATCTGGGTGATTGTTGATCGGTTGACGAAGGTGGCCCGCTTTATACCGATCAGGAAGGATGACTCGGTGGGAGTGCTGGTACGGAAGTTCGTGGAGTAGTATATCCGATATCATGGCGTGCCCCGGACGATAGTGTCGGGCCGCGATGGACGGTTTACATCCAGGGAGTGGTGGTCAGTGCAGGCATACCTGGGCACCCGATTGACTTTTAGCACGGCCATCCACCCTCAGACGGACGGGCAGACAGAGCGCACCAACAGGACGTTGGAAGATCTACTACGACTGTGTATACTGGACCGAGGGGAGCTGTGGGAGAAGATGTTATCGTTGGACGAGTTCTCCTATAACAATAGCTACCAGTCCAGCATCAGGATGGTGCCTTATGAAGCCTTGTATGGAAGAAAATATAAGACCCCGCTTTCTTGGGTTCAAGACGAGGACCCGAAGGTGTTGGGATCGGATTTTGTTGAAGACACCGAGGCACAGGTGAGACTGATCAGAGATAGGATGTTGGAGGCGCAGAGCAGACAGGCTAAGTACTATGACGCATGACATCGTCAGGTGGAGTTTCAGGTAGGGGATCGAGTGTTCTTGAAGATCCGGCCCATGCACGGAATCTCACGAGTGCGCGGTCGGAGGAAGAAGCTCAGCCCTAGGTATATGGGCCCTTAGCGGATCCTGGAGCGGATCGGGCCCCTAGCCTACAGGCTAGAGTTGCCACCAGAGTTGGCAGCTCTACACGACGTCTTCCACATTTCTTCGCTGAGAAGGGCTCTACTATGCCCGGAGCAGTGGATTTTGACCACCGAAGGGCCGGTAGCTTCAGACCGATCTGTTCACTTGGAGCCGGTTCGGATCGACGACAAAGGAGTACGAATCTTGCGCCGCAAGAAGATCCCCTTAGTCAAGGTTCTATGGAGAAACCATGGTCAGGAGGAGCACACCTGGGAACCGCAGGACCTGGTGAGGCAAAAATACCCGGAGTTGTTCAGTCAGGTATACCTCACCACCTCTTGGTATACTACAAATTACCTTCTTGTACTAAACCGGTAATATTAGATAAGGAAATTTGAGAACCTAGGCATGCGCAGGAAAGTAGGGGCTAATCTTTTGTTTATTGGGGAGATTGTCTTCGTTTATCAAACAAGTAGTCGCTTGAACCCAATAGAAAAATCGTATGGGATATTACAAGTTTAATTTATTCCGATAGAAATCCCCGTAGGCTCAACCCCAATTTCGGGGACGAAATTTTTGTTTTGTTTATTGGGATTTGTAACATCCCATTTCCGGCTAGACCCTTAGGAGTCGGTTGGTCGTGACAGAACCCTAGGAAGCCCAAAAATTGAAATAAATCGACCGAGATTTCGGGTCACGGGTTGGTCATGCCTGTGACCGACCCGTCACGCCCGTGACCTAGGGCGTGACTCCTTCGATGATCGTCGATCTCAGGGAGATGATCGTCGGGCGCAGAATTTTCAACCCGGCCCTGTCACGCCCGTGACCTAGGTGTCACGCCCGTGACCAAGGGCATGACCCCCTTCGGTGATCGTTGATCTCAGCGCGTCGATCGCCGAGCGCGAAATTTGCCTCATGACCCTGTCACGCCCGTGACCAAGGTGTCACGCCCGTGACCTAGGGCGTGACCACCCTTCGACGACCGTCGATCTCAGTTCGACGATCGTGGACCTCAGAATTTACCATTCGGGCCTGTCACGCCCGTGACCTATTTGTCACGCCCGTGACCTAGGGCGTGACCACCCTTCGACGACCGACGATCTCAGTTCGACGATCGTCAACCCCAGAATTGGCCACCCAGGCCTGCCACGCCCGTGACCTATGTGTCACGCCCGTGACATTGACCGAAATGACGGTTCAGGCCCGAAATTATTCTAACACACGTGGTAATAAATGCTGGTGTGGGAAGTTACACCAGGAGTAATTACGGACCGTTTTTCCTTCTGTAATTATATAATAAAGGAGGAAGTGTTGGTCCAATAGGAATCGCCACCTAGTAAACACATATTCATCTTCCACCGTTTCTTATCCCTTCACTGTAACCGAAAGGTTATTAAGAGGAGCCTTCATGACCATTAAGGCTTTACCCTTTCACCTCCCCACTTGCTGAATTATAAAAGACCCCTTAGAGCAATATGAGAAGGTTACACTCTTGACCAAACGGATTCAGATCTTTGTTCTTGCTGTAGGAGAAGTTCGGCAATGCCACTACTGCGCCATGGCACCCCGTCGTTCATCTCGTCTCCAAACCGTGAACAAGGTCCTCCTCTGCTTCTTCTTTCATGGGTAGATCTTAGGATTCTTAGAAAGGAAGTTCGTGCTCAACGGAGCCGGACCTATCTCTCGTTTTCAAGGAAAACCATGAAAAATGTATTTTTGAGTTCGCCGAAAACCGCCACCTCCGGCGGCCAAACCACCGCCGACCGATAGCCATCGCCTCAACGGAGGTGGTGGTGGGGGTGGCCGGCCAGGGAAGTGACAGGACGACCGGTGACGGATCGCGAAAGAGCTACAGGATATATGAGTTTCTGTGTTCTGGCTTTCGGGTTCTGTAGAAGATGAACAGTAAAAGCTGTTTATAATATATAAATTATGTAAATAATTTGTAAGGAAAATATACTTAGATGTGTAGATTTTGATGCTGCAAAACGAGGCACTTAGAGGCCGTTTTAGGAAAAAATACCAGTCACGAAAGTTGTAGCCCTTCGAGTCTAGTTTAATTTTAAATTGATTTCAACCCGTTTGGGTAAGCGGTTCGACCGCAGCACCCGTTTTAGTGGGGGCTGTACCTAGAGTTGGGCAGAAATTAAAATGGATGCCCACTCTTCGTCCCTTGTCCAAATGACCTGAAATTTGGGCAGGGGATTAACCTTAGCTATACCTAAAGGCAGACCAAAAATGGGAATTTTTGGAGATACCTTGCCTAAAGTTTTTGTTTTATTTTAATTAAGTTAGAGAAATTTATTTACGTGGTCAAATGACCTCCAAACCCTCCCAAATTTTGGAGAGTGGTCCCTGGCTATAAAACCTAGATCTGTACAAAATTCCAACTAGTTTGGAGGAGTTTTGGGTAGGAAATCTTCTACACTTAACTAGACATTAGTGAGACATCTTTTAGTTAAAAGTGCATTCAGAGTTTGGAAAGGTCAAATCACCTCAACAGAGGCTGATATTCTGACCTCTGACTTAGAAGGGTGTTATAACCTGCTTGGAGAAAAATGGTGAGGTTTAGGGTTGATTTACCCTAGGATCCAAGCTCAAACCCTAAACGAAGGGTTTTGAGGGTTGTGAAGGACATGGGGGCAATTGCTCTTGTATTGCCTTGGAACTCTGTAGAGTTGACAAAAGCTTGATAAGAATCGTCTGGATGGAATCTTGGAGAATTTGGAGACAAGTAGATACCTTAAAACCCTAACCTTAGTTTTAGGGTAAAATATCAAATAGGTAAAATCAGTCCCTAAACCTTACGTAAAAGCTGTGAAATTCGGGTAGAGTGAGTTTTTGGATCAGGTAGAACTTATAGCAATTTTACTGGAATTTTATATTGATTATTGCTAGCACTTCATTTGTAAAGCTTGCTATGGCCTTAAATGATGTTTTAATTATTTAGAAATTTCTGTTCATTGAAACCTCATGAAATCTTGGAGGAAAATGTTTTAGGTCAGAATAGTTTCCCCTGAATTTTTGTATGATTTTTAGTTGAGTAAATCTAGTACTTTATTCACAGATGTTAGAAAAAGGTTTTATGGTTTAAAAATTAATTATGGATGATATATTTGCTGGAAAATTATGAAACCTGGCCAATGTTATTTTGAAGGTCTTATCTGCTTAGTATAATTAATTTACAATTTTTGGATGGATATTTTCTGTACTTGATTCATAAATAAAAAAAGATAGAGATTATTTCTAAAATAGTTTTAGTGCCCTTTTGATGATAGAAAAATTATGATACTTTGGATTTAACCTATTGAGATAACCTACTATTTATCATAAATTTGCTGGACATCTTTCATGAGAACCTAGGGTAGTTCATGTTCAAACCGGTAGCCCTTGGGATTTTCGAGGAAATTAATTAAATGCCAAATAAATTAAGAAAATTCCCACACTCTGGATTTAGGTCATTTATATCATGATAAATCCCCAGTAAATATTTTAGGGCATTTAGACGAGTTTTGGGATCATTGCATAACCAGTTCGACATATAGTCTAGGTTGGTCTGCATATAGCAAATTTGTGAATTGCAATAGGACATGATCTGAGAAAGTCATTGGAGTTAGTCATTTTGTCTGGGTGGACAATTGTGGATGAAATCACAATAGTAAGATATGAAGAGTAGAGAGAAGTAGTGATAGTTAGAGATAAGAGGTGCTCGGGTACTACGAAAGATCGTCCACCCCGGGTAGGAATGGAAGAGTCTTAGTACTCTAGGGTTAGATCTAAAGTAACTAAAAGGGGATCGGGTTAAGGGAGATCAACCAATAACAATAAGTGCCTTGCGAAAGGGAACTTCGGGCCGTAATGCCGCCGTCTTGGTTCCTAGTGCCCCTTGAGAGCCCTTCACGGGGTATGCCAGGGGCAGTCCTGGGCTAACATAAACTATAATAACAAACCGACAAGAGTAACTTAGTAACTAGGGCTGCACCTTTATCAAACACTGTTGGCACAGGATGATTGATGAGAGCTTCAGCTCGGTTGGTTAAGAGACAGATGGGATGGTCCGGGGAGCTTCGGCTCGGTTGGTTAAGAGACGGACAGGATGGTCCGGGGAGCTTCGACTCGGTTGGTTTGGAGACGGACATTTTGGTCCGGTGAGCTTCGGCTCGGCTTTTGTGTGTTTACGATTAAACTTGCATGTGCATAAAAAGGAATGAAAATTAAGGTGGTGGGTCTTCGGTATTGGAGGGTCGATGTACCGACGCCAATACGCTGACTCGACAAGTGTGGTTAGCACTTTGCCAACAGAAGTCCGGTGCGCCAGCCGGCAAGAGTACGCAGGCGTCCGCTTAGTGCACCAAGCGTTGAGGCGTACGATAGGTCTGACCGGTAGTGCTTTACTGGTTTAGAGATGTGCGAGGCCCAACCCACCGCTTCCGTCTGCCACTACGGAGGTATCCTAGGAGGTAACGGCTCCGAAAGGGGGAACTAAAGGTCTGTATGCACAGAGTCGGGTGTGTGAGTTGCACTTGTATGTTTCATCATACCCACTTGCATGTCATAGCATAAACGATTCATTTAACCCTGACACCTAAAGTATAAGTGGTATGGGACGCCTATACATTAGGACCTGCAAAACGACCACTTGGTCTATAAGCTTGTGTGGGCAAGTTTATAAATTAAGGTTAATTTCAATATAAAAATATGCTGTTATTTGATAACTGACACCCCAACGTATAGGTGGTATGGGACACTCTATACGATGGGAGCCTCGCAGAAGATCCCTTGGCTTATGCGCTTTCGCACAAAAGTTAAGGTTACCTTTCTTACTTTCTATTTCTGTCATATTATTATAGAATTGCTAGATTAGTTCCGCTGCCATTTGTTTCTTGATTAAATCTCCACCTTCATGTCCTTCCCTTTCTTCCTCTCCGCTCGGTACTTAGGAGCCATGGGGGAAGGGGTAGGGGATGATAGGGCTTAGTCTTTATGACTAACGGTTTTCGAACCGCATCATTTAGGGGATCGTGGAGCCCAGCATGGAGGAGCGGCCCCAGAGACCGGTACGCTTGGAGATGGGGCAGTCCAGCTCCGGAGTTCATACAGCCGGGACTGTGAATCTCGACCCTGAGTAGTTTCTGTTTTTGCTTCCGCATGAGAGACTTGTAGTGAGGACATTTTGTACCGGGCATAAGCCCGCATTTTATAGTACTCTGATTATTGTTATTCTGTGGACACTCCCTTCGTGGAGTTTTATATATATATGTGATTTATTTCCAGTGGACTTGTTCTTACTTCAATTATTATTGCTACCTTTCTGTGATCGAATTGGCCGGCAGAATCGGTGCCTTGTGGTGATGACCCTTCAGGACGTGAAGGTGTCACCGCAAAGCGGCGATCCTGGGCCTAAGACCCCGGGTTTTAAAAAGAAAAAGGGGGGGGGGGTCTTACAACTCTTATCCATATTATCCCTAAGGTTTACATTAGCTCAGGACTGCCCAAGGCATACCCCATGAAGGGTTCTCGAGGGCACTAGGAACTACGATGGGCTGAAGCCCAAAGCACTTAATATTATTGATTTCTACCCATGACCAATCCTCTCTTTTATTTCAGTGTGACTCCCCTAAGTGTGTTTAAGCTCTCCGAGCTAGCCTATTTCAGTTCTATGTACTATATGCAGACCTTGCTAAGCTACATGGTGCTCTCACAAGGGGGTACTCCATTTACTCATCTAACAGATCAATAACAATTTCTGGGAGTCTACCAAGACCTATTTAGACTAACTCCAGAGTTTCATAATTTTCCTAAATATTTTGGCACTTAATCTATTTTAACCTAAGACTGTGAATGCCCTACTTTGAACATGAAATGCACTTTTAAATCAAAAACAAATCACCATAAAATTATGATAATACTAGGTAACATTTCTACAACAAATCCAAGGTCTAAGAATTTTCAGAATTGTTTAGGCCCCAAATCCACAATTTAGAACATAAAGTCAATATTACCATTTTAAGAAACAAAGGTCAGTAATATTGTTCTAAAAATTATAATAAAAATCCAGTAAGTTTACCATGGCCTAAAAACACTCTAGAAGTATTCTCCCAATTTTCCAGTGAACAGTAGCCCCTAATTTAATTTTAAATTAATAATTCCATAGCCATTGGTTATTGAAGCAAGTACTGTAAAAATTCATCTAATAATTATGACAAAATTCTAGGAGATAGATAATGATCTTAAACTAACCCTAACAAAGTTTTACAATTTTCTAATACATGAGAGGCTTGAATCTAATTAAAAGTAATTTTCAAGATTTATAACTTTGTGAAGCAAGTACTGTTTTTAATCGCCTAAAAATTATGAAAAAATTCCAGAGCCAACATAATTACATAAAACACTCACTGACCAAGTTTCGTAATTTTTCGTAGGAATATTGGGCTCTATATATATTTTTTATCAGAAATTTACAATTCATAATATATGAAACAAGTACATTAAATAATCATCTAAAAATTCCAATAAAAATACAGAGGGGACTTACATGATGTTAAATTTCTAAATAATAAATTTCACAACTTTTCAGTGCACAGAAATATCATAACAAGCAAAATAAACTTAAGGACACAACTAGGGTTATTAAAGAAGTACTGATTTTATTATCCCAAAAATTCCGCCAAAATTATTTTAGGGCTCTCTTTATCGGAGAAATACACTGCCCAAGTTTCAAGTTATTGTGAGGTGTTTTCATTGCCTAAACCCAACTATTGGGCTTTGTACCCTAAACTATGATTAGGGATGTGAGGGGGTTTAAGGCTTCCAAATTCAATAAAACTTAAACTAGTGGACCATAGCCACCCTATGATCCCTTCCACCAAGTCTCAAGTCATTACAAGGTAATTTGACCCCATGACCTTCAAACCCTAAAAATCTCCATAAAAGGAGCCTACCCTAGTGGTTCTAGGGCTACCCTACCCCAAACCACCCCAAATCCCATTGGAGGGTGTTACACGGCATATAAAATTAGAGGCCAAAATATCAGCCTCTGTTGAGGGGATTTGACCACTCAAACACCAAAAAGAGCACTTTGACCAGAATACCCTTATTATGGCAAGGCTAAGGTTTGCAAAATTCCAAACTACATCATCTCCAAATGAGATGAAATTTTATCCAGAGCCTTATACTGACCCCAAGGACCACTCACCAAAACTTGGGATCCATTGGAGGTAATGAGGCCCCTTAATTAATTTAATCATGGTTTATTAAATAAATACAAAAACTATAAAAAATATTCTCTAAAAATTCCCATTTTTGGATATTTTCTAGGTATCGGTAATAGTGACCCCCAACCAAAATATCAAGTCATTTAAATGGCTAGATTGGTGGGGGCGCTCAAACCAAGTTCTGGTCAAGCCTATATATAGACCGCACCAAAATGTGTGTTATGGTCAAACCACTTAACCAAATGGGTTCAAACAAATTTTAATATAAACTAGACTTCCCGAGCTACAACTTTGATATTGGCCACATTTTCTGTAGGAGGGCCTAAGAATATTTTAATATTTAATTTAAAAGAGTCCACTAAACAGGACAGAAATTTCAGAATTTAATAAACATGATCTAGCACGAATCTTGAAGCAGATCTAACGCCTCCTGGTCATCTTCTTCCTCCAGCCAAGGGCTGTGATTAGCCTGAACTGAAGAGTATTCCAGCCCTTTTTCCTGGCCACCCAGCCACCTCCCTGGCCGGCCACCACCGCCACCACCTTTGTTGAGGTGGGGGCTACCGCCGGGCGGCGGCACGGCCGTCGGAGGGGAGGTTTCCGGCGAACCCGAGTGGTATAAAAACCATGAAAAATCTGAAATTTTGCTCACACGATCTGGCTCAATTGAGACCGATTTCTCTCCTATTTTATTCCTAAGATCTATCCATTGAAGGAGGAGTAAAGGAGGACCTTTAACCGTGCTTGCCGACGGGTTTGGTGGTGGTGTGCCATGGCCGGTGGTGGAGCTTTCCGATGCTTTACAACAACCCCATGAACGCCCTCGTTTTTTTCAGTGGGATGGTGGAAATTAATGCTCTTGGCCTAGGGGAGCTTTTAAAAGGGTGAAATGGGGGAGAGGAAGGGCCATCGCTTCAAAGCCATTTATGGCCATGAAGGAGAAATTTCAGCCACCCAATATCCCTTGCATTCAGCCACCTAGAGGCTGGATAAAACCCTTGGTATCCTCTAACTAATGAGGGGAAGATGAATCAATACATTAGGGATGAAGGGAGGAGACCCGTTGGCCTTCCAAGGCCATTAATGGCTCTCTTTAAACCACTTTCTCTCTCTAGAAATACATGAACTCTCATTTTCTCTCTCCTAATTACTATGAACGAATTTGCTCATCTCTCTAGCCTATTAGCAGCCCATAAAATCATTATTAATAATTAGGATGGGGTTAGCCCAAGTGGGGGAAATGGGCTTCAGCTTGAGTTAGCCCATTTGAGCTAAGTTTGACATAATTTAGACTAAGGTTGACCTTGGTCAATTTTACCTTTTGAGTTACTCACAATTGGTCCTTGGTGACCCATTTGACTCCCCTAAGGTCTAGGTAGGGCTGGGTAGGGTTGACTTGGCACCTTGGAGGTCACTTGACCCTTAGTAAGGGCACTTTGACCACTTTGGGGCTAAAGTTGAATTGGGTCAACTTAGCCTCTTGGGTTGTCCCCAATGAGTCCTTGGTGACCCATTAACCTCACATAAGGTCTAGGAAGACTTAGGTAGGGTTGGTTGGGCACATTAGGGGCACATTGACCTTAGTTAGGGCACCTTGCCCATTTTAGGCCTAGGATGATCCTAGGTCAACTCTGCCACCCTGGGTTGATTTCAATGGACCCTTAGGGCTCTAATGGACCTTCCAATAGTTTAAGGATATTGTGGTGGGGTCATGGAGTCATGGTGAAGCCCTATGGTCATCCTAAACTAGTGTTTAGAATTCTACTATTTATAAACCATGGTGATCTCCACCTTTATGCCTAAGCTCACTTGGTCTTCTCGGGCTTCTTAGGGTTTTGTCATGACCTAGTCATGACAAAACCACTCCTAGGGGTCTAGCTGGAAATGGTATGTTACAAATCCCAGTTAACAAAAACAAAAATTTCATCCTCGAAATACAAGTTAGACTTGCGGGGTTTCTACTGAGGGTAACTGCTTGTTACATCCCATAGGAAGTTGAATGTATACTTTACCTGGAGAGATCTGAGTACCTCCACGACATTAGATTCGGTGGCTCCCAGGTATGCTTTTCCTTCCCATGGTTCGTCTACAAGACCTTGACCAGTGGGACCTTCTTGTGCCGCAAGACCCACACCGCTGTGTAATCTATCCTGACCGGCTCATCTTGTTACTGATTGATCAAAATCTGTCGAGACATCTATGCCAGGAACCTGCTGTTCCGGCTGTAGTAGAGCCTTCCTGAGAAAGGAAATGTGGAATACATCTTGCAAACCTGCTAACTCCGGCGGTAGCTCCAGTCTGTAAGCCAATGGGCCGATCTGCTCCCGGATCCTGTAACACCCCATATTCCATGGACTGAGCTTCTTCCTCCTGCATACCCGCGAGACTCCATGCACCAGACATATCTTCAGGAATCATGGTCTCCATCTTGAGACTCTACTTGGCAATGTCACGCATCGTAATATTTGGCTGGTCTACTCTAGGCCTCCAGCATCCTATCTAAATTAGTCACACCCAGGTGTCTGGGTTCTTCATAAATTCTGTGTCGAGTGCCATTGGATCCTCGTCCTTGATATAGGATAGTGGAATCCTATACCTCCATACTAGGGTGGAATCCTGTGTATGAAAATCCCTAATTATACCCTTGAACTTCGACTCTAACTCGGGCAGTGTATGGTAATTGTGCCTCTTTTTTCACTCCGGGGAGATACATGTTCTGAGATACACCATACTTCCGGTGATATATCATAGAGATTAAATTTTTACCTTCTCAGATAACACCCCTATCTGTCGCATGGTATATAGCAGTAGGTCCGGCCGGGGCCCGACGCCATATACTTCAGACAGACCGAAGGGTTACAGAATGAAACCATTCTCCCGTAGAAAAAGTCCTACACAGAGCAACTAGCGGATGCTTTTAAATAGTTGAAAGAATCCAATATCATAAAACATGTATCATGAATGTCCACTAACCACATTAGGAAAGAAATACCACAATACATAAAAATACATGGCCTTATGGCCTTACAAATGTTCACTTAACAACATAGTGTTTTACAGACATCGGCTCACAGGTCGGCCACACATGATAGAAATAAAATAACAGTTCACTTTGGCCTTCGAGGGCCAGCACAGCAGCTTGGGCTTCAACCCACTCTTTGGTACTTGGTTCCGCCACACCTGCAAGCAACATTCCACCGTACGGTGGCAAACAAAGCAACGGTCAGCTAAAGCTGACCAAATTATAACGACCCCGCCCCTTATTCGGGACGGCGGTGCTCCTTCCCTGCATTTCATTAGCCCAGCTAAACAATTAAGTGCATAAGTATATTTCGCCACAGGTGTAGGCTCGCTCGGCCAAACACCCCGTGCACTAAGGGCAAATTCTTAGTGAATCCGGTCAATTACGTGGCTTCACTACCATCCAAAAATCCTAGTAAAAGTACAATCTAGCACAGTTCACCACAGGTGGAGGCTCACACGGCCGCCCACCCCGTGCACTCAGGGCACATTGACTGTGTACCGGACTTCCCGGATACCCCCTCCGTTCAAAGGTCCTTGACTTAACGGATTACATTGAGCATTTCAGTCTTAACGGCCCCTGGCCTAAGACTCTCATTATGCCACCGATGAGAGCCAATTTCCGCTACTCTCATGTCATAGTCCACATAATGCAGGTACAGCTCCACCATTTCCTATTGCTCAAGTCGCCCTACCATCTCCAAATACCGTAGTACTCATGGCCAAACCTGCAGGGCGCGGGTCGATTTTGCCTTTCCTGTTCGGCTCCCTGGCCTAAAATTCTGAACCCCATGGGCTCACCATTTTCAAAGAAAGACCCTACATGTCTCCTGGAGACAGACCTCGCATATACAATCCCAATTATACAAGGTTGGCCCCAGACCACCTAGTTGGCAGGAAAGTGTTTCCGCCCAGTTTTCCGGGTGCACCTTAGAGTAAATCCCCAAGGCTCCCTGTTGCAATCTAACGTGTAGAAAACCCGAAAAACAACACAATACGGAGTCTTCTCCGACAATTAATGCACAATGCAACATCACCGATCCAGACAAACACACACTCACCGCACACTCGCGGGAGTGGGTTTCCCATGCAGAAAGGAAGAGGACTTCACATGTCCAAGTTGAGAATCGTTACCCTTGAAGTCCGTTTTGGTGCCATGAAAAACTAGCCGGACGGAAAGCTTCGCAACGAGAATGCCTCCGCGGATCCGGTCTCGATTCTCAGATTGGTGCTCCATTGCTCCGCCGGTGGCCGGATTCCTCCCTTACTTCTTCCTTGCTCTCTTCTCTCTCTAACTTCTTAGAAAGAGGGAGTTAAAGATGAAATGAGGAATTAAACCTCTAATCCTGTACTAAACACAAGCAGGAACTCATCTGGGCCATTAGATCTTATTTAAAGAAAACGAGCGGTACAGATTAGCCTGAAATTCCTTAATCCTGGGCCTAACATGGCTTTGCACACGACTGTATCCCAGGCCGTGTGCCTCGATCCAGCCACGAAAATCGAGCACAGAAAGGAACACGGGTTAGGACAGGCCTGTGTCCCAACCTGACACGCCCGTGTCGGGTCCTCAAAATGCCCGTGACCAGGGGCGTGTCACGCATAACCGACATGCCAACCGTCACGTCTCTTGGTGGACACGGGTGGCGACACACCCGTGTAAAATGTGGCACCCCCATGTCAACCAGTACACGCCCGTGTTCGGGGCTGTGTCCTCCATTCGACACAGAACAAACTCTCCCGAAGAGTACACAACAATGTGACACGCCCGTGTCACATGTCGTGTGCCTGACACGCCCTGTGACACTCCCATATCAAAGGCTGTGTTCGAGTACTCGACGCTCGTCGACCTCAACTCGACCACCCGAGCACGACACGGCCATGTGACATGCCTGTATCACACGTAGTGTTCACCCTACCAAGGCCCAAACTTGGTTCGAACACCACCCTTTTCTCTTTTAAGTTTCGGGGCGTTACAGTTCTCCCCCCCTTTAAAGAATTTCGTCCACAAAATTATGTAAAGATACATAACCCAAGTTTTACCCAAACGAAACAACTCGAGGTATTACTCCAACATAATCTGCTCTCGATCCCATGAAAGCTCTTCACGACAGCAATTATTTCAACGGACTTTTAAACCATTCCAAAACTTCTTATTGCGGCATTGCGTGACTTCAAAGTCTTCAATACATACAGGTTTGACCTTCATCATCACCCCACAATCAACCGACACCTGATCGACCGCAACCATATGCGAAGGCTCTAGCACCGCCTTCCGCAACCCTGATAAGTGGAGCACATCATGTAGCCCACTCAAGTCCACAGACATCTTCAGCCAATACCCTGCTTCACCATTCTGCTCCAGGAGCTTAAACAGTCCAAGGTACCTCGGACTCAGCCTCCTCAGGCGTCGAGCTCGTGAGACACCATTGAACGGCTTGATTTTCAACTATGCCCAATCGATAACACCAAACTCCACGATCCTATGCTTTGGCGTTATAGTATTCTGCCTGTCTGTCGTGATCGATCTGCAACCATACTTGAACTGTATGTACTGTTGAAGTGGCGTCTTCCACTGTTCTGACATTTGTACAACATCGACTCACCCGTCTCCAACCAAGACGACGGCGTGCGACCTTTTTCTCCCATACAAGGTCTCGTCAGGTGCCATTTGTTTGCTTGTCTAGGTAGCAGTTTTTATATGCAAACTCTACCATGTACATATGATCTTTCCACTGTCTTCAATAATTCAAGACGCATATGTGAAGTATGTCCTCCATCGTTTGCTGGACCATTCGCTCTGAACACCCATCTGCGAATGGAAGACCGTACTGAATCTTCGCTTAGTTTCCAACAATTTATGCACCAACCTAGTATCGTTAGACGTGAAGTGTTCATCTCAATCACTTACAATACTGTGGGGTGCACCATACAACCGAACAATGTTATCCATGTAGAGTTTAGCTAACTTTTCCATCGGATCATCATTTTTTTTCAGTCCTGGGCACCAGAACAACTTCTTCAAACCTCTAAACATTTTGTGCACTCGCGGTGAATTGAGTACTTGGTATGTTGAGCCTCGTACATCAACTCCTGCCGCTGACTCTCCATACTAGGGGCTCACAGACGACTGTCCTTCCACAACAATCCGTCTTCAAAACCATATTGGGGATTTGACCAATCAAAAGCATCATCCGTGATCTACTTGTCCATACAAGAGATCTCCAATATCTCCGAAACTTGCGCCAATATGTATGTTGAAGGTGTTGTCCCCCAATAAATCCATCCACCTCCGCTGACACAAGTTTAAATCCTTTTTATCCAATAAGTACTTCAGACTCCTAAGATCGATTTAGATACCGACCTTCACGCCATTTAGGTAGCGCCTTTAATGCTTCAGGGTGAATATCACGGCCGCTAACTCCAATTCATGGACTGTATAAATCCTCTCGCATACCTCTAACTAACGCGAGCAGTAAGTTATTACACTCCCATGCTGGAGCAGAACACAATACAATCCACTGCCCCACGCAATGCGGTAAACCTCAACTCCTTCGGTTCTACTCGGTGAACATGGAATAGTTACCGAGGTCAACCGACTTTTCAGCTCTTTGAAAGCTTGCGCGCACTCCAGCGACCATACAAACTTTTTATCTTTCTTTGCCAAAGTCGTGACGGGTAATGTTATCCGCTAGGGGTTCTCTATGAAGAATCTGTACTAGCTGACCAATCCTATAAACTTCGGACTTTTATCCAACGCAGATAATAGAAGCAACTCACGTATCACAAATATCTTTGACGGGTCCACCACGATACTTTCTCCGCTCAAGACGTGATCAAGAAACGCTACTGAGGGTAACCAAAGCTCGCACTTGGAGAATTTGTCATACATCTGATTTCTCCTTAACATCTCCAATACCGAATCCAGATTCTTGGAATGATCACCCTCATACTGAAAGTATACCAGTGTGTCATCGATAAAGGTTATCACGAACTGGTTCAGGTATTCACTGAACGCCCTATACCTCAAATCCAAAACACGGACGACATAATTGTCAGCACAAGCGGCATAATGATGAACTCATGATGCCCATATCGTGTGCTTCCGTCCTTTTTTTTCACAAGAGGACCGATGTGCTCCAAGACAATAAACTTAGACGCCCATAACCCTGTTCTACCAGCTCTTGAAGTAATACTTCAGTTCTGACATCTCACAACCATTGCTAATACCAAACTGACCACCTTACATTTGAAATTAATATACGCACGCTACTCCGAGAGCCAATCATTCCAAAGATTGCATTGAACTCTATAGATAGCAGTAGTGACGCTTACAAGTCAAAACTCCTGACTCCCTAACCGTAACTTCAAACAACAGGCTCTAAGCGGGTGTAAAGAGTACTCGTAAAGCAGCAGTACTCTCGATTTATCTCTTTCCATCAAAGAAGGAACTCCAATGCACGATACACGTCCTTCGGACAAAAGGGATGGGAAGTTCCCATAACGAACAATGTTTTTGTCGGACACTCAGAAAATCAATACAAATCCTATCATAACCAAACATAGTCTAATATGCGTAAGACATCAAGTATCTAAAACTGACATACCAAAAAAATTAAACCATACATGTCACCATGTCAACATATCCCATAAACTTCTGATGGAAAAAGTTGTATCCTCTAGGTTGGGATAGAGCATACTGAGGTGTAGCTACCTCCAACCCCTTGCCTTTCTCTTCGTAGGTTGCTCTAGGATTCTTCTCAGACTCCAGGCGTACGCTTCGACACTCTCGGGCAAAGTGTCCCAGCTTTCCACAACAAAAGCATGCGTCCGGGTCTCGGCCAATAATTTTTCCAGACGCACCAAAAGAAGGAACTAGACCCGACCTCCTTGCCTTCTTACACCATCTACGGAAACCGTACTTTGAGGTGGTTAGAGCCTTGAACTCTATCTTCTCAGTACTGGAGTCTTTCTTCTCTTGGACTCCCTTCAAAGCTTTCTCTGTCCCCCGATCGTATTTACGACAATCTTGAGCAAAGTTACCAAACCTTCCACATTTATAACATTAATATGGAGTTTGACTAGCAGATACGTCAGGCCTTACTTTACTCCACTTTCGGTGTACAGACTTTACGGGACCTGGGGAGTTTGGTAACCTGCACCCTGACGTCTGGTTGATTCTGGCCAGATCTGCTTCCAAAGTTCTAGCCGCCTCCACTAATGCTCAGAATCTAAGTAGCTTTGGTCCTACGAGTAGCAGTCATAATTCATCACGCAGACCGTTGTAGAATCTATTAACTAAAGTATGCTTGTTCTCCAGATCAAACCCTGGGTAGCGCCTTATAATAAGAAACACCTGCAAATACTCCTCAACTGAGTGCGTACCCTGCACAAAAAGCATGTTCAACTGCTGATCGAAAGGTTTTATACATGCTAGTGGTTCCATCACACCACTCGGTGTTAAAGTCACCCCAGGGATAGGGGGCTGCACTTGCACTCCAAGTTGTGCTTTAGTCACCGCAAACACAACTTCAACTATCCTTCTTATGGTTTCAACAGAAAGCAGGGTCTCAGACACGTTGTTAAGTGCACTACTCTCCGTGGAGTGCTAACCTTACGACTGCCCTGCACAACTCGTAGTCCCCTATAAAGCATAACTATCGATTAGGCGACAAATAAATTGCTAAAAGCAATCATTGGAACACTTAGCTTCCTAAAAAACCAGTGTATTTTCATTCCTAAGTGGACATTCATGGGTTCTTTTATGTTATAAAGATGACGCACATACATGTGCTCACCACCCCTTAAAAGAATTCGCCCACGAATTCCAATAATCAAGATCAGAACCGGTAGTCTGATACCAAATTGTAACACCCCTATCCGTCGCATGGTATATAGCAGTAGGTCCGGCCGGGGCCCGACGCCATATACTACAGACAGACCGAAGGGTTACAGAATGAAACCATTCTCCCATAGAAAACATCCTACACAGATCAACTAGCAGAAGCTTTTAAATAGTGGAAAGAACCCAATATCATAAAACATGTATCATGAATGTCCACTAACCACATTAGGAAAGAAATACCACAATACATAAACGTACTTGGCCTTATGGCCTTACAAATGTTCACTTAACAACATAGTGTTTTACAGACATCGGCTCGCAGGCCGGCCACACATGATTGAAATAAAATAACAGTTCACTTTGGCCTTCGAGGGCCAGCACAGCAGCTTGGGCTTCAGCCCGCTATTTGGTACTTGGTTCTTCCGCACCTGCAAGCAACATTCCACCATACGGTGGCAAAAAAAGCAACGGTCAGCTAAAGCTGACCAAATTATAATGAACCCACCCCTTATTCGGGACGGCGGTGCTCCTCCCTGCATTTCATTAACCAGCTAAACAATTAAGTGCATAAGTATATTTCGCCACAGGTGTAGCCTCGCTCGGCCAAACACCCCGTGCACTCAAGGTACATTCTTAGTGAATTCGGTCAATTCCGTTGCTTCACTACCATCCAAAAATCCTAGTGAAAGTACAACCTAGCACAGTTCACCACAGGTGGAGGCTCGCACGACCGCTCACCCCATGCGCTCAGGGCACATTGACGGTGTACCGGACTTCCCGAATACCCCCTCTGTTCAGAGGTCCTTGACTTAACGGATTACTTTGAGCATTTCGTCTTTACGGCCCCTGGCCTGAGACTCTCATTATGCCACCAATGAGAGACAATTTCTGCTACTCTCATGTCATAGTCCACATAACGCAGGTACAACTCCACAATTTCCCATTGCTCAAGTCGCCCTACCATCTCCGAATAAGGTAGTACTCATTGCCAAACCTGCAGGGTGTGGGTCGGTTTTGCCTTTCCTGTTTGTCTCCCTAGCCTAAAATTCTAAACCCCATGGGCTCACCGTTTCCAAAGAAAGACCCTACATGTCTCCTGGAGACAGGCCTCGCACATACAATCCCAATTATACAAGGTTGGCCCCAGACCACCTAATTGGCAGGAATGCATTTCCGCCCAGTTTTTCGGGTGCACCTTAGAGTTAATTCCCAAGGCTCCCTGTTGCAATCTACTGTGTAGAAAACCTGAAAAACAACACAATACGGAGTCTTCTCCGACAATCAATGCACAATGTAACATCACTGATCCAGACAAACACGTCCGGGTAGGCTTCACACACAATGCCTATGCCCGTACTTTGATTCCGGACTCTAAACAAGGGGGACTTTACATATCTACCCCAAGGAACACCGCGCACTCACCGCACACTCGCGGAAGCGGGTTTCCCATGCAGAAAGGAAGAGGACTTCACATGTCCAAGTTGAGAATCGTTACCCTTGAAGTCCGTTTTGGCGCCATAAAAAACTAGCCGGATGGAAAGCTTCGCAACGAGAATGCCTCAACAGATCCGATCTCAGTTCTCAGATTGGTGCTCCGATGTTCCGCCGGCAGCCAGATTCCTCCCTTCCTTCTTCCCTGCTCTCTTCTTTCTCTAACTTCTTAAAAAGAGGGAGTTAAAGATGAAATGAGGAATTAAACCTCTAATCCCGGACTAAACACAAGCAGGAACTCATCTGGGCCGTTAGATCTTATTTAAAGAAAATGAACGGCTCAGATTAGCCTAAAATTCCTTAATCCTGGTCCAAACACGGCTTTGCACACGGTCGTGTCCCAGGTCGTGTGCCTCGATCCAGCCACAAAAATCTAGCACAAAAAAAGACACGGGTTAGGACACGCCTGTGTCCCAACCTGACACGCCCGTGTCGGGTCCTCTACACGCCCGTGACTAGGGTCGTGTCACACATAACCGACACGCCAACCGTCACGTTGCTTGGTGAACACGGGTGGCGACACGCCCATGTCAAATGTAACACACCCGTGTCAACTAGTGCACACCCGTGTTAGGGGCCGTGTCCTCCAGTCGACACAAGACAAACTCTCCCGAAGAGTACACAGCCATGTGACACGCCCGTGTCACATGCCGTGTGCTTGACATGCCCTGTGACACGCCCGTGTCACATGCCGTGTTCGAGCACTCGACGCTCTTCGACCTCAACTTGACCACCCGAGCACGACACGTCCATGTGACACGCCCGTGTCACACGCCGTGTTCACCCTACCAAGGCCCAAACTTTGTTTGAACTCCGCCCATTTTGCTTTTAAGTTTCGGGGCGTTACATTAGATATCCTGAATCTTGTTACCATCATCTAATTTTTTGTGATCATAGTTAATCCTCGTCTTATCACCAAGTCATTGTCTTGGTAATGCTACAGGTCATCAATCCAAACATGTTTTTACAAAATCTTATCTTCGCCCGAATAATGTCGAATTATATCGAATTCAATCTCACTATGTTTGTTGTTCCTCATTCTCTAAATTAAGTCTAAGGAAACCCAAGTCAAAACTAATTCATCCAATAAACAAAGGACAAGTCCCCAATAAACAAAAGATAAGCCCCTACCTACCTTGGGCTAAGTATCTTTGATATTACCCTATTGTATCCGTCCTAGTTCCCTAGGGCATCAATCTTCGACTTGGGGTTCCACCCTTAAACCTGTTGATATACTCCATACTCTAAACCCTCCGAGTCACATTTACGACAACCTTATCCAGGTTAACAAGTTCCCAATCCCAACTGTGTCTCTTTCGAACTAGAATTCCTATCCAACCCTCGGTGTTTGTCGTGGTGGTTTTCTCCAGGTAATTTTGTTACTAGTACGAGGTTTGAGACTATGTGTCTTCTACCATTCTACTAATGGTTATTGTTCTCAATTCTCCTTAAAGTAATCCTACCAGTTTGAGTAATGGACCATAGGGTCACCTGAGTTTATGTCTTAGGTTTCCATTCTCGTGTAAAACTCCTCCTTTATTCTCTTTGGGTATCTCCTTACCCTAACCAAGTTCATACCGAAGGTCTATTTTTGACTAAGGCATACTACAAGTCATCATAGTTAGTCATGGGTCCTGGTGGGCTGAGTCTAACTTGTTGGCTAGAGAACTATAAGATGAAATCTTTGCAGTTGGATGTGCTCCCTTCTGGGGCAGGGTTTGTCGTAGGCTACAAATATGAATTCCAATTAATGAAGGAGTGGAATTTTACATGTGATTTACCATATGGGCATACCACTGCTTCCGCTGCTAGTTTGTCCTCATACTAAGCTCGCGCGGAGGTGACCTAGGGTTAGTGGACTGCTATTCTTTTCCGATCGAGGTTTCCTCTGATACCACTTGTAAGACCCCATTTTTTTTCTTTTTAAACATCAGAGTCTTAGGACCAGAACCGCCGCCTTGCTGTGACACCTTCACGCCCGGGAAGGTCGTCACTACAGAACGCCGAATCCTGCGGGCCGATTCGATCACAACTGTAGCAAAGTAGAGTAAACACAATTCCACAGAAAATCATATATCAGAGTAAATAGTCTCCACGAAGGGAGTGTCCACAGATATAATAACAGTATGAAAAGTACTGAAATGAGGGCTGATGCCCGGTACATCAAAATCCTCACTACAGAGTCACTCATCGCGGAAGAAAAATGGAACACTACTAAAGATCGGGACTCACAACCCCAGCTGTCTGTACTCCGATGCTAGACTGCCCCCATCTCCAAGTGTGTCGATCTCCAGGGCTGCTCCTCCATGTTGGGCTCCACGATCCCCTAAATGATGTGGTCCGAAAACCGTTAGTCTATAAGACTAAGCCCTATCATCCCCCACCCCTTCCCCCATGGCTCATAGGCACCAAGCGGGGAGGAAGAAAGGAGAGGACAAGATAGTGGAGAATAGCAAATGCAGGTGACGGCGGAATCTAGACTAGCAGTATATATATTGTAATAATAAAAGTAAGAAAAGCTACTCAAGAATAAGTAACCTTAACTTATGTGAAATCACATAAGCTAAGGGGTCTTTTGCAATGCACCTATCGTATAAAAAGTCTCATACCAATTTATATGATAGGGTGTCAGTTTTCTAGCAAGTATACATATAAATCTATTGAATAAAACCTTAACTTATAAGCATGCTTGCACGAACTTATAAATCAAGGGGTCGTTTAGTAGAGCCTATTGTATAAAGCGTCTCATACCACTTTATACAATAGGTGACAGGGTTAAATGCAATGGTTATGCTAAGACATGCAATTATGCCATGATATGAACATGCAAGTGCAACTCACCCACTCAACTCTATGCGCACAGACCTTTAGTTCTCCATTTCAGAGTTAGCTAAACTCTCAGGAGCCTCTCGTCATGGCCAACAGAGATAGTGGGTTCGGCCTATCCACACCTAGACTGGTAATCACACTACCCAGCCTAGCCCCTATCGTACATTTCCGTACTATTCCTAGCAAACCAGCTAGTCTCCCCGAGTCAACATACTGACGACGGTGTGATCGATCATCCAAAAATGAGGACCCACCACTGTTATGCACATGCAAGCTTGTATATTATACCATACTTAAATCTTTGAGCCTCAAGCTCACCAAACCATCAATTATAAAACTAGTCCTCGAGCATACAGCTCCCCCGACTACCAAATTGATTCCAAGTCCATTTAACTCTACCAGTAAGCCCATCGACCATGGGTCTATGCTATCCATTCATTACCAATTTGTCTCACTACGTGTACATGTGTGAGTGTAAAGTGGAGGTATTATTGAGGTTACTCTTATCCATATTATCCCTAAGGTTTACATTAGCCCAGGACTGCCCAAGGCATACCCCGTGAAGGGTTCTCTAGGGCACTATGAACTACGATGGGCTGAAGCCCAAAGCTCCCTTTCGCAAGGAACTTAATATTATTGATTTCTACCCTTGACCAATCCTCTCTTTTATTTCAGTGTGACTCCCCTAAGTGTGTTTAAGCTCTTCGAGCTAGCCTATTTCAGTTCTATGTACTATATGCAGACCGTGCTAAGCTACATGGTGCTCCCACTAGGGGGTACTCTATTTACTTATCCAATAGATCCATAACAATTTCTGGGAGTCTACCATGACCTATTTAGACTAACTCCAGAGTTTTATAATTTTCCTAATTATTTGGGCACTTAATCTAATTAACCTAAGACTCTGAATGCCCTACTTTGAACATGAAATGCACTTTTAAATCAAAAACAAATCACCAAAAAATTATGATAAATACTAGGTAACATTTCTACAACAAATCCAAGGTCTAAGAATTTTCATAATTGTTTAGACCCCAAATCCACAATTTAGAACATAAAGTTAATATTACCATTTTAAGAAGCAAAGGCTAGTAATATTGTTCTAAAAATTATAATAAAAATCCAGTAAGTTTACAATAGCCTGAAAACACTCTAGAAGTATTCTCCCAATTTTCTAGTGAACAATAGCCCCTAATTTAATTTTAAATCAATAATTCCATAGCCATTGGTTATTGAAGCAAGTGCTATAAAAATTCATCTAATAATTATGACAAAATTCCAGGAGATAGATAATGACCTAAAACTAACCCTAACCAAGTTTTACAATTTTCTAATACATGAGAGGCTCTGAATCTAATTAAAAGTAATCTTTCAGATTTATAACTTTGTGAAACAGGTACTGTTTTTAATCGCTTAAAAATTATGAAAAAATTCCAGAGCCAACATAATTACATAAAATACTTAATGACCAAGTTTCATAATTTTCGTAGCAATATTAGGCTCTATATCTGTTTTTTATCAAAAATCCACAATTCATAATGTATGAAACAAGTAATTAAAATAATCATCTACAAATTTCAATAAAAATACAGAGGGGACTAAATGATGTAAAACTTCCAAATAATAAATTTCACAACTTTCCAATGCACAGAAATATCATAACAAGCAAAATAAACTTAAGGACACAACTAGGGTTATTACAGAAGTACTTATTTTATTAGCCCAAAAATTCCATCAAATTATTTTAGGAATCTCTTTATCCGAGAAATACCCTGCCCAAGTTTCAAGTTATTGTGAGGTGTTTTGATTGCCTAAACCCAACTATTGGGTTTTGTACCCTAAACTAGAATTAGGGATTTGAGGGGGTTAAATGCTTCCAAATTCAATAAAACTTCAACCAGAGGACCATAGCCACCCTATGATCCCTTTCACCAAGTCTCAAGTCATTCGAAGGTCATTTGATCCCATGACCTTCAAACCTTAAAAATCTCCACAAAAGGAACTTACCCTAGGGTTTTAGGGCTACCCTACCCCAAACCACCCCAAATCTCATTGGAGTGTGTTACATGCCATATAAAATCAGTGGCCAAAATATCAGCCTCTATTGAGAGGATTTGACCACTCAAACACCAAAAAGAGCACTTTGACCAGAATACCCTTATTATGGCAAGGCTAAGGTTTGCAAAATTCCAAACTAAAACATCTCCAAATGAGATGAAATTTTATCTAGAGCCTTATACTGACCCCAAGGACTACTCACAAAAACTTCGGAGCCATTGGAGGTAATTAGGCCCCTTAATTAATTTAGTCATGGTTTATTAAATAATTACAAAAACTATAGAAAAATATTCTCCAAAAATTCCCATTTTTGTATTTCCTAGGTATAGGTAAGAGTGACCCCCATCAAAAATATCAAGTCATTTGGATGTCTGGATTGGTGGGGGCACTCAAACCAAGTTCTGGTCAAGCCTATGTATAGACCCCACCAAATTTAATGTTGTGGTCAAACCACTTACCCAAATGGGTTCAAACAAATTTTAAAATAATCTAGACTTCACGGGCTACAACTTTGATATTGGCCACATTTTCTATAGGAGGGCATAAGTATTTTTAATATTTAATTTAAAAGAGTCGAATAAACTTGACAGAAATTTCAGAATTTAATAAACATGATCCAGCACTAATCTTGAAGCAGATCCAACGCCTCCTAGTCATCTTCTTCCTCCAGCCAAGGGCTGTGATTAGCCCGAACTGGAGCATTTCCAGCCCTTTTTCCCGGCCACCCAGCAACCTCCCTGGCCGGCCACCACTGCCACCACCTTCATTGAGGTGGGGGCTATCGCCGGGCGGTGGCACGACCGCCGGAGGGAAGGTTTCCGGTGAAACCGAGTAGTATAAAAACCATGAACAATCTGAAATTTTTCTCACACGATCCTGCTCAATTGAGCCCAATTTCTCTCCTATTTGATTCCTAAGATCTATCCATAGAAGAAGGAGTAGAGGAGGACCTTTAACCATGCTTGCCGTCGGGTTTGGTGGTGGTGCGCCATGGCCGGTGGTGGAGATTTCTGATGCATTACAACAACCCCGTGAACGCCCTCGTTTTCTTCAGTGGGATGGTGGAAACGAATGCTCTTTGCCTAGGGGATCTTTTAAAAGGGTGAAATGGGGGAGAGGAAGGAACATGGCTTCAAAGCCATTTATGGCCATGAAGGAGAAATTTCGGCCACCCCATATCCCTTGCATTCAGCCACCTAGAGGCACGAGAAAACCCTTAGTCTCCTCTAACTAATGAGGGGAAGATGAATCAAGACATTAGGGATGAAGGGAGGAGGCCCCTTGGCCTTCCAAAGCCATTAATGGCTCTCTTTAATCCACTTTCTCTCTCTAGAAATACATGAAACTCTCATTTTCTCTCTCCTAATTACTATGAAAGAATTTTCTCATCTCTCTAGCCTATTGGAAGCCCATAAAATCATTATTAATAATTAGGATGGGGTTAGCCCAAGTGGGGGAAATGGGCTTGAGCTTGAGTTAGCCCATTTGAGCTAAGTTTGACATAACTTAGACTAGGGTTGACCTTGGTCAATTTGATCTTTTGAGTTAATCTCAATGGGTCCTTGGTGACCCATTGGATTCCCCTAAGCTCTAGGTAGGGCTGGGTAGGGTTGACTTGGCACCTTGGAGGTCACTTGACCCTTAGTAAGGGCACTTTGACCACTTTGGGGCTAGAGTTGACTTGGGTCAACTTAGCCTCTTGGGTTGTCCCCAATGAGTCCTTGGTGACCCATTAACCTCACTTAAGGTCTAGGAAGACTTAGGTAGGGTTGGTTGGGCACATTAGGGGCACATTGACCTTAGTTAGAGCACCTTGCCCATTTTAGGCCTAGGATGATCCTATGTCAACTTGGCCACCCTGGGTTGATTTCAATGGACCCTTAGGGCTCTAATGGACCTTCCAATAGTTTAGGGGTATTGTGGTGGGGTCATGGAGTCATGGTGAAACCCTATGGTCATCCTAAACTAGTGTTTAGAATTCTAATATTTGCAGACCATGGTGATCTCCACCTTCATGCCTAAGCTCACTTGGTTTTCTTGGGCTTCTTAGGGTTTTGTCATGACTTAGTCATGACAAAACCAATCCTAGGGGTCTAGCTGGAAATGGGATATTACACAACATTCAATGGCAAAGTTACACACTTTACCACAGCATCAACACTCAAAAATATTGTACCATCACTTTTGAACATTCCTAGAAGATGATGGTGCATCTGAATGTCCATGTTCAGCAGAGAAGGCTACTATATTTTTCCTATTCCTCTCTGCAAGCACTTGGTTGTATTCACGACGATTAATTGTCTTGCTCAATGATATCGTCTTGATAACAACAGATGTTAGCTTGGTAGTTGACATTGTGTTGATGCCATCTGATATTGCTATGTGAGAGTGGGTTACTGTTTTGCCAATAGCCTACGTGTTAATTTGAGTGGCTTGGGAAGATACAATACCTTTACCTTTGATTTTAGGGGTTGGAGTACCAAAAACAAATATTTTATAATTACCCATTTGAATTTCTTCATGGGGAGCTTTCAAAGCACTCAACCCCATTCCCTTTCTCCTGCCATTGTAAGGCGCATTATTGACCTTATTAGAGGAACTTCCATTCTTCTAGTGACCATATATGCTATCATGGTCATACCTGTTAGATGGAAGTAATACCTTTTAAAAGGTGGTTTGAGGCATAATTACCTTCCATTTGATTCAATATCTATCCATTGATGTTGTCTTCCTAATTAACCCCAATCCCCTTCTATTGTTTTGAGAGGAGGAGTCAATGATGGGCAGTACAAACTGAGGCTTTGAGAACTAAGACACTAGCTTCCTATCCTTGAGGATCTTCTCTTCAAGATCTTTTATGATCTTGATCCTCTATCTTATGGTGCTGACTTGGATAATTATTATCCCTTTCAACTGGTTAATCACTTTACTCATTTGGGCCAGATGGGATGCATACTCAGAGCTTTTAGATTTGGCCTTCAATAGGGAAGAAATTTCCTCAGCTTGTCACTTGACAAGCTTCTTTATCTTCTTCAGAGCTTTCAAGAGGGCACCATATTTGTTAATCAATTTATTGACATCATCTTGATATTCTGATCCATCCACATCAAAATATGAAGAGGATGTCACGACCCAAATTTTCTCATCATAAACCATTATATCAGAGTAAGAGAAAACATGCGCCGTGATGCCACGCCATGCAGGAGATAACTGCAGACGCTCAGGCGAGAACCTACTCCTAACACTAATCATGAAATTCTCAAGTTTTTTTTAAGAAAACATGTTTTAGTTAAGTTTGACGGCCGTATCCCTCGACTCGGTGGATCAACTAGTCCATGGATAAAAATATAATTATACGTTGCGGAAAATACTTCATTTACATCGATTAATATCCTACATGAGCATGAACATCCACATAGGACAACTCATGATAAGTATACCTGTAACGTGTCGATTCGCTCTAGGCCCCTTTTGCGCGCTTTTGTGTCAAGAGAGATGATTTAGGCTCAGAGAGTGCAGGCGATCAGGCGCACACTCATGGGGAAAAATAAAGTTGGGCCTGTGTAGGACATGGGTAGAGACACGGGCGTGTCCCTACCCGTGTGTCGTGGCTTTGAGTGTCATGGTGTTGAGTGATAAGAAGATGGCATTGAGTGGTTTGTCCCGAGAAGGACACGGGTAGAGACACAGGCGTGTCCCTACCCGTCTGTCGTGGCTTTGAGTGGCATGGTGTTGAGTGATAAGAAGATGGCGTTGAGTGGTTTGTCCCGAGAAGGACACAGGTAAAGACACGGGCATGTCCTTACCCGTGTGTCATGGCGTTGAGTGGAATGGTGTTGAGTGATAAGAAAATGGCATTGAGTGGTTTGTCCCGAGAGGAACACGGGTAGAGACACGGGCGTGTCCCTACCCGTGTGCTGTGGCGTTGAGTGGCATGGTGTTGAGTGAAAAGGAAATGGCGTTTAGTGGACTGTCCCGAGGATGAAATGGGTAGAGACACGGGCGTGTCCCTACCCGTGTGCTGTGGCTTTGAGTGGCATGGCATTTAGTGATAAGCAGGATTGTCCAGAGAAGGACACGGGTAGAGACACGGGCGTGTCCCTACCCATGTGCGTCGAGGCAAGGTCGATGAAATGTGTCTCGAGCAGGACACGGGTATCGACACGGTCAGTACAACGGTCGTGTCACCTAGATACGGGTACATACACGGGCATGTCAGTACCCATGTATGTGCATGAAACGGCAGTCAAACTGTTGATGATGTTTAGCAAGAGCAGGACACGGGTAAGGACTATGGCGTGTCCCTACCTGTGTCACCTCCTAATAAAAAGGGCAAAATGAAACCCTACCCGTTTTCATTCTCTTCCAAGCCACATCTGTTGGAGAAAACTTCTAGAGGAGGGAAACTTGCTGGAGCCAACCAAACTCCGTGAGGAATCCCCACTGCTGCCATGGAAAAGGGATGCCGACGAGAAGAATGAAAAGATCCTTGGCCGGAAATTGCGGAACCGCTGGAAATGAGGTTAGCTTCCTCCCCTCTCCCTTGGTGCTAGATCCATAGTTATTCTTAGGTGAGACGTCGACTCAAATGAGTCTTGATGTGTGAGATGAAGGTTTCTAGGAGGGCCATGCTAGAACTTGTGTTCTAAGGTTTAGTCATCTTCAACCTCCCCTTCCTTCAAAGTGATGATGGGGGTGGCTTCGTGAAGAGGAATGGACTTAAGAACGTGAATAAGGGTGGTGGAACTTCTGGTTGTGATTTGGGAGGATCAGGCTTGAGGAGGAAGATGAACCGATGCCGTTCATTTCACCTCAAGATGCGTGCAGAAATCTGTGTTCTGCACGCAATGACCTTCTTGACTATTTTCAGGCAAGATATGGCCAGATCTGGACTTCTAACTAAACACAAGAGTCGTAGCCCTTGGAATTACCTTTCCGACGAGTGATTACAACCCTTCGAGTGAAGTCTGTAGCCATGGGAATGTCTGATCGAAGTAGAGGGCTGTCAGACTAAGCGTGCAGAAATTGTATTTTGTACACAGCAGGCTTTGGATCCAATTTCATGTATGATACAGTCTGATCTGGGTTACAGACTGAGCATGAAAGTTGTAGCCCATGGAAGTACCTTTCCATCTATTGGTTACACGCACTCATCGGATTCCTGTAGCCACGGGAATCTTCGGTTGAAGTTTCTGTCCAGCAGGTGTTCTGTACCTGAAATTCCTGGGTAAGTGTAAAGTTGGGTTTGGACTCGGAAGAGGTTTTGTAACAATCCGACGTTAAGTTGTAGGCGATTCATAATATGCCGAATTGTGATGATTCAGTACATGATGAAATTACTGGATAGACCCCAAGTAAACAAATTGTTCAATGGTATGTATTTGAACGAAACGACTTGGTGGGGGTTAATGAACGAAGGGTAATTAGTCGTTTAATAACAAGATTTACTAGAGCTTGGGTAATTATTCGGTGTTGGTTGTGTGAACATGTGAGGTGTTAAATAGATGGTTAACTCATGTGTACACAAATGATTGATTTTGGTGAAGGAGTTGTAAGTGGTGATGTTAAAGTTATGTGACCATAGCATTAGACGTAATCATGGTCTTGAGGCTTGTCATATAAGAGAGTCTAAAATGGTCCATTGTATGAGGTGGTTCTCCACCTGTGTTTGTGGTAAAACCTTGGGGTGCCTTGGGCACCAGATTGTGAAAGGGGATGAGTGCGGATATCTGATCGCACTGGTTGGTAACATTGGCAAGAATCATAAATGGACGGTTGGGCTTGGTCCTCGGTGCTCATGTCCCGAGGGTCCTTCCGTGCTAAGTGGTCGGTTGGGATTGGTCCTCGTGCTCGTTTTTGAGGCTCCTTCCATACCACGATGTAGTTTTATTGCATGCGGTGTGAGTCGACACGCGGTGTCGTAATCCCGGGTTAAGGATAGTGTGACAGGTCTACGGACTCGCCAATCGTCACACCGATGGGAGTTGACAGCTAGACCATGGGAGGTTGGGCTTGGTCCTCGATGTTCACGTCCTGAGGCTCCTTCCGTGCCAAGTGAACAGTTGGGCTTTGACCTCATGCTTATTTTTGAGGCTCCTTCCGTATCACACCTTAGGCCATTTCAGGGCTAGGATCTCAGTGCACATCTACCTGAGACACCCGTTGAGCCGTAGTACGCATATGAGCTCCGCTGTTATGTTCTTAGCATTGAGGCGTACGAAGGCCTAAGCCAGGTAGTGTGGAGACCAGCCTAGTAGTGGATATCCCCGCTCTACTATCACCGTCCGGACATGACGGTTGAAGCCTGAGAGGTTAGCTACCTGCTCGAAAAGTGGGAACTGTAAGTCTGTGTCGACATAGTGATTGCATGTGCGTGATCAAGGGTGCGTCATTGCATTGCATACATGTCATTACACTTCATTGCATACACAAGATCCTCATCGTATAAGTTTGTATGGGCACTCCTATACGATGAGTTACTTACTGCTGAACGATCCTCAACTTATATATTTGTATGGACATCCATATAAGTTGAGTTACTTACTATTATAACATTATACTCTCATGCTACTGTAGATGGTAGAGTTGTTAGAATAAGAGGTTGCTCATTTATTACACTGCGTTATATACCTTGTGTTCTTCAGTTTATACCACCTGCTTGTACCTATGTTTTTTATATATTGTAACCCATTCCTTTCTCCGCCCGGTGCCGAGGAGTCGCCAGGGGAGTGGATGTGAAGCCACTTAGTCTTTATGACTAACGGTTGCTACGTCTTCCTTTTTAAGAGGAAACCCCACAGGTGGAGCAGCAGGTTATGCAGCCAGACAGCCAGGCCAGGACCACAGGGCCTGAGGGGACGGTACCGTCGCTACTGTCAGTTATAGATGTGAGTGTGAGAGGTTTTTGTTATAGCCCTTTTAGGGCAAACTACTATTTACGTACTCTGATATTAGAAGCTTGTTATTACTTCTTTATTTAGAATATTATGGACTATATGCTTTGTGTGGATTTGACTTCTATGTTATATTTTGGTTGGGTTGGCAATGTTTGATAATGGTTATAGCCGGCAAAATAGGCGTCTTGTGGTACAGGCTAACCCGAGTGTTAGTGCCACCGCAAGGTGGCTATTCTGGGCATAAGATCCCTCTTGTGCGTGTTTTGTGTTCTAGGAGGGGGTCTTACAAATGGTATCATCTTGCTCCGATCCTGAATTAGAGAAGTCATTTAACAATGGTGCCACCCCCGTTCGATTAGTCAGTTTGGGGACAAACTGACTTAGCGGAAGCAGTGGTGTGCCCATATGTAATTCACACTAAGTATTTCCAACTTTGACCCTACGATTAGCCAACCTAACCTTAGGTACGTACCTTTGTACGTCGATCTCCTAAAGTCTGGATGACCCCAGGAATGTAAAACTGTTGTATAAAGTCTTGCGAGACCCCTAGGGCAAGCACTTTTTTTATAGCAGATTTTGAACCTAGCACAGATAATAGACATGGGGATACCGATGTAATCTTCCAAGGTATAAAACTCGCACCACGTTTACTATTATCTTCGATCTAGACCTTGAAAGCTCACATGAGAAGGGGATGAAGTCTACATGATATATTTCGAACTGAAGGAGGAAAAAAATAGATGTGAAGGACGTGCGGATAGTGCGGGACTTTCCTGAGGTATTTCCTGAGAAATTGCTAGGATTACCCCCGCATAGAGAACTAGATTTTCAGATTAAGCTAGTACCAGGAGCCAAGCCTGTATCCAGGACCATTGTTAAATGACTAGATTTTCATATGAAAATCTAGTTCTCATTAGTTTTAATTCACACTAAGTATTTCCAACTTTGACACTCGCGGATTTTAGAGTTTAGTTGCAAGAGTTGGTAGAATCAGGGTTTGTTCGCCCCAGCTCATCACCTTGGGGATCCCCTGTTCTATTCATTAAGAAGAAAGATGGAACCCTGCAATTATGCATAGACTATCAGGAGCTCAACCGACTGACGGTACAGAACACCTATCCGTTACCTCAGATCGATGAGCTGTTGATCAACTGGTGGGAGCACATTGGTTTTCCAATCTAGATTTGTGCTCGGGATATTATCAATTAAGAATACAAGAGGATGATATTCAGAAAACGGCTTTCAGCTCAAGGTACAGCTTGTATGAGTTCACAGTGATGCTGTTTGGGCTCACAAATGCCCCATCACTTTCATGAGCTTGATGAACAAAGTGTTTGAGCCCTATCTAATGTCTTCGTCATTGTTTTCATCGACGACATCTTGGTCTACTCCAAGATGGAGGAAGAACATGTCGGGCATCTTGCCTTAGTACTGAAGAAGTAAAAAGAGCATGCCCTATTCGCCAAGTTCAGCAAGTGTGAATTCTGGCTTAAGGAGGTTGCCTTCTTGGGTCATGTGATCAGTGGGGCTGGGCTAGCTGTGGATCCGGCCAAAGTGCATGTCGTAAAGGAGTGGTTGCCTTTGAAGTCGGCGGCCGACATGCGGAGTTTCCTTGGACTTGTCGGGTACTACCGCAAGTTTGTAAAGGGATTCTCAAAGATTGCTCTTCCTCTTACTTCCCTAACGAAGAAAGGTGTGTCATATGAGTGGACACCCCAATGTGAAGCTACGTTCCAAGAACTAAAGGACAAACTTACATCCGCACCTATACTAGCCCTTCCATCCGGGAAGGAAGGATTTCAAGTTTACACTAACGCATCATATCAAGGAATGGGAGCGGTATTGATGCAGCACGGGCATGTGATCGCTTATGCTTCAAGACAACTGAAGAAGCATGAAATCAACTATCCAGCACATGATTTGGAGTTGGGAGCAATAGTGTTCGCCTTGAAGATTTGGAGGCACTACTTATATGACGTACACTGCGAAATCTTCTCGAATCATAAGAACTTAAAGTACGTCCATACCCAGAAGGAATTGATCTAAGACAGCGACAGTGGTTGGAGTTTTTGTGTGATTATGAATACACCCTTAACTACCACCCCAGAAAAGTAAATTCTGTAACCGATGCTTTGCGTAGGAAGGTACCGAAAATAAGCCACGAGTCCCGGTTGATGTGTATGGAGTTAGCTTGGATGCTTGAGGATATGGAGATCACCTTGGTGTATAAGGATCAACTGGACGTGTATATAGAGTACTTGGCCACGATGAGCATAGTTTGCGATGTTCGAGACTTGATCTTGGCGGAGCAAGGAAGGGATGAGGCTCTGGCACCGACAATAAAGTCAATTGAAGATGGGACAACTAGTGAGTACTCTCTAAAGGATGGCCTTGTTCATTTCCGTGGCCGGCTTTACATTCCCAAGGGCGGTAAAATTCGGGAAGATATCTTGAGAGAGGCACACTGCTCTCAGTATTCTATGCACCCTGGGATTGCAAAGATGTACGCGAACTTGCGGAAGACCATGTTTTGGCTGGGAATGAAGAAAGACGTCAGATATTTTATTACGCATTACGAGGCCTGTCAAAGGGTGAAGGCGGAATGCAGGAGCCCTGGTGGATTGTTGTAGTCATTGCCCATCCCCGAGTAAAAGTTCGAGGATGTCTCCATGGACTTCGTTCACGGTGTGCCTCGCTCCCGCTCAGGGAATGATTCGATATGGGTAATTTTTGATCGCTTGACGAAGGTATCCCGGTTCATACCTATGAAGAAAGAAGCACACGTAGATATTTTTGTACGCCTTTTTGTGGAACAATTCGTACGGTATCATGGCATGCCAAAGACAATTGTTTCTGACCGAGATAGTCGGTTTACCTCTGGGGAATGGAAGGCCGTGCAGACATATTTGGGTTCGCGCCTTACCTTCAGCACATCGTTTCACCCTCAGACGGACGTGCAATCTGAAAGGACTATCAGGACGATATATTGGATTATTTTGTAGTTATCTTTATTGATGATATATTGGTATACTCCAAATCGGAGGCGGAGCATGAGACTCATTTGAGAGTAGTCTTAGAAGTGTTGAGAGAGAACCAGCTTTATGCAAAGTTCTCGAAGTGCGAATTCTGGTTTGAGAAGGTGGCATTTTTGGGCCATGTAATTAGTGGTGATGGGGTGGCGGTAGATCCGACAAAAGTTGAAGCTATCAGGGATTGACCGATTTTGAGAACCGTGGAGGAAGTCCGAAGTTTCCTTGGACTAGCCGGGCACTATAGAAGGTTTGTGGAAAACTTTTCGCAGATAGCTCTACCCCTCATTTCTCTAACTCATAAGGACCAGAAGTTTGTGTAGACTCAGGAGTGCAATTAGGCACTTAACACCTTGAAGGAATGGATGATGACAGCTCCAATCCTAAGTCTGCCTACACGGGACTGAAGGATTTAAGAGTTTCATTGATGCATCAGGATGTGGTTTGGGTTGTGTGTTGGTGCAACATGGCAATGTGATAGCTTTTGGGTCTAGGCAGTTGAAGCCTCACTAGAGGAATTACCTCGTCCATGATTTGTAATTTGCGGCAGTAATTTTTGCGTATAAGTTATGGCGGCACTATGTGTATGGTGCGAAGGTGGAGATCTTCACGGATCACAAAATCCTGAAGTATCTTCTAGATCAAAAGGACCTGAATATGCGGCAGTGCAGATGGGTCGAGTTCCTTGGGGACTACAAAGTGGCGATTCATTATACGTAGGGCAAAGCCAATGTGGTGGCAGATGCCTTGAGTAGGAAATACTCTAGGCAAGGGATTTGGATCGAAGCTCATTATGAGCGGTTGGTGCGGGAATGGGAGTCCCTTGGCATTGAGTGTATAACTAGAGGCGAGTCAAGCATGGATTGTTTGAACTGGATTGAATTGCAAAATGACTTGTCCGATCGTATTCGGGAAGCGACTAGTTTGGATGAAGAATTCCAGCCATTTTTGGTGGAAGCTCAAAAGCGCTAAGGTATCGCCTGGGAGATGATTGATGGGATTTTGAGGAAGGAAAGAAGGATATGTGTACAACAGTTTGGCAAGCTCCGTGAGGAGTTGATGTTTGCGGCTCATTTTATGAAGTACTCCATTCACCTGGTCAGTACAAAGATGTTCTTGGATATGAAGAAATCCTTTTGGTGGCCTGGTTTGAAGCGGGACGTAGCTTTGTACGTGAGTCGGTGCCAAATTTGTGCCTTAGTGAAGGCTGAGTGTCAGAAGCCGGGCGGGTTCCTGAAGCCTCTTCCTATTCCCGAATGGAAATTTGATGAAATCTCCATAGACTTTGTGCATGGCTTACCTCGATCGCCGCAGGGTAACGACGTGATTTGGGTGATCGTGGATCGCTTGACCAAAGTGGTTCATTTCATCCCAAACTGGAAAGAGGACAGTATTGAGAAGCTGGTAGAGTTGTATGTTCGCAACATTGTGCGAATACATGGGATTCCTAAGAGTATAGTTAGTGATCACGATGGACGATTCACGTCCAAAGACTAGGAGGCTGGTTCAGAAGAGTCTGGGCATGAAGCTAAAGTTTAGTACGACATTCCATCCTCAAACTGATGGACAAACCGAAAGAACGAATTGTACTATGGAGGATATGTTGAGGATGTGTACTCTTGACTTCGTTAAGAAGTGGGAAGATTACCTAATCATGGTGGGTTTTTCCTATAACAACAGTTACCAGGCATGTATAAGATGGTACCATACAAAGCTTTGTATGGAAGGCGATGTCGAACGCCAATGTCTTGGATAGAGGCGGGAGACACCAAACTTTTTGGAAAATAATTGGTGGTTGATGCATGCGAGTTGGTGCGAACCATTCAGGAGCGCATGAAGGTTTCCCAAGGACCGACAAGCAAAGTATTTTAATGATCGCCATAGGAATGTGGAGTTTGCGGTAGGCGACTGGGTCTATCTCAAGATCAATCTGTGGCATTTCGTAGATTCGTCGACTCAAGAAGTTGAGTCTGAGGTTTTTGGGACTATTTGAGGTTATAAAACGTATTGGAGAAGTAGCTTACAGGTTGGCGGGTTCCACAGAGCTGAGTGGATTACACAATTTTTTCATGTCTCCGTCTTGAGGAAAGCCATGGTGTAGGCTAGTGTGGTGATTTAATCAGCAATGGTGCCGATAGAAGAGGGCTTGAGGACGAAAGTATGTCCAGTTAACATAGAGGATTCAGAAGTTTGATAGTTGCGGAACAAAGAGTTGAAGCTCGTAAAAGTGCATTGGGACAACTGCGGACGAGATGAGTTCTCTTGGGAGCGTGAGCAAGCAATGTGCAAGGACTATCCAGAGTTGTTTGCATAGTGTTGTTGGAACAGTGTTTTGCCATGTAGCAGCTTTTTTCTTGCTTTTTGCTAGAATGCTAAGGGTTTGTATAAATCATTATAACAATAACTTATTTGTTGCTACAATTTTGTTATTGTCTTCTTGAAGGAAGATTAATTTCGAGGACGAAATTTTGCTAAGGAGGGAGGGGTTTTAACACCCCAAAATTTTCTTTGTGTGTTAAAAGAAGGTTGTTCGATGAAAGTCGAGCTGAGAGACTTTCGTCGAGCTCAGAGAATTTCATCGAGCTCATGAATATTTCGTCGAGCTCATGGTTTTCGTTGAGCTCAGCATTTTCGTCGAGCTCAGGCTGTTCAACGAAAGTCGATCCCAGGGCTTTTCGTCAAGCTCAGCACTTTTCGTCGAGCTCAGTCTATTTTGCGCAGTTCGACGAAAGTTGAACCCATGTCATCGAGCTTTGAGCGTTCAATTAAATTTGTCTTGAAAGCCGTTCGACGAGCGTCGAACTCCTGGCTATTCTTCGAGCGCAGGTGGATCGGCGAAACTTGAACCGTTCGACTAATTGCTGAATTTCGGGGTTTCATAGATCATTTTCTTAGTAGTTTGATTTAATTTCAAAGTTGATACAGGGCCTCAGGATCTTCTGCCTGATGGGTTTTAGTAGGGCTAAGCAGTTCTCTCCCTAAATTGTGCTCATTTTGGAGTTGATTTAGGGTTTGAGAGAGAGAGAGAGAGAGAGAGCTCAGAGGAAGAAGAAGAAAGCTTCTTCAGCCATTGACGAAGCTTCGGAGCTCCGATCGTCGTCCTGAGGCTAGATCTGTAGAGAGGACGTGGATGCGCATCTTTTCATCCGTAAAGATCAAATTTCCATGGCAAGGAAGAGGGGTCGTAAGGTAATGACATTTCTCCTCTCGGTTATAGGATGCATGCATGGCATCTTTTCTTGATTTGCTTTTATTTCAAGCATATAGGCACCAGATCTCTCAAATGAGAGGGGTTTGGGTTGCCATGGTCAAGAAGAACCACCGGATTGATTGTGTCTGTCCACGGCATGATATTCCATTAGAAATCCACTCCATTAGTGGATTAGGCATGGTGGGTGAAGCCATTGTCGCGACCGTTTGTCCAACTCGGTGATGTTTCATAGCGAGCCTTAAGGATTTGGTAGAAATCCATTGCGGCAATATGTCATTTGTAATATATGTTTTCCCCCTTTTTCGAGTGAGTACGTGTAGCCGGAATCAGACAAGGTTAGCTCTGCGTTGGCGATAGATTGTTTCCTTGGTGCGTAGGGATGTTACGGTACGAATGTTAGATTAGTGTGGGAAAGGCTATGGATTGTGATGTGCTAAGGCATGGCTTTGTCTCCGTGGTCGGCTGGCTTTTACGTGACATGCAAGTCATGTGGGGAGAGTGTCCCAACGGACAAGTCCCCCTCTATGAAATTGACGAGAACGCCAAGCTTAGGACAAGCCCGGGCGATGAAGCCCACGAGCGGGTGGGGTGCAGCAAGGGTTCTTAGAATCAGTTTGTGTGTGAGATAGAATCCAAATGTGAGAAGTCAGAGCTTGCAGGCAAGCCTGAGTTTGAGGCCCATGAGCGGGTGGGGCCTTGGCAAGAGTTCTGTGTGGCAGCTTGTATGCCGTTGGGGGAAAATTGAAGTACCCTTATGTGTGCGGCTTGAATGCTGATGGGGAAATTGGTAGTACCTGGTTGCTGTGTTTTGATGATGTGCTAGATGCATACGCATTAGGGTGCCTTGGGTAAAACCCGAGTTGCATACATGCTGCATAGTAGGCCCTTTTTCTTATATTGTCAACCTATAAAACATGTTTGTTGTTTTAGACATCCAAACCTGTTTTACAAGCTTTACATATTATTGCATATTGTATACGAAGCTATGACTTGCAGGTTGGTGGTGTACCCCGGGTTCTGCTAGGGATGGCCAGGAGGAGATGTGTTGGTTACATAGTTGAGGTCAGCCCTTGCTGACCCACGTTACCCCCAAATTTTTACAGTGCAATGATCGCAAGCGGGAGCAAGCTCGTCGGCCAAAAAGGCCTAAGCCTCATGAAGTTAACTTCTATTTGCATATGTTTTGATGCTATGTCATGATCCATGTAATGTAATCTGGCTTGCAAGCCGAGGTAGCCTAGGAGTGCTGACGCACGTTGATGTTTGATATTGTTGTCATTATGGTTTTGGACTTATATTGTGTAAGGCCTTAAGGCCATTTGGATATTCTTATCTTGTGGTGGATAATTTCTGGTTTAGTTATACGTTTTCACTGTTGTATAATGAGTTTTGAGTTGGGTAGACTTATATCATCTTTTAATTCGTAAGCTGTGGTGTCTGTATGTTGTGGGGTCCCGGCCGGACCCATATTATATGGTCATTACATTGGAGGTGTTACAATCTAAGAACCTTCCATGTAGGAAGGTGAAGAGTAGGCTCAAAGTCCTTTCCGGGGGAAAGGGGGAAAGCCAACATGTACGGGTAGAGTGTTGGTATACAAATAAATTGAGTAATTTGAATTTCATTACTTTCGATCTTCGGCCTCTCGGAGATCCAGTTTTGCTACTGTAAATATCTTTGTAAACCTTATTCACCCCCTCCCTCCCATCTCTAAGGTTATCCACCTGATCCAACTCCATCTTCCCTCCCTCAACCCATTTAATTAACACCCATCGCCAATCCTAATTTTATATTATCGTCATTATTGTCTGCCTTTTATTTGCTGCAGTACCCAACCCATCTTACACTTCTATTTTAATTATTGCTGCTCACTCCACATAAATACATCCATATCACACCTCTTCCCCTTAAATTTAATTCATAATGCCACCTTCTCCTCTTCACAATCTCATGCAACCCTTCATATCCCCTCCTAAATTCTCCTCATTTCAACCCTTAATATTACTCTCTTTAATTTTCCCCAATTTTCGACCCTTCACATTCTCTCATATTCACTCACATTCATCCTCTCATTTATCTATAAATAGCGGTAATATTCCAAGCATACTCCTCCTCCTCAAGTGCTCTCTCCCACTGCCCATTTGGACAGAGCTTGTCTTTTATTTCATCATATTTTTCTTTTAGGTCAAATTTACTTTATGTAATTTTATTTATGCACTGTTCTTATTTCATGTAATTTCTCTTTATGTGATAATAATTAATTTTTATTTCAGCAATCTTTCTTCTTATCAAGTATCTTTAATTTAATAGAGTAATATTTAGTTTTGCTCATTATAAACATTGAATTAAATTTATTGCTCTTTTATATTTCAGATCTCCTTAGATTTATTCATAATATATCTTGATTTTGTATGTTTATGTATGATTTCATATCTATTTTTGTCGGTTAGCCGAGAGGCTCTTGTACGAATCGATCGCTCAAGAATAAAGAGAGTCGAACGCAACCCTCGAGTGAGGATGACGTGATTCTTCCAGTTTTGCGGGATTTACCTCATTGAAGCTAGTATTAGATAATCGATTATAGAACGACAGTTCGGTTGATATTTTTAATCTCAGTTTGGCGTATTCCTCAAGAGAGGTACATTCATATTTTGGGAATCCCCACGGTCAAAGATCAAATAAGGCGTTTATAAAATATCTTTTATATTTTATTTCAAATGTTGTTTTGATCAAATTAAGTTTTCTTACTTTTGCATTTTAGTTTAAATATAATTTCTCTAAATGTTCATTAGTAAAATAATAGTTACTTTCTCGAAGTAGCAGTACTCGACAAACCTGAGTTTTAATATGACCTTGATATTTTTATATCTTATGTTATAATTTGATAGGTACACTTGTCTTAATCGAGTATAGATTGAAGAACATGAATTTCCCTATCAATGTGTGAGTCATATTTATTTGAGGGTTATGAATTCTTCAAAAGGGAGAGATTGTTGGGAACAGTATTCACAATATTCCTGATTTAAAGAAGTCTTGTCAATATAGATCAACACATTTTGTATTTAATGTTTATCTGACTTATCATGTGTAGGCATAACATAAATTCATATAAATCAATTCAAAAGAGTTGAGAGAATAGTAGAGACCAAGAGAATACTTAACCAATTCTCAGAATTGGTCCAAGTATAGAAGTGTTGTGTGAAGATACAATAGTGTCGAGTTCAATCAAAATATCATTGTATAAACACAGAGTATCAACCTTGTTAAAATAAGAAGAAAAAGCTCTAAGTACAAAAGCGTCATGTTAATGATCATAACATAATGCTACATCACTAAAGAAGAACAAGAAATAAATCTAAGTTCGAAAGCTTTGTGTTAAGACTCAGCACACAACGTCATTGAAGAAAAAGAAGAAGATGAAGCTCTAAGTATAGAAGCATTATGTCGAAGCTCAACACACAGCACCACAGAAGAATAAGTCCTTTGTATAAAAGAGTCGTGTTAAAACTCAGCACACATTGTCATGGTAAAAGAAAAGAATTTATGGAAGTTCTAATTGACGTCAATGTCAAAAGTAAACACCAAATCAGTCTTATCTGGAAAGTTCTTTAACATAGTTTTATATTTTTATAGACCGTTATAGATGTCCAACACATATATAAGGAGAAAGGTTATGCTATACACCCTAAATTTTGTTATTCAAGATCAATTGAACGGTAACGATAGTGCAGACTATGTTCCTTGAGAAGAAGGCTTATTCAAGGAGAAGAAATTCACAAAAGAAAGCTCAAGATATTTTGATTCGTATCATTCAGGAGCTAAGAAGCCTTCCAGTGTTAAGTTTTAGCCCAATTCAAATAATCAAGGGAAATTTATTGAAGAACTATTGTTGTACAGAAGTAGTTTTCTCATTCAAGCAAAAAAAGACTCTAAGATTTAAAGAACTAACATTGTCTGAGTCTAGTGATGTTGTAACTCCTATCAAGTCTCATTATTATTGTATGATATCCTTGAGATCTGAGGTAGGGCTTATCTAAGCCTTAGCTATAGGATCCAATGATTGGATTTGAGGTAAGGGTTAAGGGGGAACCTAAAGTTGGGTTTGAGATAAACCCAAGGTAGGGAACTTCTATTGTTCCTTCTTTGTAGAAGTTTTATACACTAAGGTAGGATCCTGGGTGTGAATTTGAGGTAGGGAACTGTAACAACATAAAAATAAAAAGTAAAATAATAAATGGAAATTTTGTAATTAACAAAATTTTTTCCTCTAAACCATTAGCCGAGCCCCCCCCCCCCCAATTAAATGTTTGCATCCTAGGGCATCCCGATACCTCTCGATTTCGCACGCCCCTCACCGACTCCTATGTATCCCATCTCTTGCTTCCCCTGACGCTCCCCCTCCTGATTCCTCCTCCAGCTGACTGATGTGCTTTCTGCTCCTTATTCCCAAGCTATTGGTAGTGGCACTCTTCCTCCCAAAGGTCGACAATAGAGCCAAACTCCCCTCCCTAGGCCAGCAACAATCTTCCTTCTCCTCCAAGGGTTGGTTGGTGCTTCTTCCTCCTTCTCCAAGGGTAGTAACCACTTTTCTTCCTATCTTAGGACTTACATCCCTCTTCTCTCTTAGTTATGACTGAGAATTTGCAAGAGGTACACCTAGGGTTCTCTCGATTCCCCCTTTACTCAGAGTTTGGGCCCGAATTTAGTTCCTTGCGCCCAAATTTGGCTCTTTTTGGTAAAGATCCCATTTCTTTCCCTTATTTTAGATTTCCCTAATTTATTTCTTGAAAATTTTTGCCCTCCAATATAATTATACATGTTAATCTAAGTTTTTCCATCTTATAATCACCTAACCACCATGTAATTTTGATTTTTGGTGTTGCTCATCATATCGATCGGTGGGATTTCTCCAAAGCCCTCTCTGATTTTGAATGTATGTGGCCTAAGCTCCCCAAATATTTGATTCCTCATGGTAGTCTCCTCACCCCCTCACCTTTTAGGTAGGTAACTCAATAAACCCTCTTATATTTTAGGATTTATCAAATTTATTGCTCGTACTAGCATAGGTTTTTTATTAAATCAAATTTGTACTTGAACATGTTGAAATTAGGTTTTTTTTAATTTTGCTTGCATCACTTAGCCGTCGCTGCCAGATTTATCCTTACTTAAGACAAGTAGAGAAATCTGTCTCACTTGCGAAAAATGAACTTACTCTTTTGCACTTTCTTATATGTTAATAAATTTTACTTGAAACACCTGAATTGTCAAATTAATAACATGTTGTGATACTTTAGAATTCACTAAATTATGAATCATTTAACTCATTAATATCATAAGCAATTATTGAAAGGTAATGTTTAGTTAATGCAGCTCCTTGACTTGAGATCATGCTTGACTCTGTAATGAGAACAAATGAATGGCCATGGCAATCATGAATTTTCTGATTAGACTTGCATCTGAACTTGAAGACTTTTTTGCGTCAAATAAAAAACACATGCACATTTCATTGGCTATAACTTATGACATTACAAGAACAAATATATGCTATACTCTAGAGTAGGCTAATAGTTCTAGTTATTTTTGCTTGACTCATTTACTTGCTTGTTTTACTAGTTTGCCTCACAAAGTTTGGTACACGTGCATTTTTTATTCCCCTGCTTGTACTTTATTTTACTTTGCTCATCTTTTGTTTTAATGTTCTGAGACTTTTTTTCTTGTTTGGAATTTTCCTTAGTGTCCATTACTGAGTCGCCTTCTACCTGAGCCTGGTCTGCATCAAACTCCTGTTTTTGGAGGTTTAGCTTATTTGTTGTTGTATGAGGTTCTATGTATTTATTTCCTTTACCGTCGGATTTGCTTATTATGTAATAGTTATGATCAGTCATTTTCTTTCGTATCAAGGATAACTGCTATGCTAAATAAATTATGTACTGCAATTTGATATTAATTGCATGTTCATTTATTTGGGATTGTCATTACCTAAAATTTTTTTATCAGAACTGTGTGATGATTGTTATTAAAATATATGTGCATCTAATATTTTTCGTTGATAAACTATATTGCTTCCGCATTAAAACAAATCTATTTTTTCTCCAAAGAAACTATTTTAAATCTAATAATATTAAATTAGCTCCAACCTAATATACACAGAATTTCTTTCACCTATGTTTATGGCTTTATGACCCGCCTGAAGTGCACTCTAGTCTTTTTTTTAGACGATTCATGATAGGAAACCTCAGTTGTCTGGTTACCCAAGTTATCCCACCCAGACGATAGGTAGAATAATTTGGTAGCTAGACTTGCATAGTCTTTTTGGAACCTTTCCTCAAACAATAGCCGGATGTGTGACCAAACTTTTGACACTTTGCACACAAGGTATAAGCAGTGGATGATGTCTTTATCGTATTCCTAGAGCTCGTGCTAGAGGATGAGGATAGCCTCTCATAATTATTAATCTTATTTTGTGATTTTTCATGGAAAGTTTTAGGCTCAGCAGGAAATCGATTGTCGCTCGGTGGTAGCGTTGGACTTACATATCCTAGTCCAAACTTTACAGATCCGTGACACTGTGCTCCTAGTAGCATATCCAGAGATTTTTGATATATTCCAAATTTTTGGACAATATAGTTAAGAACATGGATCCTTGCCTTTAGGGCAGTGTTTTTTGTGACTAGCATTGTACACTGATTTGCGAATTGTTTTTTTACCTTCTTCTATTTTAGCTGGAGATATTTGAATTCTTTTCTCCAAGACATTTTGTTTATTAATAATATTGTTCGTTTTCAAAGATGCCTTGGAGAGACTTACTTTTAGCTCTTCGATCGTTGCCATCAAGTGAGGGCACTCTAGGAACTCGATTTTCTCTTTGCTATATTTTATTAATTCACTCTTTATATTTTCTAAGTCCTTTTTTTATTTTCTTATTTTCATGTCTGACATACTTTTTCTCAAGTATTATACTATTTAGCTTATCACATAGATGTTCATCAATTTCAAGAAGTTCATTATAAGAGGGTAGGGTTACCTCAGTATCGCTCTGGACATTGGACTCATCATTTGACTCATCCTAATTCTTCCCCATAAGGCACATATTCACCTCGTCCTCACTACTTGAGTCGGAGGTGCTTGACTCGTCTGATCCATCCTCGTCCCACGTTAAGGCCTTCAGTACTTTCTTCTTTCCCTTATGCCAGCTTTGTTTCTCCTTTTCCTCCATTTGAAGCCTTGGACACTCCCTCTTGATATGCCCAGGCTTATGGTATTGGTAGCACTTTATTGGAGACTTATCATCATTACTCTCTGTCTCCTTTGATGACTTGTTCCACCTCTTTGTTTCTTCAACACCTCTCTTCAGAAACATCTTACACTTTCCCTGCCGCTTGGGATTTTTCATGAACCTTATGAATTCCCAAACATAGAGGCTTTCTTCCTTATAATCCTCAGACTCTTCAACAACCTTCCTCTCCCTCACAGCCTTCAGTTCCAACCCCTTCTTCTTTATCTCCCTAGGATATTCCTCAGCTTGTATCTTTAATTCGAGCTCATGGGTCTTCAAGTTTCCAGTGAGACTCTCTATCTCCAGGGTGCTGATATCGTGTGATTCAGTAAAAGCCATCACCTTTGGGTTAAAACATAGAGGAAAAGATCGCAGGATCTTCCACACCAGATCTCCATTTGAGTAACTCTTCCCGAGAGATCTAGAGGAATTAAAAATCTTGGTGAAGCAAGTATACATGTTGTCCACCTCATCGTCAATCTCCATCTGGAATTGTTCGTACTCAGATTCGAGTCAGAACATTTTTGACTCCTTCACTTGTGAGGTACCTTCGTGAGTAAGCTCAAGTATACGCCTTATATCATAAGCAGTTTCACAATTACAGATTCAATTAAATTTGGTTTTATCCAATGCATTGAATAAGGAGTTCATGACTTTTGCATTGTTAGTACATTTCAGCTTATCGGCATCATCCCATTTATCCTATGGTTTGATTAACACAATATCACCTACAGTGATACTGGGTGCGATGTACTTCATTTTGATCATGGCCTACACGCCCATGTTTTGTGTCATTAAGAAGATTTTCATCCATGTTCTCAAGTGACTGTAGTAACTCCCCATGAATAGTGGAGGTCTACTCATTCCTTGTCCCTTAGGGAAAGCATGAATCATGTTGGCCATCTTACTTCAGGATTTTAAGCCCTTTTTGAAGTAACATGCCTCTAATACCACTTGTTGGATTGTGTGCCAACCTTAGGGGGGTGAATAAGGTTTTAATCTTTAATTAAAATTCCAATTAATTTTATCCAGGAAAACTAGTTCTGGAAGCTACCGCGGGGCGCTAGCTTGCTAGCACGCGGTGGTAGGTCACAAACCTCGTTTTCATGGGCAAATTTCTCCTTGGAGAAATACACCCCCTTCAGAGATCCACTAGAGAACAACCAAGATGTTATACGCAGAAATAAGAACACAAATAATTTTATTCAATCAAATCAAAAAGTATTTTAAAATTACAAAATTTTTATCTCTGTGACGCTGGAGATCGTAGACGGTGAAGGAAGAAACTCTTTTTGTTTTTTATACCGACGCACTACCCGGACTAGTAGGCTCTCTCCATTTCCCTCCAAGAAAGTTCTTCGAGCCGGCTTCTTACCTTCACACAAGGAAGTGTCTTAGATCCCTGCTAGATAACCCGATCTAGACATCCCTTCCCCGGGACGATTTCCCATTGAATCCTCCCCGGATTCCGACGACCATCACTGGTCGATTTTCCTCACCATAATCACATAGAAAAGTGATAATTACAAAAAGGAATAAAGAAGGTTTAAGATTGAATCTCCCTCAAAATAATTTCTCCGTTGAGTAATGTGTGACCAGCATTAACGGTCTTCATTTGGTTGTAGCCGATCAACTCCTCGTAGTCATTGTAGTCCTTTGCTCTCAGGAGATTTTCATGCTCGAAATAAAGGGAGACGACTTTCTCTTCCTTTGGCAGAGATGGCAGAACGGTGATTAGAGGAGGCTCCCAAACCCTAGAGAGAATTCCTATCTGTCTTAAGTCGTACAAGGAACAAGAAAAGAACCCTTTTTATACGTCTTGGGAAAAACAGGCTACCGCCGATGGTAAGACTAGTCCTCGATGATAGGTCATTACACGTCAATGTGACAGTTGTCCTGCATATTTGGAAAAAGATTCAAAAAGATTATTTCTATTTTTTCATGCTAGTGCGACGCGATACCAATCTATCACCTGGTGGTAGCTTAGACGTCTCAATGAATCCGACTCGACGATCGTCGAGTGAGATACCGCTATGCGGTAAGAAGCTAGTATTGTATGGTAGCTACCAGAGTGCATGTTCATTTTAAATCCAGAAGCTAGCGCAGGCGATAGACCTAATGCCACACAGTATGATCCAGAGCGTGCATTCGGGTTGAAATAAGGATAGCACATGGAGGTAGGTCACAGAATGGAGCTCCTTACTTCGATTGAACCTGTAAACCTAGACACTTCACCAAACATAAGATATGATCAAATACAACATAAGAATTGATATTATGAAACTAAAGATATGTGAACCGCCGGCTCCAACAAACAATATTTCAAGCCCTACTTCAGGGCAGTTCTCAGTTGTTCTATTTCAACATAAGACCAAATCTGAAGGTGTAAATCTTTTATTTTCTGCTATTATAATCTAAACAAACAATCTTGTAAGAACATTTTGTTCTGAGTTGTAGGGCCTGTGTTCCTGAATGTAGGGCCTATATGCCTGAGTGTAGGGATTTCCTCCCTATATGAGTTATAAGGCTTCTTGATAGGACTGAGGTAGATAACCTGGAGTGTCACCGAGCTGTAGGAGTATAGCAACTTTAGTTAAAGCATACATAGAAAAGTCCATCTCTGAAGTAAAAGTAGAGCTGCTGACAGAAATCTAGACTATAAAAGATGAGACTGTTCACCTGGACAGAGAAATGACTAACTGGTTTGATAAAGCAGCCAACATAGTCATAGAATAATCTTCAATACAAAGATCAATGGGGAAAAGCTTAAATTTTATGCTATTGATATGAGGTATATAAAGAACTTTATAAGTTAGACTGATGATGTTATCAGGGCAGTTGCAGATCCGGTAAACAATCATATTACTAATACTATTGTAACATCTATGAAAGAATCCTACCAGATCAAAGATGAAATATTAGCTGATAGTGAAAACAGATTCCAGACACTGTCCAGCAGGATTGAGGCTAACTCCCTTCTATTGAAGAACAAGCTAATTAAAGAAGCTAGAAAGGGGAAGGAGGGCAATGCTAAGATTGCTAAGCTCATTGATGATCATGCCTTCAAAGCGCTTCAAGGTACAAGGATTGCACTACAACTTCCTCTGTTGAACAAGAATAGGCCAGAAGATGTTGATTTCCCTACTCAATCCAGAGTTGTACAGGATGCACAGCTTGTAGCAGGGAGAAAGAGAGAAGGAACTCTATTGACTGAAGAGTTCATGGCAAGGAGGAGAGCTGAAAATGCAGATGATTCAGAATATGAATATCTTAGTGTTTCCTCAGAGATAATAATTATCAATGCTTGGCTAAGCCATGGAAAATTGCTTAAGAACACTAATAACATATATTATTCGGAAGAATGTATCAAGCAATTGGAAAGGAATTCTTTAAGAGAAAGAATCTTCAAGGAGAATTTGGTCAGAAGGAACAACCCTAAGAAAATGCCCCAAATACTTACCAAAACCTTTTCTCTACTTTAGGAGGTAGAAGAACAAAGCCTAGAGTGCAAAGATGGTAGGTGCTACTGAAGATGAAGGCTTTAGGTCTACAAAGAAGAGGAAATCTGAATTGTAGTTGAAGATCAATTAACTAATGTTGAATATTATATGTTAACCTTCATATATTAGCTCATGATATTAAATCTGAAAACTTTGAACTATTATATACATATTAAACTATCCTATGATGGTTTAGGTTGTTTCTGGTAACTGAATGAAAAATGTTATAGCTTATACCTATTAGCCATGTTTTTATGTTGATTAATCATGTAATTAAGTTGTGCTTAAAATTGTTAAACATCTAACTATTATGATGTTATCCTTAGATTAGTTAGGTTGTTTAGCTTATATTTAAGTTTGGCAAAACATTTGTTTTTCCCTGCAATGTTGTCATGATGTTGACTTAAGTTTTCCAATTTATCATGATATATTTTACGTGTTAAAAATGCATCTTAGCACTGCTAGGAGTTCTGCCTTCTTCAAATAGAGGGAGATTGGTGAGAATATTGCCCTTCAATGTTCCTTGGATTTTAAGAGGCATCACCTTCAATGATAAATCCATAATGTATTTGATAAACCTTTTACTTTACTCATTATACATGTTTAAGTTATTCTAAAAACATGTTTAGAATAGATCTGGACATTGCTGTATTTGTCTCAGATGTTCTGGAGAAATTCCCTGAGAAGACAATCTGGTCTCATAAGAATAGTTAAGACACAACTAATAGCCACTGAGACAGCAACCTGTCCTAGCCCTGCTGTGAAAGTAGTGTAGTCTCAACGGAACCGCTAAGACACAGTGAATCTACCACCGAGACAATTTTGAATATAGCCATTGCGATGGCACAATCCATTTTGGCGGAAGGCTAATAAAGCAAAATAGCTTTATCCATTCTTGGCCATGTAAGGTCAAATCAATCCAAGAGTCATTGAAGATTGATGGAGCCTATATAAAGCATCTTCTAGAAAATAAATAAAGAGGATTATGTGCAGGGCAATGCTAAGTTGTTGTTATTGCTGTCATGTGCTACTGCAAAGTACTGGAAGTGTTGAGAGTACCAACGACCTTGTGCTTCCAATAGTTATTCTCAGATCTAAGGAGAATGGGTTGGGTCCATTAAGGATCAGTGGTTGATCTTCTTCTTTCTACAAGGAGATGGAAGATCAAGTAGGAGCTGAGGCACAAGCTGAAGAAGAATATTTCAATCCCTGCTCCAGGACAGTTCTCAGCTGTTCTATTTCAACAGAAGATCAAATCTAAAGGTGTATATCTTTATTGTCTTCTATTGTAATCTAAACAAATAATCGTGTAAGAACATTTTGATCTGAGTTGTAGGGCCTGTGTGCCTGAGTGCAGGGTCTGTGTACCTGAGTGTAGGGCCTGTGTGCCTAAGTGTTAGGCTATCCTCCTAGCCTGAGTTGTAGGGCTTCTTGATAGGCCTGAGGTAAGAGACCTGGAGGGTCACTGAGCTGTAGGAGTATAGCTTACTCTGATTTATAGGGAAGTGGACCGAGGTATGGTTTGGAGGAAACCTGAGAGATCTTGAGGGATCTGTGATGTAAGCTCTTTGAGCTGAGATTAGAGAAGGTTGCCTTGTCTAACACACTATTAGAAAGGTGGTGAGGGAAAGTGGATGTACCAAGACATTGGGGAACCACTATAAAAATATTGAGTGCTTTATGTAATGTTTAACTAAGACTAAACAGTAGAGTAAAAAGAAAAATAATACAAACAACCTATTTACCCCCTTCTAAGTGATTTAGACTACTACCTGGTTAACTATCAAGTGATATCAGAGGAAGGTTGGTCAAAAAGGACTTACCAGTCAGACCAAATCCTATAAGGGGTAGTAAAATAAAATTTCAAGATGTTTGCTATAGAGGCTCATGAGGAGATAATCTCTATAAAGTTGCCTACATATAGAAAGGAGAACTTTAAGCAAAGGTTCAGGCTATTTATGGAAGCCTCTGACCCAAGTGAAGGATCAAGCGCATACCCAACTGCACCAAAAGCCCGGACTGTTGGAGAGGGCGCTACTTAATTTTTTATATAAGTAGCAGAGCGCCACGGGTCAAGTGAAGGAACGTCGGACCCAACAATCCCCCCCCCCCCGGCGTCCAGCACAACCCGTCGGCTCAGAGGTGGGGTTACCACATGGCCCACACGGCTCAGAGGTGGGGTTACCACATGTCCACGGTTGCCTGACCCACCGGACCCACACAGGTAGAAGGGAAAAATCAGGATTTAATAGCGCTCCCCCGGTCTTGAACCCGTAACCTCCCTCTGATACCAATTGAAAGTGAGGGGATAAGTTGTAAATTACTCTAGAGGGGGGGTGAATAGAGTATTCAAAATTTTATGAACACTTAGTCAGCTCCCTTGGAGTTTATTTGCGGAATAAAAAAATCTGATACTTGAACCCTAAGAGCCTAACACAGTGAAGTGCACAAGTGAAGAAGTTGACTGAAATTTCAGTTAACTACAAGCCTATCACAGCAACTAGCAACCCTAGGTAGTTCTAACACAGCCACAGAATAAACAAATCAGCAAGAACCAGAGAGACACAAGATATATAGTGGTTCCCTTTAAATAGGTACATCCACTCTTCTACCACCTTGGTAGGAATCCACTACAGGTTTTTGCTAAGGTGCCCTGCCACCAATGATCTGATTCAGGTAGATCAAACAGACCCTTTGAGCTTTTGATAAGGATGCTCAACCACAGGTTGTTGATAAGGTGCCCTGTCACCAATGTTCACTTTTGAAGAGATGTGAGCAAACTCTTTTACAAAAGGGGTTGAGAGGGTTAGATTATCTTCTCTATTTTAAATACAGATTAGAGAAGATTTGTGGATTCTCTAAAGAATCAAAGTCTCCCCCTGGCTCAGTGGAAGTCCAGGGAAAGCCTTTGCTTCAGGATGAAGGAGTTTCAGATAAACTGAAACTAAATTCTCAGAAATCTGTAGACTGATTTTTATCAGTTTTCCAGATTCTGGAGCACTTGAAGCAGAACTGGAGCTCTTTCTGAAGTCTTGAAAACTCTAAGCAGATGCTCAGGAGACTTGAGAATGAAAGATGATTGCTCTGAGCTTTTGCTTCAGGAAAACTTTTCTTCTTCTTGTTGTGAGATTGTGAAGAGCTGCTCTGATGATGCTTGAGCGAATGAATAATATTTCTCTGTGTCTGTAGAGAGAAGAATCTCTCTTAAATATGTCTTCACGTTTTTCCTTTGGAACGGCTCTATTGATTTGAATTCTCGAGCCCTGCAACAGATTATCTCAAAATAGAATATAGCAATAGGAATAGAATGGCCTATTAACTTTCTGTCAGTCCCAATAAGGAATAAAATAAGCGGGAAAAATATCTCAGCATAAATACGTACCATTCTTGGAAATAGTACATAGTACCAACGGCTAGAAAACAAGCTGGAAAGATAAAGTCAACGCAATAGGACAAAATGCTTTATCAAGAATACTGAATCCCGTGATTTATGCTTGACATATTTGGTAAATAATTCATTTGAATTTAAGCCATAAATTTAGCAACAAATAACTTCAGAGAATCAATCTAACCACCAACTAAAACTCTTGGAAATAAACCAAGGAATAGAATAAATACAAAAAGATAAAGGCAGACAGAAATCGTCGAACAGGAGTTCGATGATCGTCGACCTACTAACAGATCGTCGACTAAAAACCGAAGTCTGTCGAAACAGAAATCGTCGAACGGAAAACGTCGACAACTAAGGCAACAATCTGTCGATACAGATATCGTCGAACATCACAAGATGTCGACGACTAAGACAAAATATCTGTCGAGATAGATATCGTCGAACAAGAACAAGATCGTTGAACTGCAGATGGCAGATCGTCGACCAACCTTCAGAGCATAAGAGGCTTGCTCTGAGATCGTCGACCATCGGTCGACGATAATTGTCTTGACTCAACGATTCGATAGCCCTGCTATCGTCGATCAATGATCGACGATCACGAGGCCTCGTTCGACGATAGTCGAACGGAAAAAGCCTTAACTACAAAAACATCTAGAACTTCTAACCTAAGCTCTAGGTCAGTTTATAAACTGCCCTAGGGAGACTAAACAGAGTCTAAACATGATCATATATCTTTATATGGATCAAGAGGGGCTGGAAAGGGATTACATAAGCCAAATCACATCTAGGGTACCAACACCAAGGATTTATATCATAGTTCAGGAGGGACCTTTTATCCCCCAAAAGGCCTCCACCATTGACGAAAACCTTAGAGTTCCCAAGACCAATACTGAAATGACCAGGGATGAAGTAGCACTTGCTACTATGGACAAAAGAGAAAAATATCATAGTAAGTGCTATTGATGATTCCACTTTCTAGAACTTGGTTCATTGTGGGACTGCCAAGGAAATATGGGAGACACTGATAGTGTATATGGAGGGCACTGAAGAAGTTAGGGATGATAGTAAATATTTACTCAATCAGGAGTATGAGGCCTTTAGATAGAACAATAAGGACAACATAATTGAGTGTTATGAAAGGTTTTTTAGGGTGGTAAATGAGCTGAGGACCTCTGGAAGGGTCTTCAACAATTATGAGCTAAATGATCAGTTCCTAAGATCTCTAACTAGAGATTGGGAGAAAAGATACATTTCACAAGGGAAGTAGCCAAGCTTGCTGAAACTCCTCCTCGTACATTATTTGGAAAGCTGCTCCCATATGATTTGTAGCTATCTACCAGGAAGGAGGAGGAGACCACCATCAGGTCCCATACCAAGGGGAGGGCAATTGCTCTCAAGGCTGAGAGCTCTAAGAAGAGCAAGGAGATAATTGCCTCTCCCCCAAGAAGGCCAGCTTATTCAAAGAGCACTGAGTCCAGCACATCTGATAGTAACAAGTCAGATGGGGAGTTTGCTGTCATCTCAAGGCAATTTTAGAAGATGATGAAGAGGAAGAAATGGAAGAGAAAACCTTCCTCCACTTCATACTACAAGAAAGATCATAGTAAATCTAGAAAGAAGTTCTCCAAAGGAGACATTTATGATTCTAACCCAGTAAACATATTTCTACTAATGTAATATGTTATTGTTGTCGCAAGATTGAGCATATAATTGTTGACTTCCTATTCAAGAGAAAAGAAATAGGTGAGAATAAAGGTGAGAAGAAGCACCACCACCACAAAGGCAAGAAGGAAAAGACCTTCCTTGCCAAGAATGAGAGTAGTAGGAGTCAAACTAACTCAACATCTTCTAATTCTAAAGAAGAGGATGAAGCCTACACTAGATATTTGCGACTACTGTTGAAGGGGACAAGGTCTATCCAGCTGCAAGGATATGGATCAAGGCCCCTCTATCACTTTCAGATAGTGACAATGAGGTGGATAAAGAAGTTAGTGGTGGCTGTGGACTTATGGCCATGACAGAAAGAGAATCCAGCAAGGATCAGTCTGATCATGATAAGGTATTGATTCATTCCATCTCCTCTTCTGAATCTAATTATAAAATAAGTCCTATTTCTGAAGCACCTTAATCTTATGATAAAGGTGGCTCAGAATCTGAGGAAGATGTCAATCAATTGATTGACATGTATGGTTCTATTTTGGAAGCTCTAAAGAAGAGCAAGTTTCTTGTAGAAAGACAAGCCAAGGAGATTGCTTCCTTAAGAGAAGATATCTCCTTGCACACTAAGTCAGCCTCACAACTGAATCATACGAGTAAGGAGATATCCCAACTTAAGACAATCACTATTATCCAAGTCACAAACATAAATAGTAAAAATTATTTAATTAAAGATTTGGAAGATAAGCTCCTCAAAGAGAGGATGCTAGTGACTCAATACTCCAAAACCCAAATCAATATTGCCACTAATTAATACCTTCACCTCCCAAACCAGCAAGAATGGGTTGGGGCATACATTGAGAGGAATACTAGAAGAAGGAATAGGAGTAAGGGAAAGGCTCCAATCTAGCATATAATCTCTTTTGAGAAGGTCCTATTTCCATCCAACAAATATGACCAAGAAAGTATGTATGGTCATTGGTTGAATGGAAGATTCAATTGTGTGAACAAAAATGTTCACAACTATAGTGAAAGGAATGAGATGGGCTTGAGTGCCTTTAATGCCTCATATGAGGAAATACAGATGGCCCATCCTGGACCATTTGTGTTTGGTGCCCCAGCCCCCTCACTCAAGGAAAAGGAAACATAAACTTTGAAGTCCCTTCCAGCTAGACAGTTGGCTATTGTCCAGCCTATAGCTATGTAATTTTTGATGCTATCAACTTGTGCTCAGCCACCAACCTTAGACCTGTTGATACCAATAATACATTGACAACTAAGACTAACTATAGACAGGCAAAATGCTAAGGCATTGAGAAAAGAAATAAGAAGAATGGTGTTATCTTCCTTCAAGAGCAAAAAACAGAAGTACCTTCAAAACATGTTCAGAAAAAAGATACAACATCCATGAGTGTTGTGGGAAAGTGGGACACTTTGCCATAGATTATTGATATAACCCCTGTATGCCTAATGCAAAGAAAGATATTCCAACCAGACAAGGTTTTATTTGAAATACTTATGCTACTAACATGCACATAGTATCCCGAGATATATTGGGCTCCGAAGGATAAGTGATCTACATTTTGCAGGTTAGTTCAAGTACCTCTTTAAATCAGATATGTTACTTGGACAGTGGGTGTTCCATACATATGATTGGGATAAGGAGCTTACTTAAAGACTATAATCCAATAAAGAATGGATCTAAAGTCATCTTTGGTGGCTCTAACAGGGGCATGACAAGAGGCTATGGTATGATTACCAATGGCATAGTATCAATAACAAGGGTAGCTTATGTGGAAGGGTTGCAACACAACCTTATAAGCATAAGTCAACTATGTGACTTGGGCTATGTCATTGAATTTAACAATGACAAGTGCTTAATCAAAAAGTCAGTTGACTTAGAGGTCATCCTCTAGGGCACTAGGAGTGGAAATATATACTACTTAGATTTCATTTGCAATAATTCATTATCTCTTGTATCTCATGTAGCTATTGAGAGAGAGTCTCTTTATGTTCAATGGCATAAGAGACTTGCCCACATTTACTACAGGACAATGAATAAATTGTTTCCTAAAAATTTAATTAGAAATATCCCTAATTTAAAATGTGTTAAAAGTGGTCCTTGTCATGCATGCCAAATAGGCAATCAAGCAAGGGACACCATTAAATGTATTGGCTCCAAGGTCACTGAAAGATGTCTCTTATCCGTTGCATATGGACTTATTTGGTTTGCCTATTCAGAGCCTAGGTGGCAAGTTGTATACCCTAGTGATAGTAGATGATCACTCTACGTATACATGGGTATTATTCCTTAAGAAGAAGTAAGATACCTTAAGTGTCTTTATGAACCATATCAAGGCTATCCAAAATGAGTTACAATGTACTGTGGTTAAAAATAAATTTACCATGGTATAAAGTTTCAATCTGGGGGCTATGAAAAAGTTCTGTCAAGACGTTGGTATCACACAAGATTTTTCCTCTCCCAGAACTCTGCAACAAAATGGAGTGGCTGAGAGAAGAAATAGGACCTTAATAGAGGTTGGCAGAACACTACTTTGTGACTCCTCACTCCCAGGATACTTTTGGTTGAGGCAATCAATACAACCTGTTATGTTCTAAATAGAGCATCTATTAATAAGGCCAATGAGAAAACCCCCTATGAAATTCTTAAAGGCAAAGAACCAATCATTTCATATTTTAGAATCTTTTGTTGCAAGTTCTATATTTTAAACAATGAGAAATCTTAACTTAAAAAATTTGCTGAAAAATGCAATATAGGTGTCTCATTGGATATAGCTCACATAGTAGAGCCTATAAAATATTCAACAAGAAGACCCATGTATTTTTAGAGTCAATGTATAAAGTTTTTATGAGACTAGCCTACTTTATAAAGGCTAGTCCAACACACCTATCTTTATAGGAAATGATTTGAAGATGAAAGTGCTCTCTATTAAAGACACACCCAGCTCAAGTAAGGTCTCTTCAAAAGTTGAAGCACTCATAAATGAAGTTGTAGGTGATCATATTGAAGGAGAAGCAGATGTTGTAGATGAAGTTCAACAGGATAAAGACAAGTTGCATGCTACAACCAGGCTTCTGAGAGATCATCCAAGAAATCTCATCATTGGGAATGAACAACAAGGTGTGACCACAAGAAGCAGAGTTCACAATGAAGCATTTTTCCTGAGCTTCCTGCCCCAGATTGAGCCCAAGAGGTTTGAAGAAGCAAATAAGGACAACTTCTAGATCAATGCTATGCAGAAAGAGTTACAACAATTCAAGAGGTGTAAGGTATGGAAGTTAGTGCCAAAGCCACATGTACATAACATAATTGGCACCAAGTGGGTTTATAGGAATAAGTTTGATGAGAATGGGACAGTCATCAAGAGTAAGGCAAGGCTGGTAGCCAAAGTATATAGGCAAGAAGAGGGAATAGACTTCGACCAAAACTTTATCCTAGTTATAAGGTTAGAGGTCATAAAGATGTTCCTTGCCCATGCTGCACATAAGGGATTCAAAGTCTACCAGATGGATGTCAAGTCAGCATTCTTGAATGGTAATCTAAAGGAAGAGGTCTATATGGAGAAGCCCTCAGGTTTTGTACATCCCACTCTAGTAAATCATGTTTATAAATTAAAGAAAGCTTTATATGGTTTGAAGCAAGCCCATAGGGCTAGGTATGAAACCTTGTCTATCTATCTCATCAAGAACAAATTCTTAAGGGGAAAGATAGATAGTACATTATTTTTTAGGAAAACAAAGCGCAAGTGTCTCCTAGTCCAAATTTATGTGGATGACATAATATTTGGGTCTACTGATGACAATCTTTGCAAAAGGTTTGCTAACCTTAAGTAGAGGGAGTTTGAGATGAGCAGTACGGGGGAGCTCAAATACTTCTTAGGCCTCCAAGTGAAACAGTCAGATGAAGGGATTTTTATCTTTCAGACCAAGTACACTAGGGAGCATATTAAGAAATTTGGGATGCAATAAGCTTCCACCATAAAAACCCCTATGACATCCAAAATTTCCCTAGACAAGGATTAGAAGAGTAAGCCCTTTGATGAATCCCTCTACAAATGTATCATTGGATCCTTCTTGTACTTAACTACTAGTATGCCAGATATCATGTATGTAACATGTGTTTATGCTAGGTACCAAGCATACCATAAGGAATCTCACTACTCAGCTGCAAAGAGGATTTTGAGATATCTAAAGGCCAGCCAAAATATTGGCCTTTGGTACCCTAAAAACAATGATTTTGAACTAATTTACTATTCAGATGAAGACTTTGTAGGTTGCAAGGAAGATAGGAAAAGCACAAGTGAAACTTGTCAATTCCTATGGAGAATACTGATCTCATGGAGTAGCAAGAAGCAGACTAATGTGGCTATATTCACTACTGAGTCTGAGTATATCTATGCAGAAAGCGGTTGTACATAACTCCTATGGATACAACCTCAACAAGAGGACTATAACCTCAAGGTAAGTCTTTCTGATTTGTATTATGTCTCATCTAGTGCAATTTCTATTGCTAAGAATCCTATCTCACAAAGAAGGACTAAGCATAAAGAAATTAGATATCGCTTTATTAGAGAACATGTAGAGAGTGAAGATATTTGCCTCGAATTTGTCTCCACTGATAATCAAGTTGTTGATATCTTCACTAAGCCATTGGATGAGGCTAAGTTCAATTTCTTCAAAATTGAGTTAGGAATACTTTGTAACGACCCGATTTGCGTTAGGCCCCTTGTGCACACTTTTGAAGTCAGGAGAGCTGATTTCAGCTCAGGGGGGTGCAGGCGATCAGGCGCGCACTCATGGGGAAAAGGAAATAAGTTGAGTACCTGTGTTGAGTATGACACGGGTAGGGACACGGGCGTGTCCCTACCCGTGTTCCGTGGCATTGAGTGATAGTGGTGTTGAGTGATTTTGGCATGGCATTGAGTGGCTTGTCCCGAGAAGGACACGGGTAGGGACACGGGCGTATCCCTACCGGTCTGCCATGGCGTTGAGTGACCGTGGCGTTTAGTGAGTGGCACGGCGTTGAGTTGACTCACCCGAGGAGGACACGGGTAGAGATACGGGCGTGTCCCTACCCGTATGCCGTGGCGTTGAGTGTCATGGCTTTGAGTGGCAGATATGGCTGACCAGAGAAGGACACGGGTAGAGACACGGGGGTGTCCCTACCCGTGTGCTCCAAGGCAAGCAAGACAAGGAGTGTCCCGAGCAAGACACGGGTATCAACATGGCCAGAACCACGGCCGTGTCACCTAGACATGGGTACAGACACGGGCGTATCAGCACCTATGTATGAGCACGAAACGCCAGTCAAACTACTGATGACGTTTCGCAAGAGCAGAACACTGGTAAGGACACGGTCGTATCCTTACCCGTGTCACTTCTATATAAAAGAGAAAAATGAAAACCTAGCCATCTCATTCTCTTCCAAACCCTATTTTCTGGAGAGGAACTTCTGAAGGAGATAGATCTTGCTGAAGCCAACCAACCCCATGAGGAAACGCCACTGCCGTCAAGGGAAAAATGATGCCAATGAGAAGGATGACAAGATCCATGGCCAGAAATGGCAGAACCGCTGGAAATGCGGTGAGCTTCCTCCCCTCTCCCTTGGTGCTAGATCCATAGTTATTCTTAGGCGAGACATCGACTCAAATGAGTCTTGATGTGTGATAAGAAGGTTTCTAGGAGGGCCTTTCTAGAACTTGTGTTCTAACGTTTAATCATCTTCAACCTGCCCTTCTTCAAAGTGATGACGGGGGTTGATTCGTGAAGAGGAATGGCCTTAAGAGGGTGAATAAGGGTGGAGGAACTGCTGGTTCTGATTTGGGGGAACCGGCTTGAGGAGGAAGATGAACCGATGCAGTTCATTCCGCTTCAAGATGCGTGTAGAAATCTGTGTTCTGCATGCAGCGACATTCTTTGCTATTTTCAGGCAATCAATGGTCATATCTGGGCTTTTGACTAAATAAGAAAGTTGTAGCCATTGAAATTACCTTTACAACGAGTAGTTACATGCCTTCAGGTGAAGCCTGTAGCCACGGGAATGTCTGATCTAATAGGGGTTATAGACTAAGCGTGTAGAAATTGTATTCTGTACGCTGCAGGCTTTAGAGCCAATTTCATGTGGGATACATTCCGATCTGGGTTGCAGACTGAACATGAAAGTTGTAGCACATGGAAAGACCTTTCCATCGAGGTGTCACACGCACTCACCAGATTCCTGTAGCCACAGGAATATTCAGTCTAAGTTGCTGTCCAGCAGGATTCTGCACCTGAATTCCTGGGTTAGTTATATAAATGAATTGGGACTCGAAGGAGGTCTTGTAATAATCCGACATTAAGCTGTAGGCGAATCATTATATGTACATTGTGATAATTCAATGCATGATGAAATTATTTGAATAGAGCCCACGTAAACAATGGGTGAAATGATATGTGGTTGAGCGAAATAACTTGGTGGGGATTAGTGAACGAATGCTATTTAGTCATTTAATAACAATGATTACTAGAGCTTGGGTAATTGCTCAGTGTTAATTTATATGAACTTGTGTGTTGATTATCAGATGAGTAACTCATGTGCTCACGAGTGATTAGGTTGGTAGAATAAATGTTGTTGGTGTTTTGAGAAGAGTCATAAATTGGACGGTTGGGCTTGGTCCTCAGTGTTCATGTCCCGAGGCTCCTTCCGTGCCAAATGGTCGGTTGGGCTTGGTCCTCATGCTCATTTCTGAGGCTCCTTCCGCACTACGATGTGGTTGTATTGCATACAGTGTGAGTCGACACGTGGTGTCGTAATCCCAGGTTATGGATAGTGTGGCAGGTCTACGGGCTCGCCAATCGTCACACCGATGGGAGTTGACAGATAGACCTTGGGCGGTTGGACTTGGTCCTCTGTGTTCACGTCCCGAGGCTCCTTCCATGCCAAGTGAATAGTTAGGCTTGGTCCTCATGTTCATTTCCGAGGCTCCTTCCCTATCACACCTTAGGCTAGTTCGGGGCTAGGATCTCGGTGCACATCTACCCGAGAAACCCGCTGAGTCGTAATACGCATGTGAGCTACGCTGTTGTGTTCTTACCATTGAGACGTACAAAGGACTAGGCCAGGTAGTGTGAAGACCAGCCTAGTAGTGGAGATGCCCTCTCAACTACAACCGTCCAGCCACGATGATTGATTCCTGAGAGGTTAGCTACCTGCTCGAAAAGTGGGAACTACAAGTCTGCGTCAATATAGTGAGTGCATGTGCGTGATCATGGGCGAGTCATTGCATTGAATACATGTCATTACACTTCATTACATACACAAGATACTCATCGTATAAGTTTGTATGGGCACTCCTATACGATGAGTTACTTACTGCTGAACGGTCCTCAACTTATATGTTTGTATGGGCATTCATATAAGTTGAGTTACTTTCTATTATCGCTCTATACTCTCATATGCTATTGTAGATGGTAGAAATGCTAGAATAACATGTTACTTGTTTATACACTGCTTTATACATAGTGATAATCTACCTATACCACTTGCTTGTACTTATATAGCATTTATATATTGTATCCTGTCCCTTTCTCCGCTCGGTGTCGAGGAGTCGCCGGGGGAGCGGATGTGAAGTCACTTAGTCTTTATGACTAACGGTTGCTACGTCTTCCTTTTTAGGAAGAAACCTCACAGGTGGAGCAGCCGAACAGCCAAGCCAGGACAACAGGGCCTAAGGAGACGGTATTGTCTCTACCGTCAGTTGCAGATGTGAGTGTGTGAGGTTTTTGTTGTACCCTTTTGGGGATTACTATTTCCGTACTTTTATATTAGAAGCTTGTTGTAGCTTCTTATTTTATGCTTTATATGGACTATATGCTTGGTGTGGATGTTACTTCATTATATTATATTTTGTTTGGGTTGGCAATGTATGATATTTGTTATAGCCGGCAGAATAGGCGTCTTGTGGTACAGGCTAGCCCGAGTGTTAGTGCTACTACAAGGCGGCTATTCTTGGCATAAGACCCCTCTCGTGTCGTGTTTTGTGTTCCGGGAGGGGGGGGGGGTTTACATGCTTAATATTGAATAATTCATATACATTAAGTGTTTCAGTTGTAGATTAAATTCTCTACATTTCTACTATACCTTCATGCTTAAACAAGTGTGTCATGTTGGTAGATTGATAGCTATTATTTACCTAAACTAGCTAGTTTGCATAGTTATTCTTCTAAAATTTATTAGCTGCTAGCAAACCCAGAGTAATATATTGTAACACCTCCCCTATAATGACCATATAATATGGATCCGGCCGGGGCCCCACAACATACAGACGCCACAGCTTTGACGTTAAAACATGATATTAACTACCCAATCTCAAAACTTAGAATAAAGCAACAACGAAAATATGCCAAACAACTAGAAGTTATCCACCATTAAACAGGAGTATCAAAATAGCCTTAAGGCATTACACCAAATAAGTCCAAAACAGAAAGACCACAAGGTCAAACAGTAACGTGCAACAACACTCCTAGGCTACTTCGACATGCAAGCCAGAATATACCAAAACATGGAGCAATAGAGTCAAGAAGAAAATGAGGTAGTAAGCACAACAAATACTTCATGAGGCTTAGGGATTTTATATCGGTGCACTTGCTCCTGCTTGCGCTCCTTGCCCTGTAAAAATTTGTAGTAACGTGGGTCAGCAAAGGCTGACCTCTACTATGTAACCAACACATCTCCTCCCGGCCTCCCCTAATGGACCCTGGGGTACCCCTCCAACCTACAAGTCAGCACTTCGTATGCCATATACATAAACATGTAAAGATTTTAAAAATAGTTTTGGATGTCTCAAACAACAAACACGTTCTCTATGTTGAACACAGAATAAATGGGGCCTACTATACAACATGTTTGCAGTCCCGGGCTTCTCCCAAGGCACCCTTTCGCGTATGCAACTAGCACATCATCATCACAACTGGGTACTTCCAATTCCCCATTGGCGTAAAGCTGCAAACAAAAGGGGACTACAATGCCCGTAACAGCATAAAACCCACTACACAGAAATCTTGCTATGGCCCCACCCGCTCATGGGTCTTAAACCCGAGCTTGCCTACAAACATCTGACTTCTTGTGTCAGGATTCCGTCTCACACACAAACTGATTCTTAGAACCCTTGCTGGACCCACCATCTCATGGCTTCATTACACGGGCATACCCTACGCTTGGCGTTCTCGTACGTCTCATAGAAGGGGACTAGTCTTGCCGGGACACTCTCCCCACATGACTTGCATGCCACAGGATAGCCAGCCGACCACGGACACAAAGCCATGCCTTAGTACATCACAATACATAGCCTTTCCCTTTCCCACACCCTAATCCACCATTTGTACTACAACGTTCCCGCGCACCAAGGAAACCATCTACTGCAAAATGCGGAGCTAATCTTGTCAAGTTCCGGCTATGAGTACTCACTCGAGAAAATGGGGAAAACACACACTTCACAAACGACATCTTGCCGCAACAGATTTCTAGAGAATCCTTAAGGCTCGCTATGCAACATCACAGAGTCGGACTAACGGTCGCGACTATGGCTTCACCAACAATGCCTAATCCATTAACGAAGCGGATCTCTAATGCAAAATCATGTCGGGGACGTACAAAATTGACCCGGAGGTTCCTCTTGATCCATGGTAACCCAAACCCTTCTCATTTGGGAGATCTGCTGCCAAAAACTTGAAAAGAAAAGATGTTATGCGTGCATCCTAGAAACCAAGAGGAGAAGTGTTATTACCTTACGACCCCTCTTCCTAGCCAAGGAGAAACTTGGTCGGATAAAAAACACCGAACGGTCTTAACTTCGTGGATCTGGACTCGGCTCGAGAAACGGGGCTCTGAAGCTTCTCCGACAGCCGGAACTCTCATCCACCTTCTTCCTTTCTCTCCCCTCTCTCTAAACTTTAGAAAGAGAATGATCCAAGTGGAATGAGGGTTTGAAACCCTATTCCCGGTCTTAACCCAGCCAAGACCAGCCAGGGCCCTTGTATCACTTTTGAAAGAAACGAACAGCCACGATTCGCCCTGAAAATAACTTTACGTGGTCGAACACGGCTTGCGACACGTCCGTGTTCAAGGACGTGTTCCACACTCGCCGCAAACTTGGAATTACATAACAAGATACGTCCTGTGACACGGCTTGGGACATGCCCGTGTCAGCATTGACACGCCCGTATCATGGGTCGTGTGCCTCAATCGACGTTGAAACTGTCGATCCTCGAACAGGACACGTCCATGTGACATGCCCGTTTCACATGCCGTGTGCCAGACTTGCCCTGGGACACGCCTGTGTCCCAGGCCGTGCAACTATCTCAAAACAACCCGACACACAGCCTGGGCAGGACACGGCTTGGGACATGCTCATATATCAGGTCGTGTGTCCTACCCCAAGCAAATGTCGATCGTAATTTCGTAGACCTACCAAAAATTTGTCTACCTCAAGCACGAAATGGCTTGTGACATGCTAGTATCAGTTCCTCTTTTGAGTTTCGGGGCGTTACAATTCTCCCCCCCCCCCCCCCTCGCCCACTTAAAAGAATTTTGTCCCAAAATTAAAATAGAATGTACACAAAACTTAAACGCTACCTGAGAAGAAAAGCTCGGGATACTCCTCAATCATGGCCTGCTCTCGCTCCCACAAAAGCTCCTCACGACTGCAGTTGTCCCATCGAACTTTTATGAGTTTGACCTCTTTGTTCCGCAACTGCCGAATTTCTGAGTCTTCTATACTAACTGGACGAACTCATGTTCTCAAGTCCTCTTCTATCAGCACTGATGCCGATTCGATCACCACACTAGCCTCTACCAAAGCTTTCCTCAAGACGGAGATATGGAAGACATCGTGTAATCCACTTAGCTCTGTGAACAAAGCCAACCGGTACGCTGATTCTCCCACCCATTCTATAACCTCGAAAGGTCCCAAAAACCCCAGAATCAACTTCTTGAGTCAGCGAATCCGCGAAATGCCTATGAACGACTTGATTTTTAGATAGATCCAGTCGCCTACCGAGAACTCCACCTTCCTGTGACGAGCATTAAAATATTTTGCTTGCCGATCTTGAGCTACATTCATACGCTCTTGAATGGGTCGCACCAACTCGCATGCATCAGCTACCACTTCTTTTCCCAAAAGTTTGGTGTCTCCCGCCTCTGTCCAAGACATCGGTGTTCGACACCGCCTCCCATAAAAAGCTTCAATGGCGCCATCTTTATACTTGCTTGGTAACTGTTGTTATAAGCAAACTCTACCATAAAGAGGTGATCTTCCCACTTCTTTCCAAAGTCAAGAGTACACATCCTCAGCATATCCTCCATATTGCGGTTTGTTCTTTCGGTTTGCCCATCAGTTTGAGGATGGAAAGCCGTACTGAACTTGAGCTTCGTGCCCAGACTCTTCTGAACCAACCTCTAGTCCTTAGATGTGAAACGCTCATCGCGATCACTAACTATACTCTTAGAAATCCCATGTAGTTGCACAATGTTGCGAACATACAATTCTAACAACTTCTCCACTCTGTCCTCCTTCCGATTTGGGATGAAGTGTGACACTTTGGTTTAGAGATCCACGATCACCCAAATCGCGTCGTTACCCTGCTGCAATCTAGGTAACCCATGTACAAAGTCCATGGATATGTCATCAAATTTCCACTCGGGAATAGGAAGGGGCTTCAGGAACCTGCCCGGCTTCTGACACTCGGCCTTCACCAAGGCACAAGTTTGTAACTGACTCACATACAAAGCCACGTCCCGCTTGAGACCAGGCCACCAAAAGGATTTCTCCTTATCCAAGTACATCTTTGTACTGCCCGGGTGAATGGAGTACTTCGTAAAATGAGCCTCAAACATCAAATCCTCACGGAGCTTGCCGAACTGCGGTACACAAATCCTTCTATCCTTCCTCAGAATGCCATCCATCATCTCCCAGGCGCTACTCTCGCCCTTTTGAGCTTCCACCACAAATGGCTGGAACTCTACATCCAAACGAGTCGCTTCCCGAATACGATCGGACAAGTCATTCTGCATTTCAATCCAGTTCAATCGAACCACGCTAGACTCGCCTCTGGCTACACACTAAATGCCAAAGGACTCCCAATCCTGCTCCAACCGCTCATCATGAGCTTCGATCCAATTCCATTGCCCAGAGTATTTTCTACTCAAGTCATCTGCCACCACATTAGCTTTGCCTGGCATATACTGAATATCCACCTCGTAGTCTCCAAGGAACTCAACCCACCTGCAATGCCGCATATTCAAATCCTTCTAATCTAGTATATACTTCAGGATTTTGTGGTACGTGAAGATCTCCACCTTCGCACCATAAACGTAGTGCCGTCATAAATTCAGCGTAAAAATTACCGCCGCCAAGTCCAAGTCATGGACGAGGTAATTGCTCTCGTGAGGCTTCAACTTCCTAGACCCAAAGGCGATTACACTACCATGTTGTACCAATACGCAACCCAAACTGCATCCTGATGCGTCACTGAAAAATTTGAAATCCTTCAGTCCCTTTCGGCAGACTTAGGATTGGATATGTCATCAGCCTTTCCTTTAGGGTGTCAAATGCCTAATTGCACTCCTGAGTCCACACAAACTTCTGGTCCTAATGAGTTAGTGAATTGAGGGGTAGATCTATCCGTGAAAAGTTTTCCACAAACCTTCTATAGTACCCGGCTAGCCCAAGAAAACTTCGGACTTCTACCACGGTCCTCAATATTGGCCAACTCTGATGGCTTCCACTTTTGTTGGATCTACCGCCACCCCATCCGCACTAATCACATGACCCAAAAACACCACCTTCTCTAACCAGAACTCACACTTCAAGAACTTTGCATAAAGCTGGTTCTCTCTCAACACGTGCAAGACCACTCTCAAGTGAGTCTCTTGCTCCACTTCCGATATGGAGTAAACCAGGATGTCGTCAATAAAGACAACTACAAAAGAGTCCAAGTATTTACGAAATACTCGGTTCATCAAGTCCATGAATACGGATGGTGCATCTATCAACCCGAACGGAATCACCGAGAACTCAAAGTGACCATAATTTGTACCAAATGCAGTCTTAGGTATGTCCTCATCTCGAATTCGGAACTGATAATATCCTGACTTCATGTCAGACTTTGAATACACCACTGACCCCACCAACTGGTCGAACAGGTCATCTATCTGAGGAATCAGATATTTATTCTTGATAGTCAGTTTATTCAACTCTTAGTAGTCTATGCACAACCGCATACCACCGTCTTTCTTCTTCACGAACAACACCGGCACGCTCCATGGCGAAGAACTTGATCTGATATATCCCTGCTCTAACAGTTCTTGCAACTATACTTTGAGTTCGGCCAACTCTTTTGGTGCCATCCTAAAAGGAGGACATGACACCGGTCTAGCCTCCGACACTAACTCAATTGATAAATCAATCTCCCGTCAAGGAGGTGCTCTAGGAAGCTCCACAAGAAACACATCCTCGAATTATGCCACTACGGGTACTTCTCCAAGGGATAACCTAGAAAGGCGAACCTCCAACAGTTCTACGAGGGCTACCCCTCCCTGGTTAATTGCCCGCACCAACTGCATGGCTGAAACTAGGGAATAGGCCACTCCATGAAGGCCCTCAAACTTAACTTATGTTTTCCCTTTGCTTCTCAGGGTCCACCACCTTGGATAGGCAGTCAATACTGGCACGCTACTCTGCTAGCCATTCCATTCCCAATATTACATCAAACTCAACCAACAGTAGGACTGCAACTATCAACATGAAGTCGACTCTGCCTAGGTTCCAACAAATATGACCCTTTGCCCCGGTGGTCATGGATGACCCATTGGGCATGCGCACCTTCAGCTATGTATCCGCCGAGAATGACTCAACTCCAATCCTCCAGATAAAGCTTTCCGCAAGAAAGGAGTGTAACGCTCCCGTATCAAATAACACCCTAGCGAGATATCCAGAAACTAATATAAAACCTAAACACAGACAACAAACATAAACGGGCTTGAAAGTATGAAGTACAGTATTAACTTTAAACTTTCTCATACCTGTCACCACATCGGGTTGACGGATCGCTTCCTGCTGCCTAAGGTTGTAGGCCCTTGGTTGCACTGGTTGGAACCGAGAAGCGCTCGACTCTTCCATCTTCCCTTTCTCTGCGGCCGGAGCGCACAGTCTGCTCCTGCCTTGGATCCTACTGTAACACCCCAAAAAGGCCCCAAAAAGACTCATCTGAAAATTTGAGTAGCAGGCTGTTTGACACGGCCTAGGACACGGGCGTGTCCCAGGGCGTGTCGGGTGTACACGGCCTAGGACACAGGCGTGTCCCAGGGCGTGTTCAGGCTAATCGACGATTGATAGTCGACGAGCGTCGAGCCTGGGACACGGCCTTCGACACGGGCGTGTCCCAGGGCGTGTGCGAATTATTTTTCGAAATTGGCCTATTCAAGTCAGAGCCGCACACGGCCTTGAACACGGCCTTGAACACGGGCATGTCAGGTGGGACACGGGCGTGTCAGATGCCGTGTTCCGACCCGTGTACTGGTTTTGGAAATCAGTGAGTACCGTGTAACAGGAGACACGGGCGTGTCTCAAGAATGACACGGGCGTGTCAGGGTCGACACGGGCGTGTCGATGCCCGTGTTGTTCAGTCGGTTCAATACCGCGTGTGCCGCTTAAGGGTACACGGCCTGTGACACGGGCGTGTCACAGGCCGTGTCAGGCAAAAATTTGGGTTTTTGACCAGATCGTGGCCGTTCAGATTCTCTCTTTTGATCCAAGGGCTCAGGTTGTTTCCTGGCTGGATTAACTCCGTGAAGGAAGGATGAAGATTCATTCTTCATTTGTCCTTAAGGAAGAGAGAAGGAGAGAAGAAGAGAGAAAGAAGGAGGAGGAGAGCAAGCCACCGACGGAGTTCCCGTGGTCCGATTCGTGATCCGAAGCCGGCGTTGTGAAGGCAAGGCTGCTGCGGTTCTTTCTCACCGGCTAGTTTTCGATGGCACCGAAGAGATCGACAAGGGTAACGATCTCCCTCCTTGGACATGTGAAGTCCTTCTTTTCTGCATTGCATAGGGAAACCCTTCCCCGTGAGTGTGCGGTGGGTTGTGGTGTCCCTTGGGGTAGATATGTGAAGTCCCCCTTGTTAGAGGCCGGAATTGGAGTACGGATCTAGGCATGCTGTGTGAAGCCCATCTGGATGTAATCTGGATTGGTGATGCTTGTTTACATATCGGAGAAGGCTCCGTGATTATGGCTTGTGATGCCTATGGCTTGTGATGCCTTGTTCCTACCTGTTGCTTGGTGCGGCAGGAAGTACTGGACGATGTCCAGGAAATGAAGAGGGTTGGATGCAACTCTTGTGGCCGTGTGTTGCCACTTTGTGAGTGGTTGAGCCGTTGGGCTGCAACCCGATGAAAAGGCAGATTGCCGAACAGGAAAGGTGAAACCGACCCGTGCCTATAAATAGCCATGGATACTTCCGTATTCGAGGTAGCACGGCGACTTGAGCAACGGGGGGTGGCTGATCCGTACCTGCGTTAGGTCCGTCCGACTTGGAAGACTGGTTATAGGTTTTGTTGGAGCGCCTAATGAGAGTCTTAGGCCCGCGCGCCGGAAAGACTAAAATGCTCAAATACCGTGTAGACGGTGGTGTTGACCCTGGTATTCCGGTACACCAAGAATGTGCCCTGAGTGCACGGACTGTCGGGCCGTGTGGCCGATAGTTGTGATGGCTTGAATGTGCCTGCGCGCACATAGTTACTATTTGATGATGCCATGCTTGCAGGGAAAGAATGCTCATGCCCCGAGAAAGGGGTAGGATTGTTATAATTGGGTCAGCTGAAAGCTGACCGTTGCATTGTTTGCCACCGGTTGGGTGGATTGTTCCCGTGCAGGTGCTGGAGAGCCAAGTGGTAAGTGATGGGCTGAAGCCCTACTGCTGTTGCTGCTGCTGCGGCTAGCCCTTGAAGGCTAAGCGAATGGCTTTGTTTTGTTTTCTCTTTTACTCATGTATGGCCGGCCTGCGCGCCGAGGTTTGGAAAACATGTTGTATGTAAAGAAGAACTGTAAGGCCTTAAGGCCAAACTCTTGTATTTATGTACATTCCATAGTTTATATATAAAGGTGGTTTTATATATTGGACATTCCAGTTGAGAGTTCAAAGTTGTAACTTAAAGCTTCCGCTAGAATGCTCTGAGTTAGGATTCGTATTTGGTTTGGTATTATCCTGTGACCTCACCGTCTGTTTGTGGCATATAGTGTGGGGCCCCGGCCGGACCTTCTACTATACGTCATTTAACGGATGGGGTCGTTACATTTTGGTATCAGCTTGTGTCGGTCTTCCTCTTTCGAATTCGTGGTCGAATTCTTTTGTGGGGTGGCGAGCACGTGTTTGTGCGACCTGCTGTAACGCTAATGAACTCTGGAATGTCCACTAAGGAATGTACAAAATCTTGTTTGAGGAATCTGCGCGTTCCTTTTTGTGTTGTTTTGCTTGCATACGTTCGCTAATGTGTGTCTTGTCCACCTATAGGTGACACGTAGTGGTGCTGGGCAGTCTGAGCCCCAGCGCTCTGATAAGAGTGCGGCACCAGCTAAGGTGCCAACACCTCCTCCATCTGCGGAAACTGTTCGTTTAGTTGCTGAGGCGCTTTTTGCCATGATTCAGCCGACCGGGCAAGCGCAGCCGGCAGTAGTGCCAGTTCGTATTGATGTAAGACCCGAGCCGGTTGAGGCGGTAGATCCACGAGCAGCTGACCGACAGTTGAAGCAATTCATGAGCTTCAGTCCTCCTACGTTTGCGGGAATGGGATCCCCAACGCAGGCGGAAGATTGGTTATCGGGTGTCAAGAGGATAATGACAGCGATCAGGGCGGAGGAAACTCTAAAGGTCACCTTAGCCACCTTCATGCTTGAAGGCGAGGCGCGGTTGTGGTGGGACGAGGTTGAGCTACACCATTTGGCGGGCAGGCAATTAACACAAGTGTCGATTGAGGAGTTCTCTCGATTATTTCTGGCGAAACATGTCCCAGCGGCGCAACGCATTGCTATGGAAAATGAGTTCCAACGGTTAAAGCAAGGGGAAGATAGTGTGGATATCTACTTGCATGAGTTTACCAGGTTGGGACGATATGCGGGTACAATCTTCGCGGATGACCAAAGGAAAACGAATCGGTTCTATGAAGGATTGCGGGATGAGTTGCGATTCCTGTTTTCGAGTTCTGTGAGCCAAGGGTTTCAGGCGTTGGTTGATACTGCGTGCGCGTTGGAGAAGGACATGAAGCGAGTGCAAGGGAATAAGGGCTTGGTTGGGTCGAAGCCAGAGTTTCAAGCACCTCGCCCAAGCAAGTCGTTTTACCAGAAGAAAGGGGGCAAGAGGTCCAAGCCATCTGGGCAAGTGACTACGACCGTTGTGTCGGGAGCGACATCAAGGCCGAATGCTCGTACATGCTATAACTGTGGCCGGGTGGGGCATATTGCTCGTGACTGTCGGGTTGTGCAGCCCAAAGGGGACAAGAAGACGGGTGCGTCGTATGCTGAGAAGGGCAAAGCGGTGGTTGATTCCTCTGCATCTCAGGCGCAGCCCCGGATCTATCAACTTGGCCAACAGGAAGCGATTAAGCAAAGTGACGTCGTCACAGGTACGAGTTGAGATTAGCTTACTTGCTTATGTGCTATGGTTTTGGTTATGTTTAGCTTGTGCATGATGTGTGTGTGCTGCAGGCTTTGTCCTGATTCGGAATAATTTGGCGAGAGCCCTGTTTGATACGGGTGCTTCGCATTCTTTTCTGTCTGAGGATTTCGTATCTCGAATTGGGGTACCAAGTCATGTGACGGTGGATAGTACAAGGGTGCTATTGCCGAATGGCTGTATGATGCTTGCGGATAGGGCTTGCGATGTGGATGTGCAAATAGGAAGTCGGGATTTCGGTTTGAGTGCAGCTGTACTACCGTTATCGGAGATTGATGTGATCTTTGGTATGGACTGGCTCTCGGAGCAGCGTGCCTTTATTGATTGCAACTCCAAGGAGATTACACTGGGCCAGAATACCGGGCTTGTGACGAAGTTCGCTGGTATGCGAGGAGTTGGCGGGACTTTGTTGTCTGCACTCCAAGTCGTCAATGCTGTTCGGAAGGGCGCGGAGTTATTCTTCACGCTAATTCAGGCTGTTGAGCCAAAGGCCAGTGTCGGTGAAGTGCCAGTTGTGTCGGAGTTTGCCGACGTGTTTCCTAAAGATCTTCCTGTGTTACCACCCCAGCGGGAGATTGACTTCTCGATTGAGTTGGTGCCAGGTGCGAAACCTGTGGCCCGCTCTCCATATCGCGTCGCGCCAAAAGAGATGGCTGAGTTGAAAGTCCAATTGCAAGAGTTGTTGGAGCAGGGATATATACGCCCAAGTATGTCACCTTGGAGCGCGCCTGTTCTCTTTGTGAAAAAGAAAGACGGTAGCTTACGGTTGTGTATTGACTACCGCGAGTTGAATAAGCTGACGGAGAAAAATAAATATCCGATCCCGCGGATTGATGACCTCTTTGATCAGCTGGCGGGATCAATGGTTTATTCCAAGTTGGATTTGAAATCGGGATATTATCAGCTAAGGATTCGGGAAGGTGACATTCCCAAGACGGCGTTTGGAACACGCTACGGTCATTATGAGTTCACGGTAATGCCGTTTGGCCTATGTAATGCGCCTTTGGTATTTATGGACCTAATGCATCGAACGTTCCGAGAGTACTTGGATTTGTTTGTTATTGTGTTTATCGATGACATCTTAGTATACTCTCAGTCGGAAGAGGATCACGCAAACCATTTGCGGTTGGTTTTGCATACCCTGCGGAGGAATAAGCTTTTTGCCAAGTTCTCAAAGTGTGAGTTCTGGCTCTCTTCAGTAGCCTTTTTAGGCCATGTGGTAAGCGGAGAGGGTATCGCGGTGGATCCGTTGAAGATAAGTGCCATTCGTGATTGGCCAGTGATGTCTTCAGTGGTCGAGGTCAGGAGCTTCCTTGGACTTGCGGGCTACTATAGACGGTTTGTGGAAAACTTCTCACGGATTGCTTTACCTCTCACCACGCTGACGAGAAAAGATCAAAAGTTCATTTGGACGCCGGAGTGCGCGCGAGCTTTTGAAGACTTGAAGAGTCGTTTGACCACGGCGCCTGTGTTGACATCGCCATGTGGTACCGATGGGTATGAGATCTATAGTGATGCATCTGGGAGCGGCTTAGGCTGCGTTCTTCTGCAATTTGGTAAAGTGATTGCTTATGGCTCGCGTCAGTTGAAAGTGCATGAGAGGAATTACCCCGTCCATGATTTGGAGTTGGCGGCGGTAATCTTTGCGCTCAAGTTGTGGCGGCACTATCTATATGGCGTTAAAGTGGATATCTATACGGATCACAAAAGCCTAAAGTATTTGTTGGATCAGAAGGATCTGAATATGCGACAACGAAGATGGATGGAGTTCCTCGGGGACTACACCTTCGAGATTCACTATACTCCCGGGAAGGGAAATGTGGTCGCTGATGCTTTGAGTCGAAAGACTCCGGTACGGGCAAGCTGGTTGCAGAGGCATGATCAGCGTTTGATCCAGGAATTGTAAGCATTGGAGATATATTGCGTTGACAAGGGTTCGTCAACCGATGCATGCTTGAACTGGACGGAGGTGCAGTATGACCTTACGGACAGAGTTCGGCGAGCAACGGAGCTTGATGAAAGTCTCCAGCGCTATGCTAAAGATGGGCCGGATGACCAATTCTCTTGGGATAACGGTTTGTTACAAAGAAATGGTCGAGTGTGCGTCCCAAGTGTGGGTAAATTGAGGGAAGAGTTGATGTACGAAGCTCACTTTGCAAAGTACTCAGTTCACCCAGGGAGCACAAAGATGTACAGAGATATGAAAAAGTTGTTCTGGTGGCCCGGACTAAAGAAAGATGTCGCACGTTATGTTGTTGAATGCACTACTTGTGCGTTAGTGAAAGCGGAATGCCAGAAGCCTGGCGGTTTCCTGAAGTCGTTACCTATTCCGGAGTGGAAGTTCGATGATATTTCGATGGATTTCGTGCACGGGTTGCCGAGATCTCAACGCGGTCATGATTCAATCTGGGTGATTGTGGACCGGTTGACAAAAGTGGCGCACTTCCTTCCAAACAGAAGAGACGATTCAGTGGAAACCTTGGCCAAGCTTTATGTGGAGCAGGTTGTTCGACTGCACGGTGTTCCTTAGAGCATCGTTAGTGACCGTGATGGGCAGTTCACATCGAATGATTGGCGGCTCGTTCATCAAATGTTGGGTACAAAATTAGCGTTTAGTACGGCCTTTCATCCCCAAACGGATGGCCAGACTGAACGAACCAACAGGACGATGGAGGATATGCTCCGCATGTGCGCCCTAGACTTTAGTAAGAGATGGGAAGATTATATATTTCTCGTCAAATTTGCCTATAATAATAGCTACCAAGCGAGTATTGGTATGGCACCATTTGAGGCGTTGTATGGTCGGAAATGCCGTACACCGTTAGCTTGGGCAGAAGCAGGCGAATCTAAGCTGAATGGGAAAAAGGAAGTCGAAGAAGGTACTTTGCTCATACGCTCTATTCGGGAGAGGCTATTGATAGCCCAAGATCGTCAAGCAAAGTACTACAATGCCAAGCACCGGAACGTGGAGTTCGCGGTGGGTGATTGGGTATATTTGAAGATCAAACCCTTCAAAGGTGTGTCCAGGATTCGGCGTTTGAAAAAGCTAAGTCCGAGGTATCTTGGTCCGTTTGAGGTGGTGGAGCGAGTTGGGGAAGCTGCTTATCAACTAGCACTTTCAGCGGACTTGGGTGGATTACATGATGTGTTTCACATCTCAGTCCTTCGTAAGGCGGTGAAGGATCCAGCTCAAGTAGTGGAGAATGATCGGGTACCGGTCGAGTATGGGCTAACGAAGAGGGTTAGACCCATTCGGATCGAGGATCGAGCCGAGAAACAGTTGCGGAACAAAGTGATCGGGATGGTCAAGGTCCGATGGGACAATTGTGGCCGTGAAGAGCTAACATGGGAGCGAGAGCAGACCATGCGAGCTGAATTTCCCGAGTTGTTTGTTTAAACTGTAGACCGTGTACTTTTTGTTATAACAATGTTTAGCATTGCTGGTTCTTGTTTCCTTACCGTACAAATTTCGGGACGAAATTTTGTTAAGGGGGGAGGGTTGTAACACCCCAAAAAGGCCCCAAAAAGACTCATCTGAAAATTTGAGTAGCAGGCTGTTTGACACGGCCTGGGACACGGGCGTGTCCCAGGGCGTGTCGGGTGTACACGGCCTGGGACACGGGCGTGTCCCAGGGCGTGTTCAGGCTAGTCGACGATTGATAGTCGACGAGCGTCGAGCCTGGGACACGGCCTTTGACACGGGCGTGTCCCAGGGCGTGTGCGAATTATTTTTCGAAATTGGCCTATTCAAGTCAGAGCCGCACACGGCCTTGAACACGGCCTTGAACACGGGCGTGTCAGGTGGGACACGGGCGTGTCAGATGCCGTGTTCCGACCCGTGTACTGGTTTTGGAAATCAGTGAGTACCGTGTAACAGGAGACACGGGCGTGTCTCAAGAATTACACGGGCGTGTCAGGGTCGACACGGGCGTGTCTCAAGAATTACACGGGCGTGTCAGGGTCGACACGGGCGTGTCGATGCCCGTGTTGTTCAGTCGGTTCAATACCGCGTGTGCCGCTTAAGGGTACACGGCCTGTGACACGGGCGTGTCACAGGCCGTGTCAGGCAAAAATTTGGGTTTTTGACCAGATCGTGGCCGTTCAGATTCTCTCTTTTGATCCAAGGGCTCAGGTTGTTTCCTGGCTGGATTAACTCCGTGAAGGAAGGATGAAGATTCATTCTTCATTTGTCCTTAAGGAAGAGAGAAGGAGAGAAGAAGAGAGAAAGAAGGAGGAGGAGAGCAAGCCACCGACGGAGTTCCTGTGGTCTGATTCGTGATCCGAAGCCGGCGTTGTGAAGGCAAGGTTGCTGCGGTTCTTTCTCACCGGCTAGTTTTCGATGGCACCGAAGAGATCGACAAGGGTAACGATCTCCCTCCTTGGACATGTGAAGTCCTTCTTTTCTGCATTGCATAGGGAAACCCTTCCCCGCAAGTGTGCGGTGGGTTGTGGTGTCCCTTGGGGTAGATATGTGAAGTCCCCCTTGTTAGAGGCCGGAATTGGAGTACGGCTCTAGGCATGCTGTGTGAAGCCCATCTGGATGTAATCTGGATTGGTGATGCTTGTTTGCATATCGGAGAAGGCTCCGTGATTATGGCTTGTGATGCCTATGGCTTGTGATGCCTTGTTCCTACCTGTTGCTTGGTGCGGCAGGAAGTACTGGACGATGTCCAGGAAATGAAGAGGGTTGGATGCAACTCTTGTGGCCGTGTGTTGCCACTTTGTGAGTGGTTGAGCCGTTGGGCTTCAACCCGATGAAAAGGCAGATTGCCGAACAGGAAAGGTGAAACCGACCCGCGCCTATAAATAGCCATGGATACTTCCGTATTCGAGGTGGCACGACGACTTGAGCAACGGGGGGTGGCTGATCCGTACCTGCGTTAGGTCCGTCCGACTTGGAAGCCTGGTTATAGGTTTTGTTAGAGCGCCTAATGAGAGTCTTAGGCCCGCGCGCCGGAAAGACTAAAATGCTCAAATACCGTGTAGACGGTGGTGTTGACCCTGGTATTCCGGTACACCAAGAATGTGCCCTGAGTGCACGGACTGTCGGGCCGTGTGGCTGATAGTTGTGATGGCTTGAATGTGCCTGCGCGCACATAGTTGCTATTTGATGATGCCATGCTTGCAGGGAAAGAATGCTCATGCCCCGAGAAAGGGGTAGGATTGTTATAATTGGGTCAGCTGAAAGCTGACCGTTGCATTGTTTGCCACCGGTTGGGTGGATTGTTCCCATGCAGGTGCTGGAGAGCCAAGTGGTAAGTGATGGGCTGAAGCCCTACTGCTGTTGCTGCTGCTGCTGCGGCTAGCCCTTGAAGGCTAAGCGAATGGCTTTGTTTTGTTTTCTCTTTTACTCATGTATGGCCGGCCTGCGCGCCGAGGTTTGTAAAACATGTTGTATGTAAAGAGGAACTGTAAGGCCTTAAGGCCAAACTCTTGTATTTATGTACATTCCATAGTTTATATATAAAGGTGGTTTTATATATTGGACATTCCGGTTGAGAGTTCAAAGTTGTAACTTAAAGCTTCCGCTAGAATGCTCTGAGTTAGGATTCGTATTTGGTTTGGTATTATCCTGTGACCTCACCGTCTGTTTGTGGCATATAGTGTGGGGCCCCGGCCGGACCTTCTACTATACGTCATTTAACGGATGGGGTCGTTACACCTACTCAGCGCCTCCTTGAGTACAAAAACGAGCTATGTGCCCCACCTTACCATAATTAAAGCACGTCAGAGGTCCCATAGAGCGAGACCCTCCGGACGTCTAGTTGCTTTTCTCATCGGACTTGTACGGTTGAGGCTTTTTCTTCCATCTGTTCCCTTCAGAGTTCCCTTGGGATTGGGAAGGCGTCCCTTCCCCTTGCTTGGGTGTGAAACCCTTACGACGTTGGTTTCACTCCATATCGTTCTCAAATATTCTGGCAGCCTCAACAAGTTCAATGAAACCAGCTCTCTTCATGGCAATGAGGGGTTGCCTCAGATTCTCCCTCAGCCCATGATAGAAGTGGTTATCCCTCTCCTCATCATCTACCATTATCGTTCCCGCGTAATGACCCAATCGAGTGAATTCCTAAACATACTCATCCACGGTCTTGCCCCGCTGCACCAAGTACAGGAATTGCCTCTGAAGGGCTAACCTCGTTGACATAGGAATGTACTTCTTCAGGAAAGCATTTCCAAACTCATCAATGGACGGGGTGTGTTCAGGAAACTGCCGACAAATATGGCTCACCCACCACAGCTTTGCGTCTCCTTCCAACATAAAGGCTGCAAACTCAGATTTCTTCTCCTCCAACATCTCTGCCGCCCTCAAAATTTCTTGCATCCGGGTCCAGTAATCCTCTGCATCAGTCGGCGTACTGACTCCCTTAAACGTTGGAGGATGGAAGCTCAAAAAATATTTCATCTTCCGGTCCCCATGCCCGATAACCAACCTTTCGGCCAGCGGCTCTACTCGCCTGGCTTCTCCGCCTGGCACGGCTGTCGCCGTATCCGGGGTAGCAGCAGTTGCTACCTAAGCAACGGGGGCTACTATTTGTGATGCCGCTACAGCTTGGGCTGCCACCATTGCTTCTACAAGCATGCGACAAAAATCGGTAAGGGTTACACCCATGCCAAAAGGACGCTGAGCAGTAGCACTGCTCGCTGAAAGTTCTTTTCTTGGTCTCGACGTACCCGTCTCGTTGCTTGCACTCTTAACAAAGTAAGGTAACAAGAAATTAGTCTCTAATCATAGGACTCAAACATAAGGACACTCATGGTCTCGCAATACTCCTATGTGAATAAATTCTTTTACGCGATCTGATTATGACTTTCGATCACGAATCCTCTCCTTGAAACCTAACCTTGCTCTGATACCAAATTGTAACACCTCCCCTATAATGACCGTATAATATGGGTCCGGCCGGGGCCCCACAACATACAGATGCCATAGGTTTGGCATTAAAAGATGATATTAACTACCCAATCTCAAAACTCAGAATAAAGGAATAGCGGAAACATACAAAACAACTAGAAGTTATCCACCACTAAACAAGAGTATCAAAATAGCCTTAAGGCCTTACACCAAATAAGTCCAAAACAGAAAGACCACAAGGTCAAACATCAACGTGCAACAGCACTCCTAGGATACCTCGGCATGCAAGCTAGAATATACCAAAACATGGAGTAATACATTCAAGAAGAAAATGAGCTAGTAGCACAACAAACACTTCATGAGGCTTAGGGTTTTTCGGCCGACGCACTTTCTTCTGCTTGCGCTCCTTGCCCTGTAAAAATTTGTAGTAATGTGGGTCAGCAAAGGCTGACCTCTACTGTGTAACCAACACATCTCCTCCCGGCTACCATTAACGGACCCTGGGCTACCCCTCCAACCTGCAAGTCAGCACTTCGTATGTCATATACATAAACGTGTAAAGCTTTTAAAAATAGTTTTGGATGTCTCAAAAAACAAACACGTTCTATATGTTGAGCACAGAATAAATGGGGCCTACTATGCAGCATGTATGCAGTCCCGGGCTTTGCCCAAGGCACCCTATCATGTATGCAACTAGCACATCATCATCACAACTTGGTACTTCCAATTCCCTATTGGCGTAAAGCCGCAAACAAAAGGGGACTACAATGCCCCTAACAGCCTAAAAGCCGCTACACAGAAATCTTGCAAGGCCCCACCCGCTCATGGGTCTTAAACCTGGGCTTGCCTGCAAACATCTGACTTCTCGCATCAAAATTCCATCTCACACACAAACCGATTCTAAGAACCCTTGCTGGACCCCACCCGCTCATGGCTTAAGTGCCCGGGCTTGCCCTACGCTTAGCATTCTCGTCAGTCTCACAGAAGGGGACTAGTCTCGCCGGGACACTCTCCCCACATGACTTGCACATAACGGGATAGCCAGACGACCACGGAGACAAAGCCATGCCTTAGCACATCATAATACATAGCCTTTCCCTTTCCCCACCCTAATCCACCATTTGTACTACAACGTTCCCGCGCACCAAGAAAACCATCTACCGCCAAATGCGGAGCTAACCTTGTCTGATTTCGGCTACGAGTACTCACTCGAGAAAAGGGGGAAACACGCACTTCACAAACGACATCTTGCCGCAACAGATTTCTACAGAATCCTTAAGGCTCGCTATGCAACATCACTGAGTCGAACAAACGGTCGCGACTATGGCTTCACCAACAATACCTAATCCACTAACGGAGTGAATCTCTAATGCAAAATCATGCTAGAGACGTACACAATTGACCCAGAGGTTCCTCTTGAATCATGGCAACCCAAACCCCTCTCATTTGGGAGATCTGGTGCCCAAAAACTTGAAAAGAAAAGATATTATACGCACATCCTAGAAACCAAGAGGATAAGTGTCGTTACCTTACGACCCCTCTTCCTAGCCATGGAGAAACTTGGTCGGATGAAAAACCCTGCAATGATGTTGCCTTCGCAGATCTGGACTCGTCTCGAGAAATGAGGCTCCGAAGCTTTTCCGGCAGCCAGAACTATCCTCCACCTTCTTAATTGCTCACCCCTCTCTAAACTTTAGAAAGAGAATGATCCAAGTGGAATGAGGGTTTGAAACCCTATTCCTGGCCTTAACCCAACCAAGACCAGCCAGGGCCCTTGGATCACTTTTGAAAGAAACGAACGACCACGATTCGCCGTGAAAATAACTTTCCTGGGCCGAACACGGCTTGCGACACGCCCGTGTCCAAGGCCGTGTTCCACACTCACCACAAACCTAGGATTACAAAATAGGACACGACCTATGACATGGCTTGGGACACGCCCATGTCAGCATTGACACGCCCGTGTCATGGGCCGTGTGCCTCAGTCGACGTTGAAACCGTCGAACCCCGAACAGGAAACGACCATGTGACGCGCCCGTGTCACATGCCGTGTGCCAGACATACCCTGGGACACGCCCGTGTCCCATGCCGTGTAACTATCTAAAAACAACCCGGCAAACAGCCCGAGTAGGACACGGCCTAGGACACGCCTGTGTCTCATGCCGTGTGTCCGACCCCAGGAAAACGTCGATCGTAATTTCTTCGACCTCTAGAAAATTCGTCTATCTGAAGCACGACACGGCTTGTGACACACCCGTGTCACAGGTCATGTCAGCCTATTCAGAACCCACCTTGGCCTGAAAATACCATCTGTTCCTCTTTTGGGTTTTGGGGCATTACATATGTTAGGTTAAAAACCTTTACAATAATAAAAGTAACATGATGGCTCAGTCAACTATCAACTGTCAATGAATTTCAAACTTGTTATGATAATGTTCATTGAAAAATAGTCAGATCAGCAAAAGCAGCTGAGAAAGGTTCAGCTGAACCACTAGGACCGCTGAGACAGTCACAATGTTTCACACAGGAATATGAAGTACCCTATGCCAATTGCTTATCAATATATCTCAGTGTAACCATTGAGATGTGGTGATTAAAATTAAATCAACTCATTTTAACTGTCAAATCAGTAGAAATAATAATCTAGGTAGTCCTCTCAACTCCAAAACACTACATATAAATAAAGACTCAGTAAATCAAAAGCCATTAAACCCTAATCTCTTTCCAAGCTGTCGTGCCCAAACCCGTCTCAGCGTATCATCTTCCAACTGAAATGGCGCCAAAGTCTTCAAAAGATCTGCAAGAAGGCTATAAGATTGTAAGGAATGGATTTATACATGCCTCAAGGGAGATTAGAGAAGTCATCAGGATGTTGGATGCCCTAGGTTTAGAATATATCCTTTCTGAACCTTTCTCCATCTTGAGAGATGAACTATTAGAATTTTTCTCCAATGTAAAGCTTTCCCCAAATAAGACATCATCTAAATCAATAATTGGAGGATGAGGATCAAGATTACTCCAAGGAAGTTGGCTAAGGTCCTTCAGTTACCCTCTCTTGATAGTGATGAAAGAAGACATCTCCAATAAGGACAGAGACAGTGCGTTGGAATGGTGTGAGTATAGTGATACCAAGATTGGATCATTAAGAAGGAAAAACTTCAACCAGAGAGGAAAATTACTTGCCTACATAGTTGGGAAAGCCATTATATGCAAGCCTGGATCACATAACACCATATCCAAGCCCGTGTTTGAGAAAATCACAAGGATTATACTACAGAAGAAGACCTTATGGGACAATATCATCTTATAGAGGGTAATTGACTGTCTACAGGCTCCAAATATGTGAAGAATCTTGTCCCTTTATCTAATCAAATCCTATCCTGACAACTTCAACAAGAAGTAAAGAGTCAGAATTCACTACCTAAAAATGATGGACATCAAGACATTGGAAAGATTCTCCAAAGTTCTTCCTATGAGTCAACCCTCTGAAGGAAAGGACAATTAGAAGGACAAAGGAAAGAAAGTTGTGGAGGCTGATGATTCAAAATCTACATCCCCAGCAGATGTTAGTCTTCAGGTTGACATTGACCAGAGTCAGTCCTCTGCAAGTGTTCAAGCCAATAATGAGACAGTTAGAAATCCAGTTGGTGGAGAGCATATTGATGAAATTCATGCTGCTCTTGATTCTACAGATGTTCCTTTAAAAAGTGTTGCACATAATGTGCCCAATACTCCAGTTACTTCTGATAAGGAAGAACCAATGGAACCAACAAAGGATCTTAAAGACTATCTAGAATCATCTATACTAGAAGAGGTGAATATACCTTCTGAGGGAGAGCTTGTGCAAATAGATTAGCTAGTTCTCAATAAGATTGATGTTGCTGATGTATAAAAGTGAAGCAGATGATATTATTAAGAGAACGTTTTAAGACTGAACTTTTGAAAGAACTTTTGGCAATCTCTCGAAACCCTAATTTTACAAAAGTCAGCTGACAGAGAAGGGCAAAATTTCTCATCTTCTTCAAGCCTGCAACTCTACACAAAGAACATCTTTCCCAAGCTTGAAGAAGAAGAACTCTACAAGGATACAACACAGTACAGGCTGAATAAAATCTGAAGAATCATCTTCCTGTTGTTGTGCTAAGAAGGGATGTCTGTTGATTCAGCCAAAGAAGAAGACTCAGAGATTTTCTGCTGAGTAAAATTTCTCAAGCACTTATTCTTTCTTATAGAATCTCATTGAGATCTGAGTGTAAGCTTATTTTATAAAGGTTTAGTGTAGTACTGAGAGTAGTCTGAGTTTTAGGAGTGTGAAGCACTCTGAGTTATAGGGCCATGGAAAGGATCTGAGGTAAGGCTTGTGCTTGAGGTAAGATCTTTATGAAGATCTAAGGTAGGAGACCAGCTGGGTCTCTGAGTTGGAAAACTCTGATTTGTAGGGTTGTTCAACCTGAGGTTGGAGATAGGTGTTTGTCTCTGAGGTAGGACTGTGTGCAGTCTGAGTTATAGGAGTGGTGAGAACTCTGAGTTGTAAGATCCAGGTAAGGGATCTGAGGTGTAAGATCTATTTGATCTGAGTACTAGAGGAGTTGGTCGAATCTAGCTCACTGCTAGAAATTTGAAGGGGGAAAGGGGAAGTACCCTAGATAGTGGAACCACTATAAATTATGTGTGTTGTATGTGTTCTTGAAAGCTAACTTACTAATAAAAACACACAATAAGAACATACTTCAAAAGAGCTAAAAGATTCCAAAAGATACCTATTCACCTCCCCCTCTCTAGGTGTTTATCTACCCTTAAAAAGACTTCCAAGCGGTATCAGAGGGAGGTTGTTCAATAAAGACTTAACTGTCTGAACTAGATCTCCAAGGGTAAAAGAAGAATATCATCATGAATACTAGTGAGAACCATAAAGAGCTCACTTTCATGTAGCTAAGAGTATACAAAAAAGAGAACTTTGGAATTTTAAAGGAAAGGGTGAGGCTATTCATGGAAGCCTCAGACCCTTGGATCTTCATCATAGTGGAAGAGGGACCTTTCATCCCTGTGAAGGTCTTAGCTATTGATGACAACATCAAGACTAAAAGAAATAATCTGAAATGACAAAAGATGAGGTGGTTCTGACCACTATGGACAAGAAGGCCCAGAACATCATAGTGAGTGTCATTGATGACTCAACCTTTCCGAATCTTGTTCACTACAAGATTGTAAAGGAGATGTGGGAATCTTTGATAGTCTATATGGAGGGGACTGAGGAAGTAAGAGATGACAGGAAATCCCTTCTAAACCAGCAGTATGAGGCCTTTAAGCAAGGCAAGAAGGATTCTATAGCAGAGTGCTATGAGAAGTTCTTCAAGATTATAAACAATCTAATCACTTATGGCAGACAGTTCTCAAATTATGAACTAAATGACAAGTTGCTGAGATGACTCAACAAGGAGTGGAACATCAAGATCTGTATCATAAGGGAGGTAGGCAACAAGGATATGCCAAAAAATATGTTTGGCAAGTTGTTGTCATATGAACTTCAGCTGAACTCTAGAAAGACTGAAGAGGATGCTGCCAAGTCTCTCAGCAGAGAAAATACTATGGCTTTCAAAACTAAATCATCCAGGAAGAGTAGGGAGAAGACTCCTTCTCCACCAAGAAGGACTGTTGAGTCAGAATATTCTGAACCCAACACATCAGGAAAAGAACTGTCTGATGGAGAACTCAGCATGTTCTCCAAGCAATTCAAAAAGATGCTGAGCAGAAAAAGGCAATGGAAGAATAAGGGCTCATCTATCTCTAGCTCAAGAAAGCTACAAGAAAAACTAGAAAAGTCTTGAAAAGTTCCCTCTGGGGGCAGGTATGATTCTAAACAAAAAAATGTTTTTAAACTGATATGGTTTGTTACCGCTACAATAGGTTAGGACATTTCATTATTGACTGCCCTATTAAGAGGAAAGAGAGCAGGAGGTCTGATGATAAGAAATATCATAAAGACAAAAAAGGTGGACAAGGGCTTCTTAGCTAAGAAGAAATCAAGCTTGTCAGATAGTGATTCTGAGATATCAAAATCTAAAGATGAAGAGGCGTACATTGGTCTAATCTCCATAGAAGAGGATACTAATAATCCTACTGCCAAGGTGAGCATAAGGGCATCACTATCCTCTGATGATAGTGACTGAGAATATGGAGAAGATTTCAGCCTTATGGCCATTACTGAAGACAATCAGGACAATTGTGATCCTGATATGGTAATCTCTCACCCAATCTCTCTTTATGATTCTTATTATGAGACTGGCCCAAATTCTTAGGCGTCCTCTTCATCCAACGAGGTGGATAGATCAGAACCTGAATAGGATATCAATCAACTGATTGACAGTTATGGTGCTCTCTTGGAAGCTTTGAAGAAGAGCAAAAAGTTTGTCAAAAGGCAGGCTGAAGAGATTATTTCTCTACAACAAGCTAAATCCAAGCAATCTAAGTCAGCTTCACTGCTAGCTCAAATGAGCAAAAAATTAGTCAACTGAAAACAATCACTATCGTCCAAGTGGGCACCATAATTCAGAAAAGTAAGATCATTAAGGATCTTGAAGAGAAACTCCTCAAAGAGAGGATGTTAATGGAGAAATTTTCCAAGCCTAAGATAGTACTGCCACTTATTGACTCATTCTCCTCTCAAAATAATAAGAGGGGATTGGGGTTCAAGTGGAATGCTAGAGCTACTTATTCCAACAGGAAAGGCAAGACTCTAGCTGTGCCTCAAACCACATTTTATATGGTAGTATTCCCTTCTACTAGGTATGACCATGACACTATGTTTAGTCACTGGAAGAATGGAAATTCTTCTTGTAAGAGTAATAGTGCTCCTTACAATGGAAGAAGAAAGGGTATGGGGATGAGTGCCTTGAAGGCTCCCCATAAAGAAATCCAAATTGCACACCATGGACCATTTGTGTTTGGTTCTCCAGCACCCACACTGAAGTATAAGGTAGTGGCCTCCTCCCAAGATCTATCAATAAAGAATAAGACTATGAGAAAGATAACAATCAAGTCTCACTTAGCTATTTCTAATGTATTAACACCTTTTCAGCTACAAAGCAGGCACATGTTGTTGTCAGACAAAATCAGCCAAGAGAACAAGCTTGTAGGCTTACATTTTGCAAGATTCTGTTGGTATTACCATTGTGATCTAGAAGTGATCAAGTATGTAGCCTCACTGCCAACGCAGTATGGGCCTATATGGGTCGCACATAAGAATGTTTGGAGAAATTGGTAGATTGGCTTAGTATGATTTGCTTATATGATGAGTGGAAAAGAGTTAGCACAACCAGGGCTTGGAAAGCATCGAATGCGTTGAGACCACTCAACGCTTTCATCGAGTCAAGTGTTGACTCGTCAAATGATGGAGTTGAGTCTGTTGAGTTTACTCAATGATTCATCAAGTAAAAGAGTTTATTTGTCGAGTATAACACTTAAGCATTGAGTGTGTTGAGTATACTCGATGATTCGTTGAGTCAAGGAGTTGATTCGACGATTCTGAGTCTCAGGCATTGAGTGCGTTGAGTCCACTCAATTCCTTCGTCGAGTTAAGTGTTCATTCGATGGGTTTGACGCTAAGAGCATTAAGGCATTGAGTTCACTCAATGCCATTCGTCGAATATCATGTGGATACTCGACGATTCGCCTAGTATAGTTTGTATAATCGAAGATTCATCGTATATTTCATTGATACTCGACAATTCATCAAGACAAGGGTTATCTGGTCGAAAACACTGGATTTTATGTCCTGGATCTGCGAATAGTGATGGGAGATATTCTATTTATTCATTGGGTATAAATAGAAGGTTTTAGGGTTTCAAAGTAACTGTTCATTCTCTCTAAGCACCCGAGCCGTACTGTGTGAAATACTGGAACCCTAAAAGCTGATGGAATTCGTTCCTCCCACAGCCGATCCCATCACCGCCACTCAGTATTATTCTGGCGAGTGTCGTCGCCGCCTCTCCTATAATGTGCCTAGTAGTCCGTGGAGACGCTGACCTTCCTCTCCCAACTTAGATCTTGTGTGACAAGATTCTACGAGGTCTTCCGTTCGTGTGGACTTCCTGTAGAGGTGCGGACAATATTCTGCACAAGGAACTATAGTCGCAAAGTGATCGGTTGATCTCCTGGAGCATCTAGGTTGAGTATAGACTCAATCCCAAAGAGGAAAATTTATTTACAGCACTTTACTTCTTGATTAATGTTCATCGTTAGATCGAACACTTTTTGGTTTTCTTATTCTTTAATTCCGCTGTGCGCACAAGTATTGTGCCATCCTAGTAAAACCCAACAATGGTAATGGAGGGAGATTCATGCAAATATCATTGTTTCAGAAGTTGCTAAATCCATTGCATGTAGATCTGTAAATTTTAGAAGTGTTCTAAGATGCCTAGATCTATTCCTGGAACATCAAATGTTGATGGATTTTGTGTGGAATTGGTGGTTGTTTTTCAAAAATTGGTCAAGGCGCTGTCCCTTGGACCCCGTTAGGGGGTCTGCCCCTAAGACCCAGCCAGGGGCGCAGCCCCCCCCCCCTCCAAGAGCGCCTATGATTTTATTGTGATATCTTTGTTACTTCTTAACAGTAACCATCACTCTTGTTGATTTATGAAACCAAGTATGTGTTAGATTTTGAATCTCACATAGAGAGATGAGCTTGCCTACTGTGTAAGTGGAGTTGGTGTTTTTCATGTCCAGTACATGTAGATCTGAAGATTTAGAAGGGCACTAGATGTTCAAATTTTGCCCAATTCATCAAGTGTTGATGATTTCCTTATTCACGTCTAGGATACATTTAGATTGTGTATTCTATTAGTTTTATTTTGTGAATGTGTACATTGGTTAATTGTTAACCACGATTAAGTGTTAATCAATTGTTTAAAAAATCCCTTAAACAATATTAAGTATTTGGATGCCTTCTGATGGATGACACTCTTCCTGCCTCGATCGATGAAGTGTGGGCTTGCCAAAACAAGGTGAATTAATCTATCTTGGTAAGGGTGGGAGAGGATAATTGTGATATCCCACTGTCGACATCAGGTTAAACTTAACTGGGTGATCTCAAAGGTTGAGTGTCTAGAGGCATAGGGTTGGCATGCACCATATGATGGATGCAAATAAAGAGTTATTCACCATCCATACAAGAATTGTATTATGATGCAATTAGCAAGCGTTGCCTACCTAAATAGCTGTATTGTTAGAGAAAAACCAAAGCTAACTCATAGTATTAGTGAAATATGGATCTTGTCCACTAAGAGAGTAACTCGTATATACTCTCTGAATTGATATTGGGGGTTATCTGTTTGATTAAAATAGTGGGAGTTATTTTGATTAAAGCCCTAATTGAAATAAATAATATATATTTTGAAATGTAGTACTGATTTTACTTTGCAATGATCCTTATAGAATTTCTCTTGCAAGTGGTTCACACTCCACCCTGTCCCTCAGATCCAACCTTGAGAAGGAGAAGCTAAGTGGTACGAATTATTTGGACTGGTACAGGACCTTGAGAATTGTTCTCAGGCACGAGAGAAAGCTCTATGTTTTGGAAGAGGAATCCCCTGAAAAGCCTGTCGGTAATGCATCCCATGCTGATAAGGATGCTTATAACAAGTATCTTGATGACTCTTTAGACATTGAATTTCTCATGCTGGCAACCATGAACTCTAAGCTCCAAAAGCAACATGAGAACATGGGTTGCAAGAAAATTAACGAGCATCTCAAGAAAATGTTTCAAGGGCAAGCTCGTCAAGAGAGTTTGACGACACTAAGGCATTGTTCCAGTGTAAGATGGGAGCTCGGTACCTAGTAGGGACTCACGTACTCATGATGATTGGGTATATAGAGAACCTTGAGAGACGTGGCTTCCCTCTGGGCCAAGAGTTGGCCACAGACCTGATCCTGCAATCATTGCCAGATAGTTATGAGTAGTTCGTCTTGAACTATAACATGAATGAAATAGACAAGACACTACCCGAGCTCCTAGGTATGTTAAGAACTGCCGAAATAAACATGAAGAAGGCCAAGCCTTCTATCTCCATAGTGATGGTGCATAAAGACAAGGGCAAGGCTAAAGGCTTCAAGAAGACAAAGGTAGGACCTAAGTCTGCTCTGGAGCCCAAGTCTTCAGGACTGAAGAAGAAGGGCTTGGTGAAAGAAGGGAAATGCCACCACTGTGGCAAGGCTGGTCATTGGAGGAGGAATTGTCCTTCGTACATTGAGGGTCTGTAAAAGATGAAGGGAGGTATGAATTTCGCTTCAAGTATCTATGTTAAAGAGATAAACCTTACTACTCCTACATCCTGGGTATTATATACCGATTGTGGTTCTCATATTTGTATAAATGTGCAGGAACTGTGAAGGAGAAGGTTGTCTGAGTAAAGAGGAGGTGGACTTGCATGTTGGCAATGGAGAAAGAGTTGCTGCTATCATCGTAGGAATTTACCGTATATCTTTGACTAGTGGGCTTGTAATAGAACTTGAAAATTATTATTATGTTCCTTTCATAACTAGAAATATTATATCTATTTTATGCTTGGACATGATTGGGTTTAATTTTATTATTAAGAACAATTATTGTTCGATATTTAAGAATGATGTTTGTTATGCTATAGCCCAAATGTTTAATGGTTTATATGTTTTGAACTTAGACCATCAGATCTTAAATATAAAAAATACTAAAAGACTAAAAACGAATGACTCGAACCGTACGTACCTTTTGCATTGTAGTTTGGTCCATATAAATGAGAAATGCATATACAAGCTCCATAGAGATGGACTACTGGACTCATTTGATTATGAATCATTTGAGAGATGCGAGTCTTGTTTGTTAGGAAAGATGACTAAGGTCCCTTTCACTGGTTTCAATGAGAGGGTTGATGATCTCTTGGGTATAGTACATAGTGATGTATGTGGACCCATGAGTTCTATGGCTAGAGATGGGTATTTCTACTTTGTTACATTTACTAAAGATTTCAGTATATATGGATACGTGTATCTTATGAAGTGCAAATCCAAAACATTTGAAAAGTTCAAAGAAATTAAGAACGAAATAGAAAACTAATTAGGTAAGAAGGTTAAAGCACTCTGATCTGATCGAGGTGGCGAATACCTAACTCATGAGTTTCTTGATCATCTGAAAGAGTGTGGTATTATATCACAACTCACTCTACCTACAACACCGAAGTATAATGGTGTGTCTGGGCAGAAAAATCATACTCTGTTACACATGGTACGGTCCATGATGAGTCATGCATATCTGTCCATTTTCTTTTGGGGTTTTTCTCTAGAAACTACCACTTTTACACTAAATAAAGCTCCAACAAAAGCGATTCTAAAGACACCATATGAGATATGGACTGGTAAGCATCCTAGTATGTCAGTCATTAAAATTTGGGGTTGTGAAGCTTACGTGCGACGTCAATTGCTTGACAATCTGGAACCCAAATTAGATAAGTGTTCTCTTGTGGGGTATCCTAAAGAAACTAAAGGGTACAATTTCTACCTACCGTTTGAGGGTAAAGTGTTTGTCGCGAGGACTGGCGTCTTTCTTAAGAAATAGTTCTTAAGTAGAAAGACTACCGGGGTAGAACTTGAAGAAGTTCAAGAACCACAAACTATGAATGAACCAGAAATTAAACCTGAGTCAGGACTACAAGTTATTATAGTTGGAGAGCCTGCTCAGGAAACACAAGTTCCACGTAGATCTGATAGACCAAGGTTTGAGCCTGAGAGATATTGCTCGTGTATCAAATAGGTAATGGGTTGTTTTTGTATCATAGTGATGAGCCTATAACCTATCAAGAGGCTATGAGTGGATCAGACTCCGAGAATTGGCTTGAGGCCATGAAATCTAAAATGGACTCCGTGTATGAAAACCAAGCTTGGACCTTGGTGGAACCACCTAAAGGGCTACGACCCATAGGGTGCAAGTTGGTCTTCAAGAAGAAGACTGACATTGATAGGAATGTACAGACACTCAAAGGGCGACTTGTGGCTATAGGTTTCAAGCAAATTAATGGTATTGTCAATGATAAGACCTTTTCCCCTTTTGTCATGGTTAAGTCCATTAGAATTCTTCTTGCTATTGCTGCGTATTTTGACTACGAGATCTGGGAGAGGGATGTTAAAACAGCTTTCCTAAATGGGAATCTCCTTGAGGAAGTGTATATGACACAACCCGTGGGTTTTGTATCTCCAGGTGAGACCACTAAAATATGCAAGCTATGGAGATCCATTTATGGATTAAAACAGGCTTCTCGAAGTTGGAATCTTTGTTTCGATAAAAAGATCAAAGAGTTTGGTTTTATCAAGAACGAGGATGAACTGTGTGTTTACAAGAGGATTAGTGGGAGCATTGTTGTCTTCCTGATATTGTATGTAGATGACATACTGCTGATCGGGAATGACAAACCGACCATACAAGTTATTAAGAATAACCTAGGGAGCTGCTTTTCTATGAAAGACATGGGAGAGGCGACTTATATACTTGGTATTAAGATCTATAGAGATAGATCGAAGAATTTGCTTGGTTTGACCAAAAGTACATACATTGATAAGGTGTTTAAACGGTTCAACATGCTTGAATCCAAGAAAGGATTCTTACCCATGTCTCATGGTGTGAGTCTCTCTAAGGACCAATTTCCTAAGTCTTGTGAAGATAAGGACCGTATGAAGTTGATTCCATATGCTTCGGTAATTGGGTCAATCATGTATTGAATGATATATACTCGATCCGATGTCTCTTATGCCTTGAGCATGACTAGCAGGTATCAGTCTGATCCCAGTGAAAGTCACTGGATTGTCGTTAAGAATATCCTGAAGTACTTGCAAAGGACTAAGGATACGTTCTTGGTATTTGGTGGAGAGGAAGAGCTCGTTGTAAGAGGTTACACTGATGCTAGCTTCCAAACTAATAGGGGCGACTCAAAGTATCAGTCAGGGTTCATATTTTGCCTAAATGGAGGTGAAGTTAGCTGGAAAAGTTCCAAGAAGGAGACAGTTTTCGATTCTACAACTGAGGCCGAGTATATCGCTGCAGCAAATGCGGCAAAGGAGGTTGTATGGATTAGGAAATTCATCAGCAATTTAGATGTAATTCCTAGTATTGTTCGTCTCGTAGATCTCTACTATGGCAATAACGGTGCAATTGCACTTGGTTCGGAATCTAGATCTCATCAGCTCTCCAAGCACATACTTCGGTGGTTTTTACTTATTCGAGAGATTGTCGATTGAGGAGATGTGAGCATTAGCAGAGTGCCGACTGAAGAAAATATTGCGGATCCACTGACAAAGCCTCTAGCCAAAGAAAGCATGATGGTCATGTTAGATCTATGGATATATGATACCTTAATGATCAGCCCTAGAGGGAGTCTTGTGGATTGTATGTTTGTTGGCTGTAACAATTCATTTGATGAATAGTATACGATACCTTAATGATCAGCCCTAGAGGGAGTCTTATAGATTGTATGTTTGTTGGCTGTAACAATTCATTTGATGAATAAAGTACTGTATACATTTCATTTATATATTTTGGCGAGTTCTTTTATTTGTAAATTTATTTCTATTGTGATAGAGTAATTTAACATAATAAATGCCCTTAGAATGTTTGCTTACATATGAGTCAAGTGGCAACTTGAATGTGAGAGCCTATGTTTTAGAAGCTTTATTATTAAATGGTCCCTAGTCGAGTGTCATCTTAGAAGCTAAGGGCGATGATGACACATTGAGGCTATCATGTGCATTGACTGATGACCGGTTCTCACAGGTCAAGATATTGTGATATCAAGTCATCATATGGGTACTTTTTTGTGAACAAGTTGTACTGGACATACCCACCATGAGAATACTTTATGGATTGTTATATGAACATGTCCCAAGTATGGCTCAAGTGGCAATGGTGTTTGTGGTCCTTGACCTGAAGTCACATCATTAATCGAGTAAGGAAGAGCATGCTTTGATGCTATAAAAAGTCCAGTCTTGAGAAAGTTGGATGATAAAGGTGGTTATTGGGTACGTTACGAATCATTTGGGTATTTACGTGCGAGCAAAGATGGGATTTTTCCTCCTATATGATAGGAGTTGAATCCAAGGGCCCCTTGATAGAATGGGAATGAGAAATGCATGGCCATGCTTGGTTGAGTCAATATATGATATTGGGCTCACTAAATTTCTAGAAGTCCATTCTCGATCATGAAACTAGGATTGAAGAATTATGTGGGTGATATGGTCTATACCTCTAGTTATATCCGGATATAAGGGATGAAGGAACATGACAACATTGATATATTGGTCATGATGGCTTTTGAGTTCTAAACTCTTATTGATTGGGGAGCAATGATGCATTGCTAGATGTCTCTCATTGTTTGTGAATCTTTTATTTGATACTTTCAAGATCAAGTGGGAGACTGTTGGTATTACCATTGTGATCTAAAAGTGATCAAGTATGTAGCCTCACCACCAACGTAGTACGGGCCTATCAGGGTCGCAAATAAGAATATTTGGAGAAATTGGGAGATTAGTTTAGTATGATTTGCTTATATGATGAGTGGAAAAGATTTAGCACAACCAGGCCTTGGAAAGCATCGAGTGCGTTGAGAACACTCCACACTTTCGTCAAATCAAGTGTTGTCTCGTTGAATGATGGCATTGAGTGTGTTGAGTTTACTCAATGATTCGTCGAGTCAAAGAGTTGATCCGTCGAGTATAGAACTTAAGAATTGAGTGTGTTGAGGCTACTCGATGATTCGTTGAGTCAAGCAGTTGATTCGACAAGTCTAAGTCTCAGGTGTTGAGTGTATTGAGTCCACTCAATTCCTTCATCGAGTTAAAGGTTGACTTGACGAATCTGGCACTTAAGTGTTGAGTGTGTTGAGTCCACTCAACGCCTTCGTCGAGTCAATTGTTGATTCGACGGGTTTGTCACTGAGAGCGTTAAGGCGTTGAGTTCACTCAACGCCATTCATCGAATATCATATGGATACTCGACGATTCGCCGAGTATAGTTTGTATACTAGATGATACGTTGTATATATCATTGATACTCGATGATTCGTCGAGACTAGGGTTGTCTGGTCAAAAATGCTAGATTCTAAGTACTGGGTTTGTGAATAGCGATGGGAGCTATTCTATTTATTCCTTTGGGGATAAATAGAAGGTTTTAGGGTTTCAAAGTAACTGTTCATTATCTCTAATCACACAAGCCGCACTGTGCGAGTGTCATTCTTCCCACTACCGATCCCGCCGTCGCCGCTCAGTCTTATTCCGGCGAGTGTCATAGCCACCTCTCCTATAATGGGCCTAGCAGTCCGTGGAGATGTTGTCCTTCCTATCCCGACATAGATCTTGTGCGACTAGATTCTACGGGTTCTCCCGTTCGTGTGGACTTCCTGTAGAGGTGCAGACAATATTCTACACTAGGAACTATAGCCGCAAAGTGATCGGCTGATCTTCTGGAGCATCTAGGTTGAGTATGGACTCAATTCCCTAGAGGTAAATTTTATTAACAACACTTTACTTCTTGATTAATTTTTATTGCTAGATCGGAACACTTTTGGATTTTCTTGTTCTTTAATTCCACTGCACGCACAAGTGTTGTGCCATCCTAGCAAAACCCAATAGATTCTTACTAAGAGAAATATAAATAAGGCTGTTGGACTCCTTGGTGAATAAAAGAAACCTATTGGTTCACACATATATAAGGCTGTTCAGAAGAGGAGATATAACATACATGAGTGTTGGTGTTGTGGCAAGGTTGGATGCTTTGCCATTAACTTTTGGCACAACCCTAGTGTGTCAAGTGCAAAGAGAAGCCTTCCTATCAAGGATGCAAATGGGAGAAAATTTCCTGTTTATGCTAACAAGAACTAAGGACCAAAATTCTTTTGGGTAACTAAGGTAAATTAATTCTGTGATTACAGGTTAGTCCAAGTACCCATCAAATGTCTATCTAGTACTTGGATAGTTGATTTTCCAGGCACATGAATGGAATAAGGAGCCATCTGAAAGATATTACTCCAGTGAGGAATAGACCCAAAGTCATATTTGGTGGTTCAGACAAAGGAGTAACTAAAGTCCATGATATGATGTAACCCCCCCAGTTTTTCAGCATTTATTTAGTATTCCTTTGGCGTTACGTTGATGCGTTTCAGGCTTGTGTCATTGGTTGAGTACCTCGTTAGGTGTTCTTAGTAGTTGTAGCCTGTTTATAGGGTGCCCCAGCTAGCCGGAGTTTGTTTTGGAGACTCGGCTGAGCCTCTCAGGGAATGCTTGTGCTTTGGCTTCGGGAGGTGTTAGCCCGAGTGTTTGATCATCGGAGGTTGTTTGCGACTTCGTCATTGTTTTCGTAGTCTGAGTGTTTAGCTACGGTGCGAGTTTGGTTGAAATCCGAGATTGTTTATTTTTGCGTCGTTTCGACGGTTGCTTGTTAGCGGGTAGTCAGTTTGTTTAAGCGTTTATATATATATATATATACGCATTTTGGTTTGTTGAGTGATTTAGGTGTACCGGTGAATAAATGCATACGTGCACGTGCGTGCGAAGCTTTATAAAATTTGCCTGTGCGTGTCAATACGTATATGTGTATAGAGTATATGTATGTGTATAAATAGATGAATAGGTATAAATATGTATGAATGTGTATAGGTATATAAGTATATAGGTATACATACTTAATTAGGATTTTACTTGGCTAATTAGGATTAATTAGTGGCTGCCTATATATCCTTAAAATCAATTAGATTAGTATATTGTAAATTAGGATATATATAGGGCTTTTATTTTAGGCATTAGGTAATTCTTAATCCCCAAACTCGGCGGCCCCCCTTGCGGAACGAGCGAAACAGGCGGAACCAGGAGGCACTCCGACCACCGTCTCCCTGCCCAGCTTAGGTCGGGGCGCCAGTTTGAGGCCGGATCCGAGCTCCTCTAGGCTAGACCTTTGTTCCATCGTATGTTTTTTTTGGGAGATTCCACCATTCCCTTTTTCTGAACCGAGAGCTGTGAGTCTGCCTTCTCCCAAGCTAAAAATGCCCAGATTTTTGCCAGTTTTCATAGGTTGTTGCTTGTGGCCGGTCCTGTTGGGAAGAGCATTGTCGGCCGAAATCCTTCTAAAAACCTAGGCAAGTGCGCCCTTCGCCCTTATCAAAGTAATTAAATGTAGTGCCCTTCATTTTTGCTTGATTTCAGATCTACTCTCCTAAGTCTTGCTCACCCGAAATCTCTGTGCTATTCCTCATTTCTTTTGTTGCAGCTTCACAGTTATGAGTATTAGATCGAGTTTATACCAAATGATTTATTAGTTTAAATGTTTTATGTTGGGACTGTGAGTCATGCCCAGATCCGTTAAGGATTGTATCATTGTTTTTGTTCAAAATCTCTTGCTTGCTAAATTAATGGCCGAATTGAATCATTAGGTTGTTGTCCTATTTTTGTGTTGTTAGAACTTGTTCAATAATTACCGTTAGAACATGTCCAATGGTTAGAAATTATGGTTGTTAGAACTTGTTCATTTGTTCAATAATTCCGGTCATGCTCACTTGTTAGAATCTTGTTCATTTCAATTTAATTTATTGCTTGTGGTTTTTCCTCGGGTGTAAACCAAGACCAACCCAAATCCTTATGAAGCTAATTATTTATGTTTAATTAATCATTTAGGTTTGGTATCCAATTATCGTACATTGTTAGGTATCAAACTAATTAAGTATGTTTTGGTATCAAATTGGTTATGTATGTTTTGGTATTAAATTAATGGTATGTGTTTGGTCCTCGAATTACTTGTCTATTATTTAATATCAAGTTATTGGTCAGGGTTTAGTATCAAGCTACCTGCAGATATTTTGTATCAAATAACTTTCTATTTTATTTTGTGTCAACCCACTTGATTAGACAAATTGGGTGTTTAGTCCACTGGCATATAAGGCTCTTAGGTGGGTTGCTCTAGATTGTTTAGGGTTCAGTATGACTTCTTGGTGGTTTATGGAACCACCAACTAGGGTTTTCCTGAGTCACTTAGTACTGGAGTAGGATGTGGTTTTGGGGTGGGTCGGACCGATACCGCCACCCTTGTTTTATTTCATGTCTTACTAAGACGTTATGGGCTGTTTGGTTGAGTTGGACTTATACCACCACCACAGCACCTTGAAGATATTTAGGCCCGATAGACTAGGTTGGACATGTTTCCACCAGCCTAGGCCCTTGTTGATGAGTTTTGTCCATCTCCAGTATTAGGTGATTCTTTCTGCCCTAGCTCTATGTTAGGATTTATTTATTTTGCTAATCTTTCTTGCAGAGGTACTTGAAGCTTGGTTTCATCCGTGCACTTGGTGCACCCCTTTTAACTCAACTTTTGATGAGTATTTTCCTTTACTAGTTTACTTTACCTCGTTTAGCTTATGTTGCTAGCATTCACAAATTTTGGGCTTGGTAAGCCTTATGCTAATGCTCTCTTCTTAAACCTAATTGTCTTCTTTCCTTTTGATAATTGTTTTGCTAATGTGTTCTTTTCTTTGAATGCCTCAGGTTTAGGTTTATAGCCGACTGTGTGGCTAGGTTTCTTCTAGAGCTTGCTAGCGCTATAGCAGCTGCTGTGATTTTTTCCTCCTCACTCTTGGGAGGTAGTTTCTATAGACTTGTAGTACAGATATGCCTACTCACCAGTGCGTTCGTGTCAGTTGTTGATGCCCACTGGTGGTTTCTCTTTTAGATGTTTTGTACTTTGCTTATACTGTCAGATTTCCTATTTTGGAGTTTATTCAACTTGCTCTTGGGAAGATTTATGCTAGGTTGTTAGTTACTTTAAACCTAGTAGCACTATTATACTTATATCTCATGGTCAGCATATTTTATATAACTCATACACTACTTTCCAAATAACGTAAAAAGATCGTTTTCTTATAGATGATATAAAATAAATCTAGGGTCTTGCGTAGTATAAGTTGCCCCCTAGGGACACTTATGCACTCTCTTAGGATGTCAAAGTAATGTAAATAAAGTATATTCCGCTGCGTATAAGTATAGTTTTTAATTGTGGACTAGCTGATCCACTGAGCCGAGGGATACGGCCTCTAAAATATAATTGATTTTCAAATCATTAAAGCTTATGATTTTTTTTTATAGTCTTAGTAGTTGGTGGTTGCCTGAGCATCGAGAGTTATCCCCTGCTCGACTTGGCATGACAACGAGTGTCTTCTACTCTGATACTTCTTAATTTCAGAGAAAATACGGGTTGTGACAGTTGGTATTAGAGGGAGGTTGCTTGACAATTGGTCGGGCAACCTTTCCTTGTAGGTATGAGATGTTTAGCATCATATCATACACACACCGATATGTCATCAACACGTCTTGGCTGAAGCACGAACACAACACTCATAGCATAAAATTAAGTATATGGGGCATATTATGTAGTATGGGATGCATAATATGTGTTTGTATATGGATCCACCATAGTAGGCAACATGTGAGGGTTATGTAGTATGGGATGCATAACCTCACCACATGAATGGGGCTAGCACGTTTTCTTTTTTGTTGCATGGAAATGTTATATAGTATGGGATGCATAAAATTTTCATGTGTATGCCGCTGATAACATGCATTAGGGCCTTTTTAAAATGCATAGCACAATCATGCATGTAACACCCCAAAAAGACCCCAAAGGACTCAAAATGACTTTTGAGGTACAGGAAATTTTACACGGCCTGGGACACGGGCGTGTCCCAGGGCGTGTCGGGGGTACACGGCCTGGGACACGGGCGTGTCCCAGGGCGTGTTCAGGTTAGTCGACGATTGGGGGTTGACGATCGTCGAGCCTGGGACACGGCCTCCGACACGGGCGTGTCCCAGGGCATGTTCGAATTAAATTTCGAATTTGGTCTATTCGAGTCAGAATAGTACACGGCCTTGAACACGGCCGTGAACACGGGCGTGTCAGGTGGGACACAGGCGTGTCCGATGCCGTGTTCCGACCCGTGTACTGGGTGCAGCTCGATGAAGCAGGTTTGATACGGGCGTGTCTCAGGTTTGACACGGGCGTGTCAGGTTCGACACGGGCGTGTCGATACCCGTGTTTTGCAGTCGGTTCAAACTGCGTGTGCCGCTTAAGGGTACACGGCCTGTGACACGGGCGTGTCACAGGCCGTGTCAGCCAAAATTTGGGATTTTTGGGCAGATCGTGGCCGTTCAGATTCTCTCTTTAGATCCAAGGGCTCAGGTGATTCCTGGCTGGATTAAATTCGTCAAGGAAGAAGTCATTCTTCATTTGTGCTTAAGGAAGAGAGAAAGAGAGGAAGAAGAAGGAGGAGGAGAGCAAGCCACCGGCGGAGTTCCCGTGGTCCGATTCGTGATCCGAAGCCGGCGTTGTGAAGGCAAGGCTGCTGCGGTTCTTTCTCACCGGCTAGTTTTCGATGGCTCTGAAGAGATCGACAAGGGTAACGATCTCCCTCCTTGGACATGTGAAGTCCTTCTTTTCTGCATTACATAGGGAAAACCCTTCCCCGCGAGTGTGCGGTGGGTTGTGGTGTCCCTTGGGGTAGATATGTGAAGTCCCCCTTATTAGAGGCCGGAATTGGAGTACGGCTCTAGGCATGCTGTGTGAAGCCCATCTGGATATGTTCTGGATTGGTGATGCTTGTTTGCATATCGGAGAAGGCTCCGTGATTATGGCTTGTGATGCCTTGTTCCTACCTGTTGCTTGGTGCGGCAGGAAGTACTGGACGATGTCCAGGAAATGAAGAGGGTTGGATGCAACTCTTGTGGCCGTGTGTTGCCACTTTGTGAGTGGTTGAGCCGTTGGGCTGCAACTCGATGAAAAGGCAGATTGCCGAACAGGAAAGGTGAAACCGACCCGCGCCTATAAATAGCCATGGATACTTTCGTATTCGAGGTGGCACGGCGACTTGAGCAACGGGGGGTGGCTGATCCGTACCTGCGTTAGGTCCGTCCGACTTGGAAGCCTGGTTATAGGTTTTGTTGGAGCGCCTAATGAGAGTCTTAGGCCCGCGCGCCGGAAAGACTAGAATGCTCAAATACCGTGTAGACGGTGGTGTTGACCCTGGTATTCCGGTACACCAAGAATGTGCCCTGAGTGCACGGACTGTCGGGCCGTGTGGCCGATAGTTGTGATGGCTTGAATGTGCCTGCGCGCACATAGTTGCTATTTGATGATGCCATGCTTGCAGGGAAAGAATGCTCATGCCCCGAGAAAGGGGTAGGATTGTTATAATTGGGTCAGCTGAATGCTGACCGTTGCATTGTTTGCCACCGGTTGGGTGGATTGTTCCCGTGTAGGTGCTGGAGAGCCAAGTGGTAAGTGATGGGCTGAAGCCCTACTGCTGTTGCTGCTGCTGCTGCGGCTAGCCCGTGAAGGCTAAGCGAATGTTTTGGTTGTTCTCTTTTACTCATGTATGGCCGGCCTGCGCGCCGAGGTTTGTAAAACATGTTGTATGTAAAGAGGAACTGTAAGGCCTTAAGGCCAAGACCTTTGTTGTACATTCCATGGTTTATGTATAAAGGTGGTTTTATATATATTGGACATTCCGGTTGAGGGTTCAAAGTTGTAACTTAAAGCTTCCGCTAGAATGCTCTGAGTTAGGATTCGTATGGTTTGGTATAATCCTGTGACCTCACCGTCTGTTTGTGGCATATAGTGTGGGGCCCCGGCCGGACCTTCTACTATACGTCATTTAACGGATGGGGTCGTTACATTTTGGTATCAGATTTTGTCGGTCTTCCTCTTTCGAATTCGTGGTCGAATTCTTTTGTGGGGTGGCGAGCACGTGTTTTTGCGACCTGCTGTAACGCTAATGAACTCTGGAATGTCCATTAAGGAATGTACAAAATCTTGTTCGAGGAATCTGCGCGTTCCTTTTTGTGTTGTTTTGCTTGCATACGTTCGCTAATGTGTGTCTTGTCCACCTATAGGTGACACGTAGTGGTGCTGGGCAGTCTGAGCCCCAGCGCTCTGATGAGAGTGCGGCACCAGCTGAGGTGCCAACACCTCCTCCATCTGCGGAAACTGTTCGCTTAGTGGCTGAGGCGCTATTTGCCATGATTCAGTCGATCGGGCAAGCGCAGCCGGCAGTAGTGCCAGTTCGTGTTGATGTAAGACCCGAGTCGGTTGAGGCTGTAGATCCACGAGCAGCTGACCGACAGTTGAAGCAATTCATGAGCTTCAGTCCTCCTACGTTTGCGGGAATGGGATCCCCAACGCAGGCGGAAGATTGGTTATCGCGTGTCAAGCGGATAATGACAGCGATCAGGGCGGAGGAAACTCTAAAGGTCACCTTGGCCACCTTCATGCTTGAAGGAGAGGCGCGGTTGTGGTGGGACGAGGTTGAGGTACACCATTTGGCGGGCAGGCAATTAACACAAGTGTCGATTGAGGAGTTCTCTCGATTATTTCTGGCGAAACATGTCCCAGCGGCGCAACGCATTGCGATGGAAAATGAGTTCCAACGGTTAAAGCAAGGGGAAGATAGTGTGGATACCTACTTGCATGAGTTTACCAGGTTGGGACGATATGCGGGAACAATCTTCGCGGATGACCAAAGGAAAACGAATCGGTTCTATGAAGGATTGCGGGATGAGTTGCGATTCCTGCTTTCGAGTTCTGTGAGCCAAGGGTTTCAGGCGTTGGTTGATACTGCGTGCGCGTTGGAGAAGGACATGAAGCGAGTGCAAGGGAATAAGGGCTTGGTTGGGTCGAAGCCAGAGTTTCAAGCACCTCGCCCAAGCAAGTCGTTTTACCAGAAGAAAGGGGGCAAGAGGTCCAAGCCATCTGGGCAAGTGACTACGACCGTTGTGTCGGGAGCGACATCAAGGCCGGATGCTCGTACATGCTATAACTGTGGCCGGGTGGGGCATATTGCTCGTGACTGTCGGGTTGTGCAGCCCAAAGGGGAAAAGAAGACGGGTGCGTCGTATGCTGAGAAGGGCAAAGCGGTGGTTGATTCCTCTGCGTCTCAGGCGCAGCCCCGAATCTATCAACTTGGCCAACAGGAAGCGATTAAGCAAAGTGACGTCGTCACAGGTACGAGTTGAGATTAGCTTACTTGCTTATGTGCTATGGTTTTGGTTTTGTTTAGCTTGTGCATGATGTGTGTGTGCTGCAGGCTTTGTCCTGATTCGGAATAATTTGGCGAGAGCCCTGTTTGATACGGGTGCTTCGCATTCTTTTCTGTCTGAGGATTTCGTATCTCGAATTGGGGTACCAAGTCATGTGACGGTGGATAGTACAAGGGTGCTATTGCCGAATGGCTGTATGATGCTTGCGGATAGGGCTTGCGATGTGGATGTGCAAATAGGAAGTCGGGATTTCGGTTTGAGTGCAGCTGTGCTACCGTTATTGGAGTTTGATTTGATCTTTTGTATGGACTGGCTCTCGGAGCAGCGTGCCTTTATTGATTGCAACTCCAAAGAGATTACACTAGGCCAGAATACCGGACTTGTGACGAAGTTCGCTGGTATGCGAGGAGTTGGCGGGACTCTGTTGTCTGCACTCCAAGTCGTCAATGCTGTTCGGAAGGGCGCGGAGTTATTCTTCACGCTAATTCAGGCTGTTGAGCCAAAGGCCAGTGTCGGTGAAGTGCCAGTTGTGTCGGAGTTTGCCGACGTGTTTCCTAAAGATCTTCCTGGGTTACCACCCCAGCGGGAGATTGACTTCTCGATTGAGTTGGTGCCAGGTGCGAAACCTGTGGCCCGCTCTCCATATCGCGTCGCGCCAAAAGAGATGGCTGAGTTGAAAGTCCAATTGCAAGAGTTGTTAGAGCAGGGATATATACGCCCAAGTATGTCACCTTGGAGCGCGCCTGTTCTCTTTGTGAAAAAGAAAGACGGTAGCTTACGATTGTGTATTGACTACCGCGGGTTGAATAAGCTGACGGAGAAAAACAAATATCCGATCCCACGGATTGATGACCTCTTTGATCAGCTGGCGGGATCAACGGTCTATTCCAAGTTGGATTTGAAATCGGGATATTATCAGCTAAGGATTCGGGAAGGTGACATTCCCAAGACAGCGTTTGGAACACGCTACGGTCATTATGAGTTCACGGTAATGCCGTTTGGCCTATGTAATGCGCCTTCGGTATTTATGTTCCGAGAGTACTTGGATTTGTTTGTTATTGTGTTTATCGATGACATCTTAGTATACTCTCAGTCGGAAGAGGATCACGCAAACTATTTGCGGTTGGTCTTGCATACCCTGCGGAGGAATAAGCTTTTTGCCAAGTTCTCAAAGTGTGAGTTCTGGCTCTCTTCAGTAGCCTTTTTAGGCCATGTGGTAAGCGGAGAGGGTATCGCGGTGGATCCGTTGAAGATAAGTGCCATTCGTGATTGGCCAGCGATGTCTTCAGTGGCCGAGGTCAGGAGCTTCCTTGGACTTGCGGGCTACTATAGACGGTTTGTGGAAAACTTCTCACAGATTGCTTTACCTCTGACCACGCTGACGAGAAAAGATCAAAAGTTCATTTGGACGCCGGAGTGCGGGCGAGCTTTTGAAGACTTGAAGAGTCGTTTGACCACGGCGCCTGTGTTGACATCGCCATGTGGTACCGATGGGTATGAGATCTATAGTGATGCATTTGGGAGCGGCTTAGGCTGCGTTCTTTTGCAGTTTGGTAAAGTGATTGCTTATGGCTCACGTCAGTTGAAAGTGCATGAGCGGAATTACCCCGTCCATGATTTGGAGTTGGCGGCGGTAATCTTTGCGCTCAAGTTGTGGCGGCACTATCTATATGGCGTTAAAGTGGATATCTATACGGATCACAAAAGCCTAAAGTATTTGTTGGATCAGAAGGATCTGAATATGCGACAACGAAGATGGATGGAGTTCCTCGGGGACTACACCTTCGAGATTCACTATACTCCCGGGAAGGGAAATGTGGTCGCTGATGCTTTGAGTCGAAAGACTCCGGTACGGGCAAGCTGGTTGCAGAGGCATGATCAACGTTTGATCCAGGAATTAGAAGCATTGGAGATATCTTGCGTTGACAAGGGTGCGTCAACCGATGCATGCTTGAACTGGACGGAGGTGCAATATGACCTTACGGACAGAGTTCGGCGAGCAACGGAGCTTGATGAAAGTCTCCAACGCTATGCTAAAGATGGGCCGGATGACCAATTCTCTTGGGATAACGGTTTGTTATGAAGAAATGGTCGAGTGTGCGTCCCAAGTGTGGGTAAATTGAGGGAAGAGTTGATGTACGAAGCTCACTTTGCAAAGTACTCAGTTCACCCAGGGAGCACAAAGATGTACAGAGATATGAAAAAGTTGTTCTGGTGGCCCGGACTAAAGAAAGATGTCGCACGTTATGTGGCTGAATGCACTACGTGTGCGTTAGTGAAAGCAGAATGCCAGAAGCCTGGCGGTTTCCTGAAGTCGTTACCTATTCCGGAGTGGAAGTTCGATGATATTTCGATGGATTTCGTGCACGGGTTGCCGAGATCTCAACGCGGTCATGATTCAATCTGGGTGATTGTGGACCGGTTGACGAAAGTGGCGCACTTCCTTCCAAACAGAAGAGACGATTCAGTGGAAACCTTGGCCAAGCTGTATGTGGAGCAGGTTGTTCGACTGCACGGTGTTCCTCGGAGCATCGTTAGTGACCGTGATGGGCGGTTCACATCGAATGATTGGCGGCTCGTTCATCAAATGTTGGGTACAAAGTTAGCGTTTAGTACGGCCTTTCATCCCCAAACGGATGGCCAGACCGAACGAACCAACAAGACGATGGAGGATATGCTCCGCATGTGCGCCCTAAACTTTGGTAAGAGATGGGAAGATTATATATTTCTCGTCGAATTTGCCTATAATAATAGCTACCAAGCGAGTATTGGTATGGCACCATTTGAGGCGTTGTATGGTCGGAAATGCCGTACACCGTTAGCTTGGGCAGAAGCAGGCGAATCTAAGCTGAATGGGAAAAAGGAAGTCGAAGAAGCGACCTCGCTCATACGCTCTATTCGGGAGAGGCTATTGATAGCCCAAGATCGTCAAGCAAAGTACTACAATGCCAAACACCGGAACATGGAGTTCGCGGTGGGTGATTGGGTATATTTGAAGATCAAACCCTTCAAAGGCGTGTCCAGGATTCGGCGTTTGAAAAAGCTAAGTCCGAGGTATCTTGGTCCATTTGAGGTGGTGGAGCGAGTTGGGGAAGCTGCTTATCGACTAGCACTTTCAGCAGACTTGGGTGGATTACATGATGTATTTCACATCTCAGTCCTTCGTAAGGCGGTGAAGGATCCAGCTCAAGTAGTGGAAAATGATCGGGTACCGGTCGAGTATGGGCTAACGACGAGGGTTAGACCCATTCGGATCGAGGATCGAGCCGAGAAACAGTTGCGGAACAAAGTGATCGGGATGGTCAAGGTCCGATGGGACAATTGTGGCCGTGAAGAGCTAACATGGGAGCGAGAGCAGACCATGCGAGCTGAGTTTCCCGAGTTATTTGTATAAACTGTAGACCGTGTACTTTTTGTTATAACATATTTATAGCATTGTTGGTTCTTGTTTCCTCACCGTGTAAATTTCGGGACGAAATTTTGTTAAGGGGGGGAGGGTTGTAACACCCCAAAAAGACCCCAAAGGACTCAAAATGACTTTTGAGGTACAGGAAATTTTACACGGCCTGGGACACGGGCATGTCCCAGGGCGTGTCGGGGGTACACGGCCTGGGACACGGGCGTGTCCCAGGGCGTGTTCAGGTTAGTCGACGATTGGGAGTCGACGATCGTCGAGCCTGGGACAAGGCCTCCGACACGGGCGTGTCCCAGGGCGTGTTCGAATTAAATTTCGAATTTGGCCTATTCGAGTCAGAATAGTACACGGCCTTGAACACGGCCGTGAACACGGGCGTGTCAGGTGGGACACGGGCGTGTCCGATGCCGTGTTCCGACCCGTGTATTGGGTGCAGCTCGATGAAGCAGGTTTGACACGGGCGTGTATCAGGTTTGACACGGGCGTGTCAGGTTCGACACGGGCGTGTCGATACCCGTGTTTTGCAGTCGGTTCAAACTGCGTGTGCCGCTTAAGGGTACACGGCCTGTGACACGGGCGTGTCACAGGCCGTGTCAGCCAAAATTTGGGATTTTTGGGCAGATCGTGGCCGTTCAGATTCTCTCTTTAGATCCAAGGGCTCAGGTGATTCCTGGCTGGATTAAATTCGTCAAGGAAGAAGTCATTCTTCATTTGTGCTTATGGAAGAGAGAAAGAGAGGAAGAAGAAGGAGGAGGAGAGCAAGCCACCGGCGGAGTTCCCGTGGTCCGATTCGTGATCCGAAGCCGGCGTTGTGAAGGCAAGGCTGCTGCGGTTCTTTCTCACTGGCTAGTTTTCGATGGCTCCGAAGAGATCGACAAGGGTAACGATCTCCCTCCTTGGACATGTGAAGTCCTTCTTTTCTGCATTGCATAGGGAAAACCCTTCCCCGCGAGTGTGCGGTGGGTTGTGGTGTCCCTTGGGGTAGATATGTGAAGTCCCCCTTGTTAGAGGCCGGAATTGGAGTACGGCTCTAGGCATGCTGTGTGAAGCCCATCTGGATATGTTCTGGATTGGTGATGCTTGTTTGCATATCGGAGAAGGCTCCGTGATTATGGCTTGTGATGCCTTGTTCCTACCTTTTGCTTGGTGCGGCAGGAAGTACTGGACGATGTCCAGAAAATGAAGAGGGTTGGATGCAACTCTTGTGGCCGTGTGTTGCCACTTTGTGAGTGGTTGAGCCGTTGGGCTGCAACTCGATGAAAAGGCAGATTGCCGAACAGGAAAGGTGAAACCGACCCGCGCCTATAAATAGCCATGGATACTTCCGTATTCGAGGTGGCACGGCGACTTGAGCAACGGGGGGTGGCTGATCCGTACCTGCGTTAGGTCCGTCCGACTTGGAAGCCTGGTTATAGGTTTTGTTGGAGTGCCTAATGAGAGTCTTAGGCCCGCGCGCCGGAAAGACTAGAATGCTCAAATACCGTGTAGACGGTGGTGTTGACCCTGGTATTCCGGTACACCAAGAATGTGCCCTGAGTGCACGGACTGTCGGGCCGTGTGGCCGATAGTTGTGACGGCTTGAATGTGCCTGCGCGCACATAGTTGCTATTTGATGATGCCATGCTTGCAGGGAAAGAATGCTCATGCCCTGAGAAAGGGGTAGGATTGTTATAATTGGGTCAGCTGAATGCTGACCGTTGCATTGTTTGCCACCGGTTGGGTGGATTGTTCCCGTGCAGGTGTTGGAGAGCCAAGTGGTAAGTGATGGGCTGAAGCCCTACTGCTGTTGCTGCTGCTGCTGCGGCTAGCCCGTGAAGGCTAAGCGAATGTTTTTGTTGTTCTCTTTTACTCATGTATGGCCGGCCTGCGCGCCGAGGTTTGTAAAACATGTTGTATGTAAAGAGGAACTGTAAGGCCTTAAGGCCAAGACCTTTGTTGTACATTCCATGGTTTATGTATAAAGGTGGTTTTATATATATTGGACATTCCGGTTGAGGGTTCAAAGTTGTAACTTAAAGCTTCCGCTAGAATGCTCTGAGTTAGGATTCGTATGGTTTGGTATAATCCTGTGACCTCACCGTCTGTTTGTGGCATATAGTGTGGGGCCCCGGCCGGACCTTCTACTATACGTCATTTAACGGATGGGGTCGTTACAATGCATAGCATAACTTTGCAATAGCACAACGTGCCAAGCTAAAGATTTACAGGATGACAAATATACACACATGGTTTTCAGTCAAAAAGAATATAAATACATGCATTCATGGTCTAGGCACCTGATTTAGTATGAATGTGGTGAACCATCTTAAGTTAGGCATAACATTATAATTGAAAACCTCAGAGCAAGTTGGCAGTTGAAGCAAGTACTTATGTAGGTTTGTCTGTGCTTATTTGTTTAGTCCTGGTAGTTGAACTAGGTTCTAATTATTGTTTTGTTTATTCGTTTTAGTATGGCGCCTAAGCTTATAGTGATGAGGTTGACTCCCCAATATGAGGGCGAGTCTTCTAGAGCGCAAAGCGATATAGTTGTGGCAAGTCTGAGGCAGAGCAATGAGGCTTTATCGAGGCAGATGGTGGATGTTCAGTCTCAGATGGAGGCCTTGTTATCTATAGTGGCAGGACTAGCCCCGAGAGCACAGGATCCTGCTGCGGGTATAGCTATTCCAACACCTCCTACACCTTCCGCCCCTTTGGTGCCTCCAGTTGTGGTGCCCCCAGAGATGACCTTAATCTCTCAGTTCGAGCGACTTTGACCCCTACCTATGATGGGAAGGCGGATTTCATGATCCTGGATGATTGGCTGATTTCCATAGAGGAGATGTTTCACTATTCTAGAGTTTCTGATGATCGGAAGGTCATTCTTGCCGCCTACCAGCTGAAGGGGTTGGCAAAGAGTTGGTGGATGAGAGAGAAGGAGGGCATGGTAGGAGGATGCTCTTGGGTTTCCTTCAAGGAGATATTGATGAGGAAGTTTCTACCTACAGTTGAGCGGGACAGATTGATGATCGATTTCTTGCATCTGAAGCAGAGGCAGCTCATGGTCAGCGAGTATGAGATTGAGTTCAGCAAACTCAGTCGGTTTGCCCCCAATTTGTTGAGTTTCGAGGAAGATAGAGCGAAGCATTTCCTTGGGGGCCTGAGAAGTGATGTTAAGCAGTTAGCGGTTGCTCATGGAGCTGTGAGTTATGCTGGTGCGGTAGAAGCTGCTTTGAAAGTGCAGGCCATCGAAAATGCTAAGCATAGAGGGCAACACGCGAGGAATGAAAAGAGGAAAGCGGTTGAAGGGAAGAGCCCCCAGGTATCCGGTGCTCCTTCAAGAAAGAGGAGAAAAGAGGTCTATAGCTTCTGTGGCCGGCCGGGCCATCCCGTGGAGGAATGTTTCAAGAGGTTGGCAGCGCAGAAGGAGCAGGTTCATGCTATTCAGGGTGCTCCCAGGCAGAACGTGGTGTGTACCTTATGTAAGAAAGAGGGGCATGATGTTGCCCGCTGCTGGTTGAAAGATATGGTATGCTATCAGTGTGGGCAAAAGGGTCATACCAAGGCAAGGTGCCCGCAGCTCCAGTCTGTGCTCCGACCAGTTCCTCTTCAGGCTTTGCCACCGCCGCAGTCTATGGATAAAGGCAAAGGGAAGTTGAATGTGATATCATCAGCGGAGGCTCAAACTTCAACGCAAGTCATTTAAGGTTAGACTTTCTCTCTATTCTTTATGTTTTAGTTGCAGTTTTAGTTTTGCTATTATTTTCCTTAAATGTGTGCGCAAATTTTATATAGGGAGTTTTAAGGTAAAGAACCACTGGGCGCGCGTTCTCTTCAACTCAGGTACTACCCACTCATTTGTGGCTAGGGCCTTTGTATAGAAGTTCCAGTTAGATCTAGATCATGTCGGTGATGCCTTTTGTGTCAAGTTCCCCTCGGGTGATTCTGTGATATCGGATCAGGGCATTCAGGATTGTCCTATTATGTTGGGGGATTTTCTTGCTAAGGCAAATTTGAAGGTGATTGACTTGGAGGATTTCGATGTTATCTTAGGCATGGATTGGTTATCCAGATATGATGCGGTGATCCAGTGCAGGGGTAAGCGCTTGGATTTCAAGAAGAACAACAGGCAGCCTGGGAGAATTTATGGTGATCCGCGCCAGGTCTCTCCGGCGATTTCTGCGGTATGTGTTCAGAGGCTATTTAGTTCTGATTATTTTGCTTGCTTAGTCTCAGTGCTGGGGACAATTAGCAGTTTGCCGCGGTTGGATGAGATTCCTGTTGCGCATGAGTTTTTTGATGTGTTTCCTAGCGACCTTCCCGGTCTTCCTCCTAACAGAGATGTCGAGTTTGTGATTGATTTGGAGCCGGGTACGCGTCCTATTGCAAAGGCGCCGTATCGGATTGCCCCGCGAGAGCTGGAGGAGTTGCATACCCAGATGGATGAGTTGTTTGAGAAGGGTTTCATCAGGCCGAGTTCTTCGTCTTGGGGTGCCCCTGTTCTCTTTGTAAAGAAGAAAGATGGATCAATGCGCCTTTGCATCGACTACAGGGAACTGAACAAGGTCACCATTAAGAACAGGTATCCTTTGCCTAGGATCAATGACTTGTTCGATCAATTGCATGGTAACTCGGTATTTTCTAAGATTGACCTTCGATAAGGCTATCATCAGCTCAGGATCCTTGAGTCGGACATTCCGCGGAATGCTTTCAGATCGAGGCATGGGAATTTCGAATTCCTTGTTATGTCGTTTGGTTTGACCAACGTGCCATCAGTATTCATGGACATGATGAACCGGGTGTTCAAGGATTTTCTAGATAAGTTTATGGTCATATTTATAGACGACTTTCTGATTTATTCTCGGAATGCTGCGGAGCATGATCAACACTTGTGATTGGTTTTATCTGCTTTCATAGACCATCAGTTATTTGCCAAGCTGAGTAAATGTGAATTCGGGTTGCCCCAGGTTTCCTTCCTGGGTCATGTGTTGAACAAAGATGGCATTTCGGTTGACCCGGAAAAGATTTTTACAGTGATGGATTGGCATAGGCCGAGCACACCCAAGGAGATTAGGAGCTTCTTGGGGTTGGCCGGATACTATAGAAGATTCGTGGAGGGATTTTCTTCACTAGCAGCGCCCTTGACTAAGCTGACGCAGAAGAATGCAGCCTTCATTTGGAGCGAGAAATGCGAGGAGGCCTTTCTAGAGCGAAAGAGGAGGTTGTGCACTGCTCCTATTTTGACATTGTCCTACGGAGGGCATGGACTATGATGTGTATGTGGATGCCTCACATGTTGGGCTCGGAGGTGTGTTGGTGCAAGAAGGGAAGGTGATTGCGTATGGGTCGAGGCAATTGAAGACTCATGAGAGGAACTACCCTACACATGATCAAGAGTTTGCAGCAGTGATCTTTTCCCTGAAGTTGTGGAGACATTTACTTTATGGTGCGCAGTGCAAGATCTTTACCTATCATAAAATCCTAAAATATGTCTTCACCCAGAAGGAGCTGAATTTGTGTCAGCGGCGTTTGTTAGAGTATGTTGCAGATTATGAAGTGGAGATCCAGTATCATCCGGGCAAGGCCAATATGGTGGTTAATGCCCTGAGCCGTAAGACGGGAAAGATCTTTAACCTCTCTTTTGACCGCTTGGTGGAAGAGTTCCTCTTGATGGACATCTCGGTGGGGTGCTGTGACTTGCAGAGCAGTTTGGCCGTGGCAGAGCCTTCTTGGATTTCACTTACTAGGCTACACCAGAAGGAAGATCCAGATCTTTTGCACCTATATCTCCGGACTGAGAGGGAAGAATTGCAAGACTTTTCTATTGATGATGCGGGTACTTTGAAGTACCGTGGTTGGTTTTGCGTCCCCGCTGTTTTGGACATTCGAGTCATGTTGTGTAAGGAAGCGCATGGCTCAAGTGTTGCCTACCACCCGGGCTCAACTAAGATGTATCACGACTTGAAGCAGATTTCCTGGTAGTATGGAATGAAGGGGGATATAGCACGGTTTGTTTCTGAGTGTTATACCTGCAAGCGAGTTAAGGCTGATCATGGAAGGCCTGGTGGCAAGTTGACTCCATTAGAGATCCCGACTTGGAAATGGGAGAGCATTTCTATGGACTTCATTACGGGCTTACTGAGGTCTCCTAGAGGTTTTGACTCTGTTTGGTTGATAGTGGACAGACTGACAAAGTGTGCTCACTTTGTGCCGTATAAGATTGATTATCCGATGAAAAAGATAACGGAGCTGTATTTGAGCGAAGTCATCCGATTGCATGGAGTTCCTGTTAGTATCATTTCAGATTGAGACTCTAGATTTACTTCCTATTTTTGGAAGAGTTTGCAGGAGGGTTTGGGTACAGACTTGAGATATTCTACCGCATACCACTCGCAGACTAATAGGCAGACAGAGTGAGTCAACCAGATTGTGGAAGATATGATCCGCTGTTATATTCTGGACCATGGAGGAGCGTGGGATGAGCGCTTGAGGTTGATGAAATTTGCGTATAATAACAGTTATCAGGAGAGCCTACAAATGGCTCCTTTTGAAGCCTTGTATGGGAGGCGCTGCAGAACACCGTTGTTTTGGACTGAGGCTGGTGAGAGGCCTTTGTTGGGTCCTGATGCACTCGAGGAAATGGAAGTTGCTGTGAAGCTTATTCGAGAGAAGCTTCGTTTAGCTCAAGAGAGATATGAGAAGAACGCCAACCAGCGTAGATCCGATTTGGAATTTTCAGTGTAGGATATAGTATTCTTGAAGGTGTCCCCGATGGTTGGAGTAAAGAGTTTCGGCAAGAATCATAAGTTGGACCCAAGGTATGTGGGCCCATTCAAGATAATGGAGCGTATTGGCGTGGTAGCTTATAGGTTGGATTTGCCAGCAACCTTTCCAGGTGTGCATAAGGTTTTCCATGTGAGCAAGCTGCGGAAGTGCGTGCGGAATAGTAGGCAAGTGTTGGCTGATGTGCCTCAGTTTGAGCAAAATCGGACTTTTGTGGAAAGGTCGGTCCGCATTCTGGATTACCAGGATAGAGTGTTGCGGCGGAAGACCATTCCCATGGTCAAAGTCTTATGGAGGAACCAAGAGGTGGAAAGCGCAACTTGGGAGTTGGAGTCGACAATGAGGGAGGCTCACCCTCATCTCTTTCCTTGATTTTGTGCCTGGTATGTTTTGCCTTCTCCTTTATAGCTCTTGTTAGGCTATTTCTTTTTCTTCCTTGTTAGAAGCATGTGCGTAAAGTTTCGGGGCGAAACTTTCTTTTAGGGGGAGTGTCTGTAATGCTCCTTGTTTTTCAGTATTTATTTAGTATTCCTTTGGCGTTACGTTGACGTGTTTACGGCTTGTACCGTTGGTTGAGTACCTCGTTAGGTGTTCTTAGTGGTCATAGCCTATTTGCAGGGTTCCCCAGCTAGCCGGAGTCTGTTTTGGAGACTCGGCTGAGCCTCTCAGGGAATGCTTGTGATTTGGCATCGGGAGGTGTTAGCCCGAGTGTTTGATCGTCGGAGGTTGTTTGCGACTTCGCCATTGTTTTTGTAGCTTGAGTGTTTAGCTACGGTGCGAGTTTGGTCAAAATCCGAGATCGTTTATTTTCGCATCGTTTCGACAGTTGCTTGTTAGCGGGTAGTCATTTTGTTAAAGCGTATATATATATATATTTACGCATTTTGGTTTGTTGAGTGATTTAGGCGTGCCGGTGAATAAATGCATACGTGCACGTGCGTGCGAAGCTTTATAAAATTTTCCTGTGGGTATCTATACGTATATGTGTATAGAGTATATGTATGTGTATAAATAGATGAATAAGTATAAATATGTATAAATGTGTATAGGTATATAAGTATATAGGTATACATACTTAATTAGGATTTTACTTAGCTAATTAGGATTAATTAGACGCTGCATATATATCCTTAAAATCAATTAGATTAGTATATTGTTAATTAGGATATATATAGGGTTTTATTTTAGACATTAGGTCATTCTTCATCCCCAAACCCGGCGGCCCCCCTTGCGGAACGAGCGAAACAGGCGGAACAAGGAGGCACTCCGACTGCCGTCTACCTACCTAGCTTAGGTGGGGGCACCAGTTTGAGGCCGGATCTGAGATCCTCTAGGCTAGAACTTCGTTCCAAGGTGTTTTTTTGGGATTCCACCATTTCCTTTTTCTGAAACTAGAGCTGTGAGTCCGCCTTCTCCCAAGCTAAAAATGCCCAGATTTTCGTCCAGGTTTTCATAGGTTGTTGTTTGTGGCCGGTCCTGTTGGGAAGAGCATTGTCGGCCGAAATCCTTCTAAAAACCTAGGCAAGTGCGCCCTTCTCCCTTACCAAAGTAATTAAATGTATTGACCTTGGTTTTTGCTTGATTTCAGATCTACACTCCTAAGTCTTGCTCACCCGAAATCTCTGTGCTAATCCTCATTTCTTTTGTTGTGGCTTCACGGTTATGAGTATTAGATCGAGTTTATACCAAATGATTTATTAGTTTAAATGTTTTATGTTGGGACTGTGAGTCATGCCCAGATCCGTTAAGGATTGTATCATTGTTTTTGTTCAAAATCTCTTGCTTGCTAAATTAATGGCCGAATTGAATCATTAGGTTGCTATCCTTTTTTGTGTTGTTAGAACTTGTTCAATAATTGCTGTTAGAACATGTCCAATGGTTAGAAATTATGGTTGTTAGAACTTGTTCATTTGTTCAATAATTCCGGTCATGCTCACTTGTTAGAATCTTGTTCATTTCAATTTAATTTATAGCTTGTGGTTTTTCCTCGGGTGTAAACCAAGACCAACCCAAATCCTTATGAAGCTAATTGTTTATGTTTAATTAATCGTTTAGGTTTGGTATCCAATTATCGTACATGGTTAGGTATCAAACTAATTAAGTATGTTTTGGTATCAAATTGGTTATGTATGTTTTGGTATTAAATTAATGGTATGTGTTTGTTCCTCGAATTACTTGTTTATTGTTTAATATCAAGTTATTGGTAAGGATTTAGTATCAAGCTACCTGCAGATATTTTGTATCAAATCACTTTCTATTTTATTTTGTGTCAAACAACATGATTAGACAAATTGGGTGTTTAGTCCACTGGCATATAAGGCTCTTAAGTGGGTTGCTCTAGATTGTTTAGGGTTCAGTGTGACTTCTTGGTGGTTCATGGAAGCACTAGCAAGGGTTTTCCCGAGTCACTTAGTACTGGAGTAGGATGTGGTTTTGGGGTGGGTCGGACCGATACCGCCACCCTTGTTTTATTTCATGTCTTACGAAGACGTTATGGGCTGTTTGGTTGAGTTGAACTAATACCACCACCACAGCACCTTGAAGAAATTTAGGCCCGATAGACTTGGTTGGACATGTTGCCACCAACCTAGGCCCTTGTTGATGATTTTTGTCCATCTCCAGTATTAGGTGATTCTTTCTGCCCTAGCTCTATGTTAGGATTTATTTATTTTGCTAATCCTTCTTGCAGAGGTTCTTGAAGCTTAGTTTCATCCGTGCACTTGGTGCACCCCTTTTTACTCAACTTTTGATGAGTATTTTCCTTTACTTGTTTACTTTACCTCATTTAGCTTATGTTGCTAGCATTCGCAAATTTTGGGTCTGGTAAGCCTTATATTAATGCTCTCTTCTTAAACCTAATTGTCTTCTTTCCTTTTGATAATTGTTTTGCTGAGGTGTTCTTTTCTTTGAATGCCTCAGGTTCAGGTTTATAGCCGACTGTGCGGCTAGGTTTCTTCTGGAGCTTGCTAGCGCTATAGCTGCTGCTGTGATTTTCTCTTCCTCACTCTTGGGAGGTAGTTTCTATAGACTTGTAGTACAGATATGCCTACTCACCAGTGGGTTCGTGTCAGTTGTTGACGCCTACTAGTGGTTTCTCTTTTAGATGCTTTGTACTTTGCTTATACTGCCAGATTTCCTATTTTTGAGTTTATTCAACTTGCTATTGGGAAGATTTATGCTAGGTTGTTAGTTACTTTAAACCTAGTAACACTATTATAATTATATCTCATGATCAGCATGTTTTATAAAACTCATACACTACTTTCCAAATAATAGAAAAAGATCGTTTTCTTATAGATGATATAAAATAAATCTAGGGTCTTGCATAGTATAAGTTGCCCCATGGGGACACTTATGTACTCTCTTAGGATGTCAAAGTAATATAAATAAAGTATTTTCCGCTTCGTATAAGTATAGTTTTTAATTGTGGACTAGCTGATCCATTGAGTCGAGGTATACGTCCTCTAAAATATAATTGATTTTCAAATCATTAAAGCTTATGATTTTTTTATTGTCTTAGTAGTTAGTGGTTGCCTGAGCGTCGGCAGTTATAGCCTGCTCGACGTGGCATCACAACGTGTGTCTTCTCCTACTCCGATACTTCTTAATTTCGGAGAAAATGCGGGTTGTGACATATGATCACCAATGGCATAATCTATATCACAAAAGTGGCTTAGGTGGATAGATGATAACACAATCTGATTAGCATAATCCAACTCTGTGATCTAGGCTATTTCATTGTATTCTATAAGAATGCGTTCCTTATTAAGAGATCAAGTGACCAAGAGGCCATTCTGATAAGCACTGGGAGTGGAAATATTTACTATCTTAACTTTCTATGTCTAGACTTTGTCTCTCGAGTGTGCCTTGTTGCAAATTTGAAAGACTCTTATTATGTGTAATGGCATAAGAGTCTTGCTCACTTGAAGTACAAGGCTATCAGTAAGCTCTTCAGTGAAGGGTTGGTTAGAAATGGACCCAACTTGAAATGCACTAAAGAGGGCATTTGTTCTGCATGCCAAAAGGGCAAGGAGACTAAAGAGAGCATTGGGTCCAAGGATTCTGAGAGGTGTCCTATCTCCTGTATATGGATTTATTTGGTCCTATGTCAATTCATAGTCTAGTTAGGAAAGCTTATACCTTTGTGATTGTTGATGATTATTCCAGATTTGCCTGTGTGTTCTTTCTTAAGAAAAAGTTAGATACCTTAGACAGCTTTGTGACTTCTGTCAAGCAGATTCAGAATAAAAAGGGGTGCTCTGTGGTCAAATCAGAAGTGACCATGGCACAAAGTTTTAGTCTAAAAGAATGACAGAATTCTACAAAGAACAAGGTATCTTTCAAGAATTATCTTCTCCAAGAACACTTCAGCAAAATGGCATTACTGAGAGGAAGAATAGAACTCTCATAGAGATTGGGAGAAATTTGCTAAGTGACACTTCTCTCCTAGAATATTTTTAGGTTGAGGCAGTTAACACAGCATGTCATGTCCAGAATAGAGCCTATACCAACAAGTATCACAATAAGACTCCCTATGAGCTTATGAAAGGCAGAAAATCAAATCTAGCCTATCTCAAAATCATTGGAAGCAAATGCTTTATGTTAAACAATGGGAAGTCCTACCTGACAAAGTTTGATGAAAAATCTTATGAGGGTATTTTTGTTGGGTATAGTAGCCATAGTAAACACTATAGGATCTACAACTTGAAAATCAGGTTGTAGAAGAGTCTATTAATGTTGTGTTTGATAAACTTCAATGATTCACAATAATCAGCTAAGCTCTTCTTGTGCTGCAGGTGCAGAGTTAAGATTGGACAAACTAAGTATTGATGATACACCCTTAATTGAACAAGAAAAGGATAAAAGTGTGCTTATCCCGAAAGAAGGTCCAAGTGTGCTGGAGAATTGGTGCTATCAGCCATCAGACACTTAAGAGACCATCCCAGAGATCTGGTTATTGGGGATGCAAGATAGGGTGTAACCACAAGGAGCAGAAATAACAACATTATCATGTACTCAAGCTTTTTGTCTTAGATAGAACCCAGAAGTTTGAAGAAGTCAACATAAATCTATTCTGGATAGTGGCTATGCAAGAAGAGCTGAACCAGTTCAAAAGGTATAATGTCTGGAAGCTAGTTCCCATACCTCAAGGACATAACATCATTGCAACCAAATGGATATATAGAAACAAACTAGATGAGAATGGTGGTATAATCTAGAACCAAGATAGACTGGTTGTTAAAGGATACATGCAATAAGAATGTATTGATTTTGATCAAATCTTTACACCAGTAGATAGACTTGAAGCCATAAGGTTATTCCTTGCATATGATGCTTACAAGGGATTTAAGGTCTACCAAATGGATGTAAAGTAAGCTTTCCTAAATGGTGACCTAAAAGAGGAGGTCTATATTTAGCAACCATCAGGTTTTATCAATCCTTCTCTCCCTAACCATGTATTTCATTTAAGAAAGGCTTTATATGGGTTGAAATAGGCCCCAAGGGCTTGGTATGAAACCATGTCTAACTTTCACATTGAGAACAAATTCTCAAGTGGAAAGATGGACAAGATATTATTCCTAAAGATAGATAAGGGTAAGATTATTCTTGTCCAAATTTATGTTGATGACATAATTTTTAGGTCCACTGATGATAGCCTAGGCAAAAAAATTGCTTAACTTATGTAAGGGCAATTCGAAATGAACAGTATGGGTGAACTCAAGTATTTCTTGGGCCTCCAAGTGAAACAATCTGAGGATGGACTATTCATTTATCAATCGAAGTTCACCAAGGAGTTAATCAAGAAATTTGGAATGGAGAGTGCCTCTACTATAAAAACTCCTATGATGTCAAGCATGTCTATAGACAAGGATAAGAATGGGAAACCAGTTGATGAAACCTTGAATAGAGGAATAATTGGCATCCTTCTTTTATTTGACTATTATTAGACCAGACATTATGTTTGTTGCATGTGTTTGTGCTAGGTACCTGGCATGCCCTAAAGAATCTCACTACTCCGCTATAAAAAGAATTCTGATATATCTCAAGGGCATACCTAATCTTGGTCTTTGGTACCCTAGGAATAATGACTTTGAACTAAAAGGTTACTTAGATGTAGATTTTGCAGGTTGCAAAGAAGATAGGAAAAGTACTTCGTATACCTATTAATTTATAGGGAGAAGGCTAGTATCCTGAAGCAACAAGAAGCAAACCAGTATAGTTATCTCCACAGCTGAATCAGAATACATCTCAGCAGGGAGTTGTTGCGCACAGCTCCTATGGATACAACATTAACTTCAGGATTACAACCTACAGCTAAGTAAAACTCTTATGTACTGTGATTCCTTTAGTACTACTTCAATAGCTAAAAATCTTGTATCTTATAGCAGGACCAAGCATATTGAAATCTGATATCACATCATAAGAGAGCATGTTGAAAAAAAATATATCAGCCTTGAATTTGTCCTCACTGACAAACAAGTGGCTGACATTTTTACTAAGCCTCTTTATGAAGCCAAATTCAACAGTTTCAAGTTTGAATTAGGAATGTTGAACTTGAAGTAGCTTTATTCTTATAAAGCTTCTCTATTATATATGTGTGTATTTGGAGGCTAACCATTTGCAGGAGACATAAGGGAGAAAAAGTTTGACTCCAGGCATTAAGTGCGTTGAATCAACATCAGAGCATCAAGTGCGTTGAATCAACTCCAGGCGTTGAGAGCGTTGAATCAACATCAAGCGTCGAGTGCACTTGACGCATACACTCTAACGGTTTGAACAAGATTTAAATCTATCATATTGAATAAATAAAATCATGCCTAGAATAAACACCTTCATTCAATTACCCTTCCAAATTACTCTGCCATGTACCCTAGTTTTCGTGCATCGTCTTTCCCTCTTCGTTCATTCTCTCAAGATTCAATGGATCCCAAGTGTGATGAATTCCAATTCGAGGGCGGTGAAGTTGTTCGAAATTGATTTCGAAATGCTCTAGAAGAAATCCTATCAGTCATTCACCTTATTACTGTCGCAGAACTGGAATTTGTACTATCAGAGCCATGTTCTATATGGAAGAGGATGGTACTGAAATTATATACTAATGTCAAGGTGAACTCTTCCTCCACTATGATAATAACTTCCATCAATGGAGAGAAGATTAAGATCAATATCAGAAAGATTTGCAAGGCACTGAAGCTCTCCAAGCTTAATGATTCTGAGGAAGAAGATGAACTATTCCAAGATTATATAAAAACATCCTTGAAATGGTGTGGCCTGTTCAAGTGCACCAGTGGTTCTATCATCATGAAAGAGATGAATCTCAGAGGAAAATTCCTTGATGACATCATAAGAAAGGCTCTAATCTGCAAGACAGGATCATATGATAAGATTTCTAGAAAGATGTTTGAATTGATGTCAAAAGAAATCCTTACCAAGAAGACCAACTAGGGTAAGGTCCTTTTTGGCAAAGTTATTTAATGTCTACCTGAACCAAACGTTGGTAGAATCCTATCTCTATTCTTGCTGAACACTACACCTGAAATACTAAATTTGGGACTTAGTGCCAAGATCCATCACATGAGGAGGATGGATATTAAGATGTTTGATAGGTGGGACAGGGTGTTGATCAATCACTCTGAGTAGAGTGCTCATACATTGAAGAAGAGGGTTGATATAGTTTCTAAAGAAATCTCCAGCAATAACTCTTTGGATAGCAGGAATACTAAACCTCATTATCTCAATATGATAGAATCAACTGAGGAGGTAAGAAGGCATGTGAGTGCACAAGTCTCTATCTCTTTTGAGCCTACTGTCAAGGCTGTTCCCACCTATGTTTCTCCTATTGATGCTGAAAGAGACACACCATAGAAAATGCTGAAGATTTTGTAATAAATCTTATGGACATAATATGTGATGAAGTTTAGGGGGAGACCCTAAGAGTAGATGCTCCTGTTGAGGAGGAGCATGAGTTACCCACTGTGTGTCTATAGGACAAGATTGATACCTTCATGTTCAATCAATAAGTAAGGTTAGATCAAATCCCAACTGACTCTCCAGTGTTGAATGACAGTGCTCCAGTTCAGGGGGAGGATGTGCCAGAAGATAACAACAGACCAGCAGATGATTTACTTAAGTTCTTATGAGTGATGATACTGTTGATGGGGAGACTCACCTTGAGCTCCCTGCTCAAGTTGTTGAAACTGTGATTAAAATCTCTAATCAAGACAACCAAGGGGTTGATGACATGATTAATGTTGAAGTACCTGAAAAAAAAATTCCATTCATGTTGATATTCATCCAGAGCACTCTTTTGACTATGAAGTAGCTGACTCTTAAATGAGGGGAGACATCAGGCAGTATGATGCAGAAGTCAACTTCCCAGGGGCTACTTAGCTGAATGAGCAAAGGACCACCTCCATTCTAGATCCACTCAAATGTATGTTTGATGAGCAGAGGAAAAATGAGCTATATGTGGATGACTCCATCAAAGAATTGAGAAAGTACATCTCCACTGAAATTTTTCTATTAAACTTGAGGTCAAATTATTGAAAGAGAATACTATCAAATTCTTTATAAGGGTTGCTCTAGCTGTGGATTATACAACCAATAAGCTTAATGAGATAATGAAAAGGCAAAATGATATCATTGAGAATTTGTGCATCACTATTGAGAACATGAAAATGGTTCATGAAGTTACAAAGACCATTCTGGATGGGGATAAGACTATCCTAGAAAGAAGAATGGATGCATGCACCCAATTCCTAGATAATCATAAGCTGTAAGTCAAGAAACTTGTCACTATAATGGTAGATCATTTGGCTACCAAGACCACTTCCCTAAGTAGAGAGGTTTCTGAAGAATTCATAAAGGGGAGAGGTCAATGATAAAGACCAGTGCAGATCATGCTATATGGACTTCAAATGTAATCAGAGATGCATTGGGCCTTGACCCTATTAAATATGATGAGCCTGAGATTCACAGAGATGGTGATGGGGCTGAATCTATTGGTAATGTTCCTGCCTTCATCCCCACCACTCAATAGTTATCCAAGGCCAAAGGCAAAACTATTGCAGATGAGGAAGAAGAAGCTAGGATAAGCAAAAAGAGAAATAGAGAAGAGTTGCAATCCAGACCATAATTTGAGCTGTAGAGTCCAAAATCAAGAACTATCATACAATCAGCCTGGGATCAGATTAAAGAAAACAAAACTGATAAAGCCAAACATATAAGCTCTATAGAATGGGGCAAGTTTGAAAGACATGAAGAACTGAGAGGAAAATTCAGAAGATACAAGAGAGATGGTATTGTGCATATGGATGCCCCAGAACCATGTAGATACTATCCAAAGCCTTATAGTTACTTTGAGAGAAAAAGAAAGAAGAAGAAAGAGGTTGAGGACAAGATGGGAAAGAAATCAAGGGGCCATAGTAATTAGGGAACCTAATACTTAGCAATGCTATACTTTTTAGGTTCCTAAAGGAATTTTTAATGATGTTTATGGTAGATCTTATTTGATCGTTTGATTGCTATGCTGATTGAAATATCAAGTACTTTGTTGCATTAAGTTTGTACTTAAATATTGTTGTTTTTTATCACTTATTTTTGAAGTCGTGTATATCGTTGACTAGGTTTCTAACTTCTTCAAATAGGGAGAGATTGTTGGGTATATTGACCACAATATCCCAGATTTGAATAAGGCCTACAAGTTAATAATATACACAAACCTATATTTGATATATTTCTAAGTTTACATGTCTAAGATATTAATAATTATGTGATTAAACAGGCTGAGTGTATCAGAAGTATGGCTGGAAAGAAGTCAGCATGGTCAAGAAAGTCAAGTAAATGACTAAGTACAAAAGCGTATAGTGACTACACATAACTAAACGCCTGAGGCTAAAAAGCGTTGAAAGATTAACTATCACTGAAATCCTTAGTGGAGAAGCTCTGAAAACTAAGTACAAATGCGTCGAGTGAAGGACTTACTCGATGCCTTCTCAAGGAAAATCTGACCAAGTAAAAATGCGTTGAGTGAAGGACATACACTCAACGCCTTCTCAATATAAGTGTTAAAGGACAAATATGTCGAGTGATGAACCTTCACTCAACGCCTTGGTGATAGACAGAATTTGGCTATATACTAATACGTCGAGTGATGAACCTTCACTCAATGCCTCAGTGATAGATAGAATTTAGCTAAGTACAAATGCGTCGAGTGAAGGTCATTAACTCGACGCCACTAGAGTTAACTGTCAAAGCTCTAATTCGTCGAGTCATATGGGATCACTCAAATGCCTGTACATATTCAGAAATACTCTAATTCATTGGCGCCATGTCAAATCTGTTGAAGTCATCCTTAATTAAAATCGTTGCAAATCGCACGCTAAAAGACAGAGATCATCATAATGGTCGGACAATGCTATCCTGGAATGAATCAACCATTAAAGCTGGTCATGTCGCTTTCCTAAGAGGGATATAGTCATTATTGTTGCTGATGTATAAAAGTGAAGTGAATGATATTCTTAAGAAAATGTTTTAAGACTAAACTTTTGCAAGAACTTTTGGCAATCTCTCGAAACCCTAATTTTACAAAAGCCGGTCGGCAAAGGAGGGCAAAATTTCTCATCATCTTCAATCCTACAACTCTACACAAAGAACATCTTTCTCAAGCTTGAAGAAGAAGAACTCTGTAAGGTTAAAATACGGTACAGGCTGAATAAAATCTGAAGAATCATCTTCTTGTTGTGCTGAAGAAGGGTTGTCTGTTGATTCAGCCAAAGAAGAAGACTCAGAGATTTTTTGCTGAGCCAGATTTCTCAAACACTTATTATTTCTTGTAGGATCTCCCTGGGATCTAAGTGTAAGCCTATTTTATAAAGGCTGAAAGTAGGACTGAGAGCAGTCTGAGTTGTAGGAGTGTGAAGCACTCTAAGTTGTAGGAGTGTGAAACACTCTGAGTTGTAGGGTTTTGAGAAGGATCTGAGGTAGGGCTTGTGTCTGAGGTATTTTCTTTGAAAAGATTTGAGGTAGGAGACCAACTAGGTCTCTGAGTTATAGGAGTTAGAAGACTCTCAGTTGTAGGGTTGTTCAGCCTAAGGAAGGAGACAGGTGTTTGTCTCTGAGGTAGGAATGTTTCTAGTCTTAGTTTCAGGAGTGGTGAGCACTCTGAGTTGTAAGATCTAGGGATGGGATCTGAGGTGTAAGATTTGTTTGATCTGAGTACTAGAGGAGTTGGCTGAATATAGCACACTGCTAGATAAATGAAGGGGGAAAGTGGATGTACCCTATATAGGGGAACCCCTATAAATTCTGTATTGTATGTGTTCTTGGAAGCTAACTTACTAATATAAACACGCAATAAGAACATACTTCAAAAGAACTAAAAGATTCCAAAAGATACCTATTCACACCCCCTCCCCCCCCCCCTCTAGGTGCTTAGCTACTCTTAAAAATACTTTTAGTAACCAATCTTTTATATTCTGCTTATCTATCAATCCGTGTTCGGTCCTATAATATCCCCTTCTAATTATCTCCTATGTATCAGCGAGAAATGAGAATCTTCTTGTAAATTACTGTGTGGAATTACTTCAGCATTTTTTTTGGTCTTCTATTCCCAGAGTAACATACTTTTGTTGACATACAATCGTCATGCAGCTTATTTTCCTCCTTGGTGTTCTATCCTTGTTTCATACAAATTTTTTTTCTCTTGAATTCTCAAAACTTACCTATCAATTTCAAGCTAATCGAAGTAATTCTTGTGTTTCCTGAAGCTGATCTTTCATATCTAGTCAAACCCTCTAAGATCGTGGAGTATCAACCATGCAAGCTTTGAAAGAGAACCATTTCTTTTGTTAGAGTGTTGTGGATGTATGGAAAGTCTGATGACTACGCTTGAAAACTTGAATCTGAAATGCGTATTAAGTATCCGTAAATTTTCTCTTGATCTTGGTAAGTCTCCGCGCTTGGTCTCTCTTTTATTTCAGTATATTCATAGTTAGCTTCCATGTTTTGAATTGCAATCTTGTTGAAATGGATGGGATCTGAATCTTCTCCAACGGAGACTCTAGTCAGAAAATCCTCAGAAGTTTTGTGACGAAACTTCCTAAGTAGGGGAGAATGTAACAACCCATATTTTATCTTAAAAAAAAAGAGAAATAAATTTTAAATGATAATAAAAAACCCTAATTCCTATTATTACCTAACCTATCCAGCTCCCCCCGGCCCCCGTGCGCTTATTTTGTTCCCGCAAGCTGCAAGTCACACCCCATATCTCCAGCATTCTGCCTCCTGCCAATTTCGCCGACCCCCAATTTCGCCGCTCTAGCACCGTGTCTTCCAAATTCCCCGGCTCCCGTCGGACTCTTCCCTTCTCTTCCTTAGTGTGTTGATGCCTCCTCCTGCTCCAGTCTTCAACGGATTCCCTCCTTCCTTTGGTTGGCGACCTCATCCCCTCTAGGCATAGACAGCAGCTCTCCCCCCTTCTTCTATTCAAGGTCAGGAGTTTCTTCTCCTCTCCTTCTTCTCTGATTATCCATTATGCCCTTCTTCTCCTGCCTCTCCATGGGCCTGCAACCACCCTCTCCTCCTTGGGCTCCAATTTCTCTAGGGTTTTTGCTCAAATCCGCCTCCACTCAGATTATGGGCTCGAATTTGGTTCCTATTGGTAAGATTCTCCTCTTATTCTCATTTATTCATATTTTCTTGAATTTTCTTGGGAAATTTGTTCTCTAATTTATGTATGTATGTTGATCTAAGTTTATTTACTGCCTTATAATCGCCTAACCATGGTTTGTTTGTGATTTTCAGGGTCGTTCGTCGAAGCTTCCAGACAAATCTCTCTAAAGCCCTCTCCAATTTAGGGTTTCTCCTATTCATGGGATTTCAAGTCTCCAATTTTTCATGGTATCACATCTCCCCTCACTTTTAAGGGATGTAAATATGTTAAACCCTCTTTATTTAAATTCCGTGTCATAGAGTGCATGTGTTATGTAGTGAATTTTGATATATCTCCTTCGTCATTCTTGAGCTGGTCTGAAATAAGTTTCCCGATCTTGCTTGCACCACTTAGTTGCCATCAGTTTCTATGTGGAATTTTGCCCCTCAATGTTCCCTGTATTTGAAGAGGTATTACCATCAATACTAAGAGCATAATTGTATATAATGTATGTTCAAGTTCAAAGTGTGCAGGATGTTCTATGGAACAATGATTAGACAGGTTGTCTAAGTGACGGTGTTAGGTGGACACAGGGAAGAATGTTGGAAAGGTAGAAATTTTTCTAAGTCCATGGGCATTGAGTGAAGTCAGTTCACTCAACGCCAGATGTCAAGGAAGAATGCTGGAAAGGTAGAAATTTGTCAAAGTCCACAGCCATTGAGTGAAGTTAGTTCACTCAACGCCAGATGTCAAAAAGCGCTGAGTAAAGAATAAACAATCAAAGCCCAATAGTTTGCAAAGCAGATAAGCGGCTAAGTCTATAGGCGTTGAATGAAGGCAGTTCATTCAACGCCATATAACAAGCGGTGTCGATTAAAGCTCAGACAGTCAAAGCTTCAGTATTGGCAAGGAAGAAATCTGGCTAAGTCTAGAAGCATCGAGTATGCACAGCTCACTCAACGCCTAAAGAAAGAAGCATTGAATCAAGCTTAAGCAGTCAAAGCATCAGAAGATCTGTCAAGAAATCTGTCTAAGTACAGAAACGTTGATTGAAGGCAGTTCACTCAACGCCCAGAGAAGAAAGCATTGACATAACAAAGTTCAGTCAAAGCCTTAGAAGATGTAGACAAAAAAATCTGTCTAAGTCCAAATGTATTGAGTAAGGGCAGTTCACTTAACGCCAACTCAACAGAGAAATTAGCTAAGTACAGAAGCGCTGAGTGAAGGTAGTTCACTCAACGCCTCATCGAGAAGATAGGAAAAGGTAGAAAGCGTTGAGTGAAGACAGCTCAATCAATGCATTGATAAAGATGGAAATCGGCTAAGTACAGAAGCGTTGATTGAAGGCAGTTCACTCAATGCCTCAGCAAGATGGCAGGCTTCAAAGAAGCGGTTAAGTCCAAATGCGTTGAGTGATGAAGGCTCACTCAATGCCCTCAATGCCTATCAGCAGAAAGTTTGTCTAAGGACAAATGCGTTTTGTGAAGGCCGTTCACTCATTGCCTAATGGTACAAAATTAGCAGCTAAGTCAAAATACGTTGAGTTATGAAGGCCGTTCACTCATTGCCTTCACTCAATGCCTGGGAGCGCAGATTATTTGGCTAAGTTTTTTTGCGCTGAGTGAAGGCCGTTCACTCAACGCACTCAACGCATGTGATGAATTACTTGAATTTGGCAAAGTCCACAGATGCTGACGTCAACAGAATTTCAAATTGTTGCGGTAAGTCTACAGTACGCGACAAAATGCGTCGCGGGCCTACTGTACGACACTTTCTATAAAAGCAAAGTTGCAGCCAATAACTATAGCTGGTCCAACGGTTCAAAGATCCGTTGGACGGCGAAAGATAAAAGTATTCTAATCAGCAAGGAGAAGATAACTTTTAGAGATTTAATTTTTCATAAAAAGGGGAAACTTCATCTTCTCTCTCTTTACATTGTTGCAGAGCCTGAAGAACAAGTTCAAAGTGCTGATTTAAATGTTCAAGCAAGTTAGCTGTGATTTTTCTAACCATCAATAGCAAGTTTGGAGAAATGTCTCTGAGAACGAAGAAGCAGCAAGGCCAAACCCTAGCTATAGCTGATATGAAAGTTGATATATAGTATTTGTTGTCATTCTCACTTGCAACAACAAGTTCATAGACATTTCTATGAGAAAGAAGAAGCAGCAAAGGCAAGACCTAGCTACAGCTACTTCGCAGCCCAAGCAGAACATTCCTGAAGAACTTTTTTTTGGAGCTGTGAAGAAGATAGGGCTGAGTTAGTCTAAGTCCAGGAAGGAAGGCTCAAAGAATATTTCTCTGGAGTCAAATAAACACCAACAAACGATTTTCTATATAGGATCCTTTGGATCTGAGTCTAGGCCTAATGTTAAAGGCTGAGTGTAGGAGCTTCTATAGATCTGAGGTAGGATTTCTGTGTGGATCTGAGGTAGGGCAGTTTTCCTGAGGTAGGAGAATCATTCTCTCTGAGTGGTAGGGCCTTTGTGCCTGAGTTGTAGGATCCTTCTGTGGATCTGAGGTAGGGCCTTTGTTCCTGAGCTGTAGGAGAGTAATTCTCTATTATTGGTATGGCTATCCTCCTAGCCTGAGCAGTAGGACTATTAATTTAGTTTGAGGTTGGTGATCTTTGGATCACTGAGCTGTAAGAGCAAGCTTGATTTGAGCTATAGGGCTTTGTGCTTGAGGTAGCTCTTGGAGGAGACTAAGAGATCCTGAGGGATTTGTGTTGTAAGCTCTTTGGAGCCGAGATTAGGAGAAGTGTCTTGTCTAACACATTGTTAGAAAGATGGGAGGGAAAGTGGATGTACCCATAATTTGGGGAACCACTATAAATCTTGTATGTGTTGTGTGATTGTCTTGAAAGCTAACTTAATCTAACTCACAACACACCAAAGGAAGGAAAAAGTATTAAAAGATTGAAAAATCTTTTCACCCCCCTTAGTTATCCTTGAAACTAAAGACTTTCAAGTGGTATCATAGAGAGGTTACTCAAAAAGGACTTAATAGTATGATTTGATCTCCAAGGGTAGCAAAAAGATTGAACTTATGGGTTTAGGAGAGAACCAAGGATCTTTATAGCAGTTAAAGAGGGACCTTTCATCCTTATGAAAGTCTCAGCTCTGGATGCAACTATCTAGACATCAAAGAAGTGTTCAGGGATGGCAAGGATGAGGTTATATTGCCTAAAATGGACAAGAGGGCACAAAACATAATAGTGAGTGCCATAGATGATTCTACTTTCCAAAACCTTGTCCACTATAGAACATCCAAGGAGATGTGGGATACTTTAGTGTTCAATATAGAAGGCACTGAAGAAGTCAGGGATGACAGGAAATCCTGGCTTAATCAAGAGTATGAAGCCTTCAGGGAGACCAAGAAAGATAGTATTTCTGAATGCTATGAGAAATTCTTCAGAATTGTTGATGAGCTGAGGACCTATGGGAGGGTCTTCAACCATTATGAGCTGAATGACAAGTTTCTTAGGTCTCTAACTAGAGACTGGGACACAAAGATCTGTGCCATCAGAGAGGTGGCAAAGCTAGTTAATACTCCACCTCATACACTATTTGGAAAGTTGCTCTCCTATGAGATGCAGCTATCTGCAAGGAAGGAGGAGGAGACCATCAGCAAATTCCAGGCCAAGGAAAGGACTATAGCTTTCAAAGCTGTGAGCACCAAGAAGAGCAAGGAGAGGATTGCTTATCCACTATGGAGGCCTGTTGAATCAGACAGCTTAGAGCCATGCATATTAGATAGCAGTATGTCTGATGAAGATTTTGCTGCCTTCCCCAGGCAGTTTCAGAAGTTGATGAAGAGGAAGCAATGGAGGAGCAGACCTTCCTCCTCCTCTCATCACAGGAAGAACCACTACAAAGCTGAGAAGAAATACTCCAAGGGAGTCAAGTATGAATCTAAATCTAGTAAACATGTTTCTTCTAAAGTTGTTTGTTATTGCTGCAACAAACCTGGGCATGTAATTACTGACTGTCAAGTAAAGATAAAAGAGTCTAGAGAGAAAAAAGCTCCACCATCCCAAGGGCAAGAAGGAAAGGACCTTTATTGCTAATAATAAGAAGAGATTGAGTCAGTCTGACTCAGCATCTTCTGAGTCTGAAGAAGAAGAAGCCTATATATGGCTATTTGCTGCTGAAGAAGCTGAAGACTATCCAACTACAAGGATAGGAATCAGGACCCCTCTATCATATTAAGACAGTGACTCAGAGGAGGAGGAGGATGAAGAAGATGCCAACAACTATAATGGGCTGATGGCAATGACAGATGAAGAATCCTTCCAGGATATGCTTGGTCCAGCTAAGGTATACTCTATCTAGCTCATCATCTGATTCAGAATATGAGACAATTCCCAATTCTAGTGCATCTTCATCCAGTGGTGAAGAGTGCTCAGAATTTGAGGAAGATATTAATCAACTAATATATAAGTATGGTGCCCTTCTGGATGCTTTAAAAAGAAGTAAGAAGTTGGCCAAAAAGCAAGCTAAGGAGATTGTATCCCTACAACTTGCTGCTTCCCTACAGTCTGAGTCAGCATCCTTGCTGGAGTAGAAGATAAGGGAAGTTAGCCAACTGAAAAACATCAAAATCATCCAGATTAGGACCATTAGATACAAGGACAGTCTCATTAGGTATCTTGAAGGGAAACTTTAGAGGGAGAAAAGAATTGTGGCTAGTAACTCTAAGCCCAAGTCTGTGTTGCCCATAATTAACCCCTTCTCCTCTAAGAGAAATAAGAGGGGCTTAGGATTCTAGGGAAACACTTGAGCTGCCCCTTTCAAAGGAAAGGGAAAAGCTCCAATTCAGCCTCCCATCACTTTTGAAAAGGTAATGCTCCCTTCTAACAGGTATGACAAGGATAGTGGTGGGTCCCCGCGGGAGGGAGAGTAACTATGGGTGGTTCGATGATGGTCTGATTCCGCGGGCCGAGTTAGAAGATCGAGTTTTCTAACGAGAGGAGACAAGTGCACCTATCGCGTAGTACTCGGTATTCGGGAGAATACCGAGGTCGTATTGTTCTCAGGTACGCGCTGATTATATCTACTCTTCCAGAAACACTATTATTTTACTAATAGTAAGGTGGTTTTTTACTAAGAATAAAAAGGGAAAGAAAGCAGTAAATTTTCTAAGCTAGTTCGATGACGGGTTAACGTTCGGCATCGAATCGAATTAAGACTAAAATAATTATTGAACTTAGTTTTTAAATTAATAAAAGGCACTTGACCGTGGAGGTTCCGAAAATATGAGCGCACTTATCTCTAGGAATATTGCTCACCTGAACATTAAGACTATTCGACCGATCGTTAGACCGACGAAGGATTCCTCTTAATGCCCGCTTTACGCTAAGAACCCCGTTATTGGGTGGGGAACCCAATCCGGTAGAACTACGCTCGTCCTCTTTCGAGGGTATATACGCAATTCTATTTACCCAAGGGGGATCGGTCCATACGTGCGGCCTCTCGGCGTTGCGTATGGATAACGGAAATAGAGCCCACACATCGATTATGTGGTCCTATGCATCGTTAACCCGGGGCAAACCTTAAGTCCTTAAATTAAAATAAAAATAAAGTTCTTTAATTATTTCAAATCATTTTACATGTCCCAATGCTCTTCGATGCCGAATGCTAAAAGAGATTAGCCACTCATCGGTATGGGGACAACTTTATGGTTTTTAGTTGAGCGTGAGTTGAAATTAAGAACTAAACAGTTATAAGAGAAAACATAGAAAAACAAGACGTTTAGATAAACTGAAAATAAAGCTAATTGATGCGGGCACTCACGCACACTTCAAAACCATAAAGAAAGTAAATAAAGCGAGTCCTACTCGAATGAGTAGGCGGGAAATAAATGCAAGTACAAGTCCTACTCAAAACTGAGTAGGTGGGAAATTAAAGCGCGCCATTAACTCTTAACGAGTAGGCGGAAATAAATGCAAATACAAGTCCTACTCAAAACTGAGTAGGCGGTAAATGACAAGTCCTACTCAAATTTGAGTAGGCGAGTCCTACTCAAAACTGAGTAGGCGGGAAATTAAAGCACGCCATTAACTCTTAACGAGTAGGCGGAAATAAATGCACACACGCACGCACTCTACATAATTGAAGAAAGCGATAAAAGAAAGCGGTAAGAAAGCTGAAAATTGCAAGTCCTACCCAAACGAGTAGGACTGAAGAAAACAGTAAATGCGAATCCCGGCTCGAGCGAGTGGGCGGGGGTAAATTAACCTCATACACGCACGCACTCTACGGAAATTAAAACACAAAAAAGAAAGTTACCTAAAAATTAAAATTACAACTTTTCTACCATTATATTTTGCCAACAACAATTAAAAAGATGAAATAGAAATAAAAGAAGCAAAAAGTTTTGAAAACTAAAGTTAAAACAAAGTTGCTAGAAAATCAAAATAATTATATTTTCATTCTTAGAGTTTTACAAAAGTGATGAAAAAGTTGAAATAAAAATAAAAGAACAAAGGGGGTTTTATAATCCTAAAATAAAGCTAAGTAAAAAAAAATCAAAAACACTTTAAAACCTCTTTCATAAAACTCATAAGAATGAAATTATAAAGATTTTTAAAAGACCAAAAAAGTGAAAATTTAACATTATAACATTTCGATATTTGAAATAAAAACTAACAGCAAAATTTATATTAATAACATAGCACTTTTGCATACTAATTGAAGAACAAGGATGAACGTGAGAAAAAAAGGAGAAAGAGAGTGAGCCAACCCGTAAGAATTTTTCATTCCATGTAAGAGAGAGAAAGGAAAAAAAACAACACATTTTATTTATGAAGAAAAATTATTACAAACTATTACAGAGAAAGCTAAAACATACATAAGAAAAGAGGAGAAAGAAAGTTCTCCTTACAGTGGAATGAAGAACGCCAAGGCAGCCCACAAAAAGATAACAAAATGGCTCAAAAATGTGAACGGGAAAAAGCTTACAGGAGGATTTTATTTATAAACAAAATTAACATTAATGTGTTTGACTTTGCAATCTTCGGTCATCCGCCAGCAGGCCTCATTCTGGAAGGACGGGAAAGGCCACGTATTTGTCAGCTGGCAAAATTTGATCTTATCCCTTCGGGTTCGACTATAGTCGAACGGCTGAATTGCCGAGCTCGATGATAGTCGATCTCTGGATTCTGGCGTGGATCGGCTGGTGCTTTGTGTGGTCGACGCTTTGTTTGATGAAGGCAGTGGTCGACTATCGTCGAGTAGTTCGACGATCTGCTGGTCGACTATCTTGAAACGGTCGACTATCTTGAAACGGTCGACTATCTTGCTGTATTGACTGGTCGACTATTTGTGGCCGACTATTTGGCGGCATTATGGTCGACTATAGTCGAACGACATGTCTTGTCAGAAAACAAATTTTTTCTGCAAAAAATTAGAAAAACAAAAAAGGTTAAGTTAGGAATAATTTTCAAAAAAAAGAAACATATTAATTAATAAAACAAATTAGAAAAGTCAAAAAAATAAACAAAAATGACTTTAATAAAATACGAAAATATAGGTATATTTACAACTCATCAAATACCCCCATACTTAAGCTTTTGCTATTGCAGAGCAAAAGTTTGAGGTGAACTTATAAGGAATAATAAAATCTCTAAGTTTTGCTACCGCTAAATTAATTATAAGAGAGATCTAAATAAATATACGGGGTATAAGAGTTAAGTCCTAAAATTATGTAGATGATTTAAACAGGGCAAAAGTTTTGGCCAAAAGACTTCTTGATGTAATCAAATAGAAAGCAATAATTGTATTGGTTAGATAAACAAAAATAGCTTGGAGTTATACGAACCTTAGCTTATAGGAGTTTTACCGGAAATAATGCAATTTACGAATTATGCTCTCAAAAAGATTTTTGAATTAATTCTAGAGTCACGAAATTGGCTAAGGGGGGTTGATGTTGGTTTATGAAGATGCTTGGATAATGAGGCGAGGAAATTTTTTTTCTCAAACCTCCATTTTTTTTTGATTTGGAAGTTAAAGGAAAATGAAATCTTATTTTCCTTAACATGAATTTTTTTTTCTTTCTTCATAATAAAAATTAACCCAATGTATATGTTGGAGTAATGAATTTTATTCTCTTACTCCGTAGCATATAATCTTTTAATTTATTAGATGCCTATGTTTACGGGACGAAATCTTATCCCCATTGACATAAGATCTTTTAAGGGGAAAAATTATTTTATCATACCAAGTAGGTTATGATAAGTAAGGGGAGAAAAGAGAACTAGATTTTTAATTTAAAAATTTTTGAGAGCAACCTTTATAAATTGTACGTTCCAATTTTTCAGAAAGCTAAAAGTAAGCATAATTGAATTCTATAGTCGTTGTTTTTTAACATAGTATACGTGCTCCTATCTATGAAAAATTAGAAGTAGTGCCTAAAGCGAGTCCCCTATTTTTAACAAAGCATAATAAATTCTTTAAAACTTAACCCCGGCTATTTAAAATTTTCAATCTATAATTAACAAACGAATAGTGAACAAAGAATTGATAAAATTCGCATATAAATAAACTCAAAACTAAATTTTTGGATAGCAAGAAACTTAAGAATGATATGTTTGATTTATTTTCATAACTTTTATATATTATTTTTTTTTTTTGAATTTTTGAAGTTATTATCTCCTTTTTTTTGTTTTGCAAATTTTTTTGTATTTTACATTCTATTTACAAAAATGAGAGAAGAAGAAAAAAAAGAGAAGTTAATTACAAAGATGAGAGAAAAAGGATATTTACAAAAATATACAAAAATTATAACTAGGTCGCCGCGAGATGACTCGTTATGTGGATGGCTCGAAGAGCCAGATCTCGCGGACCGAGTTAAAAACAAGACAAAGTTTCAAAAATGAAACTTTTAAAAAAAAAATTTGATTTTTGTGTTTTTATAAATTTTTTGTTCGTTTTTTTTAAAGTAAAAAGGAAAGTGCGAAAATACGAAAATACCCTCATACTTAGTTCCAACATTGTCCCCAATGTTATATGCTAAGCATGAGGAATAATATAATAGCTATATGTACAAAAAGGAGAAAGAGGGGGGCAGAAAACGTCCCTGGTCCGCGCTCGGGGAAGCCCTTTAGAAGCCCTGCATTTATTAGAAAAATAGAAAACATGATAAATAAAGACGTAAAAAAGATAAGCGTGGGGTGCCTCCCAGGAGCACTTTGTTTATAGTCGCGTAGCTTGACTATATTGGCGGGGTTATAGGTCGAGGAGGGTTATGGTTTCGCAACGTTCGATCACAGGGGCGCCCGCAATATAAGACTTTAACCGATGACCGTTCACCTTAAACGAGCCTTTTTCCGGGTGGGAGACGAGTACGGTCCCATATGGAAAGATTTCTTCAACTATGAAGGGACCGGACCAACGAGATTTTATTTTTCCAGGAAAAAGCTAAAGACGAGAATTGTAAAGAAGGACAAGATCGCCCGGAGAAAAAATTTTGGGGGTTTTAATTTTTCGATCGTGATATAACTTAGAATGCTCCTTATAGAACTTATTGCTCTCGTAAGCGTTCGCACGCCATTCATCGAGCTCATTTAGTTGCAGTTTTCTATTCCGAGCGGCTAAGTTAGAGTCGAGGTTTAAGAGTTTTAATGCCCAAAGTGCGCGGTGCTCTAGTTCTACGGGTAAATGGCACGCATTGTCATAGACTAATCGAAACGGAGTACAACCGGTAGCGGTTTTGTACGCCGTACAGTACGCCCATAACGCGTCGTCTAGCTTAACGGACCAATCTTTCCTATTAAGTGAAACGGTTTTTTCTAATATTCGCTTTATCTCTCGATTTACTACCTCAACTTGGCCACTTGTTTGCGGGTGGTAGGGGGTGGCAAGTTTGTGCGTGACTCCGTACTTAGCTAACGTCTTAGCCATGAGAGCGTTACAGAAATGCATACCCCTATCACTAACAATAGCGCGAGGAGTGCCGAAGCGAGAAAATAATTTTTTTAGAAATGTAACGACGACTCGCGCATCGTTGGTGGGGAGAGCTTGCGCTTCCGCCCACCTTGATACGTAGTCGACCGCCACTAAAATATACGAATTTTTATAAGAAGGAGGTAGGGGGCCTACAAAATCTATGCCCCATAAATCGAAGACTTCGCATTCTAAAAACATATTTTGGGGCGTCTCGTCTCGACGAGAGATGTTACCCGACTGCTGACAGCTATCCCATGCGCGCACAAAATTGTGCGCGTCTTTGAAGAGAGTGGGCCAAAAGTAGCCCGCCTCCAGCGCCTTCCTAGCGGTCCAATTGGCTTGAAAGTACCCCCCGACCGAACCCTCGTGGCAGTGCCGCAATATTTGTGTGCACTCCACTCCCGCGACACATCTTCGAACCGCTTGGTCCGCACAGATACGGAAAAGAAACGGGTCATCCCAAAAGAAATTTTTCAAGTCGGAAAAGAATTTCTTCTTTTGATGACTTAAAAATTCTTTTGGAAGAACCCGCGCGACTAAGTAGTTTGCAAAATCTGCGAACCAAGGAGAAGATGACGAAGACGAACGAAGGGCGAGAAGGCGTTCCTCGGGGAATCTATCATTTATTTCAGATTCGACGAGCGCTTCCGCACCAGAATTTTCTAAACGGGAGAGGTGGTCTGCTGCTAGATTCTCCGCGCCCTTCTTATCTTGGATCTCCCAATCAAACTCTTGAAGGAGGAGGACCCATCGAAGAAGGCGGGGTTTCGCATTGGTTTTGGCTAGTAAATACTTAAGGGCGGAGTGATCGGTAAAAACGATAACTTTAGATAGCGTAAGGTACGAGCGAAACTTATCGAAAGCGAAAACGACGGCTAAGAGTTCCTTTTCCGTCGTTGTGTAATTTACTTGTGCGGAAGTGAGCGTCTTGCTAGCGTAATAAATAGGATGAAAATGTTTTTCTACGCGCTGGCCAAGAATGGCGCCTAAGGCAATATCACTAGCGTCGCACATGATTTCGAACGGAAGGGACCAATTAGGGGCCACTAGAATTGGAGAATTGATAAGCTTTTGTTTTATAAAATTAAAGGCAGACTCGCAGTCGCTACTAAAGACAAAAGGTGATTCCTTTTCCAAGAGGTGAGTAAGCGGCTTTGTTATTTTTGAAAAATCTTGAATGAAACGCCTGTAAAAGCCTGCGTGGCTTAAGAAACTCCTTATAGATTTTATGTTAGTCGGCTGAGGAAGTTTTTCAATGATTTCTACTTTGGCCTTATCGACCTCAATCCCCTTAATCGAAATCTTATGGCCGAGTACCAAACCTCCTCGAACCATAAAGTTACACTTTTCCCAATTTAAAACAAGATGCGTGTCCTCGCATCGCTGGAGGACACGATCAAGATTACGAAGACAATCCGGGAATGAGCATCCGAATACAGAAAAGTCATCCATAAATATTTCCATAATATCTTCTACTAGCTCGCCAAAAATTGCTAGCATACATCTTTGGAATGTAGCCGGCGCATTGCAGAGGCCAAATGGCATTCTTCGATAGGCGAAGGTGCCAAAGGGGCAAGTAAAAGTTGTTTTCTCTTGATCTTCGGGGGAAATGGGGATTTGGAAAAACCCCGATAAACCGTTGAGAAAACAATAGAATGGATGACCGGAAAGACGCTCAAGAATTTGGTCAAGGAACGGTAGTGGGAAATGGTCTTTGCGGGTGGCAACATTAAGTTTGCGATAATCGATAACCACACGCCAACCCGTAACAGTACGAGTTGGGACGAGCTCGTTGCGCTCATTCGCCACTACGGTTAGACCGCCCTTCTTGGGCACAACATGAATGGGACTAACCCATGCACTATCAGAAATGGGATAAATAATCCCCGCATCTAATAATTTAATTATCTCAGCTTTCACGACGTCTTTCATGTTTGGGTTAAGACGCTACTGCGGCTGAATGGTTTTGCGGCAATTATCGTTTAAGAAAATTTTGTGAGTGCAGAATGAAGGGTTAATCCCCTTGAGGTCAGAAATTTGCCACGCAATTGTGTGGCATTGTTTAAGCAAAATCCTTCAATAAATCGGAGGTCTCCGAATCACTTAAATACGAATAAATGATAACAGGGAGTGTATCATTTTTCCCCAAAAAGGCGTATTTAAGGGATTCAGGTAATGGTTTGAGATCTAGTGTGGGCGGTTTTTCTAGCAAGGTTTTAGAGCTAATGTCTTTTGAACCAATTGGTTCAAAAGGCATATCGGAAGATGCATCCTCATCGCAATAAAAATTTTCGAGAGAAAAAATATTTTCGCTTAAAAATTCGGACTCGGAAACCGAAGAAGAACAATCTCCAAAAAAGGAATCTAAAGAATAGCAGAAATTGTCGCTCGGCAACGATTCTTCCATAGAGGGGTTAATAAAAAAGTAACTTGGTCGTCTCCTACCCGAAGGAGAAGATGACCGTTACTAACATCGATTAGCGCACACGAGGTTGCGAGGAAGGGGCGACCGAGTATTATTGGTACCTGGGCGTCTTCCTCGATGTCTAAGATGACGAAGTCCACCGGGAAGGTGAAATTGTCTACTCGGACAAGGACATCCTCGACTACCCCGATGGGGAACCTAACCGAGCGATCCGCTAGTTGGATGCGCATATTGGTAGGAGCAGGAGTACCCAAACCTAGACGAAGGAAGAGCGAGAACGGCATCAAATTAATGCTCGCGCCTAAGTCTGCCAAAGCGTATTTTACTAACACATTGCCAAAAAGGCACGGGATGGAAAACCGTCCCGGGTCATTTTGTTTCGAGGGCAACTTATTAGTAAGAGCCGCCGAGCAGACATCGTTAAGAGAAATATGCGAAATTTCTTCTAGTTTTCGTTTGTTAGAAAGAAGCTCTTTTAAAAATTTTGTATATTTAGGCATTTGCGAGATGACCTCGCAAAAAGGAACATTAATATGAATTTGTTTAAGTAATAAAATAAATTTTTCGTATTGCGTGTTAACTCGCTCTTTATCTAATTTATGCGGGTAGGGCAACGCCTTTGTTAAAATAGTTTTTTCAATTAAAATCGGTAAGGGTTGCGTAGACGAAGAAGGGGGAAGAGGGGTAGGAGGTGAAATTTGTACCTGAGGATCGATCTGTTTTGGATCGACCACCTCCTTACCGCTACGGAGGGTTATAGCGTTGGCGTTTTCCCTTGGATTGGGCTCCGTGTTCCCCGACAGTGCCCTCCAGGGCGCATTCCGACAAAAGCTGCGCCAACTGTCCAACCTGAATTTCTAAATTCTTTAGCGATCTGGTGATGTTCCGGATATTGGACTCGTTAGACGCAACATAACGATTAAAATTTTCCTCCACCGGAAGAAGCTTCGGTGGAGGGGAAGGAAGAGAGAGCGCAAAAGGAGGGGGAGGAGGGCGCTGCGCGTTATTCGGGTTGCTCCAAGAGAAGTTCGGATGGTTCCTCCAACCCGGATTATAGTGGGTACTATAGGAGTTGTTTTGAAAGGAGGGACGTACCGGATTTCCCATGTAGTCCACGAATTCGTCAACCACGCAGACGGAAGGGGGAAGCAAACAAGGCGGAGTGGGGGAGGCAACAGACATCTCCGCCACCTGCTTAGTTAGCCTTTCCACTTGAAGGGCTAGCTGAGCGGTGGCATCCACTTCAAAAATGCCCGCCTGCTTAGGGCGCGCCCGCGGGACATTCCACTGGTAGGCGTTCATTGCCATTTCCTCGAAAAGGGCCTGGGCGGCCTCGGGGGTCTTATTGTTCAGAGTGCCCCCAGCAGCCGCGTCAATCATTTGACGCGTCTGACTATTCAGTCCATTGTAAAAAATTTGTACCTGCAACCACATTGGCAGAGCGTGGTGCGGGCACCGGCGGAGAAACTCCTTAAAGCGTTCCTAAGTCTCGTAAAGAGACTCGGAGTCGTTTTGGACGAACGAAGATATGTCCGCCCGCAATCTTGCAGTTTTTGCGGGCGGAAAATACTTCGTAAGGAATTTCTCTGCCAACTCCGCCCAGGTCGTGATGGATCCCCGCAGGAGGGAGAGTAACCATGCCTTAGCCTTGGACTTAAGAGAGAACGGAAAAAGGCGCAAACGAATGGCGTCATCAGTGACGCCATTAATCTTAAAAGTATCGCAAATCTCAAGAAAATTAGACAAGTGTGTATTTGGGTCCTCATCCGGCAGTCCGTCGAAACTGCACGGCATTTTGGATCATTTGAATCACACTTGACTTAATTTCAAAATTATTGTTGGCCACAGCTGGCCGAACAATACTCGACCCCGTATCATCCAAGTTGGGTCGAGCGTAGTAAGACATAGTACGCTCGGCTGGTTGGGCATTTTTTGGGTCGGACATATAAGAAGAAGAGGGTTCTCCGATGGATTCTGCGGGGTCTAAAAATGGAATTCGACGTAGAGATCGGATACGCGCAAGAGAGCGGTCGATCTCGGGGTCAAATTCAAGATTTTCAGAACCTGAAGGTTGTCCACGGGTCATACACCCTAAAAAAAAAACAAGGGGGGAAGGATTTTTTTGTTTATAAATTTTTTTTATTTGAAAATAAAGTAAAATTAATAGAGTCCCGGATTCAATATAACAACGTCGTTCCCCGGCAACGGCGCCAAAAACTTGGTGGGTCCCCGCGGGAGGGAGAGTAACTACGGGTGGTTCGATGATGGTCTGATTCCGCGGGCCGAGTTAGAAGATCGAGTTTTCTAACGAGAGGAGGCAAGTGCACCTATCGCGTAGTACTCGGTATTCGGGAGAATACTGAGGTCGTATTGTTCTCGGGTATGCGTTGATTATATCTACTCTTCCAGGAACACTATTATTTTACTAATAGTAAGGTGGTTTTTTACTAAGAATAAAAAGGGAAAGAAAGCAGGAAATTTTCTAAGCTAGTTCGATGACGGGTTAACGTTCGGCATCGAATCAAATTAAGACTAAAATAATTCTTAATAATTATTGAACTTAGTTATTAAATTAATAAAAGGCACTTGACCGTGGAGGTTCCGAAAATATGAGCGCACTTATCGCTAGGAATATTGCTCACCTGAACATTAAGACTATTCGACCGATCGTTAGACCGACGAAAGGATTCCTCTTAATGCCCGCTTTACGCTAAGAACCCCGTTATTGGGTGGGGAACCCAATCCGGTAGAACTACGCTCGTCCTCTTTTGAGGGTATGTACGCAATTCTATTTACCCAAGGGGGATCGGTCCATACGTGCGGCCTCTCGGCGTTACGTATGGATAACGGAAATAGAGCCCACACATCGATTATGTGGTCCTATGCGTCGTTAACCCGGGGCATACCTTAAGTCCTTAAATTAAAATAAAAATAAAGTTCTTTAATTATTTCAAATCATTTTACATGTCTCAATGCTCTTCAATGCCAAAGGCTAAAAGAGATTAGCCACTCATCGGTATGGGGACAGCTTTATGGTTTTTAGTTGAGCGTGAGTTGAAATTAAGAACTAAACAGTTATAAGAGAAAACATAGAAAAACAAGACGTTTAGATAAACTGAAAATAAAGCTAATTGATTCGGGCACTCACGCACACTTCAAAACCATAAAGAAAGTAAATAAAGCGAGTCCTACTCAAATGAGTAGGCGGGAAATAAATGCAAGTACAAGTCCTACTCAAAACTGAGTAGGCGGGAAATTAAAGCGCGCCATTAACTCTTAACGAGTAGGCGGAAATAAATGCAAATACAAGTCCTACTCAAAACTGAGTAGGCGATAAATGACAAGTCCTACTCCAAACTGAGTAGGCGGGAAATTAAAGCACGCCATTAACTCTTAACGAGTAGGCGGAAATAAATGCACACGCGCACGCACTCTACATAATTGAAGAAAGCGATAAAAGAAAGCGGTAAGAAAGCTGAAAATTGCAAGTCCTACCCAAACGAGTAGGACTGAAGAAAACAGTAAATGCGAATCCCGGCTCGAGCGTGTGGGCGGGGGTAAATTAACCTCATACACGCACGCACTCTACGGAAATTAAAACACAAAAAAGAAAGTTACCTAAAAATTAAAATTACAACTTTTCTACCATTATATTTTGCCAAAAACAATTAAAAAGATGAAATAGAAATAAAAGAAGCAAAAAGTTTTGAAAACTAAAGTTAAAACAAAGTTGCTAGAAAATCAAAATAATTATATTTTCATTCTTAGAGTTTTACAAAAGTGATGAAAAAGTTGAAATAAAAATAAAAGAACAAAGGGGGTTTTACAATCCTAAAATAAAGCTAAGTAAAAAAAATCAAAAACACTTTAAAACCTCTTTCATAAAACTCATAAGAATGAAATTATAAAGATTTTTAAAAGACCAAAAAAGTGAGAAAATTTAACATTATAACATTTCGATATTTGAAATAAAAACTAACAGCAAAATTTATATTAATAACATAGCACTTTTGCATACTAATTGAAGAACAAGGATGAACGTGAGAAAAAAAGGAGAAAGAGAGTGAGCAAACCCGTAAGAATTTTTCATTCCATGTAAGAGAGAGAAAGGAAAAAAACAACACATTTTATTTATGAAGAAAAATTATTACAAACTATTACAGAGAAAGCTAAAACATACATAAGAAAAGAGGAGAGAGAAAGTTCTCCTTACAGTGGAATGAAGAACGCCAAGGCAGCCCACAAAAAGATAACAAAATGGCTCAAAAATGTGAACGGGAAAAAGCTTACAGGAGGCTTTTATTTATAAACAAAATTAATATTAACGTGTTTGACTTTGTAATCTTCGGTCATCCGCCAGCAGGCCTCATTCTGGAAGGACGGGAAAGGCCACGTATTTGTCAGCTGGCAAAATTTGATCTTATCCCTTCGGGTTCGACAATAGTCGAACGGCTGAATTGTCGAGCTCGACGATAGTCGATCTCTGGATTCTGGCGTGGATCGGCTGGCGCTTTGTGTGGTCGACGCTTAGTTTGATGAAGGCAGTGGTCGACTATCGTCGAGTAGTTCGACGATCTGCTGGTCGACTATCTTGAAACGGTCGACTATCTTGCTGTATTGACTGGTCGACTATTTGTTGGCCGACTATTTGGCGGCATTATGGTCGACTATAGTCGAACGACATGTCTTGTCAGAAAACAAATTTTTTCTGCAAAAAATTAGAAAAACAAAAAAGGTTAAGTTAGGAATAATTTTCAAAAAAAAGAAACATATTAATTAATAAAACAAATTAGAAAAGTCAAAAAAATAAACAAAAATGACTTTAATAAAATACGAAAATATAGGTATATTTACAACTCATCAGATAGCATGTATGGTCACTAGAAGAATGTAAATTCTTCCTGGAAGAATACAAATGTACCTTCCAATGGAAGGAAAAAATGTATGGTATTGAGTGCCTTTAAGGCTCCCCATAAAGAAATTCAATTGGCCCATCATGGACCATTTGTATTTGGTGCTCCAACCCGCACTCTCAAGAATGTGGCAGTGGATAACTCTAAATGCCATCCAGCAAAGACCCAGAACAAGTGTAACGTCCTATTTCGCATTAGTCCCCTCGCACGCGCTTTGAGTCAAGAGGAGTGACTCAAACTCGGGAAGTGTCCAGTGAGCTGATTGGTTTCGATAAATTTAAACTTAGGAATATTCCGGATGCTGAGGCGTTGAGTGGACTCAGCACCACTCAATGTATTTTACTTAGAATATTTTCTGGAAGTTGAGGCGTTGAGTGAAGTTAATGCGGCATTGAGTGGTCTCAACTCCACTCAACGCTTTTAACTTGGATCTATTCCGGCATATGTTGGCGTTGAGTGAAGTCAACGTGGCATTGAGTGGTCTCAATGCCACTCAACACTTTTAACTTAGATCTATTCCGACTGATGTTGGCATTGAGTGAACTCAATGCAGCATTGAGTGGTCTCAACACCACTCAATGCTTTTAACATAGAATCATTCTAAGGGATTTTTGCATTGAGTGAAGTCAATATGGCGTTGAGTGGTCTCAATGCCACTCAACGCTTTTTTACTTAGAGTTATTCTGAGGCTTATAGGCGACGAGCGTGTTGAGTGCACTCGACGCCACTCGACGATTCGTCTAATGAAGGAGGAAAACTCAACGATTTTGACTAAGTGTATTTTTTTTGCTTAGTCTGCTTGTTGCCACATGTACGGTCTGAACTGGACTTTCGGGATTGGCTCAAATGACTTAAATTGGGCGCGTCTTTTCAAAAGGACATAGTTAATGTAATAATAGGCGGTACAATGTTAGGGCGACATGTGGCTGGGCAACCTAACCCTAATTCTCATTATAAAAGGAGGCTACAAAAAACCTAGCCACCACTTTAACATTTTTGGCCGAGTAGTTACCTATGCCGAACCCGACGGAGAAGTAGATCGCCAGAGTCGGCATTTCTCGAGGAAAGTCTTCCCTTTCTCTTCCCCGTAAAGAACAACAACAAGGAGAAAGATGTCACCAAGGAGAGTGAAGAGATCCATGGTCGGAAACGCCGGAAATGAGGTGTGTTTCCTACCCCCTCCCTTGGTGCTAGATCTATAGTTATTTTCTAGCTTGGAGAGATGTCGACTCAAAAGAGTTTGACTTGTGAGATGAAGACCTCCTAGGTAGAGACCATGATATGGCTTGTGTCCTAGAGATTTGATGTTTTCAACCTCTCCTCTCTTCTTTATGAAGATGATGGACATGGTTTCGTGAATAGAAATAGTCTATTGAGGGTGAATAAGGGAGGAGGAAGTTCTGCATATTGTTTTGATTAAATGTCTAAAGGAAAAAAGATGAACTTATGTCGTTCATCTTGCTTTAAGATGCATGCAGAAATCTATTTTTTGTGCACAACGAACTTCAAGACTATTTTTGGGTATGTTAAAGCAGATCTGGGCTTTTGACTAAACACAAAAGTCGTAGCCCTTGGAAATACCTTTCCAACGGATGGTTACACATTTTCATATGAGTCCGGTATACTCAGAAATGTCCAGTCGAATTCGTTGTACAATCAAGTCTTATGTACATGTTGCTCTCGGGTTATTGTAGAGCCGAGTTTGGAATTTAGCCGAGAAGTCATTGTAAATTATGGTTGAGGTTTTTGCATCAAGTTTGTTGGACTTAATTTATTTGTGATTGTGATAAATAAATGATTGTAGGCATTTAGTTGGTAGATATTAATGTTGAGGTTTTGCATCAAGTTTGATGGACTTAATATATTTATGATTGTGATAAATAAATGATTGTTGGCATTTAGTTGGTAGATATTGATGTTGAAGTTTGCTTGACGTTTACTGGACTTGATTTGTCAATGGTTGTGATAAATAAATGATTATTGTCATTTAGTTGGTAGATCCTTAAGTAAAACAAATGGTTTGGTGAGACGCATTTGTGCAAACGAGTTGGAGGAGTTTAATAATCGAATGGATGGAAAAGTTAGTGAATTATATATGTGCATGTGAAGTATCATGATAGTATGTGAAATCTTGTGGAAGCATAGTTGTTGTTGAATGCTTAATTTTAGAAAGGATTGGATAAATCAAATGAATGGTTATGTGAGATGTTGATTAATGGAATGTGTATCGTAGTCCACTACTTAGAGTTGAGTCTCCCTATGGGTAGCAGTGTGGGATTTGTATATAATGTAAGGTCACTTGCCACCTATGTAAATGATGAACCCTTGTGTGGTACGGAAATGTGGAAGGGTTGGAAGTGCATGTGTGTTTGCTGCACTATAATGATGTGTTAAAAAAGGACTCAGTGTGGAGCCCTTCAAATGTGAAATTGCATGCAATGTGAGTTGATACGCGGTGTCATAATCCTTGGGTTAAGGATAGTGTGGAAGTTCTATGGGCTCGGAAGTCATCATACTGACGGGAGTTGACAGATATACTTTGGACGGTTGTGCTTGGTCCTCAGTGCTCATTCCCAGGGCTCCTTCCGTACCAAGTGGACGGTTAGGCTTAGTCCTTTGGTGATACGGTCTTATAGGCTCCTTCCGTGCCACAATGATAGGCCAGCGTAGGGATATGTTCTCGGTGCACATCTACCTGAGACCCCTCTGAGCCGTAATACATATGTGATCTCCGTTGTTGGTTCTTAGCATTGAGTCATACGAAGGCCTAGGCTTGGTAGTGTGGATGCCCGACTAATAGTTGAAAAGCATGTTTCACTGTAACCATCTGGCCATGACGGATGATGTCTGATAGGTTAGCTACCTTCTCGAAAAGTGGGAACTACAAATCTGTGTCGACATAGCAATTACATGTGTGTTTATGGGTGAGTCATCGCATTGCATTCATAACATTGCAATGCATTACATACACAAGATCCTCATCATATAAGTTTATATGGGAACTCTTATATGATGAGTTACTTTACTGTTAAGGTTATCCTTAACTTATATGTTTGTATGGGCATTCATATTAGTTAAGTTACTTCTTGTTGTATATTCATACTTGTACACTGTTGTTGATAGTAGAACTGCTAATATGTATTATTGTAGTTGCTTTGATATACTTTAATATAGTTTAGCACTTTACCACTTATTTTGTACTACACATATTATATATATTGTACCCTCTTCTTTTCTCCTCCCGGTGCCTAAGAGTCGTTGGGGGAGCAGATGTGATAGCCACTTAGTCTTTATGACTAACAATTGCAACGTCTTCCTTTTTAGGAGGAAACCCCGCAGATAGAGCAGCAACAGGTTATGCAGGAGGGCAGCCAGGCCAGGGTGATAGGGACTGAAGTGACGATACCATTGCTGTCATTGGTGACTGATGTGAGTTTTGAGAGACTCATTTTGTAGCCTTTTTGGCATGTTGTACTCTGATACTATAGAAGCCTTGGTTGCTTTTTTTATTTGTTGTACTAGTTGGACATTATATACTTATGTGGATTTTGACTTCTGCTTAAATTCTTATGTTGGGTTGATAATGATGATATTGGTTTTAGCAGGCAGAATAGGCTTCTTGTGGTATAGGTAGACCTGCGTGTTGGCGCTACCGTAAGAAGGTTGTTCTAGGTGTAAGACTCCCCTCGGCTGTGTTTTGTGTTCCGGGAGGGGGTCTTACACCAATAGTAAGTCTATCAGTAAGCCTGATTCAGCTATCTCTAATGCTATCAAGAGTCTATCTCTACAAAGAGGACTGTTGTTAATGGCATTCATAGCAAGCCAAGAAAGCCTACTGGATGACTCACTTTCATTAAGATCGTAATCGAAAGGAACTTGAACAAGGCAACTGCTCCTCTTTCTGAATAGTTAGCTACTACCAGACCTGCTCAGAAAAGAAGGTATAATATTCATGAGTGTTGGTGATGTGGAAAAGTGGGGCACTTTTCCTTAAATTGCTGGCACAATTCTAATGTGCCCAGAGCAAAAGTTAGACTTCCTGTCAGAAAATCTGCAGAAAGATAGGTTCATGTTCATGCTAACCAGAACCAAAGACCCAATATCTATTGGAGTCCTAAGGTAAAATAAAATATGTTTTGTATGATAGTCCAAGTACTCATACACCTATATGGTACTTGGACAATGGATGTTCCAGGCACATGACTGAAACAAGGAGCTACTTGAACAAGTACACTCCAGTGAAGGATGGACCCAAAGTAATCTTTGGTGGTTCAGACAAAGCAGTCACCAGATACTATGGTAAGATTACCAATGGTATAGTCAACATCTCAAAAGTAGCGTATGTTGAAGGGTTGCAACACAACCTGATAAGCATAAGACAACTCTTTGATCTTGGCTTTCATTGTATTCCACAAGGATGAGTACCAAATTAAGAGGTCAAGTGAACAAGATGTCATCTTGACAGGCACTAGGAGTTGAAATGTTATTGTCTAAACTTTCTTTGTTTAGGTAAAGACTCCCTTATATGTCTAGTTGCAAATGAGAAAGTCTCATATTGTATACAATGGCCCAAGAGGCTAGCTCATTTGAACTATAAAACTATTGGTAAGCTCTTTAGTGTACAGCTAGTTAGGTGTTGATGTATGGTGACTGGGCAGTCTGGCGGTCTAACCCTGGCGGCTTGGAGACCGCGCGGTGTGGCAGTTTCTCTCCAACGGTTTACTAGCAGGTTATTGCTGATTGTTGATGTATGGTGACCGGGTGGTCTAGCGGTCTGACCCTGACGGCTTAGAGACCGTGCGGTCTGGAAGTTTCTCTATAGCAGTTTGCAAGTAGGTTGTTGCTGATTGGTGACTGGGCGGTCTAGCGGCTTGACACCAGCGACTTCAAGACTGTATCGGCTTGTCTTCTTTTTATTGTTGTTGTCGAGAGGTTAGTTTAACCGCGCAGTTTGTACAGCTTGTATAGTTGCTTGTACCTATATTTATTAGTCCCACATTACTTATTTGTAATCTCTCCTCTCTCTCCTCCATTCTATAAAAGGGAGGTCATACCTTTGTAATAATTACATTTTTTTGGATAATAAAATTTTGTTAATCCAAATTTTCGGTCTACCTTTTCTTGTTCGCACATGGTATCAAAAGACTCGATCTTTTCCACCTAATTCTGTGAGCTTCCTCTGGCTGCACGACCTATTTTCTTGTGACTTGTCTTCACGGCTTGCCTCTTCTTTGCGCGACCTATCTTCGCGACATCTCTTCGCGAACGTTTCTCCCTCGTGTTTGCGCCCTGTTCGCGTGATTTCTTTCTCATCCTTGTCATTGTCCTCTTTGTGCGCGACCTCTCCGATTGCATTTTCTTCTCGTTGTGACCTGCTCTTAGTCGTCGCAACCTGTTCTTCTCGCCATGACCTATTCCTAATGGTCGCGCCCTCCTCATCTCACTGATGCGTGTAAATACGGCAAGCGCACCGGTCGCACAAGTAATAAATTTTGGGAATAAATCCCCGAGTGTCGGTCTCTTGAGGAACACAGTAAGGTGGAGTTAATTTCGAGGAGGACTTGAGATTGAAGTCCTCGGGTCGGCTCAAAAAGGGGGGTTTAGATGGTTGCGGAAACAGAAAATAAATGGTACAAACTACTCCTATGCAATGCCGTTATGCAAAGCTTCGCTAGGCGGGATGAAGACTAGTAGGACTGCTATGCACCGAATCGCGCGGCGGATGGACGAATAGGCTTGTGGAAGAACAATGGATTGAGGGTCGAGGTCACCTCTTCGCAACGCATGCCACTAGCAATTGCTAGTGCGGCAATGATGGATGGCGGTGGATGGAATATGACGCACCTCAAGCAAATATAACAAAATTACACTAACTCACATAGACATGAATAAGTGAAAGTTGTTTATCAAATGTAATAATACTTCATCAATACATGGAAATTAAACTAAACTAACAACAACAAATTAAGAGAAGTGTGCGAAATCGACCGGGTCCGAAGCCTTATTGAGGGTTCACGGTTGGAATCCCGGGTTATCAATCTGAGTCCAAGCTCGGTCCTCAACTACGTCCGGGGTAGAGGAGGCTGTCACTCACTCCCAGTGGCCCATCTTCTTCGTATTACGCTGCGGAAGATGGAAACACATACTCCTCCTAGCTTGATGGAGGAAGCTAGGTCAAATCTCCCTTGAAGCTCGAGGATGAAGGAGGAGGCCGAGAGGAAGCTCCGGCTATGATTTGGCGTTGAAAGCTTGCCCGGAGCACCTCCCTATGGTGGAAGATGAAGGAGGACGGTGGAAACCCTCCTTGGAGACGAAAATGGCGGAAAAATGGCGGACATTGGCGATCTCCCGAAATTAGGGCGGAACCTGCGTATTTATAGATTGCAGAAATTATAGCGCGCACGATCACTGGCGCATGACCAGTGGTCGTGCGTACTGAAGTCAGTGGTCATGCGATTGCCCCGACAGAACTTTAGAAAATGGGGAATAGTACGCACGATCAGCGGCGCGCGACCAGTGGTCGTGCGCAATACAGCCGATGATCGTGCGCAATAAACCTGTTTCCAAATAATCCCGGAACACGCACACGACCCCTAAACCCAGCACTGAATGTACAGACATTCCAAACAAGCACAGAATGGAGTACAATAATAGAAGAACACAAAATAAACACAACCACGGGCCAAAAGTGCACTTCCTAAATAAATAAGGATAATATGAAATATGAGCGATAACGAACTAAAAGTGAAGTGCAAGCATACGAAAACAAGCTCAGATGAGTCCGAAAATCATTATATAAATAGGACTCATCACACCCCCAGACTTAACTGTTTGCACGTCCCGAGAAAACACAACCTAAGCATACAAGGAAAAAGAAATAGCTAACAAAGAAATTGCAGAACAGAGTACCATGCGAAGTCGCATGCCCGTGTGCATAAAAATATAGTAGAGGAAATTCTTAAGTATACAAAATATTTTATATTTTTCACAATGCGTATCAAAAAGTTATTACTACTCAAAAATAGAATCACGGTGAATCATCCGGTCCCACGTAGGAAGAAAGTAGGCAGGCCACTAAGGTGTGCATTGCCGAAGACCGGGGCTTGGGATCACCTCCAAAGGAATCCACCAATGTCGGGGACCATACGCTTGCCCGTTCACACTCTCTCTACGGCACTAGTTCGACACAAGCGCGAATCCGTAGGACTTTAGGATAAAATGGGGCTTAGGTTACGGTGAGGTAAACAAAGATAAACAGGAAGGCTATGCACCTAACCCAAATGAGCTAGCCTAAAACAAAAGAATCCAACCGCTAACCCCAAAATATAAACGAGTACACCACACCCCCAGACTTAATTTTTACAACATGGGTGTGTGCACCGCCTACTCCAAATCAAAATCATCTCCAAAAAGATTTTCAATTAAACTCGTACTTTTCACTTTTCTTTTTCACATATTTTTTTACAAACAATTTTCTTTTCTTTAACAATTTTTCTTTTCTTAATCAATATCAGCAAATATGACTTTGGAGCACAACCACATATTCACCTGAAATATCACCACATCAACACCCCAATCATGAAAATATAAAATACTAAAGCTCGACTTGGGTGTGCGACTAAGATCGGCTATGAGGCTTTGGTGAAATACTAGTGGAGCTGAATCAAAAGAAGGGTAGGCACAACGGGGCTTAGCGAGGACAAGACGTTCGGAACGGTACAAAGCTCAACCGGGCCAAAATGATGGCCTACATCACGCTCACGCTAGACTAACCATGTACCAATGCTTCGAGAGTAGCTTAGGGCAAGTTCTTCGCTACCGAGAAAGATAATCCTTCCCCCCGACTCGAGCAAAACGAGTCTAGTGACGGCTACACACATTCCTACACTACCATTTGATTCACACCGGATTCAGAACTTTTGAGTAGAATAAAATGTCTTTACACAAATAGAAAAATATAAAATATAAGCATACAGAAAAATTAAATCTACACATATTTCTACACCAAACGAGAGCAATTGACTAGGAACACAGCAAGGCCAACATTTTACTCTATCGTGCAATCCTAAACTAGCACAATAATTTTTCCAAATCAAACAAAAGAAATGAGTTTAACTCGCGATACGCTAACAGCTAAGCACGCTCTCATGTGGGTGCAGTGGAGTGCAAAGTAATGAACTAAATAAAATAAAACTACAAAAGCTTCTAGTATGCACATGATATGTGCACGTGCAAAAGGTAACAAGTAATAGCTCTCCCCCAGACTTAGACTAAACAACACATCATAAGATATTGAAATTAAAATCATAAAGGGCTAAGGGAAGAGGTTACCCAATGCTCAGCTAGTGAGCATACCAGAAGACACATGAAAAGCTGCAACAGGCTCGCCATACGAAGAATCACAACCCCGCCAACACAAAGTTGCCAAAAATACCTGCAGGGGTGAGCTCCGCAAAAGCAAAAGAAAAATATACAAAAAGAAATGCTAAAATAAAATAGACATGGAAATAAAAATGCAAAAAATGAAAGATAAGTACTGGGGTTATTGTCATCCCAGCACGACTTATTAAATTCTAAACAGTTCTAGCTAATGGGCCTATGAAAAGAAAAATGCACAGGTAACTGGCCTAATATCCGTTGCAGTATCGGGTACCGATACGGACATAGAGCAGTTACCCCTCTGCCTAAATAATCATACTGCTCCTCGCAGGAAGAGGAAATAAGAAGTAAGATGAGGAGGAGCACTGGTCCTCACTCAACTCACCACAAAACAAATCCTTGCCTAGCAAGGTATTGTCCACCACAGGTTCGTAGGAAGCGACGGCAATGGCAAAAATGCCAGGCACATCGACAACCTCACATACCCGTGGAGATTCCACCTGCACAGGCTCAGATAAAGAAGGGGGATCAAGGAATAAAGGAGACGAAGAACATAAGGAACTAATCGGGGGAGTGGTCCCGGTCTCACTCCCAGCAGGATCCAAGCATAGATCACTGTCGGCGTCATATGAGTCATGACGATGGGGATCTGAGAATAGGAGGTCCTCGGTGGTGGTTTGGATCCCCTCATCCAACAAGGAAGTGAAAACTTCCGCATCAGAAAGGATCTCCTCATCAACACACCTCGGTGCGGCATTATGTTCCAAGACGTAATACTCTCCATTAAAGAGAATAATGTCCTCGTCACACCATGGCGCATCCTCATATTCCCAATCTCCAAAGGGCACAACATCATCAACCAACTCACTAAAAAGAGGAGTAGATGATTCTTGCAAAGAAAGCGGAGGAACAACAACATCAGAGAAAGTAGGTGCAGGTTCCTCCGGGGGTGAATCAAGAAGAGGGGAAGAAGGTATAGAGGGCGACGGTACCGCAATGTCGTCACATCGATCAGTAGAAAGTCTGATGGGTGTATCCACAGCAGTCCCCCATAGACAAGGTGGTACTGCGGATACATCATTAGAATCAGAAGGAGCAGCCCTTTGAGTGGTGGATGAGACAATCCGGATATCCGGTTCATCATCCGCCTCCAACTGGCACTGAAATTCTAAGCAATCTTTCAACACATGGTCGGTGCTACGACAACACAAACACCATTTTCCATTACTCCTTGGTCCAGGTGGGACCGGAGAGGAATATGAAAAAGGTGAAGGCGGAGAAGAGTAGTGACCATAAGACTGGGGTACGGTGTATGAAGTACCATAAGACAACGGTGCTCCATACACTTAACCACAAGAATTATGCTCCCATTCTTCAGTGGGGCACTCATCACTGCTATGCTTATAATCCCCGCACCAACGGCAACGGATATTCGCATAAGAATACATGGTGCAGCAAGAAAGAATTCACCACGAGAATTTTCTAAGCAAAAATTAACTACACACAAGCAGATAAATAAAAAGGAACACCTGCTACTGAAATATAAAAATTAGAAAAAGAATAAAGATAAATAAGCAACAAATTATAAAAACTAAAGAAAAGAAAAATAAAACATGGAATGAACAGATGGAAAAGGGCTTCAATCTATAATCTCCCTCTCCAAAAACTCACACGACTGTGTTCCCTGGCAACGACGCCCAAAACTTGATGCGTGTAAATACGGTAAGCGCACCAGTCGCACAAGTAATAAAGTTTGGGAATAAATCCCCGAGTGTCGGTCTCTTGAGTAACACAGTAAGGTGGAGTTAATTTCGAGGAGGACTTGAGATTGAAGTCCTCGGGTCGGCTCAAAAAGGGGGGTTTAGATGGTTGCGGAAACAGAAAATAAATGCTACAAACTACTCCTATGCAATGCCGCTATGCAAAGCTTCGCTAGACGGGATGAAGAATAGTCGGGCTGTTATACACCGAATCGCGGGGCGGATGGACGAGTAGGCTTGTGGAAGAACAATGGATTGAGGGTCGAGGTCACCTCTTCGCAACGCACGCCATTAGCAATTGCTAGTGCGGCAAGGATGGATGGCAGTGGATGGAATATGACGCACCTCAAGCAAATATAACAAAATTACACTAACTCACATAGACATGAATAAGTGAAAGTTGTTTATCAAATGTAATAATACTTCATCAATACATGGAAATTAAACTAAACTAACAACAACAAATTAAGAGAAGTGTGCGAAATCGACCGGGTCCGAAGCCTTATTGAGGGTTCACGGTTGGAATCCCGGGTTGTCAATCCGAGTCCCAACTCGGTCCTCAACTGCGTCCGGGGTAGAGGAGGCTATCACTCACTCCCAGTGGCCCGTCTTCTTCGTATCACGCTGCGGAAGATGGAAACACATACTCCTCATAGCTTGATGGAGGAAGCTAGGTCAAATCTCCCTTGAAGCTCGAGGATGAAGGAGGAGGCCGAGATGAAGCTCCTGCTATGATTTGGCATTGAAAGCTTGCCCGGAGAACCTCCCTATGGTGGAAGATGAAGGAGGACGGTGGAAACCCTCCTTGGAAACGAAAATGGCGGAAAAACGGCGGACTTTGGCGATCTCCCGAAATTAGGGCGGAACCTGCGTATTTATAGATTGCAGAAATTACAGTGCGCACGATCACTGGCGCACGACCAGTGGTCGTGCGCACTGAAGTCAGTGGTCGTGCGATTGCCCCGACAGAACTTTAGAAAATGGGGAATAGTACGCACGATCAGCGGCGCACGACCAGTGGTCGTGCGCAATACAGCCGATGATCGTGCGCAGTAAACCTGTTTCCAAATAATCCCGAAACACGCACACGGCCCCTAAACCCAGCACTGATATGTGCAGACATTCCAAACAAGCACAGAATGGAGTACAATAATAGAAGAACACAAAATAAACACAACCACGGGCCAAAAGTGCACTTCCTAAAGAAATAAGGATAATATGAAATATGAATGATAACGAACTAAAAGTGAAATGCAAGCATACGAAAACAAGCCCAGATGAGTCCGAAAATCATTATATAAATAGGACTCATCACTCACCGCGACTTATTCTTCTCGCCATGACTTGTTCTTCTCGCCGCGACCTGTTCCTAGTTGCCGCGCCCACCTCATCTCGCCGCGACTTATTCGTCTAGCCGCGATCTGCTCTTAGTCGCCACGACCTAATCTTCTCACCGCGACTTGTTCCTTTCACAACTCTCTGCTCTCTTCTATGGCTCCATCTGATACCTCTACCACTACTACTACAGTATCCCACTCTCCTACTCCTACTCCTCCTACTCCTTTAGGCAACCTTAGCACCGTTCCAAACTCATCGGTCCCAACTACCCGGACTGGAGTGTCTCCTTCATCTTTCTTCTCCATTCACTACGCAAATGCCATCATCTCACTGATGACCCTCCTCCTCCACAGTCCGCTCTCTTTGATGATTGGGATGCTAGTGATGCTATTGTTCGCACTTGGTTGGCTAATATCCTTCCTGATGAGTGCGTCCCCATCATCCATCATGATGAAACGATCAAGGATGCTTGGCTTCATCTTGCCGCTCTCTACTCAAAGGGGTCTCAGACGTCTCGCATCTATACTTTTTATGCGGACCTCTTTGATTATCCCTCCATGTCTCCTGCCACTGCTTACCAATAGGTTCAGGCTCTCGGAGTCGAGATTCTCAAAAATTGCCCCTTCTCTGCGGATCTGACTGAGCAATACAAGCACTTCCAAGAGCTTCTGGTTATGTGCTATCTTCTGCGACTTCCTGATTCTTATGACATTATCCATCAGTAGATCCTTAGTGAGGTGGATTATCCCACCTTAGATGCCACTAATGCTCGCATCACTGCGGTTACCTCTCTACTACAACATCCATTGTTATCCTCCCCTCCTCTACCGGACTATTATGCTCACCAGACTCAGCAGAGTGGCTCTTGTCACCGCATCAGCCATACGGTTGATCGTTGCTGTAAGAAGCATCATCATCTTCGCCCCACTGGGGACGCTTCTACCTCATCTTCGAAGCAATCCACCTCGGTGGTCACGTCTTCAAGTAGTGGCCACGTCGTTACTCAAGGTAAATGGTTGATTGACTCTGGTGCTACCAAGCATATGACCGACAATCCTCAATGTCTTTCTCTCCTAGAAACACATGATCGGTTGCCCCCGGTCTTTATTGCAGACGGTTCTCCCTCACCGGTCCATGGAATGGAACTGGTTCAAGTCAATCTGTCTCTTCGCTTGGCGGATACCCTCTACGTGCCCAAGTTCCCTTGCATTTTATTATCTATTACTTCTCTATGCAAGCAACTACAATGTTCCATCACATTCACTCCTACTTCTTGCTCTTTTCAGGATCAAAGATCCCAACGGACGATTGCTACTGGGACTGAGAGCGGCGGCCTCTACTTCCTCGATAACGTTTTCGCTCTGTCTGCCTTCTCCTCCTCTTATACTGATCTTTTCCAGTGGCACCTTCGCCTTGATCATGCTCCTCCACCACTTCTTCATCATCTTATGCCTCACCTTCATCCTCAGATTCCTCCTCTCAACTGTGAAGCATGTTAGCTTGGCAAGCATTATCACTCCTTCCCACCGAAGCAAGGTCATGGATCTTCCCATCCATTTGATCTAGTTCACTCTGATATATGGGGTCCTGCTCCTACCCTCACCATAGGTCGAGGGTAGTTCATATTTTGTAACTTTTATTGACGATTTCTCTCGTTGTACATGGGTGTATCTCTTAAAAGATCGCTCTGAATTATTTTCTGTATGGACAACTTTTTATTTTATGAATAAGACTCAATTTGATGTCTCTATTAAAATCTTTCGATCTAATAATACCAAACAATATCTTAGTCGTGATTTTCTTCTTTCTGTATACAAAATGGGATTGTTCATCAAACTAGTTGTGTCTATACCTCACAGCAAAATGACATGGTGGAATGCAAAAACCGTCACCTCTTTGATGTCGTTCGCACTCTAATGACACAAATGCAGGTTCCTCGCTCCTATTGGGGCTAATTGGTGCTACCATAGTGATATGGAAGTGATCAAGCATGTAGCCTCACTGCCAACTCAGTATGAGCCAATCAGGGTCGCACATAAGACTGTGGAGAAATTGGGAGTTTGGACCTATATGGTGTAGCTCATATTATTAGCAAGAGGGACTGAAATATTCTAAGGCAAAATCATTAAGAGCGTTGAGTTCACTCAATGCCATGGTATAGAAGTCGTACGCCGTTCGACGAATCTGGCCTTTGGCGCAGTCATCGAATGTCGTTCGATGAATCTGGCCTTTGGCGCAGTCATTGAATACCGTTCGACGAATCTGGCCTTTGCGCAAATTTGTCGAACGTCATTTGACAAATCTGGACTTTGGCACAGTCGTCGAATGTCGTTCGATGAATCTGGCCTTTGGCGCAGTCGTCGAATGCCGTTCGATGAATCTGGCCTTTAGCGCAGTCGTCGAATGTCGTTCGACGAATCTGGCATTTGATGCAGAAGGCGTTGACAGTGTTGAGTCAAGTGTTGACTCGACTGATTATAGCGTTGAGTTTGTCGTATGTTTTATAAGATACTCAACGATTCGACGAGTATAAATTGATACTCGACGATTCATCGTATATCCTATAGATATTCGACGATTTGTCCAGACAAACTATTGTCTGGTTGAAGGTCTATTTTGTCTAAGTCCTGGGTCTGCGATTAGTGACGGGCTACTTTGTTTATTCCCTTTGGGTATAAATAGGAAGTTTTTAGGGTTTACTGTATACGGTTTTCTCTTTCTATCAAAGCACACGAGTCATCATTGTGCGAAAATACGGAAGCCCTAAAAGCCGATAGAAGCGTTCCTCTGATCCCGTCGCCGAGCCCAATCCCGTTCCCGGCGAGTGTCATCGCCGCATCTCCTTCAACAGACCTAGCAGTCTGTAGAGACGTTGAGTGCCCTTTCCCGACCTAGAACTTGTGTGACAAGTTGCTACAGGTTCTCCCGATCGTGTGGATTTCCTGTAGAGGCGCGGATATACTTTCTGCACTCAAGACTCTAGCCGCTAGTGACTGGTTGGAATTTTTCTTAAGCATCTAGGTTGAGTATTCACTAAATCCCTCAAAGGTAATTTTATTACAGCATGCTTTACTTCTTGATTCATGAATATTACTAGATCCGAACTCGTTTGGGTTTTTCTTGTTCTTATTTCTGCTGTGTGCACAAGTGTTGTGCCATCCCCAAAACCCAATAGTGGTATCAGAGGGAGGTTGCCGGCAATAATAGAGGGAGGTTGCCGCCAATATTCATTGTTTCAGAAGTTGCTAAATCCATGGCGTGTAGATTTGGAGCTTTAGAAGTGTTCTAAATGCCCAAATCTAGTCTTGGATCTTCCAAAGAACACATGCGATTTCTTTGAAGTTTACTCCTTAATAGTAACCGTCACTTTGTTGGTTTGTGAAACTAAGCATGTGTTAGATTTGGAATCTCACATGAAGTGATGAGCTTGTCTACTATGTAAGTGGAGTTGGTGTTGCTCATGTCCAGTGCATGTAGGTCTGAAGATTTAGAAATATTCAGGATGTTCAGACTTAGCCCAGTTCATCAAGTGTTGATGATCTTCTTGTGCACATTTGGGATGCATTTGGATTATGTTGCTGAATTTTATTTTCTTGATGTGCACACTAGTTAAGTATTAACCGTAATAAAAGAGTTAATCGAATATTAAAATACCTTAAGAAATATTAAGTATTCGGATGCCTTCCGATGGATGACACTCTTCCTTCCTTGATCGATGAAGTGTGGGCTTGCCAAAGCAAGGTGCATTAATCTATCTTGGTATGGGTGCGAGCGGATAATTATGATATCCCACTATCGACATCGGGTCAAGCTTAATTGGGTGACCTCAAAGGTTGAGTGCCCAAAGGCATGGGGTTGGCATGCATCATATGATGGATGAGAACAAAGAGCTATTCACCAGCTATACAAGAATTTTATAGTGATGCAATTGGCAAGCGTTGTCTACCTAAATAGTTGCATTGTGAGAGAAAAGCCAAAGCTGAATCATAGTATTAGTGAAATATGGATCTTGACCACTAAGAGAGTTTCTCGCATAAACTCTTCGAATTGATATCGAGAGTTATCAGTTTGATAAAAATAGTGGGAGTTATTTTGATTAAAGTCCTAATTGAAAGATAAATTGTATTTTGAAATGTAGTACTGATTTGCTTTGCTTGTATTCTTATAGAATTTTCATGACAAGTGGTTCACACTCCACCCTGTCCCTCAGAGCGATCCTTGAGAAGGAAAAGCTGAGTGGAAAAAAATTATTTGTACTGGTATAGGAACCTGAGAATTATTCGCAGGCAAGAGCGCAAGCTCAATGTTTTGGAAGTGGTATCCCCTGATGAGCCTACCGGGAATGCATTCCGTGCTGATAAAGATGCTTACAAGAAGTATCTTGACGACTCCTTAGACATCAAATGTCTCATGCTTGCGACCATGAACTCTGAGCTCCAAAAGCAACACGAGAGCATGGGTTGCAAGAAAATTGACGAGCATCTCAAGAAAATGTTTCAAGGTCAAGCTCGTCAAGAGAGATTAGATGTCACCAAGGCATTATTCCAGTGCAAGATGGGAGCTCGGGAGCTAGTTGGGACTCACGTACTCAAGATGATTGGGTATATCGAGAACCTTGAAAGCCTAGGGTTCCCTCTAGGCTAAGAGTTGTCCACAGACCTTATCCTGCAATCATTGCCAGATAGTTATGAGCAATTTGTCTTAAACTATAACATGAATGAAATAGACAAGTCACTGCCAGAGCTCCTAGGTATGTTGCGAATTGCCAAGATAAACATGAAGAAGGCCAAGCCTGCTAGCCCCATATTGATGGTGCATAAAGGCAAGGGCAAAGCCAATGGATTCAAGAAGACTAAGGTAGGACCTAAGTCTGTACTAGAGCCCAAGTCTTCTGCACTGAAAAAGAAAGGCTCAGGGAAAGAAGGAAAGTTCCACCACTATGACAAGGTTGGTCATTAGAGGAGGAATTATCCTTCATACAATGAGGGTCTGTAAAAGATGAGGGGAGGTATGACTTCCGCTTCAGGTATTTATGTTAAAGAGAAAAACCATCCTGCTCCTTCATCCTGGGTATTAGATACCGGATGTGGTTCTCATATTTGTATAAATGTGCAGGAATTGGGAAGGAGAAGATTGATGAGTAAAGGAGAGGTGGACCTGCGCGTTGGAAATGGAGCAAGAGTTGCTGCTATTGTTGTGGGGGTTTATCGTCTGTTTTTGCCAAGTGGGCTTGTAATAGAATTAGATAATTGTTATTTTGTTCCTTCCATAACTAGAAACATTATATTCATTTCATGTTTGAACATGTTGGGTTTTTCTTTTATTATTAAGAACAATTGTTGTTCAATATTTAAGAATTATGTTTGTTATTGTGTAGCCCAAATATTTAATGGTCTGTATGTTTTGAACCTAGACCATCCGATCTATAATATTGAAAATACCAAAAGACTAAGAACGAATGACTCGAACCCTATGTATCTTTGGCATTGTTGTTTGGGCCATATAAATGAGAAACGCATATCCAAGCTCCATAAAGATGGACTATAGGATTCAATTGATTATGAATCATTTGAGAGATGTGAATCTTGTTTGTTAGGCAAGATGACAAAAGTCCCTTTCACTGGCTTTAATAAGAGTGCTGATGATCTCTTGGGTATAGTACATTATGATGTATAGGGACCCATGAGTTCTATAGCTAGAGGTGGGTACTTCTACTTTGTTACATTTACTGATGATTTCAGTAGATACGTATATGTGTATCTTATGAAGTGCAAATCTAAAACCTTTGAAAATTTCAATGTATTTAAAAATGAAGTAGAAAACCAGCTGTGTAAGAAGGTTAAAGCACTCTAATCTGATCGAGGTGGCGAATACCTAAGTCGTGAGTTCCATGATCATCTGACAGAGTGTGGTATTGTATCACAGCTCACTCCACATAGAACACCATAACATAATGGTGTGTCTGAGAGGAGGAATCGAACCTTGTTAGACATGGTGTTATCGATGATGAGTCATGCAGATATGTCTGTTTCCTTTTAGGGTTTTGCACTAGAAACTGCTGCTTTAACACTAAATCGTGCTCCAACAAAAACGGTCCTAAAGACACCATATGAGATATGGACTGCGAAGCATCCCAGTATGTCGTTCATCAAGATTTGGGGCTGTGAGGCATACGTGAGATGTCAAATGCCAGATAAGCTGGAACCCAAATCAGATAAGTCTTATCTTGTGGGGTATCCTAAGGAAACCAAAGGGTACTACTTCTACCTACCGTCTGATGACAAAGTGTTTGTCGTGAGGATATGTGTCTTTCTTGAGAAAGAGTTCTTAAGTAGAAAGACTGCTAAGGTAGAACTTGAAGAAGTTCAAGAACCACAAACAGCGAATGAACCGAAGTTGGAACATGAGTTAGGACTACAAGTAGTTATAGCTGGAGAACCTACTCAAGAAACACAAGTTCCACGTAGATCTGGTAGACCAAAGTTTGAGCTTGAGAGATATGGATTTCTCGAGTCTCAAATAGGTAATGTGTTGCTTATGGATTATAGTGATGAGCCTGCAACTTACCATGAGGCTATGTGTGCACCGAACTCCGAGAAGTGGCTTGAGGCCATGAAATCTGAAATGGACTCCATGTATGAAAACCAAGTATGGACTTTGGTGGAACCACCTAAAGGGGTAAGACCCATAGGGTGCAAGTGGGTCTTTAAGAAAAAGACCGACATGGATGGGAATGTACAAAAATTCAAAGGGCGACAGGTGGCTAAGGGTTTCAAGCAAATTCATGGTATTTACTATGATGAGACCTTTTCCCCTATTATCATGGTTAAGTCCATTAGAATTCTACTTGCAATTGCTGTGTATTATGACTACGAGATATGGCAGATGGATATCAAAATAGCTTTCCTTAATGGGAACCTCCTTGAGAAAGTGTGCATGATACAGCCCGAGGGTTTTGTATCTCCAGGTGAAGCCACTAAAATATCCAAGCTGCAGAGATCCATTTATGGGTTAAAACAAGCTTCTCGAAGTTGGAATCTTCGTTTTGATGAAAATACTTAAGAGTTTGGTTTTATCAAGAACGAGGATGAACCGTGTGTTTACAAACGGATTAGTGGAAGCATAGTTTTCTTTTTGATTTTGTTTATAGATGACATACTGTTGATCGGGAATGATAAAACAACCCTACAAGTTGTTAAGAACAACCTAGGGGACTGCTTTTCAATGAAGGACTTAGGGGAAGCGACTTATATACTAGGTATTAAGATCTATAGAGATAGATCGAAGAAGTTGCTGAGTTTGACCCAAAGTACGTACATTGATAAGGTGTTGAAATGGTTCAGCTTGCTTAAGTCCAAGAAAAGATTCTTGCCCATATCTCATGGTGTGGATCTCTCTAAGGACCAGTGTCCTGAGTCATATGAAGATAAGGACCGCATGAAGTTGATTCCATATGCTTCGGCAATTAGGTTAATCATGTATGCAATGATATGTACTAGACCCGATGTCTCTTATACTTTGAGCATGACTAGCAAGTATCAGTTTGATCCCGGTGAAGGTCATTGGATAGCAATCAAGAATATCCTCAAGTACATGAGAAGGACTAAGGATACATTCTTGGTATTCAGTGGAGAGGAAGAGCTTGTTGTAAGTGGTTATACGGATGCTAGCTTCCAAACTGATAGGGACGATTCAAAGTCTCAGTCAGGTTTTGTGTTTTGCTTGAATAGAGGTGTTGTTAGCTGGAAGAGTTCCAAGCAGGATACAGATGACGATTCTATAACTGAGGCCGAGTATATCGCCGCTGTAAAGGCATCGAAGGAGGCTGTATGGATTAGGAAATTCATCGGCGAGTTAAATGTAGTTCCTAACATTATTCGTCCCATAGTTCTCTACTGTGATAACAACGGTGCAATTGCACATTCTTCGGAACCTAGATCTCATCAGCGCTCCAAGCACATACTCTGGCGCTTCCATCTAATTCGAGAGATTGTCGATCGAGGAGATGTGACCATATGCAGATTATCGACTGAAGAAAACATTACGAATCCACTAACAAAGCCTCTCGCACAGAGAAAGCATGATAGTCATGTTAGATCAATGGGTATACGATACCTGAATGATCAACTCTAGTTTGAGCCCTGTGGATTGTATGTTTGTTGGCTGTGATTTTTCATTTGAGGAATAAAATTACTATATGGATTTCATTTATACATTTTGGCAAGTTCTTTTATTGTGTTATTATTTCTATTGTGATAGAATAGTTAACTAAAATAAATGCCCTTAGAATGTTTTCTTCCATAGGTCAAGTAGTTACTTGATGTGAGAACATATGCTCCTAGAAGATTCATTCTTAAAAGTCCATGGTCGTTGTATCATCTTAGAAGCTAAGGGCGATGATGATGCCTTTAAGACTAGCATGTGTGTTGATTGATGACCCATCCTCACAGGTCATGATATTGTGATATCAAGTCATCACATGGGTACTTATTATGAACAAGTTGTATTGTACATACCCGGACAGACCCACCGTAAGAATACTTTATGGATAGTTATATGAACATGTCACAAGTACGGTTCAAGTGACAATGGTGTTTGTGGTCCTTTGACCTTATGTCACAGCTTTCATCGAGTGATGAAGAGCGTTCTTTAATGCCATCAAAAGTCCAGTCTTGAGAACGTTGGATGATAAAGGTGGTCATTGGGTACGTTACGACTCATTTGGGTGTTTGCATGTGAGCAGAGATGGGATTTGTCCTCCTATATGACAGGAGTTGCATCCATGGGCCCATTGATGGAATGGGACAGAGAAATGCATGTCCATGCTTGGTTGAGTCTATATATGATATTGGACTCACCAATTTCTGAAAGTCCATTCTGGAAGGTTGGAAGTTAGATCTGACTTACTCTAGAGGGGGGGGGGGTGAATAGAGTAATTAAAAATTCTTGGCAGTTTTTAAACTTTTATATATCAGAGTGAAAATAAGTGATTCCAAACATAAAAATAGACGGAAAAGCAAGCTAAGCTATCCTAATTATCACAGCCACAGCCAGAACAAAAATAGAAAATGAGCAACCAGATAATATAAGAAGATTTTATAGTGGTTCCCATAAACTTGGGTACATCCACTCTTCTACCACCCTAGTCGGAATCCACTAGCAGGTTTTGATCAGGTGACTGCCACCATAATATCTACTTACAGGGAGATATTGTAACCCTTTAGGCTTTTGATCAGGTGCCCAAAAACCATACCAAGTCTTTTGATCTGGAGACTAGACAACCAAAGGCTAACTTTTGAAGGGAGTTAAAACCCTTTTACAAGAGGTTAGAGGAGGTGATGGTGTCTTCTCTTTCTCTAATAAGCAGAGAAGAATAGTGGATCTTTGATGTTGATAAAGATCCCCCTGAGATGTTGATGATTCAGGAAGATTGGAGCTTTGCTTCAGGGTGTAGGTCTTCATCTGAAAGCAGTCCTGGAACTTTTCTAACTGAATAGATCTTTATTGTCCTGAAAGTTCCTGGAAGTAAAGCTTGAAGATGACTCTTGATTGTGATGATTGTTCTCCTTCTGACTTAAGACTTGACAAGATAAAACACAGAGAATTTTCTGCACTGTGAGAGAGAGAGTTCTGAAAGATTAGTCTATCTAAGTGTTTTATATTAATTTTTATTAGTTCTGGTGGTTCCTTCTCTGTGTATTTAGAAAGACAAAAATCTCTTAATATATTCTCAGTCAATAATTTCTTCTTTAAAATTTGAATTATTGCCTTAATTGCTGGCTCATCTGGAGAATACAAACGGCTGTAATATATCATAAATGAGTTTCTCCAACTGTCCCTTAATAAAATAAGCAAGTAAATATCCTGATGAATACCATAATTAATGTTATCAATAACGGCTATATTCAGAGGAATATAAGCATTAATTACTCAGGAATAATACTGCTATTAATATAGAAATAAAGGAACAGAAGGAAGAAACCTTTTCATTTTGGAACTGGATAGATATCGTCGATCACTTAACAGAATTTGTCGACCTGAGATCCAAGATCATCGACCTAAGAATTCCAGTTCGTCGACCTGAGCTCTGCGACCTGTGTACTGAGAATTACTTGCCAAATCTGCACTCTGAGTTCGTCGAGCTGAAAGTTTGTCTGAAGAAAACCGATCGTCGACCTGAGCTCGAATATTGTCGAGCTCAGCTCAGAGAAATAACTCTGAGTTTGTCGATTTGAGATCGACGATAGTCGAGCTGAGTTTGAAGAACTTCAAACTGATCAAACTGTTCTCTAAAAACTTCTAAGTCTAAGTCTTCTGAGGTCCTCTGCTGGCTGGTCCAAGAAGGTTGAACTTAATTACTTAGCCTACACTCTAGGACTACTAGACTTGACCCAGGCTATACAAGGTGGGTCATACTCAATCTAAATTAGTGAACCTAGACAAAATCCAACAATCTCCCGAAATTTGGGTGAGGTCACTAAGTATAATGCATAAGAAAAGAAAATACAAACAAAAACATGAAAGAAAAATATCTAACAGAATGAAAAACAATTCAGCAGATAAAAAGAATATCCACAGAGAATAAAAAGAGTTTTAGAACCTGTCTAGAGGAGGAGCAGGAGAAGATTTAGTGAACACTATTATTCTGAGAGGATCCTCTGATATCAATTTAAAGGAGGGGGTTAGATCTGACTTACTCTAGAGGGGGGGGGGGGGGGGTGAATAGAGTAATTAAAAATTCTTGGCAATTTTTAAACTTTATTTATCAGAGTGAAAATAAGTGATACCAAACATAAAAATAGAAGGAAAAGCAAGCTAAGCTATCCTAACTATCACAACCACAACAAGAACAAAAACAAAAAATGAGCAACCAGACAACTCAAGAAGATTTTATAGTGGTTCCCCTAAACTTGGGTACATCCACTTTTCTACCACCCTTGTAGGAATCCACTAGCAGGTTTTGATAAGGTGATTGCCACCACAATATCTATTTGTAGGGATATATTGCAACCCTTTAGGCTTTTGATCAGGTGCCCAAAAACCAAACCAAGTCTTTTGATCAGGAGACTTGACAACCAAAGGCAAACTTTTGAAGGGAGTTAAAGCCCTTTTCCAGGAGCTGAGAGGAGCTGATGGTTTCTTCTCTTTCTCTAACCAGAAGAGAAGACTAGTGGATCTTTGATGTTCACCAAGCTCCCCCTGAGATTATGATTCAGCAAGATTGGAGCTTTGCTTCAGGGTGTAGGTCTTCAGCCTTGTCTGAAAGCAGTCCTGGAACTTTTCTTACTGAATAGAACTTTTTTTGTCCTGAATGTTCCTGGAAGTGAAGCTTGAAGGAGACTCTTGATTGTGATGATTGTTCTCCTTCTGACTTCAGACTTGACAAGGTGAAACACAGAGAATTTTCTACAATATGAGAGAGAGTGTTTTGAAAGATTAGTCTATCTCAGTACTGTATATTTCTTTTTGTCAGTTCTGGTGGTTCCTTCTCTGTGTATTTGAAAGACAAAAATCTTTTTATATATTCTCAGTCAATAATTTCTCCTTTGAAATTTGAATTATTGCCTTAATTATTGGCTCATCTGGAGAATACAAACGGCTAGAATATATCATAAATGAGTTTCCCCTACTGTCCCTTAATAAAATAAGCAAGTAAATATCCTGATGAATACTATAATTAATGCTGCCAATAACGGCTATATTTAGAGGAATATAAGCATTAATTACTCAGGAATAATACTGTTATTAATATAGAAATAAAGGAATAAAAGGAAGAAACATGCTCATTCTGGAACTAGACAGATATCGTCGATCACTAAATAGAATTCGTCGACCTCAGATCCAAGATCGTCGACCTCAGATCCAAGTTCGTCGATCTAAGAATTCCAGTTCATCGACCTGAGCTCCGTGAGCTGCGTACTGAGTATGAATTGCCAAAACTGCACTCTGAGTTGTCAAGCTGAAAGTCTGTCTGAAGAAAACCGATTGTCGAACTGAGCTCGAAATATTGTTGAGCTCAGCTCAGAGAAATAACTCTGAGTTCGTCGATTTGAGTTCGAAGAACTTCAAACTGATCAAAATGTTCTCTAAAAACTTCTAAGTCTGAGTATTCTGAGGTCCTCTACTGGCTGTTCCAAGAAGGTTGAACTTAATGACTTATCCTACACTCTAGGGCTACTAGACTTGACCCTGGCTATACAAGGTGGGTTAGACTCAACCTAAATTAGTGAACCTAGACCAAATTCAACTAAGGATCAAACAATCTCCCCCTATTTGGGTGAGGTCACTAAGTACAATGCAAAAAAGAAAAGAAAATACAAACATACAACATGAAAGAAAAATATCTAACAGAATGAAAAACAATTTAGCAGATAAAAAGAATATCCACAGAGAATAAAAATAGTTTTAGAGCCTATTTGGAGGAGGAGCAAAAGAAGATTTAGTGAATCTATTGTTCTGAGAGGTTCTTCTGCTTCTTGCTTAGACATCTTCAGGTCTTGAGCTCCCAGAAGAGTTATAGTAAAATCTCTAGGCACAACAACTTCTGGGAGAACCTGCATATAAGCATTTGGATCAAATAATTCTTTGTCTACCTCAAACTTTTCAATCTCTTTCTGTCTAAAAGAGGACATAGTTGTAAATTATGATGGATCAATTCCTTCTATCTTTGCCTTGTTTATCTGAGATAAGCCTATCAGTTCATGAAATCTAGCCATCCTGAAATTTGGATCAAGCTCTGATTCATATTTTCGATCAGTTGAAACATCCTAAGCAGTACTTTGAGGCTTTCTAAAGATAACAGACTATTGTTGATAATTTATTGAAGGATAATTCTTTACAAACATTCAACATAATAGGAATTTGGTGGTCTGCATTCACTGTATTTTCCAGCAGGAATGGAAGATTGACTTTGAGCTGGTCTGGAAGATTGTCTTGAGTAAGAAGGAGCTGGTTTAGAAGATTGTCAAGAATACTGATAATGAGTTGGCTTGAGAGGTTGAGAAGCACTGGAGGTAGACCTTGCAAGATTTCTTGAAGCTCCTGCAGCAGGAGGAGGAGGTGGATATTTCCTGAATTTCTTCACTGGAGAAGATCCAGACCTCTTCTTCTACTTCTGTGTTTTAGCCTGGTTCCTAGATAGTCTCATCTAATGAGGAGTTGTTGGAGTAAGAGGAATATTGTGCAGAATATAATATGGAATATCATTATCTGGATTGAGCTTTAGAACAGCCTTTCCTGGAGCTTTCCTCTTCTTTGATTTGGATCTATTGGAAGTATCAGAATCAGAATCATCTTCTGAATCCTCCTCATTATCAGATGATCTAGGAGGATTATCATATAAATCATCTATTTCTTCTAATGTTTGCTTTGAAATTTGTTTATCTACTTGAGGAGGAGCTGGAGGTAGAACAACTGCAGGAGGAACAACAATCTCTATAATCAATTGAGAATCTTCTAAGTCTTTATTAGTAAGAAGAAAATTATTTAGCTCAAGATCATTTTGCATCTATTCAATCTCTAGTTCAACATCCTATGCAATTAAATCATCTAGACTTGGTATTGGACTATCATCCATTACATAGGTTTGGCCAGTAGGTTCCATAACCATATTGATAGCAAAACTTGCCTTTAGTTGACTAACCACTTCAGGACTTACAACAGGAGTATAACATAAAATTGCCAAAGATGGCCTGACAGCTGGAAGAAAATAAGTTTGATAAATTGTATTGAAAGGATATAACAAATCCAAAATGTCTACTGAGGAATTGATATAGCAATCACCATCAGTCACAATCTCTGCAACTAATATATCTGCCTCTGGAACCATATCTACATCTGGAAAGTCAGCTATTTGTAAAACTGTGTCTGCTGCTCCTGCTTCTATTGCTACTACTGCTGCTTCTGCTGCTACTGGAGTTGCTTCTTTATTGAGCATAACCCCCTGCCTAGTTTCAGTAAGTACTGAAACCAGACCCCTAATTGAAGAAGGAGGGACAGAGAAGGAAGAAAGTTGAGTAGCAAGAGATGAGATGGAAGTAGCAAGAGGTGATATAGCCTTTGCTATGAGTTATTTTAGAAGAGGTGTGATGGTTTGTAGAATATATGAAATGGAGGGTGAATCTATGTTTATGAATTCAGGTGGAGTCTGAGTATATACAGATGGGTTGAAGGAGGAAGATGATGGATGTGGGGGTGAAGAGTCTAGCATTGGTTCATCTCTAGGGGATGGAGTATGACTGGGGTATGAAAGCAGATTAAATGATGGTAGAGAAGATAGATTGTGAAGAGGGATGTCAGTAAGATGTGGAGGAAGAGGAGATAGAGGAGGAGTAACATGTTGTGGTGTAGTGGCATGCTCTGGAGATTGAATATGTGAAGGTTGATGTTGAGGGGATTGATATGGTGAAGAATTATGTACTAGAGAATAAATAGGTGAATACACTGGTGAATGAATATGGATTGGGGAAGCAAGAGGTATTGGTTGATGTACTTGAGATGTAGAAGAAAGCTGGAGGGTTGTTGATGAAGAAAGCTGGAGGGTAGATGTTCTTGGAATGGAAACATCCTCAGTAGGGTGGGGAGTGGCTGGTGCAGCCCTTGTACCCTCAAAAGGTCTTCAAGAGGAAGCCTTGGATGGCTTAGGGATATTCCTCTCCCATCTGCCAAATAAGGCACAAGTAAGCCACTTGGAGGCATTAATTAATATGGTCGGGGAGATAAGTGATTCAGCAGCCTTGGCCTGAAGGAAGATTCCCAGAATTCTTCCAAAAGACACCTCTTTCTTGGTGTTTTTCTTCTTAATCGACTCAAACATAATTTTGTCCCAGTTCACGGCCTTCTTGTTCACCACTACGCACATCACTATAAATTGTTGTCTAGTAATGTAATCATGAGCAGTGTGCTTGCCAAGTAGTACTTTTCCTATAACATCTGCCAGAAACTTATAGTCTGCAGATAGATGTTTCTTTAGCAGTTTGTTAAGGTTATATCCAGAAAAACCTATTCAAATCAACATCTCATCAAATAAAGCAGTGTCGATTTCTAATTCCTCTTCTCCATTTAGTAAACCAAAAAATTCAGTTAGAACATTAGGGGTAAGTGAAACGGCGTTACCCGATATTGTTCCGATCAACATATCAGCATCTGGAGTCAATAGAGTGAAGACCCACTCTCTGATTTCTATCATCGCAATCTTAATCATGTAGTCATCAGATTCTTCAACTATAAATCTTCAAATTATTTTAGGATGTCCAGGAAGATCTGGTCCGAGTGTTGGAATGACTCGAAGTCTATGTAGAAACCCATGTCGAATTTCATTGCTGCAATAGAGCTTGCTGGAATCGACATGATCTCCTGTAACAGAGAAAAGAAGAGATCAAGTGCAAGGGAATTTAAAGCGCGGGATGGAGCTCGAAGAAAACCTAGTTATAAGGTTTTTCAGAATATGAAACGACAAACTCCGTTCTGCGGAAAAAAATCCTTCGATCTGAGGTCGGCGAAATATTTTATTGACAAAAGAGTTCGTCAATCTCAGTCTGAAGAAGGGAAAACTTTTCATCGTCCTCAGGTCGATGAAAAATTTTCTGAAGCCAGATCATTGATCTTCGGTCGACGAACAATGACCCACGTAGAGAGTTCATTGATCTCAGGTCGACAAATTTTCTCAAGAACTTTTCTCAAATCGTCGATCTCAGGTCGACGAACGGTGGCAAATTCTTCAACCACAGACAGAAAGTTAAATTAAAGCTTCTCCATTAATCATACAAAGCTGATTTAGAAAGAACAGATGGTTTCTTTCATCCAAGGGTTTGGTGAAGATGTCTGCTCTTTGCAAATCAGTATAGATATAGACAATATTAATTTTCTTTTTGTCCACACACTCTCTAATGAAATGATGCTTTATCTCTATATGATTAGTTCTACTATGATGAACTTGATTCTGAGCAATAGAAATTGCACTTGTATTATTACAGAGTAAGGTTGAATTATTTAAGTTGTAACCATAGTCTAGAAGTTGGTTTTGAATCCACATCATCTGTGAACAGCAACTGCCAGCTGCTATGTACTCAGCTTCTACTATTGATGTAGACACAGAAGTTTGCTTTTTGCAAAACCAGGAGAAAAGTCTAGCAACAAAGAACTGGCATGTTCCTGATGTGCTCTTCCTGTCCACTCTATATCCAGTAAAGTCAGCATTTGAGTATCCAGTCAACTCAAATTCTGACTCAGTTGGATACCAGAGTCCTAGATTTGGGCAACCCTTTATATGTCTTAAAATTCTTTTAAGGAAAATAAGATGAGATTCTTTAGGGTTCACTTTGAACCTAGCACAAAGGCATGTTGCAAACATTATGTCTGGCCTACTTGCTGTGAGATACAATAGGGACCCAACAATGCCCCTATATAATTTCATATCAACAGGCTTTCCATGTTCATTAGAGTCAACCACAGCATTGGTAGCCATGGGTGTTTTCTTTGCTGAGGCATCTGACATCCCAAACCTTTTGATTAGCTCCTTAGCATACTTAGATTGGGATATGAAGATGTCATCAGGCAATTGCTTCACTTGGAGACCAAGGAAGTATGAAAGTTCACCCATATTACACATCTCAAACTTTGAATGGATAAGGTCAGAAAACCTTTTGCATAGTTTGGGATCAGTTGAGCCAAATTTAATATCATCTACATAAATTTATATTAACAAGATTTTATCTTTATGAGGCTTAATAAAAAGTGTCCTATCTACAATGCCTCTAGAAAATTTATTCTCTAACAAGAAGCTATCTAAGGTCTCATACCAAGCTCTTGGAGCTTGATTTAAACCATAGAGAGCTTTATGCAATCTAAAAACATAAGAGGGATTAGTTGGAAGATAAAACCTGGTGGTTGCTCCACATATACTTCCTCTTTGAGTTCAACATTCAGAAATGCACTCTTGACATCGATTTGATAGACCTTAAACTTTTTGAAGGCAGCATATACAAGGAAGATTCTTATAGCCTCAAACCTTGCAACAGGGGCAAATTTTTGATCATAGTCAATGCCTTCCTCTTGCCTATAGCCTTGAGCTACTAGCCTTGCCTTATTCCTTATGATAGTGCCCTGGGAATCAAGTTTATTTCTGAATACCCACTTAGTTCCAATGATTGGGTAGTCTTTGGGTCTTAGAACTAAGTCCCAAACTCTACATAACTCAAATTAGTTGAGCTCCTCTTTCATTGCCATAATCCAGAGTGGATCTTGCTCTGCATCTTTTATAGATTGAGGCTCAATTTGAGATATGAAACAGGCATGCATCAAGTCTTGGTTGAGTTGATGTTTTGTCTGCACACCTACTGATATGTCTCCTATTACTTGAGATACAGGATGATCTCTAAGTATGATAAGATCAGTTGGTGGAGTTTGTTCAGCAACAGCCTGGGGAGTTAATTTCTCTTGTGGAATTATGTAGGATGTTATTGTTTTATCAACTGTTTCAGTGAAATCATCTCCACTATCTTTAGAATTTTGTGGAGAAGTATGGGCATTAGCCTCATTTGTGAGGTTCAACTCATTTAACTGCTCACACAAATATAATACCTGCAAATATTCACTGATAGAAGAGTTCTTCTCCTTGTAAAACATGTTAGTCTCATCAAAGAAAATGTGTACAAACTCTTCTATTTTCATTATAGATTGATTATAAACTCTATATGCCTTGCTGACTTGGGAATATCCTAGAAAAATTTCCATTGCAGCCTTGGCTTCAAACTTTCTAATGTATTTCTTGTCATTATTGTAAATGTAACATATACAACCAAAAATCTTGAAGAAATCTACTTTAGGTTTCTTCTCTTTAAGTAATTCATAGGGATTCTTGCCCTTAAGCTTATGTCTCAAACTCCTGTTCAGGACATAGTTTGCAATGCTTACAGCCTCTGCCCAAAAGGATAGTGGCAAGTAAGCATCTGCAAGCAATGTACCTGCAGCTTCAATTACTGTTCTGTTTTTCCTTTCAGCTACCTCATTTTTTAAGGAGTTCTAGGAGCAGAGAAACAATGCCTGATACCATCCTTCTCACAGAATTCTTGCATGGGAAGAGACTCAAACTCAGTACCAAGATCACTTCTGATCAATGTAACTGGTGTAGAGTACTCAATCCTTATGTTTTTAAGAAAATCTGTAAGAAGCTTGAAGTTATCTTACTTGTTCCTCAAGAAAAACACCCAAGTGAACCTTGAGAAGTCATTAACAATCACTAAGGTATAAGATTTACCTCCTATGCTTTGTACATCAATGGGTCCAAAAAGATCCATGTGGAGCAAAGACAAAATCCTAGGTGAATCACTTTTATTAATGTCTTCGAAACTATTTTTAGTTTGCTTGCCTAATTGAAAAGCTCTGCAAAGGCTTTCCTTCTTATAGAGATAAGAAGGCAATCCTCTAACAAGGTTGTCTTTAGATAACCTAGCAATGTTTTTTAAGTTAACATGTCTTAATCTCTTATGCCAAAGTTCATTGAAGTTACTGGTTTGGTTAAATAAACAAATTTATAGTTTAGCTGATTTGAAATTAACTATGTAGATATTTCCTACTCTATAGCTAGTTAAAACAGTTATATTATCAGCAGAAGAAATAATGCAAGAGGATTTATGTTACCTGCAACCCTTCATCACAGAGTTGACTAATTGAAATCTGGTTGTGCTTTAATCCACTTACATAAGCTACTTTCTTGAATGTGACCACTCCAATCTTTACATCTTCATAGCCTTTAGTCTGGCCATAGTTTGAGTCACCAAAAATAACTTTACGACCTAGCTTATACTTGTAGTTGGATAGATTGTCCTTGCTGCCAGTCATATGTTATGAACAACCACTATCTAGATACCACTGTTCCTCTGTGGTAGGATAGTCTTTCACCTGCACAAAAATAGAATAGATATTCTTGACCCAGGTTACCTTGGGTCCTTATTGATTTACATAACTAAAGCTAGAGATGTATAAATACTCAGGTTGATTTTTATAACCTAAAGGGTGGTATTTTCTTGGTGGAATTATCCATTGGTTAAAAGGATTAATGTTCTATCTAGGTTGATTAAAAATCTTGTTGGAATTAAAATTTCTGTTATTATACACTGGGGTTGACGAATTTTGGTACGTTCGTCGATCTGTGGTCGATGAACGGGGATGAGTTCATCGAACTCCACTGAGAATGAAGGTGTTCATTTTTTGGGCCCCAATTTCGTCGATCTCTAGTCGACGAACCATACTGGTTTCGTCGATCGCAGTTCAGAGAATAATTATAGTAGAAGTTTGTGTTCGGAGTTTGTTGACTTGAGCTCGACGAACTGGACACATTTCGTCGATCTGAGTTCGACGAAATCTGCTGAACTTTGTTATGGTTAAGATTTTTTTTATTCTTTCTTCTTTTCTGATTCTTTTATTTTAATACTATTTGTTTAACATGATTATCCTCTATTTTCTCTTTACCCTTTTCAGAAAAAAAAATTTGGGGGGTTGATAAAATGTTTTTTTTAATAAGTGGGGGTTGGCTTGATGAAGCACCTAAGCCCATCTTGCCATTAAGTCTGGCATTTACTGTTCTTGTGATGTTCATCAACTTGATGCTTCTCCCATTCAGGGATTCTTCAAGTTGCCTAGCCTCGAATAATTTAGTCTTTAATTTAATGATTTATTCATTAGCTAAGGTGATTTCATCCTTTAATTTGTTGTTTTCTGACAGCAGGTTTTCTTGTTCATTTACTTTCTCTCTAAGTTGTTTAATTACTTTTTCAGAGTTAATTAAATCAAGACATAAAGATTTAAATTCTATTTTAAATTCTTCTGAATTAAAATCAAAAGAAGACAATACCTGATCCTCTTCAGATAGAGTTTCTTCATTGTCTGATTGGTTAGCTTCAGAATGGGTGCTTGATGCATCAATAGCCATCAAGCATATTTCTTTTGCCTTTGCTTCCTCTTCTTCTTCACTGGAGCTGGAAGATGAAGATTTTTCTTCAGTGCCACTCCAGGTTTCATCAATGAAACCTTCTCCTCCCTTTTATGCTTGCTGGAGGAGGGCTTGTTGTAATGTTGTTTCTTGGTTTCCTTTTCTCTTCTTTTATCTTTCTTTTGAGTCTCTAGACACTCTGAAATGAAGTGTCCAGGCTTCCTGCAGCCAAAACAAACTACTTCTTTAGTTGGTGTTTTGTTATACCTGGGTTTATCATCTTGCCTTGATGATTTTCTTCTAAAGTCCCTCTTTCCCCTTTTGTAAAATCTCTTGGCTAAGAGACTTAGGAATTCTTCATTGACAGTTGGGGCTTCTGAATCTTCATTAGCTTTGAATGCTATATTTTGCTCCTTTCTCCTAGGTGAAGGAGGCTTCTGTTCTGCAACTTCTCTTGACTTAATGAGTTGCTCATAAGATTTGAGCTTTCCCAATAGAGATTCAGTGGAAATCTCATTAAGGCTTCTAGCTTCCTTGATAGGCCAGATTCTAGAATCCCATGAGCTTGGGAAGCACATGAGGATTTTGTCATTCACTTCTGTAAGAGTGATGTCCTTATCCAATCTCTTCAGCTCATTGATTATTGAGCTTAATCTGTTGTACATATCACCAACAGTCTCTGACTCATCCTTCTTGAAGTTCTCATATTGAGAGATGAGGTTGGATCTCCTATCCTTTCTCTTATCAACAGAACTAGCTACCATCTGGTTAAGAGAATCCCAAATAACCTTAGCTGATGTGCATTCAGCCACCTTCTGAAAGAAGTCATCAGACATAGTCTGAGCTAGAATATTCATGGCCTTTGCATCAACAATCTTTGCCTTTTTCTGAGCATCTGTCCACTCAAGTGGTGGAACAGTATGTGTGCTTAATGTTGAGGTGGAGGCAGTCATTGCTGCAGGAGGTCATGTCAAGATGGAATTAAAAATTTCCTCATCAATAGAGTTCATATAAAGTTTGATTCTTTCCTTCCAGATGGCAAACTTATTTAAGTTGCACACTGGAGGTCTCGTGCTTGCATAATCCTTGTTCTGTGCCATGCTATAAGAAATAGGCTAGAGAAATTTAGATCTAAGAAGGATTTGTTTGTTCAAGTGTAACCTTATTCAACAAAGAGAACAGCCCTCTGATACCAATTAGAAGGGAGGAGTTAGATCTGACTTACTCTAGAGGGGGGGTGAATAGAGTAATTAAAAATTCTTGGCAATTTTTAAATTTTTATATATCAGAGTGAAAATAAGTGATACCAAACATAAAAATAGAAGGAAAAGCAAGTTAAGTTATCCTAACTAACACAGCCACTGAAAGAACAAAAACAGAAAATGAGCAACCAGACAACACAAGAAGATTTTATAGTGGTTCACCTAAACTTGGGTACATCCACTCTTCTACCACCCTGGTCGGAATCTACTAGCAGGTTTTGATCAGATGACTGCCACCACAATATATTTGCAGGGAGATATTGCAACCCTTTAGGCTTTTGATCAGGTGCCCAAAAACCAAACCAAGTCTTTTGATCAGGAGACTTGACACCTTTTACAGGAGGTGAGAGGATGTGATGGTGTCTTCTCTTTCTCTAATAAGCAGAGAAGACTAGTGGATATTTGATGTTGACAAAGCTCCCCCTGAGATGTTGATGATTCAGGAAGACATGAGCTTTGCTTCAGGGTGTGGGTCTTTAGGCTTGTCTGAAAGCAGTCCTGGAACTTTTCTGACTGAATAGATCTTTGTTGTCCTGAATGTTTCTTGAAGTGAAGCTTGAAAAAGACTCTTGATTGTGATGATTGTTCCCTTCTGACTTCAGACTTGACAAGTGAAACACAGAGAATTTTCTGTACTGTGAGAGAGAGAGTTCTGAAAGATTAGTCTATCTCATTGCTGTATATTTCTTTTTGTCAGTTCTGGTTGTTCCTTCTCTGTGTATTTTGAAAGATAAAAAACTCTTTATATATTCTAAGTCAATAATTTCTCATTTGAAATTTGAAATACCGTCTTAATTACTGGCTCATATGGAGAATACAAAAAGCTGGAATATATCATAAATGAGTTTCCCCATCTGTCCCTTAATAAAATAAGCAAGTAAATATCCTGATGAATGTCATAATTAATGCTGCCAATAACGGATATATTCAGAGGAATATAAGCATTTATTACTCAGGAATAATACTGCTATTAATATAGGAATAAAGGAACAGAAGGAAGAAACCTTCTCATTCTGGAACTGGACAGATATTGTCGATCACTGAACAGAATTCGTCAACCTGAGATCCAAGATCGTTGACCTAAGAATTCCAGTTCATTGACCTAAGCTCTGCGACCTGCGTATTGAGAATGACTTACCAAAACTGCACTCTGAGTTCGTCGAGCTGAGAGTTTGTCTGAAGAAAACCGATCGTCGACCTGAAAGTTTTTCTGAAGAAAACCGATCGTCGACCTGAGCTCGAATATTGTCGAGCTCAGCTCAGAGAAATAACTCTGAGTTCGTCGATCTGAGATCGATGATCGTCGAGATGAGTTCAAAGAACTTCGAACTGATCAAACTGTTCTCTGAAAACTTCTAAGTCTACGTCTTCTGAGGTCCTCTGCTGGCTGGTCCAAGAAGATTGAACTTAATGACTTAGCCTATACTCTAGGACTACTAGACTTGACCCTGGCTATACAAGGTGGGTCAGACTCAGACTAAATTAGTGAACCTATCCCAAATCCAACTAGGGATCCAACACATTCTAGATCAGGAAACTGGATTGAACAATTATGAGGGTGGCACTGTTTATACCTATAGATCTATCTAGATGTAAGGGGTGAAGGGACATGACAACACTGTAATATTGGTCATAATGACTTATGAGTTTATAAACTCTTACTGTTTGTGGAGTAATGATGTATTGCTAGATCCCGCTCATTATTTGTGAAGCTTTTGTTTGATACTTTCTAGATCAAGTGGGAGACTGTTGGTACTACCATAGTGATTTGAAAGTGATCAAGCATGTAGCCTCACTGCCATCTCAGTATGAGCCTATTAGGGTCACACATAAGATTGTGTAGAAATTGGGAGTTTTGATCTGTATGGTGTAGCTCGTATGATGAGCAAGAGGGACTTAAATATTCTAAGATAAAAGCGTTGAGAGCGTTGAGTTCACTCAATGCCATGAAATACAAGTCGTACGCCGTTCGACGAATTTGGCGCATTTGTCGAACGTCGTTCGATGAATCTGGCCTTTGGCACAGTCCTTGAACGTCGTTCGATGAATTTGCCCTTTGGCGCAGATTCGTCGAACGTCGTTCGACGAATCTGGCCTTTGGCACAATCGTCGAACACCACTCAAACAATCTGGCCTTTGGCGTAGTCGTCGAATGCCATTCGACAAATCTGGCCTTTGGCGCAGTCGTCAAATGTCGTTCGACAAATCTGGCCTTTGACGTAGAAGGCGTTGACAGCATTCAGTCAAGTGTTAACTCAGCTGATTATGGTGTTGAGTTCGTCGTATGTGCTATAAGATACTCAACGATTCGATGAGTCTAAATTGATACTCAACGATTCGTCGTATATCTTGTAGATATTCGACGATTCATCCAAAAAAACTATTTTCTAGCCGAAGGTCTATTTTGTCTAAGTCCTGGGTCTGCGATTAATGACAGGTTGCTTTGTTTATTCCCTTTGGGTTTAAATAGGAAGTTTTTAGGGTTTACTGTATACAGTTTTCTCTTTATGTCAAAGCACATGAGTCGTTATTGTGCGAAAATACGAAAGCCCTAAAAGCTGACGGAAGTATTCTGCCGATCCCATCAACGGGCCCGATCCCGTTCCCGGTGAGTGTCGTCGCCGCCTCTCCTTCAATAGACCTAGCAGTCTGTAGAGACGTTGAGTGTCCTCTCTTGACCTAGAACTTGTGCGAAAAGTTGCTACGGGTTCTCCCGATCGTGTGGATTTCCTGTAGAGGTGTGGATATACTTTCAACGCTTAAGACTCTAGCCGCTAGTGACTGGTTGGAATTTTTCTGGAGCATCTAGATTGGGTATTGACTCAATCCCTCAAAGTTAATTTTATTACAGCATGCTTTACTTCTTGATTCATGAATATTGATAGATCTGAACTCGTTTGGGTTTTTCTCATTCTTATTTCCACTGCGTGCACAAGTGTTGTGCCATCCCCAAAACCTAACAGGGCTATATTGTTCTCATCTCCTGCTATCTCATCAATCACATTCCCTCCACGGTTCTTCACGGTCAAACCCCATTCTCCATTCTCTATCCGGATAAGGATCTATTTCCTCTCCCTTTGCGTATCTTTGGGTGCATGGCCTTTGTGCACGCTCCCTCCATAACCCATGACAAACTCTCCCCCACGTGCCACCAAATGTGTCTTCCTGGGTTACTTACTACTCAGAATGGTTATTGTTGTTTTGACCCTATTCTTTACAAGCAGTTCGTCTCCATGGATGTAAACTTCTTCAAAAATGCGTCATACTTCTCTCATGACTGCCCTCTCCTTCCTGATGTTCCTGATTCTCCCACAATCCCCTCTGTCCCGTCTACTCCTACCAAGATTACTCCTCCTCTACCTTGTCCACTATCTCCTTCTCCTCTCTCTCTCTCCACCTACACTGTCTTCATCTTCTCCACGGTCGTCTCTCTACTCCCGGGCTAGCTCTCTCCGCCACAGATGCACTGGATACTGAGGAACACGCCGACCTGGATCTTCCTATTGCTCTTCGCAAATGGGTGAGGATATGTACCCAGTACTCTCTTACTATTGTTGTTTCATATGCTCGTCTTACTCCTTCTCGCAGGAATTTTATGTGGGTTATCTCTTCCACTGCCACTCCCCGCACCTACCATGAACCCTTATTTTTCCTCATTGGAAGGCAGCAATAGATGAGGAAATTGTAACCCTCACTTAGCGGGGTACATGGAACCTTGTTCCTCCTCTGTTGGGCACCGATGTTGTTGGTTGTTGGTGGGTCTTTATTGTGAAGTTCACTCCAGACGGTAGTGTGGATCGTTCTAAGGCACGCCTTGTTGCCAAAGGCTTCACTCAGACTTATGGTGTTGATTATTTTGACACCTTCTCTCCCGCTGCTCGTCTCAAAAACTATTTGGGTTCTCCTCTCTATGGTCGTCAATAGGGATTGACCAATTTCCCAACTGGATGTCAAGAATGCTTTTCTCTACGATGATCTTCAGGAGTATGTCTATATGGAGCAACCTTATGGGAATGTTTCTTAGGGGGAGACATAGGTATGCAGGCGAAAGAAGGCCATATATGGCCTAAAGTAAAGCCCTCAGGCTTAGTTTGACAAATTTAGTGGGATTGTGGAGGCTGAAGGTTTTACCAGGAGTTCAGCTGATTACTCATTATTCATTCGCAAAACCTCCCTTGGTCTGGTGATTCTTGTCGTATATGTGGATGATATTCTTCTCACTAGAGATGACCGGGCTAGGGTAGCCTTGATAAAGAAACATCTCAGTCAGCACCTGATCACGAAGGATATGGGCTCCCCAACATACTTTCTAGGGATAGAAATCTCTCGAAAGCCCAAATCCTTGTTCTTATCCCAACGTAAGTATGCTTTTAATCTTCTAAAAGAGATAGGGTTGACTTAAGCTAAACCTGCCTGATGCCCTGTGTCTACTGGAGAAGATAAAACCTATATAGATGACTCGCCTCCTCTATCAGATGTTACGAGGTACAAGCGTCTGGTCAGTAAACTTATTTATCTCACGGTAACTAGACCCGACATCTCCTATTCTTTAGGTAAGGTTTGCAAGTTCATGCAAGCTCCTAGGGAGTGCCATCTACAGTCTGCCCTGAGGATATTGGAATATGTTAAAGCGGCGCCAGTTAAAGGACTACGGTTTCAAAAGAATGGTCATTTAAGGTTGAAGCATACTCGGATTCTAGCTATGCTGATGACAAAGGAGATCTCAAGTCCACATCAGGCTTTTGCACATTTGTGGGGGGGGGCCTTGTGAGTTTGAAGAGCAAGAAATAGTCTGTCGTCTCCAGGTCTAGTGCAGAAGCGGAATATCGAAGTATGGCGTCGACCACATGTGCATTAAAGTGGTTGCATGCTCTCATGCTTGACTTAGGAGAGGTCTACAACCATCCTCTACCTATGTTTTGCAACAACAAGTCCGCTATATATATCTCTAAAAATCCGATCTTCCATGAGAGGACAAAGCACATTGAAGTCAACTGCCATTTTATTTGGGAAGAGATTTTGAAGAAACAGAACTGTACTCCGTTCGTTACCTCCGTCAACGAGTTAGCTGATATCTTCACCAAGCCTGTATCTGCTTCCTTTTTTCACATTTGCAACAAGCTGGGCATGATTGATATATATGCTCCAGCTTGAGGGGGAGTGTTGATGTAAGATGACCGCCCAGTCTAGCGGTCTGACCATGGCGACTTAGAGACCGCGCGGTCTAGCAGGTTCTCTCCAGTGTTTTGCTAGCAGGTTGTTGTTGATTGTTGATGTATGGTGACCGGGCGGTCTGACCCTGGTGACTTGGAGACCGCGAGGTCTGGAGGTTTCTCTCCTGCAGTTTGCTAGCAGGTTATTGCAGATTGGTGATCGGGCAGTCTGGCGGCTTGCCACAAGCGACTTGAAGACCGTGTCGGCTTGTCTTCTCTTTATTGTTGTTGTCGGGCGGTTAGTCTAATAGCGCGGCTTGTGTCTCTTGTATAGTTGTTTGTACATGTAATTATTAGTCCCTCATTGCTTATTTGTAATCTCTCATCTCTCCTCTATTCTATAAAAGGGAGGTCATACCTTTGTAATAATTACATTTTTTTGGATAATAAAATTATATTAGTCCAAATTTTTGGTCTACCTTTTCATGTTCGCACATTAGGAATGGTCCTAAGATGAAATGCACCAAGAAAGGCATTTGATCTACATGCCAAAAGGTCAAGCATATCAAAGCTTTCTTTAAGAGCATTGGGACCAAAGACTCTATGAGGTGCTTATACCTCCTATATATGGACTTGTTTGATCCTATGCTAGTTCATAGTCTAGGTTGGAAATTCTATACCCTTATGCTTGTTGATGACTTTCCTAAATTTGCTTGGGTTTTCTTTCTTAAAAAAAGTCTGAACTCCTTGATGTCTTCAAGACTTTAGTCAAGAAAATTCAGAATTAATTGGACAGTACTGTGGTCAAAATTCGAATTTACTATGGGGCTGAATTTTAGTTTGAAAGCATGATAAGGTTTTGTGAAGAGTAAGGGATTCATCATGAATTTTCTTCTCCAAGAACACCCAGCAAAATTGGATTGCTAAGAGGAAGAATAGAACTCTCATAGAAGCTGGAAGGACTTTGCTAAGTGATACATCTCTCCTAGAATATTTCTGGGCTGAGGCAGTAAATACTGCAGGTCATGTCCTAAATAGAGCTTCTATCACCAAGAGCCAAAAGAAGACTCCCTATGATATTATGAAGGGCAGAAAACCAAACCTGGCCTATCTCAGGATCTTTGGTAATAAATTCTATGTGTTAAATTATGGGAGGTCCAATGTGACTAAGTTTGTTGTCAAGTCCTATGATGGGATATTTGTTCGGTACAACAATCATAGCAAGGCCTATAGGATCTACAACCTGAAAAATCAAATCGTAGAAGAGTCTGTACATGTAGTATTTGATGAGTCTACTATGATTAATAGTGAGCTACCAAGCTCCTCATCTAGACCTGTAAGTATAGAGTTGATGATGGACAAGCTAACCATTAAGGAAGCTGCTCCTGCTGCACAAGATAAAGAAGGAGTGTGCATTCCAGAGGCAAGGCAAAGCTCACATGATGTGGATGAAGAACAGCAAGCTCTAGAAACTGAAGCTCAAGATGCTGAAGGAAGAATGAACCTAGTAGTTAGGCATCTAAGAGATCATCCAAGACACCAGATAATTGGTGATGATCATTAAGAATTTATAACCAGGAGCAGAAGTCTCAACACAGCCATATATTAAAACTTCCTGTCACAAGTTGAGCCCAAAAGATTTGAAGAGGCCAACATAGACCAGTTCTAGATTGTGTTAATGCAAGAGGAACTGAACAAGTTCAAGAGGTGTATGGTCTAGAAGCTGGTTCCCAGACCTCAAGAACATAATGTCATTGGAACCAAGTGGATCTACAGGAACCAGCTTGATGAAAATGGCATTATAATCAAGAACAAGGCTAGGATGGTGGCTAAGGGATACAGACAAGAAGAAGGTATTGTCTTGATCAAAACTTTGCCCTAGTAACCAAATTGGAAACCATCAGAATATTCCTTGCATATGCTACAAATGTGAAGTCGGCCTTCTTGAATGGTGACTTAAGGGAAGAAGTCTATGTTGAGTAGCCATCAGGTTTTTGTTGATTCTAACTCTCTTGATCATGCGTATAGACTTAAGAAAGGTCTATATGGGTTGAAGAAAGCCCTTAGGGCATGTTATGAGATCCTGTCTAGCTTCCTCATTGAGAACAAATTCTTAAGGGGGAAGATAGACAAGACCCTATTCCTAAGGGAATCTAAGGGCAAGATCATCCTAGTCCAAATTTATGTAGATGACATAATTTTTGGGTGATGACAACCTTTGCAAGAAGTTTGCCAAACTTATGCAATGGAAGTTTGAGATGAGCAGTATAGGTGAGCTTAAGTTCTTCTTGGGCCTCTATATAAGGCAGACTGAAGATGGATTGTCTATCTCTCGGTCTAAGTTCACTATGGAGTTAATTAAGAAGTTTGGAATGGAGAGTGCCTTCATAATAAAAACTCTCGTGAGGTCAAATATGTCTATAGAAAAAGATGAGGCAGGGAAGCCTGTTGATGAAACCTTGTATAGAGGCATCATTGGCTCCCTATTATATCTGACTGTAAGTAGGCCAAATATCATGTGTGCTCTATGTGTTTGTACTAGATATCAGGCTAGCCCTAAAGAATCTCACTACTCTACTGCTAAGAGAATTTTGAGATATCTTAAGGGCGCACCAAATCTTAGCCAATGGTACCCTAGGAATAAGGATTTTGAACTAACTGGCTTTTCAGATACAAATTTTGCAGGCTATAGAGAGGATAGGAAAAGCACATCAGGCACCTATCAGTTCTTGGAAGAAAGACTCTTGTCTTGAAACAGCAAGAAGCAGACCAGTGTGGCTATTTCCATAACTGAGTCAGAGTATATATTAGTAGAAAGTTGCTTTGCACAGTTATTGTGGATCCAGCATCAGCTCTAGGAATACAACATCAAGATAAGTAACACCCCCCATGCATTGTGATTCAACTAGTGCAATCTCCATTGCTAGGAATCCTGTCTCTCATAGCAGGACTAAGCATATTGAGATTAAGTATCATTTTATTAGGGATCATGTGGAGAAGGAAGACATCAGTCTTGAGTTTGTCTCTATAGACAAGCAAGTGGTTGACATCTTCACTAAGCCAGTAGAAGAAGTCAAGTTCAACACCTTCAAGTTTGAGTTGGGTATGTTGAACTTGGTATAGTATCAGTTGCTCCTTATTATATTTTTGTTGCAGGAATTACACTTCTTGCAGGTTGTTAAGTCTCTCAAATGGTATCAAGACTTGAATGGACTAAAGTGTCTATTGAAGAGGATGATAGAAGATGCTCCTATTGAGGGGGAGCAAGTCAAGATTCTCCTGTTGAGGAGGAGCAAGTCCAGCACTTACAAGAATGGGTTAAGCTTCCTGTTGAGAGGAAGAAAGCAGCTGTAATAATGGAATTCCAAGATCAACACTGCTAACCTTTATGTCCTTAGGTCAATGCATAAACTAAGGGGGAGATTAATTTATCTCCTTGCTCCAGAGATCATTAATTACATTGTCATAAACTTCTCTGAGTCTAAGATGGTATGTTACTGCTGAGAAGGCAATGATCTAGGAAGGACCACTCAAGTTTCAAGTGTTGTTATTGGAGTGTTGAGTCAGTGGTATCAACTCAAGTGGTATGATATCTAGTCAAGTGGTATGATCACTATTGGAGTGGAATCAGGCTAGTATCAAGAGAAAAATTCTCAAATGATCTATCTCCTCCCTCATTATATGAATGCATATTGAAGAAGCCAAAAAGGGGGAGGAGTGGGAGAGCAATACTTGAAATTTTGAGTAAGTGAATTTACTTAGAGGAGTGGGAGAGCAATGACTACATGTTGAGTCAGTTCATAATACTTGGAAACCTTCAAGTTGTATTAGGAAAGCAATGACTTGACATGAAGTCACTACATTAAATTGGAGAACTTTGAACAAGCTACATCTGTTAGCTTACATTCGCTTAATAGATATGATTTATGTGTTAATGCATCTTAGTATTGTTGTGTGTTCTGCCTTCTTCAAATAGGGGAAGATTGTCAGGAATATTTCCTCTCAATGTTCCTTAGATTTGAAGAGGCATCACCATCAATACAAAGAGCATAATTGTATTTGATGTATGTTCAAGTTCAAAGTGTGCAGGATGTTCTATGGAACAATGATTAGATAGGTTATCTAAGTGACAGTGTTAGGTGGACACAAGGAAGAATGCTGGAAAGATATAAATTTGTCTAAGTCCATGGACGTTAAGTAAAGCCAGTTCACTCAACGCCAGATGTCAAGGAAGAATGCTGGAAAGACAGAAATTTCTCAAGTCCACAGGCATTGAGTGAAGTCAGTTCACTCAATGTTAGATGTCAAAAAGCGCTGAGTAAAGTATGGACAGTCAAAGACAAATAGTTTGCAAAGCAGATATGCGGCTAAGTCTACAGGTGTTGAGTGAAGGCAGTTCACTCAACGCCATATAACAAGAGGTGACCAGTAAAGCTCAAACAGTCAAAGCTTCAACATTAGAAAGGAATAAATCATGATAAGTACAGAAGCGTCGAGTGAGGACAGCTCACTCAATGCTCTAAGAATGAAGCATTGAGTCAAGATTAAGCAGTCAAACCATCTGAATACCTATAAATAAATCTGGCTTATTTCAGAAGTATTGAGTGAATGCATTTGACTCAATGTCTAGAGAAGAAAGCGTTGACAGAATAAAGTTCAGTCAAAGCCTCAGAAGATGTAGACAAAAAATCTGTCTAAGTCCAAATGCGTTGAGTGAGTACAGTTCACTCAACGCTAACTCAATAGAGAAATCAACTAAGTACAGAAGCATTGAGTGAAGGAAGTTCACTCAATGCCTCATCGAGAAGACAGGAAAAGGTAGAAAGCGTTGAATGAAGACAACTCACTCAACACATTCATAAAGATGGAAATCGACTAAGTATAGAAGCGTTGAGTTAAGAAGGTTCACTCAATGCCTCAACAAGATGGCAGGCTTTAGAGAAGCAGCTAAGTCCAAATGCGTTGAGTGATGACGGCTCACTCAACGCAGTCAATGCCTATCAGGAGAAAGTTTGTCTAAGAACAAATGCGTTGAGTGAAGGTCATTCACTCAATGCACTTAACGCCTAATGGTACAAAAATAGTGGCTAAGTCCAAATGAGTTGAGTGATGAAGGTTCACTCAACACTTGGCAGTGCAGATTATTTAACTAAGTGTTTTTGCACTGAGTGAAGGTCGTTCACTCAACGCACTCAATGATTGTTATGAATCGCTTGAATTTGACTAAGTCCAAAGATGATGATGTCAGCTGAATTTCAAATTGTTATAGGAAGTCTACAGTACGCGAAAAGCTATGTCGCAGGCCTACTGTATGACATTTTCTATAAAAGTAAAGTTGCAGCCAATAACTACAGGTGGTCCCACGAGTCAAAGAGCCGTTGGACGGCGGAAGATAAAAGTATTCTAATCAGCAAGGAGAAGATAAATTTTAGATATTTAACTATTCGTAAAAAGACAAAACTTCATCTTCTTCCTCTCAACATTATTGCAGAGCCTGAAGAACAAGTTCAAAGTGCTGATCTAAAAGTTCAAGCAAGTTAGTTGTTGTCTTTCTCACTTCAACAGCAAGTTCGGAGAAACATATCTGAGAATGAAGAAGCGTCAAGACCAAACCCTAGCTGCAGCTAATCTGAAATTTGATAAAAGATAGTTTTTGCCATTCTCACCTACAACAACAAGTTTAAAGACACTTATCTAAGAAAGGAGAAGCAGCCAAGCCAAGCCCTAGTTGCAGCGACTTCATATCCCCAGCAGATCATTCCTAAAGAACTTTTTCTTGAGCTGTGAAGAAGATAGGGTTGAGTTAGTATCAGTCCAGGAAGGCAAGCTCAGAGAATATTTCTCTAGATCAAATCAACACCAACAAACCATTCTCTCTATAGCATCCTTTGGATATGAGTGTAGGCCTAATTATAAAGGATGAGTGTAAGATCTTGTGTAGATCTGAGGTAGGATCCCTGCGTGGATCTGAGGTAGGGCAGTTTGCTTTAGGTAGGAGATTCATTCTCTCTGAGTGGTAGGGCCAGATGTCAAGGAAGAATGCTGGAAAGATAGAAATTTGTCTAAGTCCACAGGCGTTAAGTGAAGTCAGTTCACTCGACGCAAAATGTCAAAAACTGCTGAGTAAAGCATAGACAATCAGAGCCCAACAATTTGCAAAGAAGATATGCGGCTAAGTCCATAGGCATTGAATGAAGGCAGTTCACTTAACGCCATATAACAAGAGGTGTCAAGTAAAGCTCAGACAGTCAAAGCTTCACCATTGGCGAGGAAGAAATCTGGCTAAGTCCAGAAGCGTCGAGTGTGGATAGCTCACACAATGCCTAAAGAAAGAAGCATTAAGTCAAGCTTAAGTAGTCAAAGCATTAGAAGATCTGTCAAGAAATCTATCTAAGTCTAGAAGCGTTGAGTGAAGACAGTTCACTCAATGCCCAGAGAAGAAATCATCGATAGAACAAAGTTCAGTCAAAGCCTCAGAAGATGTAGACAGAAAATCTGTCTAAGTCCAAATATGTTGAGTAAGGACAGTTCACTCAACGCCAACTCAATAGAGAAATCAGCTAAGTACAGAAGCATTGAGTTAAGGTAGTTTACTCAATGCCACATCGAGAGCACAAGCAAAGGTAGAAAGCATTGAGTGAAGACATCTCACTCAATGCATTCATAAAGATCGAAATCGGCTAAGTACAAAAGCATTAATTGAAGGCAGTTCAATCAACGCCTCAGCAAGATGGCAGGCTTAAGAGAAGCGGCTAAGTCCAAATTCGTTGAGTGATGAAGGCTCACTCAACGCACTCAACGCCTATCAGTAGAAAGTTTCTATAAGGACAAATATGTTGACTAAAGGCCGTTCACTTAATGCCTTATGGTACAAAAATAGCAGCTAAGTCAAAATACGTTGAGTGATGAAGGTTCACTCAATGCCTGGCAATGCAGATTATTTGGCTAAGTGTTTTTGCGCTGATTAAAGGTCGTTCACTCAACGCACTCAACTCCAGTGATGAATTGCTTGAATTTGGCTAAGTCCACAGATGCCGACGTTAGCAGAATTTCAAATTATTGCGGGAAGTCTATAGTACGCGATAAACTGCGTCGCAGGCCTATTGTACGACATTTTCTGTAAAAGCAAAGTTGCAGCAAATAACTGTAGTGGGTCCCACGTGTCAAAGATCCGTTGGACGGTGGAAGATAAAAGTATTCTAATCTGCAAGGAGGAGATAACTTTTAGAGATTTAATTTTTCGTAAAAAGACAAAACTTCATCTTCTTCCTCTAAACATTATTGCAGAGCCTGAAGAACAAGTTCAAAGTGCTGATCTAAAAGTTCAAGCAAGTTAGTTGTTGTCTTTCTCACTTCAACAGCACGTTCGGAGAAACATCTCTGAGAACGAAGAAGCGGCAAGACCAAACCCTAGCTGCAGCTGATCTGAAATTTGATAAAAGATAGTTGTTGCCATTCTCACCTACAACAACAAGTTTAAAGACACTTATCTAAGAAAGAAGAAGCAGCCAAGGCAATCCCTAGTTGCAGCGACTTCATATCCCAAGCAGATCATTCCTAAATAACTTTTTCTGGAGCTGTGAAGAAGAAAGGGTTGAGTTAGTCTCAGTCCAGGAAGGCAAGCTCAGAGAATATTTCTCTAGATCAAATCAACACCAACAAACCATTTTCTCTATAGGATCTTTTTGATCTGAGTGTAGGCCTAATTATAAAGGCTGAGTGTAGGATCTTGTGTAGATCTGAGGTAGGATCCCTATATGGATCTGAGGTAGGGTAGTTTGCCTGAGGTAGAAGAGTCATTCTCTCTGAGTTGTAGGGCCTTTGTGCCTGAGTTGTAGGATTCTTCTATGGATCTGAGGTAGGGCCTTTTGTGCTTGAGCTGTAGGAGAGTTATTCTCTCTGAGTGGTAGGGTTATCCTCCTAGCTTGAGTAGTAGGACTATTAATTTAGTCTAAGGTATGTGAACTTTGGATCACTGAGCTATAGGAGCAAACTTGCTCTGAGTTGTATGAATTTGTGCCCGAGGTAGGTCATGTAGGAGACTGAGAGATCCTGAGGAATCTGTGTTATAAGCACTTTGGAGATGAGAATTGGAGAAATGTCTTGTATAACACACTGTTAGAAAGGTGGGAGGGAAAGTGGATGTACCCATAATTTGGGAAACTACTATAATCTTATGTGTGTTGTGTGATTGTCTTGAAAGCTAACTTAAACTAACTCACAACACACCAAAGTAAGGAAAAAGTATTAAAAGACTGAAAAACCTATTCACCCCCCCCCCCTCTATATGTTTAGCTATCCTTGAAACTAAATACTTTCAGTTTCAACCTCATTTAAGGCAAGTAGAGAAATCTCTCTCTCTTGCAAACATTGGCTTAAATTGTTTGCGTCTTTCCTTATGTGAATTTACATTTGAACACCTGCATCGTCAAATTGTTAGATTAGGTCTTGATACACTTAGAATAAGACCCTAGAAGTGGAACCTCAATTCGTTCAAAACCTTACCCTGGAGATAAGGTGGAACTCTTAGAGGGGTAAAATGTGCACTTAGACCAAATTGACAAAATCAAACCCATTTGACCCCACTCCTAAACAATATAGCTAGTAATCTCATTCCTCGTGACCTAAGTTAACCAACCCACCAAATAGCACACCAATTAGTGCACCGCCTCATCTTGGAGACATAACGTGTAACATCCCAATGTTACTTCTAGACCCCCTTAACTTAGATTTGGGTTAGGCATGGGGTGGGTGTTAGGGTATTAGCTAGGTTTGACCCTAGATAGTGGGTTGTAACCATGTGGGGCCCACCATAGGACCAAGTCAAACTAGGTCAAACAAGCCTAATTAGAAACCCTAACCACACCATGACCCCACCACACTGCCCTAACCCTAATTACAATCTAAGTGGACCCTAGGGCATGCCACTAGGTCAACATTCTGACCTTGGTTGAACCAAGTCAACCTTGGGCCTAAAGTGGTCAAACCCACACTCATAAGCCCAAATTAGCCTAAGTAGGTCACCCCCCTTGACCCAAACCAAGTTGGGTGGTGCCATTGGGCTCATGACCAATAAGTGGGGTCAGCCCACTCACCATGTTGACCAAGTCAACTCAAAAAGTCAATAAGTCAACATTTTAACCTAAAGGGTGAAAATGAGAGCCCAAGTCATTTCTCTTGGGCCAAGCCCACCAAACTTGGCCCATGACCAGCCAAGTGGACAAGGACAGCCACTAACCCCCAAAATTAGGAGAGAGATTACATGCAAAGGGGTATTTTGGAGAAAACACCTAAAAGAGGAGAGAGAAAGGGGAAGGTGATGAAAAGAGGCCATGTGGCCTTCACTCCTCAGCCCATAAGCATGCTGGCCGACCACCCCTATTCATTTCAAAGGATTTCAAGGCATGACAGCCACTTGGCAGCCATGGTGAAGCATCCAAAGTGCTAAACCGAGCTCACATTGGAGTTATCTCCTTATACAGTCATTCCAGGCCAAATCCGAGCCCACCATCAGTTTCAGAGAGAGGAGAGGAGTGGAGTTTGAGTCCTGGAGCATAGCAATCAGTGGAGAATCAAGTTTTTGGGAGGTAGATCACCGGAGCTAGTTAGCCATGGCCAACCACCGCCACACCCGCAGCCAACCGCCAATTCAGGTCCGTTTCGCCTCACCTCTCCACGTACTAGCTTCCTAGATCATTTTGGAGAGAAATCGGGCTCAATTGAGCCCGATGCCATGTGAGAAAATCTCGATTTTTCCGAGAATTTTATACCTCTCGGGATCGCCGGCGCCTCCGTCTCCCGCCGCCTCATCGCCGGGAAATGGAAGCCACCACCACCGTGAAGGTGATGGCACCGTTGGCCGGCCACGGCGCCGCCTCAGCCGGCTGGAAAATGTCCCGCAAGGTGGCCCAGGAAACACCAATCTAGGCCGTCCATTCATTGGGGACGATGAAACGATCCCGTCCATCTAGCTTTAAGATTCGCGTTGTATCAATATGTATATATGTTGATTTAAATAAATGAATAGTGATTATTGTCACACTTTTACAGCCTATTTCTAAGTGAAATTTAGGGCACCCAGAGACATTTCTAGGTCAAAACCCCTGAAGATAATCTGTAGCCCTAGGCCTTAACTTTCCAATGCCACAATAATCTTGGACTTTGACCCAGTGGTCTGTCCTATAGGTCAATTCTCCTAGGAATGGTCCTAGGCTAGGGCAGATCTTAATTTGAGTGCCCATGCTAAACCAGTGATCCACATGGCCTGAAATTTTGGGCATGTGCATGTTTAGGGAATACCTAGCCCATGCCAAAGATTAGGATTTTTTGGAATACTTTTTCCTATAGTTTTGTTCAAAATGTCAAAAATTAAATAATTGGAATAAATGGAGTGTTAAGCCTCCAAATGGTCCCAAGTTTTGGTGGCAAGTCCTTTGGGACATGGTTAGGGTCTGACAACAATTTCAGCCCATTTGAACCACTACATGATGGGTTAACCCACTTGCAAGTGTAGGCTAGAATTAGCCTTGGTGTGCAATTAGCAATTTTGATAAATGTGTATTTATTCATCTCAGGACTTCTGAAGACCTTGAAATTAATTCTAAAGGATATTTAGGTCAAATTCAGCCCCTCAAAATTAGTATGGGATTTTTGGGAACAAAAAATCCCATTATTTGGAATTATTGAAAACTATGGTTTTATTGGAAAATAAAAATAAAAATTAGGTTCAATCAAGAAAAAATCCTCAAATTTGGTCCTGTTAAATATTTGGATATAATTGAGTTGGGGTAATTTTATTTTATCTGTTTGAGATCTTTTGAAGTAGAATGTTATGTAAATGACCATTTTACCCCTATTGCTTTTATTCATGACTTAATGAAAATATAGGTCAGAAAAATTTGGGAATATTTATAGAGGTGTATATAGATATTAGTTAACTGACATATTTATTTCAGAATTTTTGGTTGTGCATACAAATTTTAATTCATCATAATGGCATTTTGGTAAATACACAAGAAATTGAATTGCAAGTCTATAACATTGTTAAAGTTGATGAAACTTTGTCAGTAAACTTATTTTGATGATTTAGATCCCCTGTAATTTTCCTAGAATTTTTGTGATTAAAGTTCTCATACTTACTGTGAAAAGTGGTAATTATGATGGTTTTGTGATAATTAACAAATAAATACAAATGTTTGGTGAGAAATTATAAACCTTGGGAAATAGTGATATTTCATCATGTTAATGGTTAGGATAATTATTTTGTATCATTAGGGCTATGCAAAGACACACTTCATATGTTAAATGACCTTGGGAAATATTGGGAGAAAATAAATTAATTATGAAAATAATTGAGAAAATTGTGAAAATTACCATACTCATTCTAGTAGATCATACCACCCTAGGATAAATATTTGGGGGTTGGTGGCCCAAGGATTTGGAAGTTCGATTTTGGGGTGGTACTAGGTCATGGGGTGCGCATAGTAAAGGTAGGCTATACTATAGGCCGCCAGGGAACGAATCAACAACTGAGTTAGAGTCTAAGATCGGAAGTATAACCCTAGGTGGCAGATGTATTCTAGAGACGTGAGTAATAGCGCAACCTTAGACTTACCTAGGAGGAGTCGACGGAAGACCGTCGTTCCTCAATCCATACCTAAGTCACTATGTCACTCTATGTAACAGGAAAGAGAAAAAAGGATTCTGGGTAGACATCAACTAAAGTAAACATCCTTGAGAAAGGTAGCTTTGGGATTCAGCCCATCGCAGCTCCTAGTGCCCCTGAGAGCCCTTCACCGGGAATACCTTGGGCAGTCCTGGGATTAATCTTAAGTCACTAGGTATAACAACCGGTAGACAAGAGTAGTCTAATAGGTTAAGTGTAATGGACATGTGCTCACTCGTGCCGGGTTGGAGGGACTTGTAGTCTATTGACTACTTGCTCACCCGTGCAGATTTGGAGGAAAGAGATTGACATATATATACTCACCCGGGCAGGGTTGGAGGTTTTGTAGCACATACTCACCCGTGACGGGTTAGAGAGATTTGGGATAGGATAGTCCTTCGAGCTGGAGGCTCAATATATTATACTTGCATGTGCATATACTAGTGGCGGGCCATGCGGTACTGGCCAGTCGTCACACCGACGGCAGTACGGTGGACCTGGCGGGTGCGAGGGTTAGAGGGACCAGTAGGTTGTTTATACTGAGGTCTGGAGGACTTTTCCCGATAACGCGCACCCGGCCCAACAAGACTGACAGGTAGTCAGCAAAGTGGTACGCAGAGATTCTAGAGTACACTTGTTTCATGTACAGAGGCGCACAAGAGAGGTCTAGGCCTGGTAGTGTGTATACCCGCCTAGAAAGCGGAGATGCCCGATCCGCTGCTGCCGGAGCCACGACGGCGGTACCTGAGAGTGATGCTAGCTCTCGAAAAGTGGGAACTAAAGGTCTGTGATCACGGAGTCGTGTGTGTGTGTTGCACTGCATGTTCATATCATACCCACCATATAGATGCATATCATTAACTTTCATAACAACCTATGACACCTAATGTATAAGTGGTATGGGACGCTTGTACATTAGGACCTGCAAAATGATCCCTTAGTCTATAAGTTTGTGTGGGCAAGTTTATAGGTTAAGGTTACTTTCCTTTTATATATGTACTCCTTGTGACATCTGACACCCCATTGTATAAAATGGTATGGGATACTTTATACGATGGGAGCCTTGTAGAAGACCCCTTTCTTATGCGTACTCACATAAGTGAAGGTTACTTTTCATTACTTATATTTCGATATATTCTGCTTTAGTTTCTTGTCACCTGCTTCCACCTTTGTCACCCCTTGTTTGTCCTCCGCTTCATCCTCCCGCACGGTGCGGAGGAGTTGCGGGGCGAGGTGCGGAGGAAACGACTTAGTCTTTTTGACTAATGGTCGGTGACCACACTATTTTTAGGAGCTCGAGGAGATGGACCAGCACGACGAGGAGGCAGGACTTGAGGAGCAGATACCGTCACCTTCTACTACTACTACTGGAGCACGTCTACAGGTGTGATGAGTGAGATTTTAGATTTCCGCTGCTGTTAGTACAGAGAGAGATTTGATTCTGATGTACAGGGTATAAGCCCGTTTTACTCTCATTATATAGTACTCATTGTGGACTGTACCTTGTACTTTTCATTTGTTATATATATGTGTTTAGTACTGTGGCTGTGGACTTCTACATTTTTGCTCTGCTTTGTACCCTTTATTCTCATATTGGCCGACAGGTTATGATCGTACTAGCCGACAGAATCGGCGTCTTGCGGTGTCAACTAACCCGTGCGTTAGTGTCACCGTAAGGCGGCGGTTCTGGGCATAAGATCCGGGTTAGCCTCGGAATGGGGAGACAGGATCTTACAAACTGGTATCACTTGAACAAACGATCATATGAGAAAGAAGTCCACAACACTGGAACACCCCGCTCGAGCATTAGTTTGCGGACAAACTATGCAGCGGAAGCAATGGTGTGCCCATGTGTAAAAAGTCACATAAAACAGTCCATTAAGCAATGAGTTAGGCCAATCCAACTAGGACACCACCCTAGTATGACTTACCAAGAGGATTTTGTGTCGTACCTTAGGCCAAAGATCGACTTCAGATATAGATTAGTTATGGTACGGGGATAACCAAGTCGATTAAAGAAAGATCTAAATGCCAGAGTCCCTACTTAAGGCTTAAACCTCGGTGTTCCTAAGTCGCATATCGAATGATATTACCAATTCTTACTGAAACTGATAAGTACCACCTCGAGAAGAATTGATACATAAGCTTAATAGTGAATTAGTAGGGTGCTCGTAAGCTTAATCCTAGTACCGACGACTTGATTACGTCAAGACAACCACGATGACAAATATCATTGGTCGAATAAGAGTTCAGATTTTTGAATAAGAGTTTGGTCAACACCTCCTAGTTTGGTCACATGATGACCTTGAACAGATTATCGTACGATAACCTTGAAGGCTTAAGGTAGATAACATATCAATTGAAGTGGAAATCCATGCCAAGGATGATTAGCCCTAAGGATTATGGCACGTACAGGATGACTACATTGTGAATGTCAAAGGAAAATTAACCAAAATATATGGGGACTTAACCTTTTTGTTTATAGGACTATATTGATAACAACTCGAATTTTTCTAAGTCTTTCTCATTAAGCATGTTTCGCAAGCATAGTGATCTAAAAACTTGGCTTATTCAAAGATCACTCAAGTAAGATGAGAATTGTATATACATGACCAGTTTGGAGATCAAACCCTCCCTGGAAGGTTAAGACTCTCTAAGAACTTCACCATATTTATTAATCTTAAGCAGCATAGACTATTAACGACATGTTGGGAACACAATAAATTCAAGAGTGAAATAGAAAAGTAGAATGTTATGAGAATGACTTTTCACTCTCATAAGCACCCCAAGACCTTAGGGTTAAGTGAACAAGGAGGATAACAAATTTAATTCTGTGAAAGATGCATAAATGCTGGTTTAGCGATAAATACATATGACCTTGAAACTAGGGAAGACCGTATAAAACTTCAAGAGATTTTCCCAATTTCGAGTTTAAGGATGTAAGTACCCACTTAGATCATAGTCTAGTGAACACTCGTGATTTTCTTAATACAGACACTGTAACACCCCAAAACTTGGAAGGGGAAACGACGACGTCGTTTTAGCCAAGTTTGGGTTTTGGAGCAGGTGACACGGGCGTGTCAGGGCGTGGTCGACCGCGGAGCTTGTGGTCGACGTTTTGAGGGTCGACGTTCGTCGAGCTCAGGAACACGGCCTGGGACACGGGCATGTCCCTGGCCGTGTCCTTCTCGGGATGTTTGCAGGATTTATTCTGCTAGGCATGACACGGGTCACGACACGGCCGTGTCGGGTCTGACACGGGCGTGTTGAAGGCCATGTCTTTGACCGTGTCTTTGGCTGTGTCCTTCTCTGACTGGGAAAGTTAGTCGGTGGGGGGCGTGACACGGGTCTCGACACAGGCGTGTCAAAGGCGACACGGGCGTGTCGGAGGCCATGTCAACAGCCGTGTGCTGGTTTTCGAATCGGTCGAGACGGCGAATGGTTGACACGGCCCTACACACGGCCGTGTGCCAACCCGTGTTCGGTCCAGATTTTGTTATTTTGGGTTCCGATTGTGGCCGTCCGTTTCTTTGTTATGAGATCCAACGGTGGGGAGCCTCCCTGGGCGGTTTAAGGCCGGGAATAGGGTTTCAAACCCTCATTTTCCATTTGGCTTTATCTCTCTTGATTCTAGAGAGAAGGGAGAGCAAGGAGGAGGAAGATGGCCAAGTTCCGGCTACCAGCGAAGCTTCGGAGGTCCGTTTCGCGAGCGGAGTTCAGATCCGCGAAGGTGGGAGCGTTGCGGTGGTTTTCAACCCAGCAAATCTTCTCCATGGCTAGGAAGAGGGGACGGAAGGTAACGATACTTCTCCTCTCGGTTTTTAGGATTTAGGATGCATGAATAGCATCCCCTTCCTTTCGTATTTTGAGCATTGAATCTCTCAAATGAGAGGGATTCGTGTAGCCTAGGTTCAAGAGGAACCTCCGGGTTGAGTATGTTCATCTCGGCATGCTTTGCATTAGAGATCCGCTCCTTTAGCGTATTAGGTATTGTGGGTGAAGCCGTGGTCGCGACTGTTAGTCCGACCCGGTGATGTTGCATAGCGAGCTTCGGGGATTCGATAGAAATCCATTGCGGCAATACGCCGTTGTATGTATGCATTTCCCCCTTATATTTGAGTGAGTACTCATGGTGGAACCGGACAAGGTTAGCTATGTGTTGTGTGGTAGATGGTTTCCTTGGAGCACGGGAAAGACACGGTGCGAATGGTGATTGGGGTGGGGAAACCTTTGTTTGTGCTGTGCAAAGGCGCGGCTATGTCTCCGTGGTCGGCTAGCTATCCCGTGACGCGCAAGTCATGTGGGGGAAGTGTCCCGGCGAGACTAGCCCCTTATGTGGGACTAACGAGAATGTCGAGCGGAGGGCAAGCCCGAGCAATGTGGCCATGAGCGGGTGGGGTCCAGCAAGGCTTCTTAGAATTGGTCAGTGTGAGACGGAACCCTGACGTGCGAAGTCAGAATGTGCGGGCAAGCCCCGGGGTATATGACCCTTGTGCGGGTGGGGCCTTTGCAAGGTTCCGTGTGACGGCGTGTGTGCCGTTAGGGACATGGTGGTTCCCTTGTGTTTGCGGCTTTAAGCCAATGGGGAAACGGAAGTACCCAGTGTTTGATGTTGTGCTAGATGCATACGAGCTAGGGTGCCTTGGATGAAACCCGGGTTGCATTCATGTTGCATTGTAGGCCCCTTTCACTTTGTACAAAACATAAAGAACATGTATGCTGTATGAGACATCCAAGCCTGTTTTACCGCTTTATTATATATACTCTTTTGGTATACGAAGTGCTAACTTGCAGGTGGAGTGGTACCCCGGGGTCCGTTAGGGACGGCCGGGAGGAGATGTGTTTGTTACACAGTAGAGGTCAGCCTTTGCTGACCCACGTTACTTCAAATCCTTACAGGGCAAGGATCGCATGCAGGAGCTAGCGCGCCGGGCGAAAAGCCCTAAGCCTCATGAAGTGTTGCTGTGCGTGACTATTTTCTTTTCCTTGTTTTGCTGCTGTTGTTTGACTATGTCCGGCTTGCATGCCGAGGTAGCCTAGGGGTGCTTGGCACTTTTATATTTTGACTTATATTGTGTAAGGCCTTAAGGCCATCTGATACTCTTCTGTTAGTGGATAACTTCTGTCTGTTAGTGTTCTGTTTCTGCTGTGTTTGTCTGGAGTTTTGAGATTGGGTAATTTTATATCATCTTTTAATACTAAAGCTGTGGCGTCCGTATGTTGTGGGGCCCCGGCCGGACCCATATTATATGGTCTTTACAGGGGAGGTGTTACAGACGCGGTATAAATCACTTACGCATGGTTAAGCGACTCAGATGTACTGCGAGGGAAACTAATGTGAAATGAGAATCCAAAATATCTGAATGATTACGTCTACAATAATGGGTGCACCATAACCCTAGAAAATTTAAATCAAGGAAGAATCATCTAAATTTGGAAGAAGTATAAGCATGATGACAGATCACTACTACCCGTACCTACGTAACATACCCAGGTCATCAATTGGAAACATACAGATTGTGATAAAGTAACGTCAAGGTAATATGAAGGAGTGATTGTAAATCTTAACTATTATATGAGAAGAGCCATAAAGGGAAAGCTCAAAAAGATGTTTGAATAAAATTTTGTTTAGAACTTTGAGGGTGTGATGACCCAGAAATTTAAAAGCAAGTGAAAAGCCTTACCGATTTAGAAAGGGTAAATTATAGAAATGATCCTTTGGATGTGTTCCGACGATCACGAAGGGCAAAACAATGCGTTCGATGATATAACACCTACTGTTGGGTACTGTATCCACAATTACCTGGATTTGAGGAAGCCACCTGTCAAGCTAAGATGAATCCACAATGTATTTGATGAATTATTCTCTAGTTGTACTTGCAGACATTCCATGCTAAGTACACACCAATGTCAGGGTGCAGTGGGTCAATATACACGGGTCTGTGCAACGTAATCCCTCGTTGAGCAGATCAGTGTGTTGGCCTACGTGTACTCTCTCTATTGGGGTGTACTTAATTTCAAGTACAGGGCTATGATAAAGCAAGAGCAGACAAGGAGCAAGGATGGGTCAAAGACCAGCTCAAGGGGAGAAAGAGGAGAAACAGCCGAAGTACAAATCGACGAGAATCATTAAGTGATTCTCGCCGATTCGGCGAGAATCACTAGTGATTCTCGCCGAGTCGTCGAGAATCACTAGCTGATTCTTGCCGGTTGAAGCCGGCAGCTTCGACACAGACAGGGAAATTTTCTAAGGCAGAATCGTCGAGAATTACTTATGATTCTCGCCGATTCGTCGAGAATGACCTTGCATTCTCGACGATTCGGTGAGAATCAAAAGTGACTCCCGCCGATTCTCCCCGGCTTCTGTATCTGTGCAGTCAGATTTCGGCTAAGTAGAAGTCGGCGAGAATCATAAGTGATTCTCGCCGATTCGGCGAGAATCTCCTATGATTCTCGCCGAATTTGACTTGGCAATTTTTCTGAAAGTTCTGGACCGGTCCAAGTTATCTGCAGCTGTTTGAACCGGACCTTGGTCCTTACTTTGGTGGGACCCACAACGGTCATCTTCTTGACCTAAGGTATATATACACTGTATTTGTGAACAGTAAATGATGCACACGGGAATTCAAAAAGGACAGCCGCCATCTTGACCTAGCGGATCGCAGATTGTCGTCCGCCGCCGTCGCCGCTCGTGAAGGTGGTCACCGCCGCTGATCGTGGATTCTTCCTGATCTCCCGGTGACAGAAGCTTAGGCTAGCATAGCGTCTCACGCGTCTAACGAGAGATCCCTTGTCTCTTGATTCGTTGATCGGGAAAATCTTTCCCCTTCCGAATCGATCGAGACGATCGATCCTTGTGTGACCGTTGGTAGATCTTGCTCCCTTTGCTACGAAGTCTGAATCAAGTTGGCACTGCTGCTGCTCTTCGTCGCCGCTGCTGATTCCGAGAACGTTGCCGCCGCCTCAAGCCGCCGCCGGTCTCGGGAAAGATTCACTCCAAGTGAGATCTAGGGCTGTGCAATCTTCGTTGACTTCAAGAGCACGTCGTCAAACGAAGAGGGTCACCTTCTCTCCAAACGTCGTTTGTATTTCTTACAAGCTAGTTTTTAACTTCCTTGTAACGGACCGATTGGTCCCTAGTTGTAAGGGTTGGGTGCAACCTGGATTGTGGGAGTGTTGACTCCTACGTGTGGAAGGGTTCCTTCCGTGAGTGCAAGGATTGGATTTCAATCCTGTTGGAGAAGTGACCGAGTCGTCCCGTGTTGGGAGATAGGTCGAAGGGGGAAAGTGGACGTACCCAAATCGGGGAACCACTATATATTGTCTGTGTTCCTTGTGTGCTTGGTTGTTTTGTTTTCTTATGCAGGTAAATCTTTAATTCCGCAATCACGCTGCAGAGTCACCTAATCCCCCCCCCCCCATAGGTGAAGATAGTTGACACTAGGTGGACTTTCAAGTGGTATCAGAGGGAGGTTACTCATCAAAGGGGTTAACACCTCGAGTAAGCTTCTGCATCTAGTGTCAACTAGAAGAGTAGACTCACGCATGGAGTTGGACTATGATGTCCATCCTCTAAGACTCCCCTCATGTACAAAGGAGTATTATCCTATCTGGAAGATGAGAGTTATGTTTCATCTGGAGGCCATCGACCCTCAGGTGTCAATCATCTTGGAAGAGGGTCCCTTCATTCCCATGAAGGCTTCTGAGTCTGGAGAGGATATCCTTATCCCCAAGAGTCTCGAAGAGATGTCTGAGACCGAGCTCTCACTGTACAACTTGGATAAGTTAATACGTCAGATCATCACTGACGTCTGGTCTGGTGTATCTCGTTCAAGAGTGGACAAGTGTAGGACAGCCAAGTCCATGTGGCAAACCATCTCAGACCTCATGGAGGGATCAGAGAAAGCTGGTACCGGTTGTCAGCAAGAGGATGAAGCCTATGTAGGAGTCCTTATTTCTGAAGATGAAGGGCATGATCAATATGTCAATATCAGGGCTCCTGTGTCCTTGTCAGAGACTGAAGAAGAAGCTGAGCAAAGCAGTTCTGATGAAGCTAACACAACAGTTTCTGCCAATCTGGATGGTAACCTTGAACAACAAAGTCTGACGCAGGTAACTTCTTCCTCATGCCCCTCTCCTCTTGAAGTTCCTGAAGACAGGAATAGTTTTGAGAGTAGTCCTTCCAATGATGCATGGGATACACATAGCTTCACTCAACCAATCGATAATCGTGATTCCCTTGAGAGTGCCCTTCAGACGAGCAACTTACTTGTTGAGGAACAAGCTAAGGAGATTGCTCAGCTGAAGATTTTGATGAATCTCCAATTGGAATCCATCAAAGTAAAGGACTCTCAGATCTCGGATCTAGAAAATCGTCTAGAGACCGAGAAGAGGATAGTTTCCAATTTTTCCAAGATTGATGCTATCAAGAGGAAGGCAGAAAATGGGTGGATCTCACAAATCATTAAGTCATGGAGAAATGGGGAAACGGTGTTCAGACCCCCCACCCCGAGTAGGAAGGACACTCACCATGTCTTCAGGTATGACCATAGGAATAACCATGGTCACTGCAAGAATGATCAGTCCTCTTGTGGGAGCACTCAGAATGCAAGGGCTGTCATGGCCCCCCAGAAGAGAATACCTCCGGCTTCCACCAAGCCCTTTGTATTCTCTGCCACAGCCCCTACTCGTCATGAATCTGCCTGCATCAGCTCACAATGCGCCTCTCACTTCCCTAGGACTCTGGAAAGGAGGGATAGAAATCATGTTGTTAGGACTCATGAGGTCCTTGGAAGGGGGCTGACTGAAAGGAAGGCACCACTCCCAGGCCTCATGACGCCTGCCATATGCATTCTTTCCACCCCTCCAATAGTCACGGTGGAAGAGACAATTCTGTGAGCATATCTGGCTCTATTCCGTTTAGACCCAGAACTATGACTATCTCTGTCATGGATTCAGGTCACAAGCGGCGATACAACATTCATGAGTGTTGGTGTTGTGGCAAAGTGGGTCATTTTGCCATAGACTGTTGGCACAACCAATCTGCATCAATGGCAAGGGGACTTCCACATCCTCGGGGCAATGTTAGTCTTCCCACCAGGATTCCTGAGGGGAGGCACTCAAATTATTATGCTAACAGGAACCTAGGACCCAATACATATTGGGCTCCTAAGGTAAGGTAATATTCTTTGGTGCAGGGTAGTCTAGACTTCCGAGTCATGATGGGAGCTAGACAGAAGTTGTTCCGAGAATAATCTGGAACAAGCATCTGGAACGCAAGAAGTACTATCCTCAAATTGAATACCTGGTATGCTCTTCAAAGGGTCTAAATGATGAATCTTACAATCTCAGGTATCATTGATCAGCCTAAATAATTGAGTCATATTATGTCATCATCTACATATATATATATATATATATATATACATATATACTTTTACGCATCTATGTGTATTCTCCTAAGGACAGATCAAAGCTGTAAAATTAACCCTTAGATATATTACTAACGAGGTATCAGTAAATCTCTGAAAAATTCGAGAAGGCACATCAATAAGCATATATTACAAGTTGAAAATTAAAGTCGACACGTCATTAGGAGTCACTGAGAATGACAACTAACTTCTTGAATATCGCATTTATCGATCTCGACTTAACTTATGAAATCTGCTAGCCAGATTTCATAAGTTAGAAACGTCAAAGTTACTATGACTCCTAAGCTGTGTGGTATGGTAAACCACACCTGAAGTAATAAATGATCTCCTCGACTTTGTTACAACCTTTGACAAAAGCGTTATGGTGGAGTATAAGTGGATTTTCAAATCTCATTGAGATATTTAATCATCTCAAATCACTTAATCATCTAATTACAAGTCTCGCCGATTGTCGAATCTCGCTGAGATATTTAAACCAGGGAAACCATTCGGCGGAAATTAGTCATCCAATATCCGGATATTCCTTAAACCCAGAGTCATTCCAAACCTGCCTTTCCCGACGATACCCTCCGACCCTTCATATTCCGCAGCTCGCCCTTTCGCCGAGACGCCGCGCAGGAATCCGCAGGAATCCCCTTCTCTCACACCTCTCGAACTTTCGATCTACGCCTTCTGCCGCGCCCTCTCACAGCTGGTCCTCGTCTTCGGCGTCCTCCGGTGCCCCGTCGTGAAGAATCCAGACCGTCCACTGCGTCTCCCCCTAAGGTAATGCCTCCCCTATCCCTAACCGTGCCTAGAGCTTAGTGTAGATTTTACTCTCTACCTCCTAGTTTCAAAGATTCTTAGACTTGGAAATTGACATTCCCTTTCTTCCTAGTCTGCTATGGCCCCTAGGACTACTGCTGGATTAGTCACTGGATGTGAGCTCGTGACAACCGGGTTCTCCCAGGCCTCAGATGAATTTCGGAATATAATCATCATGCTTGAAGAAGCGGGACTGAAGTTCGTACTGGAGCACCCATGCAAAATTTTGGACAAAGAAGTTTTGGAATTCTTTGCAACTGCGAAGCTCTATCATGATGACACCTCCATAAAGAGCAAAGTGAGCGGGAAGAAAATCAAGGTATCCGCCAGGAAACTGACTCAGTGCCTGCGGTTATCAAGTGTTGAAGACGAAGAGTACCTGGAGGAAGAAGATAGAGCAAGGACTCTATCCTTCTGTGGGCTAGCAAGGGGCACCAGATCTATAAAGAGAAAAGAAATGAATGAGGAGGGGAAACTCTTGTCCGACATCATTGGGAAGGTACTGATATGCAAACCAGGCTCACACGACCACATTTCAGCCGACATGTTCAAGATTCTTGTGGTGATTGTCTGCCGAAAGAGATTCAACTGGGGGGCCATGCTTTTCGAGAAGATCAAGGACACCCTCAGATCTCCAAGCTTTGGACGAATCATCAGTCTATTTCTCAATCAGTTGAACGGAGATAAGTTCGACATGAGCAAAGGAGTTCCCTTGCATTATTTGAAGAAAATGGACTCCAGCGTCTTTGACAGATGGGAGCGAGTCATAGGGCAAGCTGCAGTGGTAGTTGAACAAGAAGAATCTCCTGCCGAGGACAACAGAACTTCAGCAGATTTCTTGGCAGCCCCCAGTGAAGTTCCTGATGCCCTGATTGCAGGAACTGAGGGGGAGCCTGTAACTGATTCTGCAAACATTCTGTCTGATATTTCTCTGATAGCTCAAGATGCTGTGAAAATGGTGGCACAAGAAGTGGCAGATGATGCGGAGGCTGAGGATGATGAGGAGGAAGAGGAAGAAGCTGAAGAAGTGGCAGATGATGAGGAGGCTGAAACCGATGAGGCAACTCATATCGATGCTGATCTGGGAGATGAGGTGGGTGATGAAGAGGAAGAGGAAGAAGTAGAAAAAGATGTGCACATCTCTGATGATAATGGTGATCATTTGGAGACAGAGATAGAGGAAGAAGTACCTGAGAACGAGAAAGCAGCAGATTCTCAGGAGGATGCTGAGGTTCCGTCTGAGGAACAAGCTCCTAAGCAATTAGATGCAAGAATGGAGGGGGAGCAATCCTTTGTTCCCCCTGTGGAGTCCATCCTACTATCCAGCTCTCCCAGTGCTTCTGAGGGGGAGGCTAACCAAGGTATGCCTGCAGCTCCTCCACTTCAAGATAACTTAGCAAATCACACTGTAAATATTGTCCAAGGGATCCTAGATGAGGTCAAGAGATCGTTTAAGAAGTCCCACAAATCGGTGCTAAAGAGACTACAAGAATCTGAGGACCTCATGCTCAAGAACATTGTGCAGATCAACCATAAGTTAGATGTGATGGAGAAGAAATTTGATGACAAGTATACAGAGGCAGGCACAGCAGTAACTCTTCTCATGCAAGGACTCAAAAAGAATACTGATGACCTGGGAGTGGTAAATAGTAATGCACATGTTGTGGCAAATAGCATACAGAAATTTGATGCCAACATGGTGCTCCTCAATCAAAATCAACAAGCCCTGCTGACTGAATTCTCCAAATCTCTGAAGCATATAGATGAGTCCCTGCATTCCTATGCAAACTCCATAGCACTCGAAGCCAAAAAGGGGGAGAAGGAATATACTACTAAGATGGAAGGGCTTCAGCACATCATCATTGAAAACTTCGATCAGTCCAATGTTTTTGTATATGACAGTTGCCAGTGGATGCTTAACCAAGCATTAGGCAAAAATATACCTGAGGTTCATCCTGTACATGAAACCACTGAGCACAATACTGTGGATGACGAAGGGGCAAGTGCAGAGGCTGTTCTGTTAAGCGAGGCTGAGATGAAGAAAGCTGCTGAAAGGGCTGAACGCAGAACTTGGTTTGATCAAGATGCCTTGGCTAAAGCCAAAGGAAAAAGGCAAATCCAAGAGGGAACCTCAAGGGAAACACTAGCTGAAAAGAAGATCCGATTGACGGAGGAGGATGTGAGAAATGAAAAATGGAGTCCTGTATCAAAAAGTATCATCTTGGACACATTCCTGTTACAGCAGAAGGGGCACATAAAATGAAGTGAGGTATACAGTCAATACGAATGGGAGAGGCACAAAGAATTTGAAGCCAAACGCAACTTATTTTTCAGAAATAATACAGAGACAGATAAAGTTCCTCCTCCCAGATATCATCCTAAACCAAAGGAATATTTCGAAAGACAGAGCAAGAAATTCCTGGCTCAGAAGCTCAAGGATGATCTAGCTAAGGAAAAATAGACCTAGGACCTTTTTGTTCCTCACTGCACTTCTATGTTTTTTTATTGTCTTACGAACAAGTATTGTGGTTTTATATAAATATATATATGTGATGACATGTTGTGACTCAAGTATTATTTTGTCTGTTTTTATTGTCTTAAAGTTTTAATTATTCTGTGGGTGGTGGTATTCATCTTAGCTAGTAGGATTTTGGCTTCGTCAAATAGGGGGAGATTGTTGGGTACTGTATCCACAATTACCTGGATTTGAGGAAGCCACCTGTCAAGCTAAGATGAATCCACAATGTATTTGATGAATTATTCTCTAGTTGTACTTGCAGACATTCCATGCTAAGTACACACCAATGTCAGGGTGCAGTGGGTCAATATACACGGGTTTGTGCAACGTAATCCCTCGTTGAGCAGATCAGTGTGTTGGCCTACGTGTACTCTCTCTATTGGGGTGTACTTAATTTCAAGTACAGGGCTATGATAAAGCAAGAGCAGACAAGGAGCAAGGATGGGTCAAAGACCAGCTCAAGGGGAGAAAGAGGAGAAACAGCCTAAGTACAAATCGACGAGAATCACTAAGTGATTCTCGCCGATTCGGCCAGAATCACTAGTGATTCTCGCCGAGTCGTCGAGAATCACTAGCTGATTCTCGTCGGTTGAAGCCGGCAGCTTCGACACAGACAGGGAAATTTTCTAAGGCAGAATCGTCGAGAATTACTTATGATTCTCGCCGATTCGTCGAGAATGACCTTGCATTCTCGACGATTCGGTGAGAATCAAAAGTGACTCCCGCCGATTCTCCCCGGCTTCTGTATCTGTGCAGTCAGATTTCGGCTAAGTAGAAGTCGGCGAGAATCATAAGTGATTCTCGCCGATTCGGCGAGAATCTCCTATGATTCTCGCCGAATTTGACTTGGCAATTTTTCTGAAAGTTCTGGACCGGTCCAAGTTATCTGCAGCTATTTGAACCGGACCTTGGTCCTTACTTTGGTGGGACCCACAACGGTCATCTTCTTGACCTAAGGTATATATACACTGTATTTGTGAACAGTAAATGATGCACACGGGAATTCAAAAAAGACAGCCACCGTCTTGACCTAGCGGATCGCAGATTGTCGTCCGCCGCCGTCGCCGCTCGTGAAGGTGGTCACCGCCGCTGATCGTGGATTCTTCCTGATCTCCCGGTGACAGAAGCTTAGGCTAGCATAGCGTCTCACGCGTCTAACGAGAGATCCCTTGTCTCTTGATTCGTTGATCGGGAAAATCTTTCCCCTTCCGAATCGATCGAGACGATCGATCCTTGTGTGACCGTTGGTAGATCTTGCTCCCTTTGCTACGAAGTCTGAATCAAGTTGGCACTGCTGCTGCTCTTCGTCGCCGCTGCTGATTCCGAGAACGTTGCCGCCGCCTCAAGCCGCCGCCGGTCTCGGGAAAGATTCACTCCAAGTGAGATCTAGGGCTGTGCACTCTTCGTTGACTTCAAGAGCACGTCGTCAAACGAAGAGGGTCACCTTCTCTCCAAACGTCGTTTGTATTTCTTACAAGCTAGTTTTTAATTTCCTTGTAACGGACCGATTGGTCCCTATTTGTAAGGGTTGGGTGCAACCTGGATTGTGGGAGTGTTGACTCCTACGTGTGGAAGGGTTCCTTCCGTGAGTGCAAGGATTGGATTTCAATCCTGTTGGAGAAGTGACCGAGTCGTCCCGTGTTGGGAGATAGGTCGAAGGGGGAAAGTGGACGTACCCAAATCGGGGAACCACTATATATTGTCTGTGTTCCTTGTGTGCTTGGTTGTTTTGTTTTCTTATGCAGGTAAATCTTTAATTCCGCAATCACGCTGCAGAGTCACCTAATCCCCCCCCCCCCCCCCATACGTGAAGATAGTTGACACTAGGTGGACTTTCACCTACCTTCGGAAAGATTCAGGATATCAAAAAAAAACAGCTCATGATTAGGAACATGTCGTTAGTCTCAGAAACTAGAATGAAAATGTTCGATGAATTAATAATCGCCCTCGAAAGGTTCGGAATTTCGATATCAACTCAGGATTACGGATATGTTATTATCCTTAGAATCGAGAGTTTTAATAATCCAGAAGGCTTGATCGTGAGTAGGCAATATGAGCATACCCTACGCACAAGGAAAACGAATAAGTTTCAGTATTGCTTATATCAGATAGTGCAAGGTATGTATTTTTGGAAATATACAAATAATGAAAACTCATGAACTTAGAGATATGATAGTCTCTACCATGACATAATAATTTTGAGGATTAAGTTTACACAGGCTCGAGCTAACCTCGTAAGTATAAAAGCTCTAGTTAGGTATTCCCCCCTGCGGGTCAATTAAGAGGGACAAATGAACATGTATAGGAGAATTACTATGAGCATACCAAATTGAAACTTCAAGCACGTAAATGGTGAAATTGTCAAGGCATGACACTTACAAAGGTAACGACTCAACAAATTGAAATATGGTTGATGATTAGTTATAGCATACGCATATGTATGATCTATTGGTTACAGTTACATCAAGAACCACGGCACGACTGTTGTTAACACCATGATCACCGTAAGGAAATTCATGACAATAAAGAAATCAATTTAGATTGTTATCACGGATACGGTGAAATCCTCAAGAACAAGTGAATATTATTAAGATTTGATCGATGAGGAAATCAAGTGCTTCAATTTTTGAAAATATGCACTTATAATTAATGGGTTAGACTGAACATGAAAAAAAAATGACCGAGGGTCAAAAACTCGTTACCAATGTTCATATTGATAACAAATGTTTCAGTTATAGAATGAGTCAAGATCGTACACGTATATATGACCCTCGATCATGATAGCATTAAGAACCAGGATACACACATGGTAACATTATAATCGTCATTAGGAGATTTCATGACAATGATATATAAAACTTGGCTATCAACGACATATACGGTAAAATCACACGATGGTGATCGGTGCTCAATAAAAGTTCCTTTTTGCTAAATCAAAATTGTGTCGGATCTCACCATACCTGAAAAGATACGCTCATGGATTCATGGATTAGACTATATGTGAAAAGTGATCGAGAGTCACTGGTACGAACATCAATATCCATAATGATCGCTTGATGTACGCTCGAAAGGTGAACACACCACGAACCATATGTTACTGCTTAGATAGAGATGTGATGAGTCTTGAAGTTGGGAGAAACAAAATGATGATCTTTTCATCACATCAGGATCTCGGAAGTTGATTTACTGCTATACATAATAATGTTGATCTAATGTATAGAATATCTTGGGGTGATTATAAGTTCTCGCTGAATTATAAATAAAAACCTAGGTGGACCGGAATGGAAAAGATTCCTACTTATGAATTTGTTAAATTACAAGTACTTGATGGTTATGGGTCGTAAGACTACAATCCAATGAGTGGATAAAGCTTAGTTTGATTATAAAATATCGAAGGGCTGGGAAACGTGTCCTCACAATATGAGTAGCCCAAAATATGTGGAAAGTGCATTCGGAAGAGGATTGTTACCTCTAATAAGTTCTTATGATTCTTGCAAGTAGAACCCCGTAGACCCGAACTTAAATTTCGGGGACGAAATTATTCTTTTGTTTATAGGATTTGTAACATCCCAATGTCACTTCTAAACCCCCTAACTTAGATTTGGGTTAGGCATGGGGTGGGTGTTAGGGTATTAGTTAGGTTTGACCCTAGGTAGTGGGTTGTAACCATGTGGGGCCCACCATAGGACCAAGTCAAACTAGGTCAAACAAGCCTAATTAGAAACTCTAACCACACCATGACCCCACCATACTGCCCTAATCCTAATTACAATCTAAGTGGACCCTAGGGCATGCCACTAGGTCAACATTCTGACCTTGGTTGACCCAAGTCAACCTTGGGCCTAAAGTGGTCAAACCCACACTCATAAGCCCAAATTAGCCTAAGTAGGTCACCCCCCTTGACCCAAACCAAGTTGGGTGGTTCCATTGGGCTCATGACCAACAAGTGGGGTCAGCCCACTCACCATGTTGACCAAGTCAACTCAAAAAGTCAACAAGTCAACATTTTAACCTAAAGGGTGAAAATGAGAGCCCAAGTCATTTCTCTTGGGCCAAGCCCACCAAACTTGGCCCATGACCAGCCAAGTGGACAAGGACAGCCACTAACCCCCAAAATTAGGAGAGAGATTACATGCAAAGGGGTATTTTGGAGAAAACACCTAAAAGAGGAGAGAGAAAGGGGAAGGTGATGAAAAGAGGCCATGTGGCCTTCACTCCTCAGCCCATAAGCATGATGGCCGACCACCCCTATTCATTTCAAAGGATTTCAAGGCATGACAGCCACTTGGCAGCCATGGTGAAGCATCCAAAGTGCGAAACCTAGCTCACATTGGAGTTATCTCCTTATACAGTCATTCCAGGCCAAATCCGAGCCCACCTTCAGTTTCAGAGAGAGGAGAGGAGTGGAGTTTGAGTCCTGGAGCATAGCAATCGGTGGAGAATCAAGTTTTTGGGAGGTAGATCGCTGGAGCTAGTTAGCCATGGCTAACCGCCGCCACACCCGCAGCCAACCGCCAATTCAGGTCCGTTTCGCCTCACCTCTCCACGTACTAGCTTCCTAGATCATTTAGGAGAGAAATCGGGCTCAATTGAGCCCGATGCCATGTGAGAAAATCTCGATTTTTCCAAGAATTTTATACCTCTCGGGATCGCCGGCGCCTCCGTCTCCCGCCGCCTCATCGCCGGGAAATGGAAGCCACCACCACCGTGAAGGTGATGCCACCGTTGGCCGGCCACGGCGCCGCCTCAGCCGGCCGGAAAATGTCCCGCAAGGTGGCCTAGGAAACACCAATCCAGGCCGTCCATTCATTGGGGACGATGAAACGATCCCGTCCATCTAGCTTTAAGATTCGCGCTGTATCAATATGTATATATGTTGATTTAAATAAATGAACAGTGATTATTGTCACACTTTTACAGCCTATTTCTATATGAAATTTAGGGAACCCAGAGACATTTCTAGGTCAGGACCCCTGAAGATAATTTGTAGCCCTAGGCCTTAACTTTCCAGTGCCACAAAAATCTTGGACTTTGACCCAGTGGTCTGTCCTGTAGGTCAATTCTCCTAGGACTGGTCCTAGGCTAGGGCAGATCTTAATTTGAGTGCCCATGCTAAACCAGTGATTCACATGGCCTGAAATTTTGGGCATGTGCATGTTTAGGGCATACCTAGACCATGCCAAAGATTAGGAATTTTTGGAATACTTTTTCCTATAGTTTTGTTCAAAATGTCAAAAATTAAATAATTGGAATAAATGGAGTGTTAAGCCTCCAAATGGTCCCAAGCTTTGGTGGCAAGTCCTCTGGGACATGGTTAGGGTCTGACAACAATTTCAGCCCATTTGAACCACTGCATGATGGGTTAACCCACTTGCAAGTGTAGGCTAGAATTAGCCTTGGTGTGCAATTAGCAATTTTGCTAAAATGTGTATTTATTCATCTCAGGACTTCTGAAGACCTTGAAATTAATTCTAAAGGATATTTAGGTCAAATTCAGCCCCTCAAAATTAGTATGGGATTTTTGGGAACAAAAAATCCCATTATTTGGAATTATTGAAAACTATGGTTTAATTGGAAAATAAAAATTAGGTTCAATCAAGCAAAAATCCTCAAATTTGGTCCTGTTAAATATTTGGATATAATTGAGTTGGGGTAATTTTATTTTCTCTGTTTGAGATCTTTTGAAGTAGAATGTTATGTAAATGACCATTTTACCCCTATTGCTTTTATTCATGACTTAATGAAAATATAGGTCAGAAAAATTTGGGAATATTTATAGAGGTGTATATAGATATTAGTTAACTGACATATTTATTTCAGAATTTTTGGTTGTGCCTACAAATTTTAATTCATCATAATGGCATTTTGGTAAATACACAAGAAATTGAATTGCAAGTCTATAACATTGTTAAAGTTGATGAAACTTTGTCAGTAGCCTTATTTTGATGATTTAGATCCCCTGTAATTTTCCTAGAATTTCTGTGATTAAAGTTCTCATACTTACTGTGAAAAGTGGTAATTATGATGGTTTTGTGATAATTAACAAATAAATACAAATGTTTGGTGAGAAATTATAAACCTTAGGAAATAGTGATATTTCATCATGTTAATGGTTAGGATAATTATTTTGTATCATTAGGGCTATGCAAAGACACACTTCATATGTTAAATGACCTTGGGAAATATTGGGAGAAAATAAATTAATTATGAAAATAATTGAGAAAATTGTGAAAATTACCATACTCATTCTAGTAGATCATACCACCCTAGGATAAATATTTGGGGGTTGGTGGCCCAAGGATTTGGAAGTTCGATTTCGGGGTGGTACTAGGCCATGGGGTGCGCATAGTAAAGGTAGGCTATACTATAGGCCGCCAGAGAACGAATCAACAACTGAGTTAGAGTCTAAGATCTGAAGTATAACCCTGGGTGGCAGATGTATTCTAGAGACGTGAGTAATAGCGCAACCTTAGACTAACCTAGGAGGAGTCGACCGAAGACCGTCGTTCCTCAATCCATACCTAAGTCACTATGTCACTCTATGTAATAGGAGAGAGAAAAAGGGATTTTGGGTAGACATCAACTAAAGTAAACATCCTTGAGAAAGGGAGCTTTGGGATTCAGCCCATCGTAGCTCCTAGTGCCCCTGAGAGCCCTTCACCGGGAATACCTTGGGCAGTCCTGGGATTAACCTTAAGTCACTAGGTATAACAACCGGTAGACAAGAGTAGTCTAAAAGGTTAAGTGTAATGGACATGTGCTCACTCATGCCGGGTTGGAGGGACTTGGATTCTATTTAATACTTGCTCACCCGTGCAGAGTTGGAGGAAAGAGATTGACATATACATACTCACCCGAGCAGGGTTGGAGGTTTTGTAGCACATACTCACCCGTGACGGGTTGGAGAGGTTTGGGACACGATATTCCTTCGAGCTGGAGGCTCAATATATTATACTTGCTTGTGCATATACTAGTGGCGGGCCATGCGGTACTGGCCAGTCGTCACACCGACGGCAGTACGGTGGACCAGGCGGGTGCGAGAGTTAGAGGGACCAGTAGGTTGTTTATACTGAGGTCTGGAGGACTTTTCCCGATAACGCGCACCCGGCCCAACAAGACTGACAGGTAGTCAGCAAAGTGGTACTCAGAGACTCTAGACTACACTTGTTTCATGTACAGAGGCGCACAAGAGAGGTCTAGGCCTGGTAGTGTGTATACCCGCCTAGAAAGCGGAGAAGCCCGATCCGCTGCTGCCGGAGCCACGACAGCGGTACCTGAGAGTGATGCTAGCTCTCGAAAAGTGGGAACTAAAGGTCTGTGATCACGGAGTCGTGTGTGTGTGTTGCACTGCAAGTTCATATCATACCCACCATATAGATGCATATCATTAACTTTCATAACAACCTATGACACCTAATGTATAAGTGGTATGGGACGCTTATACATTAGGACCTGCAAAACGATCCCTTAGTCTATAAGCTTGTGTGGGCAAGTTTATAGGTTAAGGTTACTTTCCTTTTATATATATACTCCTTGTGACATCTGACACCCCATCGTATAAAATGGTATGGGACACTTTATACGATGGGAGCCTTGTAGAAGACCCCTTTCTTATGCGTACTCGATAAGTGAAGGTTACTTTTCATTACTTATATTTCGATATATTCTGCTTTAGTTTCCTGTCACCTTCTTCCACCTTTGTCACCCCTTATTTGTCCTCCGCTTCGTCCTCCCGCACGGTGCCTAGGAGTTGCGGGGTGAGGTGCGGAGGAAACGACTTAGTCTTTTTGACTAATGGTCGGTGACCACACTATTTTTAGGAGCTCGAGGAGATGGACTAGCACGATGAGGAGGCAGGACTTGAGGAGCAGATACCGGCACCTTCTACTACTACTACTGGAGCACGTCTATAGGTGTGATGAGTGAGATTTTAGATTTCTGCTGCTGTTAGTTGAGAGAGAGATTTGATTCTGATGTACAGGGCATAAGCCCGTTTTACTCTCATTATATAGTACTCATTGTGGACTGTATCTTGTACTTTTCATTTGTTATATATATGTGTTTAGTACTGTGGTTGTGGACTTCTACATTTTTGCTCTGCTTTGTACCCTTTTATTCTCATATTGGCCGACAGGTTATGATCGTACTAGGCGACAGAATCGGCGTCTTGCGGTGTCGACTAACCCGTGCGTTAGTGTCACCGTAAGGCGGCGGTTCTGGGCATAAGATCCGGGTTAGCCTCGGAATGGGGAGACAGGATCTTACATAACGAAACACATGAAGGGGAATAGTGCACCTAAACATAAATTGACCAAATAAAACCTAATTTACCCTATTCTTGATCAATTGAGCTAATCACACCATGCCTTTTGACCAAGGCTAGCTAAACTCCTATAAATGTTGACTTGGTCAACCAAAATTAACCATGGTCAAGCCTTGGTTTAATTAATGACAAAACCTCTTTAGAAAAAAAAATTAGCCCTACACTAGCACAAAAGCTCAAGGATCAAGCTCTAACCTACACTTGATTCAAACCCCAAGATTAATTTCTGATAACCCATTATTAGGTTAAGTGAACTAAAACAAAAGTCAAATATACATTAAGAGGAAATTTACCCAATTTATAAATACTTCAAGAGATGAAATTGTGGAAAAGAATGGCTTCATTTAGAAGGTTAAGAGAGAGCCTCTAATTTCAACACGAAGCAGTAGAGGTGGACAGAGAGGCAGTTAGCCATAGCCATATCCGGTTATGGAGAGAGGGGGAGGAAGATTTCATTTCCCTCCTCGACCTATACCCCCCCTTACCCCTATGTTAGCTCATAATCCTCCCAAGCATTAATTTTAAGAAGAGAACACGGCTATTTAAGGTGAGATTTCTTACCCTTCCCCTTGCGTAAACATCCTAGAAACATTTTGAATCGAAATTGAGCTCGATTTGGCTTTGATTTCATATAATTTTGTGGAAATTGGTCATTGGAATGACCCTGTGATTCTGGCCTCCATCTGCAGTAGTAAATCATCGGAGCACAACAAATTGATGACCCTCATCATGGTGAAACTGTTGGTGGTGGTAAGGGGTGGTAATGGTCGGACAGAATTGGAGGAGCCCTAAAAGCTTCATCTAGGAGGGATTAATCATTATTGTTTGCCAGAGGCTGAAGGTGATCCCATAACTGTCTGATTACCTTAAAATAGTCGAAGTAATGATTGGATGATCCCCGTATTGGATCGACAGCAGATCCACTATAAGGAGGGAAATTTTACAATCTGTCATGCTTCTGTGTCGTTAGATCTGTGTTAAGATCTGTGTTATTTCAATTTATTTAAATTCTAAACTATACAAATCATTTCATTTTATTTTATATGCACCACATAATAGAAACTTAAATTTGAATTGTAAGTGCCTAAGTGGCTAAACCAAACCATGTGGTCAACATGAATTTTGTAGGCCATGGTCTAGGCTTTACAAAATGGGTTGCAACATTTTCTAGAGATAAGCATAATGCCCTGAATTAATATTTAAAATAAATGTGACATAAACTATATGGCTTATCGTATTTTGTGTATTTTTGGTCAATTCACATAGGATGAACATGAAATTTGTGGTATATACTCATTATAAGGTTAGTAATGTATAATTAAAGTCTTATAATATTTGGGACATCTTCCCATAGTTGATTCAAAATATATTAAATTGTCACATATGCATTTTATTTAAATATTATGGTCATAATCATTGAAATAAATTCCCAAAATTTTATGGTATACTTATCATGTCATGAATAATCTTGGGTTAATGTTTGAGGATATTTGGATATGATTTACTCATTTTATGAATTATACATTTGATAGATATAGTTTAATTCATTTAAATGATCACATATGTATATTATTGAAATGTTACGATCTTAATCATCGAAATAAATTACAAAAATTTTATGGTACACTTATTATCACATTATTGATTTTGAGTTAAAGCTTGAGGACATTAGGATATGATTTACTCATTTTATTAATTATACATTTAAAGATAGAATTGTCACACATATATTATTGAAATGTTATTCCTTTAATCATTGAAATAAATTCCCAAAAATTTATGGAATAATTGTTATGTCATCGCTGACCTTGAGTCATGATTTGAAGACATTTGTTCATGATTACCTCGGATCTTGAATTTTACATTGGAAGAGTACAGTTTAAATTAAATTCAATTATCACACTTAAATAACTCCCTTACCATGAATAAATTAAGTACTTCAGGATTTAATTTCTCTAAAATGGTTAACATGAAATATGTTGGTTCATGTGTTAAATCATTATTAATGAATAAGTGAAGTTTCAAATGATTTTGATGAGTGTGGTTTCTATTTAGCAAAAACCAAGTTGAATATCTTTAATTCCTTATGAAGTGTTTCTATTATGTAATAGCCTTAGATTAATTGTAAGGCTAGTATCTTAGTCAAATCAACTTTAACATATGTTTGTGAAAATATTTCTTTAAGCCATATAATTTGTGTCTAGGAAAGTGGTTAGGGGTGAGTCAGTATCCCCTATAAGGAAGATGATATGTAACGGTGCACAGTGCAACCACAACCCTTTCACTTACTGTGTTCTAGTGGCCAACCATAGAGGGGTGAATAAGGTTTGTAGTGAAATTTAGGAGATTAAAACACTTCAAAGCAAAGAACACACTTTTTGGGACTATCGTCCGGCGTTAGCACTAATGTCGGCGGTATCAACTGAAGGTGTGATCGTTTGCTTTCGGAGATTGTCACAGCGTACACAGAGATATCAATTCAAACATACTGCAGTAAACACATATAATTAGAGATCAAACAAGTAGACATGATTTTATTGAATATCAAAATAGTGATAAATTTTTTTAACTAGATCTCCATGATGCTAGAGATCGAGGCGGTGCATCGAATGCTCGTGTGCTTTCTATACCGAATCTCCTCATGGACCGGTTGGCTCTCTTGCTTCTTCTCAAGAAGATTAATGAGCCCGCAAGATCTCCCAGATCTAGACGTCCTCCCAAGACGATTTCCACAGACTCCTCCTAAAAATTGGTCGACCTCCCAAGTAGATTTCCCACGAACTTCTCCCAAGAACCTAATGTCCGCACCGAATGATTTTCTACACATAATCAAAAATCTAAAGAGAAAGAAAGAAATAGATCAAGGAAATTTTTCACCCTCAAAAATAGGCCTCCGGAGGAGGCGAGCAATTGGTGTTTTTTTATTCTCATTGCTTGGGCACTCAATTGTTTTCAAAATCTCGTTTAAGTATTCCTTATCCAGAGTTCTTCTTCATTCTTAAAAGAGGGAATGGGTTCTTATCCTTGGATGGCATTCTGTTGTAGTAGAGACAACAAGACAGTCTCCTCTAGACGTTCTAGGGTTTAACCCATGCAAACAAGAAAATGAAATGCTTTTATACTATTTTAAAATGTTATTATCGGCGGTATCGCTATCACCCGGTGATAGGCCTTTTTCACGCGTATTTTCTAAATGTCCTGCTACAAGAATGAAAATGTGGTCGACCTTTCCAATAATGCCAATGCTATCGTGGGCGATACTAATATTGTAGGGGCGATAGTGAACTTCCTTTTATGACCTCCCTTCCTTCCCGCATTGAGCCCACAGATCGCTGACGTGTCCAATTTCTTGCTAACGTTGGCTATACTGATATCGCGGGGAGATAGTGAGCTTCCTTTTATGACCTCCTTGCTTCCCCGCACTGAACCTATGGATCGCTTATATATCCAGTTCCATGATAACATGAGAGATATTACTACTGCTCGCAGTAGCACTCAACTTTGTCATTTATGAAAGAGCTTCACACATGTAAACGTGTAAATTATGCCCAAAGTATGTATGATCAAATACATCTTGGGATTTGATATTATCAAACCAGAAAAATGCAGAAGATGCTCCAATACCTTGCACTCCTGCTCCCATAGCCAGTACACATTCAGGCCTGCAGTTTCAGGAATGCAGGAATGGACAAAATCTGGGCATATCGGTTGAAGTAGATTGTTCATTTTCTTACCTGACAAATGGGCTACTTAAATTAGACATCACTGCAGTTGCTAGTAAGTTAATTGGTGTGCTTTCAAAGTTATTCTTGAACCATCCTTTAGGTTCATGATAGACTAGGGATTTTAAAAACTAGATTCTTAGTCTAGTTTGGAGACCAGCATTGAGTTAAATGTTTGGTTATAAAATTATGGCGGGCCTAACCACTCTACTGAATTGAGGACACTAACAGAGAGACGTGAGTTTTATATTCTTAAGCTATTGGGTAGGTTGACAGATATAATCATAGTGGGTAAACTCCCTTAGATTGTATCATATATCTGAGATTTTAATGAGATATCTGATAATAGTACAAGTATGGACTAGTACTGTACATCTTATCCTAGGATGGTTATGTGTCACTTACCTAGAAGTGGACTAGTCTAATCCAATGTTATCATATGTCATAGTGATGAGACCAGTGTGGATAGCTACTTACTTAACAAGTGGACTCGGTAGGACTTCAACATAAAAAGGTTAATAGTTTACATCATTGCATCATATCATACAATTTACATACCTTGCATCTTTAAACCCTTATCCTACAAATTTCTATGGGCACAATTATAAAATTAGTCTATGTTATTATATTTCAAGACTGTTAACTTATAGGTTTGTATGGGCATTCTTATAAGTTATGTTATTTGTGTACTACATATGCTACTTATTCTCATTGCAATACTTTCTCAAATTACCTGCTAGATTTATTATTATGTTAGAATAAGATCCTCAACTTATAAGTCTGTATAGACATTCTTAATACCTAAATCATTTACACAATCATCTTACAACTTATTTCATAACACAAATGCTCTATTTCTTGTCACTTGATTTACTCATACCACTGCTTCTGCACTTTTACCCTTCCCTCTTCTTGATTCAATATGATGCATTTGGGGAAATGGAAGGGAATCCACTTAGTCAAATTTACTAATGATTTGTTACAATTTCTCTCTAGGAGCCCCCTCCATAATCGAGCCCACAGCATCACCCCCAGCCATACAACCTTGAAGTAGTGATAGAAATTCTAGTAGTTGTAGTCCATACTCTAGCCCCCAAGGTTATATCGAGAGATGTGAGCACTTGTTTCTACTCCATGTATCTTTTCTTAATTAAGGGCATGTCTTAGCTCTAGTTCTTTTCCATGGCATGTCATAACCCTAATATTCTGTTATAATCAAGGACTTTGTCATTATGCACAAAATTGTGAATTAGGACCTCATTCTTATCTCTTGAACTTTCTTTATAGGTTGTTCTACTATGATGTAATGATGTCTCGTCTTACATAGCAAGCGTCATGTAGTAGAGGTTAACCAGTTTTCTAACACTACCGCATGACAACTGCTCTGGGCATAAGAATCTCCTTGGTCGTGCACTATTACTGAGAGGGGGTTCTTACAGACATTGTAATTGCCCTAAGATCAGCCCACTACCATTTATTGGTCATAAGAAATTAATTTAAGATTCTACTTTATTACACAAGTCATTCCCCCCTTTATTCTCATATTTAACCTAAGTTCATTGAAGCCGCTAACATAATGTGATGCCTTCAAATTAAGTCGTAATATGGCTTCCTACCGCCTCTTAAAGCATCTACGTTGATTATAATTTAACTAATTTTACCAAAACAACTCTAATTGAACCAAATGTTGGCTGCCTTGATATTTTAACCAAGCTTTTGAAAACTGGACCGCACCGGTCGAACTGCGGACCGGACAACCAGTCGGTCATGTCCAGGTAAGAAACCCTCCTATTCCACGAACCGCTAAGGAACCGCAGAACCGAGCGGCGGGCCGGTGGGTGGGGAACTTGGAGGGCGGACTGGTGGGTGGGGAACTGGGCGCTGTTTTAAGTAACCAGGCGGCCCAAGGCCCAAAAGTTTAATCATAGAAAATGAGAAGCCGGCATGATTCGAACTCACGCCTACTCTAGGATAAGAGAAGAGTTTACCACCGGACCAATTAATATGTGATATACATATAAATATTAACCTATACATAAAATAAATTAATATAATTAATATACGTATCTATATAAATATAATTTAAATACTTTTTTTAGATATATTATTATATCAATATATTAAATTATCTTATTAAAATTAAAGTTTATGATATATTTGTAATATATACATACATTGATCCTTCAAAAAAAAAATTTAGGCTCTGTTTGACACAACAGTGGTGGTCATGAACGCAGTGGTTATGAACCGTCGTTCTTGAATGCCCGACCTTATCTAAGAATCTTCAACCACTTTAATGTTCAAAAGTCAAACTATTTTTATTTTCTTGATTGTGGTCTTAATCATTGTCATGTCAAACATTCATTCTATTGTAGTAGCTTTTTTTTTCAAACTCACCGAGCAAAAAATAGTGTGCCAAACAAAGCCTTAAAAGATATGAATATAGTGATAATCGATACTTCATTTTTATTTGTAACACAATATAATGATAATAAAATACCAATTTATAGCAAAATTTTAATATATTGTTAATTATTTTTATTTTCTAATATATATATATATTATATAAATTCAAAAACATTCTTGCACATTAAAGTCAAAAATATGTACGCGGGATGCATTTCTGCCGCATGATCAAACCTCATTCGTTCGTATCCGCCGTTCGTCACATAACATTGTCCGTAAATAATAAAAAACATGAAACCCTACTTCCACTTCATCTCATGTGCGCAGCACGTGTAACACCTCCCCTATAATGACTGTATAATATGGGTTCGGCCGAGGCCCCACAATATACAGACGCCACAGCTTTAGCGTTAAAATGTGATATTTACTACCCAGCTCAGAACTCAGAATAAACTAACAGTGAAAACAGAAAATAAGACCAGAAGTTATGCACATACATATGAGTATCCAAATGGCCTTAAGGCCTTACAACGATAAGTACCAAACACAAATGATAACATCAAACACAAACTGCATAAGCTCTCCTAGACTACCTTGACATGCAAGCCGGAAACATAGAGCATCAAACAAACAATGCCACAAAATAGAGCTAGTACAAAACTTGGAACACTTCATGAGGCTTAGGCCTTTTTGGCCGGCGAGCTAGCTCCTGCTTGCGATCCTTGCCCTGTAAAAATTGGGTGGTAACGTGGGTCGGCAAAGGATGACCTCAACTATGTAACCAACACATCTCCTCTCGTCCATCCCTAGCGGACCTCGGGGCACTCCATCACCCTGCAGGTCAGCACTTCGTATGCAATATACATAATCATGTAAAGCAGTAAAACAATTTTGGATGTCTCATACAACAAACATGTTTTTACTTTGAGAACAAGAAAAAGGGGGCCTACAGTGCAGCATGAATGCAATTCTGGGTTTCACCCAAGGAACCCTAAGCGTATGAATCTAACACATCATCACGCATCATCAATCGGGTACTTTCAATTCCCCCATCGGCGTCAAGCCGCAAACAAAAAGGGGTAATGCAATTCGCCTAATGACATACAAGCCGCCACACGGAACTCTTGCCAAGGCCCCACCCGCTCATGGGTCTCAAACACGGGCTTGCCTGCAAGCTCTGACTTCTCATTTCAGGATTCCGTCTCACACACAAACCGATTCTGAGAACCCTTGATGGAACCCACCCGCTCGTAGGCTTTATTGCCCGAGCTTATCCTATGCTTGGCGTTCTCATCAGTCTCACAGAAGGGGACTAGTCTTGTTGGGATACTCTCCCCACATAACTTGCACGTCACAGGATAGCCAGCCTATCACGGAGACAAAGCCTCACCATAACACATCACAATCCATAGCCTTTCCCAACCTAATCCATCATTTGTACGGCAATGCTCCCGCGCACCAAGGAAACAATCTACCGCCAATGCGGAGCTAGCCTCGTCCGGTTCCGATTACACGTACTCACTCAAAAAAAGGGGAAAACACATACATCACAAACGGCATCTTGCCGCAACAATTTTCTACAAAATACTAAAGGCTCGCTATGCAAAATCACCGAGTCGGACTAACGGTCGCGATCACGGCTTCACCCACAATTCCTAATACACTAACAGAGCGGATCTCTAATGCAATATCATGCCGAGGATGGACAAAATCAACCCGGTCGTTCCTCTTGAACCATGGCGACCCAAACCCCTCTCATTTGAGAGATCTGGTGTCCAAAAGCTTGAAATAAAGTGATGTTATACATGCATCCTAGAGACTGAGAGGAGAAATGTCGTTACCTTACGACCCCACTTCCTATCCATAGAATCCTTGCTTAGAACGGCTTGACACGAGCACCTCCATGCCCTCTCCATGGATCTGGTCTCGAAACGGCGATCGGAGCTCCGAAGCTCCGTTAATGGCGGACGGAAGCTCTCTCCTTCCTCCCTCCTCCTCTCCCTCTCCACCCTACTCTCAAACTAAATGATGAGAAATTGAGGGAAAAACCATCTCAGCTCTAATAAAACTGATTGGGAGGAAGATCCTGGGCCTGTAGATCGAATTTGGGGAAGCATCGGACGGCCACGAAACAAAATAATGGAACAGCACCCGTTCGCACGATCAGTGGCACACATCCAGTAGTCGTGCGCACTAGATCCCATGATCGTGCAATCACCACTTCCAGAACTCCAGAAAGAAAGGGATAAATGCGCACGAGCAGCAGCGCACGACCAGTGGTCATGCGCACTCTGTCAAATGGTCATGCGTTTACCCAGACTGAACTTGGAAAAATGGAGAATAGTGTGCACGATTAGTGGCGCACGACCAGTGGTTGTGCGCACTAGATCCAGTGATCGTGCATTTTAGATCCAAAGTCAATCTCATCGACCTACTGTCAGCGGCGTCTCTACTGCCGGGCGCTAGCTTCCAACGACTCCAGGTCTGAAAACTGGGGTGTTATAACTCCTCCCCCCTTACAAGAATTTCGTCCCCGAAATTAATCTTCACATAAGAAGACAACAAGAAAAATTATTGCATATAAATAAAAACTGTGTTGCTACAAAACAGTTACTATTTCACTTACACAAATAACTCGGGATAGTCCTCGCGTATTGCTTGCTCCCGCTCCTAAGAGAACTCATCACGCCCGTAGTTATCCCAACGCACCTTCACGAGCTTGACTTCTTTGTTCCACAACTGCCAAACTTCTGTATCCTCTATACTCACTGGACAAACCCATGTCCTCAAGTCTTCTTCAATCGGTACCGATGCCGATTCGATCACCACACTAGCCTCCATTAAGGCTTTCCTCAAAATGGAGACATGGAAACGTCATGTAATCCACTCAGCTATGTGGTCAATGCCAACCGGTATGTTGTTTTTCCCACCCATTCTATAACCTCGAAAGGTCCCAAAAACCTCGGACTCAACTTCTTGAGTCGGCGAATCTACGAAACGCCCTTAAATGGCTTGATCTTTAGATAGACCCAGTCGCCAACCGCAAATTCCACATTCCTATGGCGAGCATTAAAATATTTTTCTTGCCGATCTTGAGCAACCTACATGCGCTCTTGAATGGTTCGCACCAACTCACATGCATCAACTACCACTTCTTTTTCCAAAAGTTTGGTGTCTCCTTCCTCTATCCAAGACATCGGTGTTCGACACCACCTCCCATACAAAGCTTTGTATGGCGCCATCTTTATACTTGCTTGGTAACTGTTATTATAGGCAAACTCCACCATGAAGAGGTTGTCTTCCCACTTTTTACCGAAGTCAAGAGTACACATTCTCAGCATATCCTCCATAGTTCGGTTCATTCTTTCAGTTTGCCCATCAGTTGGAGGATGGAATGCCGTACTGAACTTGAGCTTCGTGCCAAGACTCTTCTTGACCAGCCTCCAGTCTTTGGATGTGAATCGTCCATCGCGATCACTAACTATACTCTTAGGAATTCCATGTAGTCGCACAATGTTGCGAACATACAACTCTACCAGCTTTTCCACGCTGTCCTCTTTCAGATTTGGGATGAAGTGATCCACTTTGGTCAAGCGATCCACGATCACCCAAATCGCATTGTTACCCTGCTGCAATCTTGGTAACCCATGTACAAAGTCCATAGAGATGTCATAAAATTTCCACTCAGGAATAGGAAGAGGCTTCAGGAACCCGGTCGGTTAAGTAATTTTGCAACTCAATCCAGTACAAATGAGCTATGCTAGACTCGCCTCTCGCTACACACTCGATGCCAAGGGACTCTTAATCCCGCACCAACTGCTCATCATGAGCTTCGATCCAATTCCCTTGCCCAAAGTATTTTCTACTCAAGGCATCTGCCGCCACATTGGCTTTACCTGGCATATACTTAATCGCTGATGCGTGTAAATATGGCAAGCGCACCGGTCGCACAAGTAATAAAGTTTTGGGAATGAATCCCCGAGTGTCGGTCTCTTGAGGAATGCAATTAGCGTAGAACAACGAACGATCTGAAATTATCGTTATGAGAGTTAATTAAATAAAGGAAAAATAAATGGCTTTGAAGGTGGTTTTGCAAACAAATAAACTAAAGCGAAATATGCGGGTCGCAATCACTGCTTCACAAGTTGAGATGGATGTAACGGCCGCGATGTCATACTTTGGTAAGGCGAATGGACGGTGAGCCAGTGAGTGAGGTGTTTAGTGCGGAGTGCAATTGAATGGAATGAAGGAACGGAGTGAAGTGAGATTGGGCGAGGCGCATCAAATCACAAATCTCACGAGCAAGATTAAACAACAATAATCTAATTAAAACAACTAGAAATCGAAGTTCATTACAAGCTCAAGTCATTTCATACAACAAGAGAGATGGAGAAAGACTAAACCAAGAAAGTGAAGATCCACCGCGGTTGTTGGCCGGAGGTGCGGGTTATCAATCCGCTTCCACGCACAGTCCGAGGAGGCTTCCAGTACCGACGAGCTGTCACCTTTAGGGCCTATAAGTCCATTCTCTAGGTTGTCTTCATCATCTTCTTCGGTGGAAAGCTCGGAGAAGAGGTCTTTAATGGCCGGGAGGATCACCGGAGGATGCAGAATGCTTTAGAATCGCCGGAAAATGACCTCCCGATGGTAGGGATGAAGGTGGAGATGGATGGAACTCCTGGGATGCGGAACGGCAAAGTGGCAGCAAAGATCGATCCAGGGTCTGTACCCTAATTCGCGGAACATGCCGATTTATAGAAGCAGAGTTAAATAGCGCGCACGACTACTGGCGCACGACCAGTGGTCGTGCACGAACAAAGTCAGCGCTCGTGCGGCAACAACCTGTAGAACCTGCACCAGGAAATCAAAGCTGGCGCACGATCAGCAGCGCACGATCAGTGATCGTGCGAAATGGCGAGACGGAACTTTTCAAAAGAGGGCATGACTGCGCACGACCGGCAACGCACGAGCAGTGATCGTGCGCGGTATAGCTGGTGACAGTGTGATATGGCGGGGCAGAACTTTCAAAAGAGAAGCCAGACTGCGCACGACCGATGATCGTGCGCCAAAGAGGTCGATGGTCGTGCGTGGGTAAAAACGCACGACCATTGACTCCTTTGCCAAAAAATGGTGAAAGCCCTATCCCGGACGCCCACACGATCCCCGAACCTGCAGGAAAACTGGATGGGTTGTCGATCATGGCAGTCACAGATATTAATAAAATGCATAGCAAGAGGGAAATACACACACGCAAAGAAATAGGCTAATAAAGTGCACAAGACGTTGAATGTCGTGGCGAACCAAAAGGAGTGCTAATGGCGTTAAATGGCAGTGCAAAGTCATGAAATGAAGCCTAGATGAGTCCAAAAATCGGTATGAAATGGGGACTCATCACACCCCCAGACTTAACCATTTGCACGTCCCGGGCAAATAATCATCTCGTGAACTCCAAAATAGCTAGCTGACGAAGTAACTTCAATTTAAAGTAGAACGAGAAATCGAAAACTCAAGTGTATAGAAAATATAATAGAAGAAATTTTTAATTATACTATGAAATTTATAACTTTCGACAAACGTAAATAGATATTGTCACTACTCAAAAATTGAATGCCGGAGAATCGTTCGGTCATGTGTAGGAAGAAAATAGGCAAGTCGCTTGGCTAAGCATTGCCAAATATCGGGGCTCGTGATCACCTCCAAAGGAATCCACCAATGTCGGGGACCATATGCTTGCCCGTTCGCACTCTCTCTACGGCACTAGTTTGACTCTAGCGTGAGTCCGTAGGACTTCGGGTAATAATGGGGCTTGGGTTATGGTGAGGAAAACAAGGATAAACAAGATGGGTAATGCATCAAACCCAAATGAGCTAACGTACAAAAAATAGTAACCGCTAACCACCAAATAAATGCAGGTGCACCACACCCCAAGACTTACTTTTACAAATGGGTGTGTGCACCGCCTACTCCAAACAACAATCCCATCTCAAAAAGATTGTTCATTTAAACTTTTTCTTATTTCTTTTCTTTTCCACTTTTTTTCCTTTTCTTTTTATAGATTTTTCTTTTAAGCTTTCACATTTTTATTTTACAAAATCAGCATATTTTTCTTTTGGGCACATCCACATATAACAAAAACGAATCACCACATCACAACCTAACGTAAAATGTAAACTACTAATGCTCGAATTGGGCGTGCGACTAGGATCGGCTATGAGGCTTTGGCGAATATAGTGGAGCTGAATCAAAAGGAAGGGTAGGCACAAAGGGGCTAGCGAGGGCGACGTTAGGAAATGGTACAAAGCTCAACCGGGCCAACATGATGGCCTACATCACTCTCACGCTAGACTAACCATGCACCAATGCTTCGAAAGTAGCTTGGGGCAAGTTCTTAGCCACCGAGATAAATGATCCGTCCTCCCGACTCGAGCAATACAAAGCTAGAGACGCCTACACACATTCCTACGCTACCGATAGATTGCTCTGGATTCACAATTTTGAGTAGGACAAACATGATTTACGAGTGAAGAAAAAATATAAATTTACAAGCATAAAGAAAAATTAAACCTATACAATTTCTATACCACGTGAGTACTCGATTAGGAGCACTACACGAGTTTCGAACTACTCTAAATTAAAATCCAAAGTCAGCACCGCCATTTTAAAATTGACACAAAATGACAACATTGACTCGAGCCGCGTGCGTGGTTAAGTGTGCGCTCGTGTGGGTGGCAAGGTGTGTGCAGCAGGATTCTACAATAATGAAGCATAAAATAAAACTACTTGCATGCTATCAATGTGCTCGTGGAGTGCATAAGCGGCTCTTCCCCCCAGACTTGAATGAAAACATAGGCAGAAATGAAAATAGACATCTAAAATAAAAAGAGGGCTGAGGAGAAAGGATACCTATGCTCCAAAGAATGAGCATACCAGAATGCGGAGGTTGCTGCATCGCACAAAAGTATGCTGGACCTGCGAATTAGGTTGAACAGAAGAAAAGGCAAATAACAGAAAATATAATAGAAGAGCAAAGTAAAAAGCACAAAAAAGAGGGACCAAAAAGGTCCAAGCTTGGGTTGTCTCCCGAATAGCCCTTTTGTTTACCGTCCTTAAGGTGGACCAAATACCTGTATTAGCAGTTTATATATTGTTCTTGTAGTTTATAAGATAAATAAATAAAAATAAAATAAAAAACAGAACACTCATGAGACACAGAATCTGAAGATAAAAATGCAGAGGAAAAAGAGCTCAAACATAGAAGTTCAAACAAAAATAGAAGACCCGCTGCAAAAATTTGTGATCAATGCGTCACGGTATCACTTTGCGAGGGGTCAGCGAGCTGCAAGCTTTGAGGTTCGCCAATGATAGCACCACTATCATACAATTTTAGCCGGTGCCCGTTGACTTTAAAATTGTCTCCGCTCTTCCCGGTTATTTCAATTGCGCCAAAAGGGGAGACTCCGATCACTGTGAAGGGGCCGCTCCACCGCGATTTTAACTTTCCTAGAAAAAATGGAGGCGGGAGTTGTACATCAAGACTTGTTCTCCCGGCTGGAATTCTTTTGGGATGATGTGATGGTCGTGCCATTTTTTGTTTTTTCTTTGTAAATCTACGCGTTCTCGTAAGCAAAATGCCAGAGCTCCTCCAGCTCATTCAGTTGAGAGCGGCGCTTGCCTGCTGCAGCATCAATGTCCATGTTTAGCAATTTGGTTGCCCATAATGCTTTGTGTTCTAACTCGACCGGCAAGTGACAAGCTTTTCCATAGACAAGTTGAAAGGGAGTCATACCGATAGAGGTTTTGAAGGCGGTTCGGTATGCCCATAAGGCGTCATCAACCTTCATGGCCCACTCTTTCCTATTGGAATTAATAGATTTTTCAATGATTCTTTTGAGCTCCCTATTTGAGACTTCTACCTGCCCACACGTTTGAGGATGGTAGGCAAGAGAGATTTTGTGGTGAACTCTAAACTTCTTCATGAGTTGCAAGAAAGATTTGTTGCAGAAATGGCTCCCTCCGTCGCTGATGATGGTACGCGAAGCACCAAATCTAGAAAAAATATTCTTGTGTAAGAAAGTCAAAACCGTGCGGGCGTCATTTGCGGCAACAGCTTCGGCCTCAACCCACTTGGAGACATAGTCAACCGCGACAATAATATAGAGTTTGTCGTTGCGACATGGGGAAGGGTCCCATGAAATCGATCCCCCAAACGTCAAATGGCTCGCAGACGAGCATGTTGTTGAGAGGCATTTCGTCACTTTTTGAAATATTTCCTGTCCTTTGACATTCATTGCATTTGGCAACGTACGTTTGGGCGTCTCTGAAAAGGGTTGGCCAAAATAGGCCACATTGTAAAACCTTGCGTGCCGTTCTGGTGGCGCCAAAATGCCCGCCGGCCTCCCGGTCATGACAGTGATTTAAAACAGATTGGAATTCAATCTCGGGTATGCAGCGCCTAATGACTCCGTCATTGCACGAACGGAAAAGTAACGGGTCTTCCCAGAAATAATATTTGGCATCAGATAGAAGTTTCCGCTTTTGCTGCGATGATAGGCTTGGAGAGACAGATTTGCAAGCGAGGTAGTTGGCCATGTCTGCGTACCACGGGATTGTAGGAGGGAGTGAAGTGATGGAGAATAACCGTTCATCCAGTAAACAATCAGCTATCTCATTGCGCTCGCAATTTGATGTAGCTCCTTCAATATCGCTCTCCAATCTTGATAGGTGATCAGCTATGACATTCTCAACTCCTTTCTTATCGCGGATCTCGATGGCATATTCTTGCAGCAGAAGAATCCAATGGATTAGCTGGGGCTTGGCATCTTTTTTCTTGAATAAATTCCTTGAGTGCAGCATGGTCAGTGTAAACAATGACCTTGGATAACACTAAGTATGAATGGAATTTTTCAAAAGCAAAGATGACCGCCAACAACTCCTTTTCTATAGTGGTATAATTCATTTGGGCATCGTTGAGAGTTCGGCTCGCATACGAGATGGTATAAAATATTTTGTCTCTCCTTTGACCAAGCACCACACCAACTGCAACATCACTTGTGTCGCACATGACTTCAAAGGGTAAAGTACAATCTGGTGCCACCAAAATTGGAGTGGAGATGAGTCGGTCCTTGAGAGTCGTAAAGGCTTGCATGCAATATTTATCGAAGTCAAACAGAGCATCCTTAGCCAGCAGATTTGTGAGGGGTTTGGATATTGATGAAAAATTGCTGATGAATCTTCGATAAAAGCTAGCGTGTCCCAGGAAGCTGCGGATACCCTTGACGGTAGATGGAGGAGGAAGATTTTTGATGATACTGACTTTGGCTTGGTCGACTTCGAGCCCCCGACGAGAGACCTTGTGGACCAAGACGATGCCCTCGCGAACCATGAAGTGGCATTTTTCCCAATTCAGGACGAGGTTGGTATCATCACACCGCTTCAGGGCCTTGGCTAGATTCGCTAAGCAGGATTCAAAGCTGTTCCCGAAAAGGGAGAAATCGTCCATGAATACCTCAAGAAAATCTCCAATCGTGTCACCAAAAATGGCGATCACACATCATTGGAAGGTTGCGGGGGCATTGCACAATCTGAATGGCATTCGTCTGAATGCAAAGGTGCCTGATGGGCAAGTGAATGTCGTCTTGTCTTGATCGTCAGGGTTGACTGCTATTTGATTGTATCCCGAATAGCCGTCAAGGAAACAATAATATTCCTGACCGGCCAACTTTTCTAGCATCTGATCTATGAAGGGAAGCGGGAAGTGATCTTTGCGCGTAGCCTCATTCAGTTTTCGGTAATCAATGCAAACTCTCCACCCGGTGACCGCGCGGGTAGGTAGTAGTTCATTTTCACCATTAGCCATCACAGTAATCCCGCCCTTTTTGGGCACCACTTGAACTGGGCTAACCCATTTACTGTCACTGATTTGGTAAATTATACAAGCGTCTAGCAATTTTATAACTTCAGCCTGAACTACCTCATGCATCTTGGGGTTCAGTATCCTTTTAGGTTGTGCCGACGGTTTGTATTGATCTTCAAGAAGGATTTTGTGCATGCAAAATGCCGGGCTAATGCCTTTTATATCAGCCAAAGATCGTCCAAAGACATTTTTATATTTCTTTAAGACATTGACCAAAGCAAGTTCGTTGTTGGCGGAGAGAGATGCGGAGATAATAACCGGACACGCTGCGCCTTCCTCCAAGAAAGCATATTTCAGGGATTTGGGCAGTGGCTTCAAAGTGACGGTAGTGGTTGCGATGGAGGGTTCTTTGATCAGATGAGGAGTTCCTGATAAGGTAGTGGAGGGTGTGTCCTCATTTTCCCATTCTGGATCGTCCTGGTCAAGAATCAATTTGTTGCACGTGTCCGGGTCTTTAATCAAATCAACATTGTCACAATTAGTGATTCTGAGTTGTTGTGGCAGTTCGTGGACATTAAAAGAAATTGATTCTTCTCCCAGGCTTAGAGTTAGTTATCCCTGGTCGACATTGATAATTGCCCGGGCAGTGGCAAGGAAGGGCCTTCCTAGAATTATAAGAACTTTGGGATCAGCCTTCATGTCGAGGATGACGAAATCGGCCGGGAAAGCGAGGCCGTTAACCGTGACAGTGAGGTCTTCAACTATCCCAGCTGGGTTTTTTATCGATCGATCGGCTAATTGCAACCTCAGATGGGTGGGCTGAAGAATCCCAACTCCTAGCTCTTGGAAGATGGAGAGCGGCATCAGATTTATCGAAGCTCCCAAATCACAAAGTGCGTGGCCAAATTTGTGGAGGCCAATTCTGCAGGGGATGGTGAAGCTGCCAGGATCTCTGCGTTTGGTTGGAGGATAGCTAGTGAGGAGAGTGGAACACTCTTCAGTGAGGTTAACCATCTTCAGTCCTTCCAAGGATTTACGCCTCGAGATGAGGTTCTTGAGGAACTTGGAATATCCTGGGATCTGAGTGATAGCTTCAGTCAAAGGTATGCTAACTTGAACTCCTTTCATGATCTCAAGGAACTTCTGAAATTGCCTTTCGGTCTTTTCATTCTTTAGTCGATGGGGAAATGGCGGCCTCACGGTGTCCTTCACGGTTGGCGGTACTGTCATGGGTTCTTGCTCGATCGGCGAAGACGGAGGTTCAATTATCGAATCAGAAATGGGTACACAAGAAGATTGTGCAGGAGGATCAGGAGGCAAGGCTCTCTCGAGTCTTTTTCCACTTCTCAGTCTCATTGAATGTACCGTTTCCTGCTTCAAATCGACTGAACTTAGCAGCGCTTCCGTAAGAATCCCGAAGGCTGTTTGTAGACGTTTAATGGTGGTAGCTTGTTCGTTGAACATTTCCATCATTCTGCATACAAACGTGAAAAATTGCTCGGTCTTCGACATAGGAGGATTGATGGCTTCATCAAGGACCACCGATTTTATCTCCCCGGAAATATTGGGGTTAAGCGAAGTGTTCCAATGCCTACTAGTTTGGGCAATGTTGTCAATAATCTCCAAAGCATCTTCGCTGGATTTGTTAAACAGAGTTCCGCCGGCTGCGACATCAAGTAATGGACGGAATCTGTCTAAAATACCAAAGTAAAAAGGTTTGGATCAGGAGAATGTCTGACACTTCCACTCTGCAACATTCCCTCCGCAGAGACTGAAAACGTTCCCAAGTAGTGAACAAGGTTTCTTCCTCTCTTTGGGAGAAGGTGATGAGCTCCTTGTAATTGTCTCTGGTTAGCATTCGCTGCCTGAATTTTGTCAAAAAGTTTCCTTCGAGTTGCTTCTAATAACAAGGTGTTCCCTTTCGTATATCTTGATACCATTGTTTTGCGTCGTCCTTCAAAAAAAGGAGAAGAGACGAATCTTCAGCTGCTCGCATTTGGCAGTGTTTGACGAACATGTGTTGTAAATTTCCAAAAACTTTTGAACGTGGCAGAAGGCATCAGTGTTTCCATCTCCATTAAATTGACAGTTTTCGATGATATATTCGATCAAGTCAGGCGAGATCTTGAAACTGTCATTACCCATTTCCACTCGATTGGTGAGGTTGGATTGATAGGTTTGCTACTGAATAGAAGGCATTGAGAGAGGGCTGACCCTGCATTCACTGTGGCAACTACACAAAGAAACAGCGGTCAAAACACTGACTCTTACAACAATACTTTCAAACGTCATGGTCGTTCTACAGTTGCATTCCCCGGCAACGGCGCCAAAAACTTGATGCGTGTAAATACGGCAAGCGCACCGGTCGCACAAGTAATAAAGTTTTGGGAATGAATCCCCGAGTGTCAGTCTCCTGAGGAATGCAATTAGCGTAGAACAACGAACGATCTGAAATTATCGTTATGAGAGTTAATTAAATAAAGGAAAAATAAAGGGCTTTGAAGGTGGTTTTGCAAACAAATAAACTAAAGCGAAATATGCGGGTCGCAATCACCGCTTCACAAGTTGAGATGGATGTAACGGCCGCGATGCCGTACTTCGGTAAGGAGAATGGACGGTGAGCCAGTGAGTGAGGTATTTAGTGCGGAGTGCAATCGAATGGAACAAAGGAACAGAGTGAAGTGAGATGGGGTGAGGCGCATCAAATCACAAATCTCACGAGCAAGATTAAACAACAATAATCTAATTAAAACAACTAAAAATCGAAGTTCATTACAAGCTCAAGTAATTTCATACAACAAGAGAGATGGAGAAAGACTAAACCAAGAAAGTGAAGATCCACCGCGGTTGTTGGCCGGAGGTACGGGTTGTCAATCCGCTTCCACGCGCAGTCCGAGGAGGCTTCCGGTACCGACGAGCTGTCACCTCGAGGGCCTATAAGTCCGTTCTCTAGGTTGTCTTCATCATCTTCTTCGGTGGAAAGCTCGGAGAAGAGGTCTTTAATGGCCGGGAGGATCACCGGAGGATGCGGAACGCTTTAGAATCGCCGGAAAATGACCTCCCGATGGTAGGGATGAAGGTGGAGATGGATGAAACTCCTGGGATGCGGAACGGCGAAGTGGCGACAAAGATCGATCCAGGGTCCGTACCCTAATTCGCGGAACATGGCCGATTTATAGAAGCAGAGTTAAATAGCACGTGCACGAACCACTGGCGCACGACCAGTGGTCATGCGCGGACAAAGTCAGCGCCCATGCGGCAACAACCTGTAGAACCTGCACCAGGAAAATCAAAGCTCGCGCACGATCAGCAGCGCACGATCTGTGATCGTGCGAAATGGCGAGACAGAACTTTTCAAAAGATGGCATGACTGCGCACGACCGGCAACGCACGAGCAGTGATCGTGCGCGGTATAGTTGGTGACCATGCGATATGGCGGGGCAGAACTTTCACAAGAGAAGCCAGACTGTGCACGACCGATGATCGTGCGCCAAAGAGGTCGATGGCCATGCGTGGGTAAAAACGCACGACCATTGACTCCTTTGCCAAAAAATGGTGAAAGCCCTATCCCGGACGCCCACACGATCCCCGAACCTGCAGGAAAACTTGACGGGTTGTCGATCATGGCAGTCACAGATATTAATAAAATGCATAGTAAGAGGGAAATACACACACGCACAGAAATAGGCTAATAAAGTGCACAAGACGTGGAATGTCATAGCGAACCAAAAGGAGTGCTAATGGCGCTAAATGGCAGTGCAAAGTCATGAAATGAAGCCTAGATGAGTCCAGAATTCGGTATGAAATGGGGACTCATCAATCACCACCTCGTAGTCACCATGGAACTTGACCCACCTGCGCTGCCGCATATTCAAGTCCTTCTGATCCAGTAGATACTTCAGGCGTTTGTGGTCCGTGAAGATCTCCACCTTTGCACCATTGACATAGTGCTGCCACAATTTTAACGCAAAAATTACTGCCGCCAATTCCAAGTCATGGACGGGGTAATTCCTCTCATGTGGCTTCAACTGCCTAGACCCAAAGGCGATCACACTGCCTTGTTGCACCAATATGCAACCCAAACCGCATCCTGATGCATCACTGAAAATTTGAAATCCTTCAGTCCTTTTTGGCTGACTTAGGATTATATTTGTCATCAGCCTTTCCTTCAGGGTGTCAAACGCCTGATTTCACTCATGAGACCACACAAACTTCTGGTCCTTACGAGTTAGTGAAGTGAGGGGTAGAGCTATCCGCGAAAAGTTTTCCACAAACCTTCTATAGAATCCGGCTAGTCCAAGAAAACTTCAGACTTCTGCCACGGTTCTCAAAATCGGCCAACCTGTGATGGGTTTCACTTTTGTTGGATCTACTGCCACCCCATCCCGACTAATCACATGGCCCAAAAATGCCACCTTCTCTAGCCAGAACTCTCACTTCGAGAACTTTGCATAAAGCTGGTCTCTCTCAACACTTGCAAGACTACACTCAAGTGAGTCACATGCTCTGCCTTTGATTTGGAGTAAACCAGAATGTCATCAATAAAGACAACTACAAAAGAATCCAAGTATTCCTGAAATACTCGATTCATCAAATCCATGAATACAGATGGTGCGTTCGTCAACCGAACGTCATCACCGATAACTCGAAGTGACCATACCTCATACCAAACGCTATCTTAGGTATGTCCTCATCTCGAATTCGCAACTAATAGTATCCTGAATTCAAGTCCAACTTTGATTACACCACTGACCCCACCAACTGGTCAAACAGGTCATCTATCCGATGAATCAGATACTTATTCTTGATATTCAGTTTATTTAACTCTCGGTAGTCTATGCATAACCGCATACTGTCGTATTTCTTCTTCACGAAAAAACACTGACGCACTCCACGGTGAAAAACTCGGTCTGATATACCCCTACTCCAATAGTTCATGCAACTGTACTTTGAGTTCGGCCAACTCTTTTGGTGCCATCCTAAAGGAGGACGTGACACTGGCCTAGCCTCTGGCACTAAATCAATCGAGAAATCAATCTCCCGTCGAGGTGGTGCTCCAGGAAGCTCATTAGGAAACACATCCTCAAACTCTGTCACTATAGGTACTTCTCCAAGGGATAACCTGGAGAGACGAACCTCCAACAACGCTATAAGAGCAACTCCCTCCCTGGTTAACTGCCTGTACCAACTGCATGGTCGTAATCAAGGAACATGCCACTCCATATCGCTCTCCAATATCCTGGCAGCCTCAACCAGCTCATTGAAACTAGCGCTCTTCATAGATATGAGGGGTTGCCTCAGATTCTCCCTCAGTCTGCGGTAGAAGAGGTTGTCCCTCTCCTCATCATCTGCCATGGTCGTTCCAGCATAAGGACCTAACCGAGTGAATTCCTGAACATACTCGTCCACTGTCTTGTCCCGTTGCACCAAGTGCAGAAATTGCCTCTAAAGGGCTAACCACGTCGATGCAGGAATGTACTTCTTTAAGAAAGCATTCTCGAACTCTTCAATGGACGGGGTGCGTCCAGGAAACTGCCGACCACTATGGCTCACCCACCACAACTTAGCTTCTCCTTCCAACATGAAGGCCGCAAACTCAGATTTCTTCTCCTCTGGCGTCTCTGCCGCCCTTAGAAGTTCTTGAATCCTCGCCCACCAATCCTCTGCATCGGTCGGCGTGCTGACTCCCTTAAATGTTAGAGGATGGAAGCTCAGAAAATATTTCATCTGCAGGTCCCCATGCTTGACAACCACCCTTTCGACCAATGACTCTACTCACCTTGCTTCTCCGCCCAGCACGACCGTCGATGTATCCAGGGTAGCAGAAGTTGCTACTTGAGCAACATGGGTTGCTGCCTATACTATCGCTGTAGCTTGGGCTGCCATCATTACTTCTGCAAGCATGCGACAAAAATTGACCGGGTTTACACCCATGCCCAAAGGACCCAGAGCAGTAGCCATGCTCGCCGAAAGCTATTCTCTTGGCCTCGACATACCCGCCTAGTTGCTTGCACTCTTAACAAAAGCAAAGTAATAAGAAATCAGTCTCGAATCACAGGACTCAAACATAAGGACACTAACGGTCCCGCAATACTCCTATGTGGATAACTTCTATACACGATCCGATTATAACATTCGACCACGAATCCTTTCCTTGGACACGAACCTCCTTCTAATACCAAAATGTACACGTCCTCTGTAATGACCGTATAATATGGGTCTGGTCAGGGCCCCACAACATACAGACGCCACAGCTTTAGCATTAAAAGATGATATTTACTACCCAACATAGAACTCAGAATAAACTAACAGCGGAAACATAAAACAAAACCAGAATTTATCCACATACATATGAGTATCCAAACGGCCTTAAGGCCTTACAATGATAGAGAGTCCAAAACACAAATGATAAAATCAAATACCAACGTGCATAAGCACTCCTAGACTACCTCGGCATGCAAGCCGGAAACATAGAGCATCAAACATACAATGCCACAAAACAGAGCTAGTACAAAACTTGGAACACTTCATGAGGCTTAGGCCTTTTTGGCCGGCGAGCTAGCTCCTGCTTGCGATCCTTGCCCTGTAAAACTTTGGTGGTAACGTGGGTCAGCAAAGGCTGACCTCAACTGTGTAAAAACCACATCTCCTCCCGGCTATCCCTAGCGGACCCCGGGGCACTCCATCACCCTACATGTCAGCACTTCGTTTGCAATATACATAAACATGTAAAGAAATAAAATAAGTTTGGATGTCTCATATAACAAACATGTTTCTACGTTGAGCACAAGAAAAGGGGGTCTACAGTGCAGCATGAATGCAATCCTGGGTTTCACTCAAGTCACCCTAATCGTATGAATCCAACACATCATCAAGCATCATCAATTGGGTACTTTCAATTTCCCCATCGACGTCAAGCCTCAAACAAAAAGGGGTAATGCAATTCCCCTAACGGCATACAAGCCGCCACACAGAACTCTTGTCAAGGCCCCACCCGCTCGTGGGTCTCAAACCCGGGCTTGCCTGCAAGCTCTGACTTCTCACATCAGGATTCCGTCTCACACACAAACCGATTCTGAGAACCCTTGCTGGACACTACCCGCTCGTGGGCTTCATTGCCCAGGCTTGTCCTATGCTTGGCATTCTCGTCAGTCTCACAGAAGGGGACTAGTCTCGCCGGGACACTCTCCCCACATGACTTGCACGTCACGGGATAGCCAGCCGACCACGGAGACAAAGCCGCACCTTAGCACATCACAATCCATAGCCTTTCCCAACCTAATCCATCATTCGTACGGCAACGTTCCCGCGCACCAAGGAAACCATCTACCGCCAACGCGGAGCTAACCTCGTCCGGTTTCGGTTACACGTACTCACTCGAAAAAGGGGGAAAACACATACATCACAAACGGAATCTTGCCGCAACGGATTTCTACAAAATCTTAAAGGCTCGCTATGCAACATCACCGAGTCGGACTAACGGTCACGACTACGGCTTCACCCACAATGCCTAATCCACAAACGCAGCAGATCTCTAATGTAATATCATGCCGGGGATGGACACAATCGACCCGGTTGTTCTTCTTGAACCATGGCGACCCAAACCCCTCTCATTTGAGAGATCCGGTGCCCAAAAGCTTGAAAGAAAGAGATGATATGCAAGCATCCTAGAGACCGATAGGAGAAATGTCGTTACCTTACGACCCCTCTTCCTAGCCATGGAATCCTTGCTTTGAATGGCTTGACACGAGCGCCTCCACGCCCTCTCTACGGATTTAGTCTCAGAACGGCGATCGGAGCTCCGAAGCTCCGTCAATGGCAGAAGGAAGCTCTCTCCTTCCTCCTCCCTTCTCTCCATCTCCACCCTACTCTCAAACTAAACGGTGAGAAAGTGAGGGAAAAACCCTCTCAGCCCTATTAAAACTCATTGTGCGGAAGATCCCGGGCCTTTGGATCGAATTTGGGGAAGCATCGGACGGACATGAAACAAAATGACGGAACGGCATCCGTCCGCACGATCAGTGGAGCACGACCAGTTGTCGTGCGTATTGGATCCCATGATCGTGCGATCACCACTGGCAGAACTCCAGAAAGAAAGGGATAAATGCGCACGAGTAGCGGCGCACGACCAGTGGTTGTGCGCACTCTGTCCAATGGCCGTGCGTTTACCCAAGTAGAACTTGGAAAAATGGAGAATAGTGCGCACGATCAGTGGCGCACGATCAATGGTCATGCGCACTAGATCCAGTGATCGTGCGCTCTAGATCCAAAGTCGATCTCATCGACCTACCTCCAGCGGCGTCTCTACCACCGGGCGCTAGCTTCCAGCGACTCTAGGTGTGAAAACTGGGATGTTATAGCACGAAACCGGCTCACCCAACTCCGCCCGCATCCTCAGGAAAAATATTCTGCATCCTCAGGAAAAATATTCCGCATTCGCCGGCGACGCTGTCATTATCCTAAAGCCACCTCCTCCTCCCAAAAACACTCTGACCAGTGGCGCATTCCACGACTTCCTTTAAATCATTGTTGAAGAAGCTTGAAGGCTTACTTTTCTGTTAAATTTGTTAATATAATTTGTTTCTCACCTGGTGTGTGTTACTCATTTGGATGTTTGGCGATTCTGATGGCATCTACATTTCAAGAACTTTATTTCTTAATCAAAATTATTGTTGATGACATTGTTAAAATAAAAAAAAAACATTATTTCTTAATCAAAATTAATAATCTTGACTCATTTCTTCTTAGGAACATGCTTCGATAATGGATTCCTTGCAGCATTTTCTTACCTTGAGTGCTCTCAGCATTTCAGTTCAGCAAGGCCTCTAAAATCAAAAGAAGGTACATCTCCATTTGAGTTTTCTCAGGATTTACCTTTATAATGGATTCCTTCAAATAGCTAAACTCAACATAAGCATTTATAACGGTTTCATTAGAAAGCATTTCTTTTTCGATATAGAAAATTGATTCATTAGAATGCATTTCTTTTTCTAAATGGATTATGGTTTCAGTAAAATGCTTTTCTTTTTTGATATGGAATATGGTTTAATTTACATTTTTTGTGCAGTGAACTTTTCTTTTATTCAAAATTTTAGTGCAACGCCAACGCCAACTATTGTTACAATCAGTGGAGGGTGAGAGATTCTACCTTCATCTTCTATTGAATCATGTTCCAGGGCCCAAGCCGTTCACTTATCTACGCACAGTTAATGATCACCTATGTGCAACATTCAAGCTGTTGAGCATTTGGGACTGCTCGAAGAAGGCAATAGCATATGTACTTGCTTAAACGAGGCGCGTGATTTCAAAATACCATCTGCATCGTGTAGATTGCTCGCAACAATTTTTCTATATTGTGAACCTACTGGAGTTTGTGAATTGTGGGATGAATTTTTTTTTACTATGATCGAAGATCATCCAAATACAAGCACAACAAACGTAACTTTCTTAACAAATAGACTGTTTCACGATCTAGATGCAATATTTAAGCAACACAGTAAAAGTATAACAAACTTTGATTTGCCAAAGCCGAGTGGAGACATCCATGATCTCGAAAATATTCCAATCATAGTTTTAGGCGAATTGTCGATCCCTGTGTCCAACTTCGATCTTACTGCAATCAACAATCTTAATGAAGGTAAATTAAATGCTTACAATCTCATCAGTGATTACATACAGACAAAGAAAGATGCAATCTTCTTTGTTGATGGACCTGGCGGTACTAGCAAGACATTTTTATATTGTGCAATACTATCCACATTTTGACATGAGGGTAACATTATTCTGGCAACAGCCTAATCGGGAATTGCAGCAACCTTGCTACAAGGGGGCAACTGCCCATTCTAAATTAGAAATTGCCAATCTAAATTAAAAATTCCCATCGGCCTGGAGAAATGGCTGTATTGTAGATTCAGACAATGTTTATTAATAGAAAGGGCTTCTGCAATCATATGGGATGAAGCACCGATGGCACACAGAAAGGCATTTGAAGCGGTGATCGATCATATCGGGATGTGATGGGTAACGAGAAACCATTTGGTTGAAAGATAATAATCTTGTGAGTAGATTTTCGACAAATCATGCTAGTAGTTATAAATGCAACCAAGGTGGAAATAATATGTGCTTGCATTCTTCAATCATAAATATGGACAAATGTGAAGTTACTGCTACTAACAAAAAATATGAGGGCTCTAGGTGATTGAAATTGTTAGATTACGTGTTTAGGGTTGGAGACGGGACGAAGGATACTGTAAGCGAGGATATGATTCAAATTCCTAATAATATGTTTATGCCTTGGAAGGCGAACATTCCATCACTTAATTGACAGACTTCATTTTTTTCCAAACATAGCTCAACATAATATCAACTCTCATGACGTCATTTACATTGAGACAAGAGCTCTTATTCTCCACTAAACAAGGATGTGAATAAGTTAAATGCAATCTTCCTGGATCTATTTTCTGGGGAGGAAACTGGGTATTATTCCTTTGATTCTGTTAGTGATGATCATACAAATTGTACCTCCCTGAATTTTTGAACTATATTAACCCAGGAAATCTACCCCCACACAAACTTATATCAAAAGAAGGCGCACCTATTATGCTTCTTTGAAACAATAATCCCAAAATAGGATTGTGTAATAAGACAACACTGATATGTAAAAAAAATTGGAAGAAATGTCATCGAGGCAGACATATTGGGAGGTAGATTCAAGGGGCTCAAGGTGTTCATTCCACGAATGACACTCAAAAGCACATAAGATGCTTGAATGTCTTTCGAACTAACAAGAAAACAATTTTCAGTAAGATTATGCTTCGCACTTACATTTAATAAGGCACAAGGGCAGATGATTGGAGTTGTAGGAATCTACCAACCAAACAACGTGTTCAGTCACAATCAGCTATATGTTGATCTATCACGGGGGTCTCTGCAGAGACCATGAAGATTTTGGTTAAAAATGGTATAATCGACGGATATGGAGTTTATACTAAGAATGTCATTTTTTGGGAAATATTCGATCTGATATCGAATAGAATGACAAATTCTTTGTGATATTGGATGAAAGAAGGCACTTGCACCGCCACCTACATGAAAGGAATAATATCACAGGAATACATGCACTAACTTTTTTGACAAAGATTAACACATCTCTATCTAAATATTTATTATTGTCTCATTATTAAAGTTAGCCTTTCCATCTTCTTCAGGTTCACCAAAAATGCCAACAACCGTGTACAATAAAAGGAGAATCTTAATCCTTCTAGAGTGGATCAAAGAAATATATACAATTCTTGATGATGACAATAACCAAATTTCGAGCCACAATTGGCCCAAGGTCGACAAGTTTAACGGGCCCAAAAGTAGATACCCAAAGATCTCTACAGATTGGCCTGCCATCAAACAATGGAATGTTATTTGGAGAGTTCTCGCAGAGAAGTGACTGCTAGCCATATTTTACTTGTTAAATGAGATGTAACATGAAGACAACTGATTAACTCAAATAAAGTTCTTACTTAATGATATTACTCTATTTTGCATGTAATCCTTCTTTAATATTATGACTTGTTGTGTGCTTTGACATAATATTCAAGTAGTTAGAACAATGTCGCCGCCCATCATCAATTTTGCCCCCACGACAAATGTCCCCTCATGACAAATGTCTCTTTCACAATAAATGTTGCCTCCCACGACAAATGTCACATCCACGACAAATGTCGCCCCAAAAACATTAGTCGACCCCACTACAAATGTCTCCCCTACGACAAATGTCACCTCCACAACAAATATCACCCCCACGACAAATATCACCTCCACAAAAAATGTCGCCCCCACGACAAATGTCCCCCCCCCCCCACGATATTTCTCTCCCCCACAACAAATGTTGCCGCCCACGACCAATGTCGATCACGACCAATGTCATCGCCCACAACCCATGTCATCGTTTGTCGGGGGCGGGCGAAGCCCGCGGCCGTGGGCCAGGTATACCGCGCATGGAAAAGGACCCCTACACTGTCACAGGTATATATATATACATATATATACATACATATATAAATATACATACATATATATACATACATATATATATATACATACATATATATATATATATACATACATTATATATATATACATACATATATATATACATATATATACATACATATATATACAAACATAAATATATACATACAGAATGTTTCTCAGCGCTGCCACCACCGACTGCGGGCTCACTGGGCAGGGGCCACCCAGGGTACGTCGACGTGCCCGCCGATGAACCCCGGGCGGCTGGTGCCCGGCGAGCCCGCAGCCGACGGCAGCGGTGCTGAGAAGACCTCGGCCATTGGATGATCCCGCCTTGGACCGGCGAATGGTGCACTGTTCGCACCTTCGCATGGAATTCTCTGCGCATATGATCCCTACCATATATATATATACATATACATATATATACATATACATATATATACATATATATATTTATATAGATACATATATATACGTATATATATGTACATATATATACGTACATATACATATATGTACATATATATATATATATACGTACATATATGTACATATATATATACGTATATATATGTACATATATATACATGTATATATACGTATATATATATACAAATATATGTAGATATATGTATATATATCTCTACTAATATACGAAAACTACTATTTGGTGAAACATTGCATGATGTCCCTATATTGCCCTTATAATTGTATTCATAATTACACAATTATATCAAATTTTATATTAGTATATTATAAAAACAATATCTTTTTAGGTAATTTTACAACTTTACAATATTAAAATACAAAAAATAAAAACACTAGATACCCAAAACCTATTGTCTCTAGCTAGGACTGAAAAGAGAAAAATTAATGATTTAACGTAAAAATATAATTTGTTTTACAAAATAAAATTATATTCTTGATTTATATTTTTTACGGTCATTTTGAGTACTCATATGTATATGTTGCGTGTCGGGCGGAGCCAGCCGGGAGCGGGCGAAGCCCGCCATCGTAGGTCGTGTACTGTCGCGCGAGGCCATAGAGGCGGGTACTGTCCACGACAAATATTGCCGCCCACAACAAATGTTGCCGCTCACGACAAATGTTGCCGCCCATGACAAATGTCATCCCCACGACAAATGTCGCACCACCGGCGAATGTCGTATCTCGGCAAATGTCACACCCCGCCGAATGTCGCACTCCGCCAATTGTCGCACCCCCGCCGAATGCCCCCAGGGCCGAAGGCCCGTGCCTGTCACTTGTATATATATATACATACATATATATCTAAGTATGTATATATATACATACATATATATCTATATGTATGTATGTATATATATCTACATATATATGTATGTATATGTATGTACATATATACATACATATATATATATATATGTATATATATGTACATATATATGTATGTATATATATGTACATATATATGTATATATATGTACATATATATGTACATATATATACATCCATATATATACATCCATATATATGTACATCTATATGCATGCATATATATGTTATATATATAGAGAGAGAGAGAGAGAGTAATTATAGAGAGAGAACCGGTTCTCTGAAACCTTATATGGAAAACCAGCAAAGTGACCCCCAAATGTTTTTTTAAAAAAAAGTGATCAACATGAAAGTTGTAGATATCAATGAGATCTACAACTTTCATGTTGATTAGTTTTTGAAATAACACTGTCTAGGCCCCCGATTTGAGCCCCGAAAAAATCAAGCCGAACTTAATTTGTCCATACAGATGTTTGGCGTGACGTATTTTGACTTTTTGGGGGCTCAAATCGGGGGCCTAGACGGTGTTATTTCAAAAATTGATCAATAGGAAAGTTGTAGATCTCATCGATATCTACAACTTTCATGTTGATCACTTTTTGAAAAAATAAACATTTCGGGGTCAATTTGCTTGGTTTTCTATATAAGGTTCAGAGAACCAATTCTCTCTCTATAATTACTCTCTCTCTCTCTCTCTCTCTCTCTCTCTCTCTCTCTCTCTCTCTCTCTCTCTCTCTCTCTCTCTCTCTCTCTCTCTCTCTCTCTCTCTCTCTCTCTCTCTCTCTCTCTCTCTCTCTCTCTCTCTCTCTATATCTCTATCTATATATATATATATATATATATATATATATATATATATTTATACATGCATATATATGTACATATATATACATACATATATATGTACATATATATACATACATATATATACATACATATATGTATATATACATACATACATATATGTACATATATACATACATATCTTTATTATATAAGCAAATTCCTAATAGCTCCAAGGTGTAACATTTAAATCCCAAAATACCCTCATTTAAACAAGTTTTGACCTGTAATTCAAGGGCTTTTTTGTCTTTTGTCCGGCCCAGAGCTTTAATTTTTGGTTCGCTGCATTGTTCGCCCGCCTCAAATTTGCGATGGCCGTGATTTCTTCCTCTACGCTATTCTTCCCCGACTCCATTTCCATTTGCATTTCTCTCGATACTTACGGTTCTCAAACCCTAAGGCATCCAACTTCTACTCCAACTCCAGCGCCGGTCGGATACTCTAGCGTGTCTTCCCGTTTGGGTTTCCAAACAGTCATTGCTTTATAGCGACGAAATGCTACTCTCTGCAATATCTACTGGATTCATTGGAGTAGAGTAAGGTTTGCTGTAAATTATATTGGTCATGGAGCGTTGAGCTGTTGTTGATCTTCTGCAATCAATCCCATCCCTTTCATGTAAGCCATCAAAACCCCTACAATACAATTTCTGATCGTCCTTCTCCTTCTTCTTACGTTCCCTATTCTTAAGGAAATGCATATTTCGTACTCATATTAGAACATTTTACTGAGTTGTTCGCCAATCTTTATCTGGTGACATTTCTGTTGGAAGGGTAGAGTGGGCCTTAAAGTATTGGTGCAGGAAAATACAGGCTCGAACTGTGGAAGAAAATAGAGAATGACAGCAGAGAATAAAAATGAAAGGGAAAAACAATTTTGCTTTTATTTTTTGTTATATTATCTCATTTCTCATTCATCTTTTGCAGGGCTTTTTAAATAAAGCTTAATTCAGCTGTTTCATGATTTTTATATTCAATTTCTTTATCGCTCCCTCATAATTAATTCAGAGAATCTAGCGTCCACATTTCTTCTCTCATCTTAACAAACTTCTCTCTTGAGATAGATTTGGTAAGCACATAAGCTGTTTGTGCTTTTGTCCCAATGAAATTTAGCTCACCAATTTGAGAATCAGCAAGTTCCCAGATATAATAAGAACATCTATGTGTTTAGTATGGTAATGAAAAATTGGGTTTTTGGTAATGGCTATTGTAAACATGACATCATAATATCCTTGAAATTTCGGCGTGGGGGTGCAAAATACCAAAGATACTTTATTTTATTCAGCTGTAGGCATTGTGGCCTTCCAACATTAAACCTCTGCGTTTAACCTCACCCGTCTTCTACCTCTATAAGCATTTTTGATTCAAGCCGAAATTTATTCTATTTTTCATCTTTACATCTACAATTTCGGTTATTGGAGCTGAAGGGGATTCTATTTTCCTAATTCAAGAATGCAAGCTTCAATCTTCCTGATTCAAGCTGAAGGAGAGTTACAATGGTGAGTACTTATTTATGTAAACCATAACGGTGAGTACTTATTTATGTAAACCATAACAATGGTGAGTAATTATTTAGTATTGTGCGAAATTCTTTGAATTTTGATTTTTAGACCATAACTGTACTATTGTTTTAGTATTATTTTAGGTAAACAAAAATTTTGAGCTCTATCTAAAGTGATATATAAGTACTGGACATATAAAGTGAGTACTTATGAATGTGGGGCCTTTTCATAGTATATAAAATAGTAATTAGAAACTACAAACTATGTATGTGGAGCCTTTTCAATACAAGCTAATAATTGTACTTTATACATATAAAATGAGTACTTATGGATGTTCTTCAAGACAAGCTAATAACTGCAAACTACGAACTATGGAAGTTCTTCAAGATAAGCTAATAACTCTACATATAAAACAAGTACTTATGGATGTGGGGTCTTTTCATAGTATATTGATTAGAAAATAGAAATTGCAAACTAATATGTGTTCTTCGTGCCAAGATAATAACTCTCTACATTTTGAATTTGCTTCACGTCTTCAACCGTATTATGTAGAAAGGGTTATTGTTGCTGATATTGTGCAGGTAAAGTGCATATACATATCTATGTTGTATTTCAAATTGCATTATATGTTTCCTCTTAAATTAAAGATATCTTACTATTTCTATTTTTTAAAAAAGTTTACTGATTTAGCATCAATTGTCAATGTATAAATTTTTAAAACTTAGTTCCAAATATCCTTACCTATGCCATCGCCAGCCTGGTGGTAGCAAGAGGGACACTATTGAAACCATTGGCAATGTCATCCAGGTCCCCTTCTTAACTACTTTTTTTCCTTTTCTTTGGTAATTACTGGCAAATTTTTTGTTAAGTAATTGACACCGTGTGTTTCATAGTGAACTGCTCTTCCTAAATCACAACATCTTCATGGGAGTTCTTAATTAAGCAGTAATAGAGGCAGAGTTCCGACGACGAATGTCGCCCCCATGACTTGTTGTCCGTCTGACAAATGTCGTCCCCACGACAAATGTCGCACCCACGACAAATGTCGCCCTCATGACAAATGTCGCACCCACGATGACTGTTGCCCACACGGGATCCCCCGTGCACGACTTGCTTGTATATATATATAAATATACATATATATATACATTTATATATATATGTATATATATATATATGTATATATATATATATATATACATATATATATACATACATACATATACATACATATATACATACATATATATATACACGCATGTATATATATGTACATACATATATATATATATATATACATATATATATATACATATATATATATATACATATATATATATATATATATATATATATATATATATATATATATACATATATATATATATATATATATATATATATATATATATATATATATATATATAGGGCTTGGAGAGTATACACTCGCGCTAATACCTAAAATTATAGCGCGAATGGTGAATTTTGGGAGTTAGACCCCCTAAACGGCTTCATTTAGAAAAGTCATCAACATAAACATTGTAGATCTCGATGAGATCTACAACTTTCATGTTGATCACTTTTCCAAATGAGACCATTTAGGCCCCCAATTTTGGCCACTAACCAAATGAGGCCGTTTAGGCCCCCGATTTTGGCCCCTAAAAATACCACTTCCGCAACTTTCATGTTGATCTATAACTTTCATGTTGATCACTCACCATTCGCGCTATAATTTTAGGTATTAGCTCGAGCTAATACTTTTTTTTCCATACATATATATATAGGTATATATACATATATATATATACATATATATATACATATATATATATACATAGATATATATATATGTACACAGATATATGTATATGTACATATATCTATGTATGTATATATATATGTACATATATATATATGTATGTATATATATGTTACATATATATATATATATGTTACATATATATATATATATATATGTATGTATGTATATGTTACATATATAGATACTTGCAAATTTGTTTTATAGCAGGGCGGCCGGCGGCTGGCGGCTGGCTCGCCGTCGACCGCCCGGGCCTCGCTGGCATCCACGCTGGCGATTCCGGGGCGGCCGACGGCCAACGAGCCCGGGGCGGCCGGTGAGCCCGCCGGGAATTTCTTTTATAAAGGTTGGGCACCTGTAGCCGTTGGATTAAATCTAATGGCTACAGGGCGCAGCGCGTATATATTCTATATACGCGCTGCGCGGATACCCAGCATACCCATATATATAAATATATATATGTGTATGTATGTATATATATATATGTATGTATATATCTTTTACTATATATAAAGATGTATATTTGAATTCATGAAATCAATTCGGAGCGTTAAATATAAACCAATTATTTGATCTCAGCCATTCAATAAAAAAAGAGAAATAAAGAAAAAAAAAATAAATGTAGCCCTCCTAAACCTACTACCATGGAAGGATCAGTGAGAAAGAGAGGGAGAGAGAGAGAGAGAGAGAAGAGAGGGGAGAGAGAGGGCCGAATAGCTTATTTTTTTAGTCATATGTAGCCCTCCTAAACCTACTATCATGGAAGGATCAGTGAGAAAGAGAGGGAGAGGGAGAGAGAGAGAGAGGAGAGAGGGGAGAGAGAGAGGGCCCAACAGCTTATTTTTTTAGTCATGATATAATATTATATATATTATTTAATCATAAAATATAGTGTAGAGAGAGAAAGAAAGAGAGGGGGTGAGAGAGTGCGGTAGTGAGGGAGAGAATAAATTTTCTACGTATATATAGATTTTTTTTCACAAAATAAATATTGTAGTATTGATGTATATTTTTTTACGGTCATTTTGACTACTCATAAGTATATGTTGCGGGCATAACCCGCAGACGCATGACACACAAGCGAAACCAATCCGGAGGCGGGCGCAACCCGCATCGATGCATCGAGCACGGGTGAAGCCCGTGTGCAGCCGTGCAAAGCCCGCCTGGATGCGGCCGAAGGCCGCCTGAGAGCATCGAGCACGGGCGTAGCTCATGCGAAGATGCTCGTATATATATGTATGTATGTATGTATGTATATATATATATATATATGTATATATATATCTCTACTATCATACAAAAACTAATATTTGGTGAAACATTGCAAATATCCCTATATTGCCCTTATAGTTGTATTCGTAATTACACAATTATACAAAACTTTATATTAGTATATTATAAAGACAATATCTTTTTAGGTAATTACACAACTTTACAATATTAAAATAAAAACACTAGATACCCTAAACCTATTGTCTCTAGCTGGAATGATAAGAGAAGGGTTAATGTTTTAACGTTAAAAAATAATTTGTTTTACAATATAAAAATTGTATTCTTGATTTATATTTTTTTGCCGTCATTTTGAGTACTCATATGTATATGTTGCGGGTTATATTTTTTTGCGGTCATTTTGAGTACTCATATGTATATGTTGCGTGTCGGGCGGAGCCAGCTGCGGACGGGTGAAGCCTGCTGGGACCAGACAAAGGCCGTCATCGCCGGTCGGGTATTGTCTCCGGTCGGTTACTGTCGCGCGAGACCATTGGGGCGGAGCCCCGTGTCGGGCACTCGTGTGTGTGTATGTATATATCTATATATATATATATATATATATATATATATATATATATATATATATATATATATCTAGTGTGGGCGTACAGGCGTACGGTCAAGGGTCAAGAGGCTTCAAATCGAAAAGTAATCAACATGAAAGTTGTAGATCTCGACAATACAAACAACCTTTATGTTGATCACTTTTTGATTTGGAGCCGTCTTAACCTCCGATTTGGGACTCGAAATCGGGGGCGGCGAGAGTGCTACAGTAAAGCCTCTCGCCGCCCCCGATTTCAAGGCACAAATCGGAGGCCAAGACAGCTCCAAATAAAAAAGTGATCAACATAAAAGTTGTTCATCTTGCCGAGATCTACAACTTTTATGTTGATTACTTTTCATTTTGAGACCATCATGACCCCAAAAATGCCTTGCCCGCATATGATATCTCCACATATATATATATATATAATGGTTAGACCCCGATTAAACCGGTTGGACCGGTTCAACCTTGAACCTTTCCCTCCGTCGGTTCGATGTCCGGTCCAATTTTCTAAACCTTAATTTTAACATGTGATTGTCACAAAATCAAAGAGGGAGCCTCACCTCCATTCATATTCTTAGCCTAATTGAAAAAAGGATCCAAAATCGAAGTATAAACATGCTGCCAAAAATAAAAGAAATGGGCTTTACTCTAATTGTGAGGGGATACTTCCTAATAACTTTTTATGTAGGTTTTACTTAACCTACTTCTTCAAAATTAGTCCTATTCAAACTAAAATCTGGCCGCACCTCCCACAAGATCACGTTTTGCATGGAATATATATAAAGCATTATTAAAGACAGACCGTTTATGGCTAAACGCAGGCCAATATTATAGAAAGAAACCGGGTTTTTATTTTTTACAACCCACAAGCCGGTTATGGCTAAATGTAGGCCAAAGTTATATAAAGAAATAAGATTTCACCATTTCCACGACGATCTAGCATCTTCGCGAAGATCGGCCATCTCCACGATGATCGTCCTCCTGTATATGTTCGGCCTCCTATAGATGTTCGGCCTCTACCCGCCAGCATTGCAGGCCGCTTGCGGCTATTTCGTTGACTTCTGCAATGGTAATATACTAAAATAGTTGGACCCGACATTTTGCAAAAGCCGTCATTGCTGCTGGAGCATTTAATCTGGCGATTGGCATGGAACGTAATCATATTATCACTCATTTTCATTCTATAACATACCAAATATCAACAATCAGTAATTCTTTTTCTTTATAGTTGATTGACTAAAGATGATCTTTAACAAATTAAACTTTAATTAACTTCTACCCAAATCAATCTTTTACGTTGAAGAATCCATTTAATGGGGATCAACAATAATTTTAGTCGCATGATCGGGTTTACATATATAATAGCCGACTTAATAGTTTTATTGACAAAGTTTTCAAATATCATTGTTACTTGCAATAATTTTAGTTGCATGATAAGTTTAGCTGCATGCTCTTTAATAATTCTCAATCTTGACTTTGTATGAATTGTTGTTGTTCGCAGGCCTGGAAAAAATCATTCTAAAACTTGGCCTGCGTATAAAAAACATGGCCTGCATATATCAGCGGTCTGCATCTAGCCAAAAGCGGCCTCCATTTAACAATGCTCTACATATATTTGATGCACAATCGTCCTTATCCATCACCCACACTACACATGAGAAAAATCTGGATTCTACCACTGGGGTTTTATGTCTTTGGACGAAATTATGAAAGAGAGGAAGTTTTCACAACATAAATTGCTTCAGAAACTTCTACATATCCCTTAACATGAAAGGAAGTTGAAAAAAAATCCACAAACACAAATCTGGGGTTATTGGCCCTATGCAATCCAAGTCAAATCTTTGCATACGAAAGAAAAGGAGTGATGAGGGAGAGATTACTTTGCTATAGAAGAAGAAATCTTCGAATTCGAAGAAGATGTGGGTCTTCGGCGAGGAGTGGCAGTCGTCCTCCTTGAGAGGGAATCCTACACAAGTGATAGGGAAATGAGTAAGACTCAGCTTGCTTATTTGTTTTATTGTGGGTCCTCCCTTTGTGGCATGCAAGTGTCGGTCTAGCTAGAGTCATGGATCGATCGATTCATTCTCAATTTAGCCTTAGCCGATTTCTTTTATTGTATCCAGCCCCCTTTTCTTTGAATGGAATTAACAATTTAACTTGCAATATGACCCTATTATATTATGTCATCAAATAAATTTTATTTCGGGTACATATATTAATCTTTTATTTTATTGTTTTCATTGTCTCTTTGACAAGCACATTATAACACCCTCATCCGTCACTTAGAATATAATAGAAGGTCCATCCAGAGCCCCACGCTAAATTCCACAAACAGTTAGTGGATTTACGCATTGAAACCAAACCATTCATGTATCCTAACTCAGAGTTGCATTTTAGCTGAAGCTTTTAGAGTATTAAGAATCCACAACCAAGAATGTTAACAATAACAATAGAAATGAAAGTATTACACAATAGCTTGGCCTTAAGGCCTTGCAAACTGTTTCCAATATAATAAGTGTTTTCCATACATCGACACGTAGACCGACAACACATGAAAACAGTAAGACAAACTTCGTTTGACCTTCGAGGGCCGGCATAGCACAAAAGGGTCTTTAGCCCGCTACTTTCCACTCGGCTCTTTAGAGGCATAGGGACAATCCACCCAGAAGTGACAAACAAATTAACGGCCAGCTTTTGCTGACCAAATATTAACGACCTCACCCCGTACCCGGGGCGGCGGAACTCCTTCCCTACAGGCAAGAAGCAAGTATAGATATATATAAAGAGTGTGAATTTTAAGCACCATCCATTACAAACGTTGGCGTGAACAGCAAAACGTCTCGTGAACTCAGAGCACATTATGGTGTACCGGATTTCAAGGGTCCCACCAAAATCCTCAGCCCCAGTCCAATGGTAACATTGAGCATTCCCTAGTCAAGCGCATAGACGCGACTCTTTCCTATGTCAACGATGATTCCAAGGACCTTAGGAACCCAGCTCGAACGACAAAGTTTGGGTACAGATCAAACTAATCTCATTGCTCAAATCACTATGTCTATGAGACAATAGCGCAAGTTAGTCAATCCTTTCCCGTTTCCACATACATAATCGCGTTATTTTCCAAAGCTGGAACTCACGACCAATAAAGCTGGGTCTACCAGGCGCTCAGCTCTATAAGCTACCCACCTTATGCTCGGGACCTAGGCTTACAATTACATATCAGCTCACAGGGAGCTACCGCTAGTGGTAACTACTAACGCCAGGAGGTAACAAACAGAACTTTGATTTTGTCCACTTTTCTGGTTATTTCCTGTAGTTAGCCTCCAAGACTCCCTACATCACTCTACAACATTCAGAACCCAAAAACAACATAAATCACAGAGTCTTCTCAGACATACAAAGAATATTATATGCATCACCAATCCAGACCAACTTATCCGGATGGGCTTCACACAACATGCCTATGTTCGCTCTTCGATTCTGAACTATATATATAATTTCTACCGGGAATTCTTTGTATAGACCAAAAGGTAATCTTTTGCACTCCACCAATTGGTGGGGTTTTCCATGCTAACCTGTCAAATAAGTACAACACTTGTCTAAGAGGAGAAGCATTACACTTGAAGTTCTCTTGGGCGTCATGAATTAAAAATCCAACCGGATAAAAAGAACTGCACCGGCTTCTCTCTGTGGATCTGGACTCAGCTCACAATTTGGAGCTCTGGAGCTCTAGCAATGGCGGAAATACTTCTCCTTCTTCCTTTGCTCTCTCATCTCTCTAACTCTTAGAAAGAAAAGCCCAACATGAAATGAGGTTGAAACACTCATTTAGCGACCGTATACCAGTAGGAACAAGTCCCCACCATCGGATCACACTTTAACCAAGCAAACGACCCTGATTTCCTCTTGAAATGACCTTCCTGAGCCCGTACACGGCTTGTGACACGGTCGTGTTGTAGGTCGTGTTCCTTTCATAGTTTATACGACTTAACATATAATTTTTGCACTGCTTTGAACACACTCGTATTCCTCTCTGATTTCCAAAATGCTTAGAAAAAATAGCACATAGCTTTGGACACACCTGTGTCACAACCCATGTACAACTATAATGGCGCCAAAAGACCTCCAAAGCACCCCCTCCCATCAATTCATCCCAAATATTATTTGGGTTTTGGGGTGTTACAATTCTCTCCCCCTTAAATGAATTTCGTCTCGAAAATACGAAAATAGAATGGTACACAAAATTAAATTGTACCTGAGTGAAATAGCTCAGGGTACTCCTCAAGCATGGTCTGATCTCGCTCCCACGAAAGCTCCTTACGATCGCAATTTTCCCAGCGAACTTTAACAATCCTGATCATTTTGTTTTGCAATTGTTTGACTTCAGTGTCTTCGATGCGAATGGGCATGACCTTCATCTTTAGCCCACCATCGATCGACACCTGATCAGCCACAACCACTTGAGTAGGCTCTTGCACTGCCTTCCTAAATACATATATGTGAAACACATCATATAACCCGCTCAACTCTATCGAAAAGAGAAAGTTGATAGATAGCTTCGGCAACACGCTCCACAATTTTAAACGGTCCAAGGTATCGCGGACTTATCTTTTTCAAATGTCGAATCCTTGACATGCCATTGAATAGTTTGATCTTCAGATAAACCCAGTCTCCTACGGCGAACTAGATGTTCTGGTGCTTGTCATTGTAGTATTTGATCTGTATATCCTGAGCAAGAAATAATCGCTCCTGGATTATTCGTATGGTTGAAGTAGCATCTTCAACTTCCTTTTGCTTAAACAACTTAGTTTTGCTCGTCTATGCCAAAGCCATAGGGTACGACACTTCCTACCATAAAGGTTCTTGAAGGGCATCATTTCTATACTCGCCTAATAATTATTGTAAGCAAACTCGATCATAAAGAGATGATCCTTGAAATTCTTTGTTCAAGAGTAGCTACACACCTTGAGGGGGGTGAATAAGTTTTCATGTCTTTATAATAACTTTTTAATGTGATTGAGTTGTGAGTTAGATTATGATGTTAGATTTCAAAAACCATAATAGCACACCAGATTTTATAGTGGTTCCCCTATCAAGGGTACATTCACTTTCTCCATTCATCTATCTAGCAGTGAGCTAGATTCGACTAACTTTTCCTTTATCTCAGCTCATTGAGCTTACATCTCAGATCCCACAGGATTCTACACCTTAGAGTGAAGCTCACTCCTAGAACTCACAGTATAACAACTTTTACCTCAGGCTAAACAGCCCTACACTCAGAGATATCAGATCTTCTACCTCAGATCAATACAGAGATCCTACCTTAGGCTAAACAGCCCTACCTCAGATCCTAAACAGGATCCTACAACTCAGAGACTTAACTCTTAAACTCAGCCTTTATAATACAAGCCTACAACTCAGATCAACAGATGATCTTACAATATGAGTAATGGTTTGATGATGATTGACTCTAAAGAAATTGTTCTCTGGCCCTTCTTTCTGAACTGAGAAAACTCAATCCTCTCTTCTTCACAGAACCAAGACTATTAATTTTCAGTTTATTTGTGCTTGTGCTGAGAAGATAACTGCAGAGCTCTGTTTCTTCAAGCCTTTAATGTATCAGTGTTGAGTGCAGTGGACTTGAAGATGAACATCAACTTTTGAATGCTCTGCTTCTCCTTCTTCTCTTACAGAAAAAGAGATTTGCATTCTTGTTGTAGAAGACTTGGTGATTTTCAGTTTTGAATCTTCTTAAAACAACCAGCTTCTCTTTGTATATTACAGACCTTCTATAAATCCCAGTGTGAAGGATTCTCAACTGATGGAGAAGATGACTATGTAGAGGAAAAGCTCTTATTTACTTTCTCTATGAAGTCCTTTGTATGTCCCACCATCCAACAACTCTTTTCTCTATATGGGCAAGCCAAAATTGGTAACTGTAAAGTAACTTTAGCTTTAATTGCTGTACTAAAGGCATATGGTGCCATTTGTCTTCTAGCATGCAAGTCCCGTAATATTTGAATTTTGGATGACGTCAGCATGACATGCTTGTGGACTTAGTAGTTTTCAGTCACAGGCGTTGAGTGCAGCCAATTGACTCAACACAAAAATACTTGGCAGAAAATCTACTTCCAGAGGCATTGAGTGAGTCTTCATCACTCAATGCATTTGACTTGTGCAGCCTAACTAATAAGGCATTGAGTGATCCTTCATCACTCAATGCTTTTGGACTTGACAGAATTCTTCTTATTGAAGGCGATGAGTGAAGCTTCTAAACTCAACACTTCTGGACTTTACTAAATAACTGATGAAGCATTGAGTGATCCTTCTTCACTCAATGCTTCTGTACTTGGTAGAATTCCTTTTGAGTAGGTGTTAAGTGAACTGCATTCACTCAACGCTTCTGTCCTTAGATGGATTTCAATTCATCAACACTAAGGCTTCGACTGCTAGATCTCTTATCAATGCTTTTAGTCACCTGGCGTTGAGTGAAGTATTTTCACTCAATGCTTCTGAACTTAGCCAGTTTTCTGCTTTTTTAGCAACCTGTCTAATCAATGAACAATAGATAACCCACAAATAGTGAACTTGAATATATATATATATCAGATACAAACATGTGTATACCATTGAATTGTGGACTTTCTTCAAATCTAGGACATTGTGATCAATGGACCAAACAATCTCCTCATATTTGAAGAATTCAGAACCCATGTCAATGATATACACTGCCATATTAATAGAAAAACATCACAGCAAACAAGAGCAATAAGCAACATATAATCACAATAAGATTAACACAACAAAATGATATTTATAAACAAAATGTGTGTGCTTATAGTAAAGTTAATATTCCTAGAGCCCTAAGGAACCTAATACATAAAGCATTTTAGGTTTCTGGTTCCTTAATGACTATGCCCCTATTTGGTTTCTTAGCATTCTTCTCATCAGCATCAGTCTTCTTTTGCTTTTGTCTTTTAAAGTAGTTGTAGGGCTTTGGAAAGTACTTGCTTGGCTCAAGAGCATCTGGTGGCACTGCACCTGTCTTCTTATCTATTCTTAATTTTCTCCTTGGCGCTCTTCATTTCTTTCCAGCTTAGCCCATTCTAAGGAGCTATATAGCTTTCCCCTTTCAGTTTTGTTTTCTTTGATTTGATCCCAAGCTAACAGAATGATAGTCCTTGATTGAGGACTCCATCTTTCAAAGTGAGGCCTAGTTTCCATCTCTTCTCTGTATCTCTTTTTGCTTAGTCTGACCTCTTCATCCTCTTTGGTAACAGACTTGCCTTTGGCTCTCGATATTTGATCAGCAGTGGGGCTGAAGGTAGGAATATTAGAAACAAAGAATTCAGACCCATGAACACCATATTGATTCCCATACTTAGACCCATACTTTTCACCATACTGAGCAACATACTAATCACCATACTGATTACCATTAGTCTGTCCTTCTGGAAGAGGAGCAGGAACAACATTATCATATAAAAATTGTTCAAGTCCCAATGATCCCCTAATTATATTGGTGACCCAAACATCATTCTCAGAGTTTGCTTTGATAATTGTCATCTCCCTCTTTATGACTTCTTCAGACATAGTAGCAGTTAGGGAGTGTAACATCCTGACTTTTTTTGGGCCACCAGAACCCTAGTGGGCCCAATAAAAATAACCCGAACCTCTACCCGTGGCCCATACCAAGGTAAGAGGTAACCCTAGATGGAAATATCGAGCTAGAGAACTCTGATTTGAGTTCTATCAATTCTGGCTTTGTATAGTCAATATGAACGAACTGGAACTCATAGCGTCACAATCTGAAGTTTAACGACGAATATTGGCAATTTGACCGTTTTAGCGCGCTGCGACGCGCATATTTTGAATATTTAGCAAACGAACTCCAATTCAACCCCGGTCAATGGCAATGAACTTGTATGGTCAATATGAAGTCAACCGAGTTCATCCCAATCAATTTCAAATACGAATAGTTAACCCATGGTCAAATCAAGCATAATCGGGTATCAAAAAACATACACACACAATTTATGACACGACATCCCATCTTTGACCCAACTCTCGATGTATTAGACTCACTTTGACTTTGACCAGCATGGGGGGACCCACCGATTGTTGACTTTGGTCAAACCCCCCTAAAAGTCTAATTTTTGGAATTTTTCCAGAAGAGGTACACACCTCTTCATTAATGGTTTAGGGCCCTACTCACCCCTTGGGCCACCAACCAGCAAGGTTGAAAGGAGGTGGGTCATGGGCCAGTTTGGCCCAATTCCTCATTCCCCCTCCTCTTTTCTCTCCTTAGAAACCAAGGCCCAAGCCCACCCCCTCTCTCCATTGGATGGCTGCCACCTAGGTACCCTAGTATGCTGCCACATGGCCAAAGCAAGTGGGGAGAGGAGAGGAGCTCCTCACCTCATGGGATTAATCCCACATTGGCAAGGGGAGGGATGGCCACCCTACCCAAGCCTATAAAAGGCCTTGCCCAGCTTGGTTTCCCCCATACCAACCCACCCGAGCCTAAGGAAACCCGAATCCAGGGCACCCTCACCGGAGTCCCAGGTCGCCGAAAAACTTTCCACCACCCAAGCTTTCTACTGCCTCAAATGGAAACTCAGTCGGGGCCCTCCCAAGATCTTCCAGGCCAGGTGCAAACTCCTCCCCTCCTCCTCCCTCATCTCTTTGGCGTGTTGCATGCGCCCTCCGGCGGCCGAAGCGCTGTCGGCACCACCCGACCCATACTCCAGGTCGATTGGTGGCCGCAGGAAGCTAGCCCCTCCCAACACTGGTGGAAGCATTGGGGAAGGCCTAGCCCATCGAAAATACCTTTTCCCGGTGGAGAAAGGCCAGGGTGCCACTAGAAAACGCCGCTCCAGCGACACCTGAGAAAAACAGGGTTTTGCTCTATTTTGCTCCGGCGGCGGCATCCTATGGCCACCGGTAGCGGCGGTCGGCGACGACAGGACGTCGGGACACCACCGAAGAGGATCCCTACACCCGACGCGCCGACCAGGGGTGGATTCATGGTCGGGTTAAATGTCGGAGAGACAGGGTGGCGCAATGGCACTAGGAGCAGATCCACTGCCACCCTACTCTCGAGTTGATGAATTCAGGTGGTGACTGGCGGGGGCAGGGCACCAGACCACCACCTAGAGACTAGTCGGCCCTCGGTGAACCGATCGAGGGTGGCATCAGTGCCTGTAAGTGGATGGCCGGCGGTGGCAGAGGACCACCACCTTCTTCTCCGGCATCGGGGAGGATCATCGTCGTTCATCTCATAGGAATGAGATGAACGGTTATTATCTCATTGTCCCCCCCCCTTGCATGAACTTATGTGCCTCCACCGCAGATCCATGGCTGATCCACTGTGGGGAAGTGCTGACCAGATCTCCTGTCTGGCGCGATCCTGGCCCCAAGATCAGGTTTGATCTGCTATATGCAGACCAAATTCTTAACAAAAAATTTGTATAATTTTTATACAAGATTATATTCTCCTAGAGAAAAAGTGTTGAAAATGAAAGTTGTTACCCTAAATAAGGGCTTCCTCCACAAAAAATTTAAGAATTTTTTAGATTGTTTTGGTAATTTTAAAAGCCCAAATAAAAATTATTTGGCCAATTTAGATGCTCAAAATTGTTCGGAAAATTTTTAAAAAATTACTAGGCTCTTTTTAGGCCCTCTCAAAGGTTTTATTAAAATTTGGAAACCTTGGAATAAAAATTGAAGATTTTTTCCAATTTTTGGAGCCTAGGGTCGCACTCGGAAATCTACGTGCTCAAATTCTTCGAAAATGGAAATCGAAGTGCGCGGCCGCCTTTTTAAATTGAATGATAAGTTCAACTGTTTTACGGATGAGAGTGATCGAGGCAAGTGCCAAGCTCTGAGTATTTCGAGGTTTCGTAGAACTACGAGCGCTCGTCTTTATTCGTTACAAGCTCTCAAGTAACTTGAACAGACTCAGAAAATGAAGTACGAGTAATGAAACTGTTAATTATTCTCAACGAATAATAAAAATGTATTCATAGTAAGTTTCCTCGATCCCATTAAGCTGTAATTATAAGGGCGCAACTAAATTATGACCTAATCTTAATAATGGGAAAAAAACCCAAGAAAGGCTCCTGAGAACGGAGGTGGAATTAAACTAATCCTCCTGAGAACAGAGATAGAACAAAACTAATCTTCTTGAGAACTGAGATGGAACTGAACTAATCCTCCTGAGAACGGAGATGGAACTGAACTAAGCCTCCTAAAAACGGAGATGGAACTGAAGCCGCCTGAAAGGAGTGATCGGACGACTAACCATTTTCTTTATGTTTTATTCCAGTCTCACACTGGTCCAGTTCATTATTTAATTTCAGTTCAATACTTTCTTTTCAGTATTTCAGTATCGCACTGATCCACTTCATTATTTCATTTTAGTTCAATACTTTCTTATCAGTATTCCAATCTCGTACTGGTCCAGTTCATTTATTCCTTTCAGTTCAGTTAATTTCTTTTAAGTATTATTCCAGTCTCGTACTGTTCCACTTCCTTTCAGTTCAGTTCATTTCTTTTAAGTAGCATTTCAGTCTCGTACTGGTCCAGTTCCTTTCAATACTTTCAGTACAGTACAACTCCAGTTTAATACTGGGCATTTTTCATTACAGCATTTCAATTTTGCAGCTTATATACGAACAGCAGCTTTTATTACCACACTTTTGTTTTTGCAATTTACTATTTTTTAGCACGGGTCCTGCCCTGACTGGCACTGATTTGATAGGTTGAGCCTTAGTTAGGGATAACAGGAGTTGAGATATTCCTCCAAAGTTAGCCCTAAATAAAGTGCTCCTACGCTCCTTGTCAAAAGTCAAGTCAAGTGTCGTTTGCTCGAATTATTTGAAGCATAGTAGGGTAGGCCGCTGCAGACTAGATGCGTGCCAGTGAATTAATAATTTGATTGCTTGTAAATTGCTTGCGATAAATTATGGCGGGTCAGTAACTTCCGCAGACCATTGATACCGGTGCGGGAAGTTCGACAACTCAAAGCGACAGGGAGATGGGTACCACGGGTGACCGGCCGTTATGTTTTTTTCCCGTTGGGTTTCCTCCGCTGGCCGGCCAAAATATGGAATCGCCGGATGTTGCTCACATCGAATATTACATGGGGTTGTACGTAAGGGCCTGGGCTGTACGGTACGACCACCCCTAAGAGTGGCAGGACTGGTCAATGTCACCGACGACCACATCGGTGAGGCCCGCGGACTCGCTACCCTGCTTGAAAAGAAGTGGTCTATTCTATGTCAACATAGGGTATTGTGTGCGGCTGTGATTTTTTGCGATGTGTACGCGGCTGTGGATGCCTGCGATGTGTACACAATTGTGAATGACTTCGATGTTTGCATGGGTTGTGAATACCAATTGTGTTGCTGCGCTAGTGGAGCCGAAGATTATAACTGACGTAAATTAATGTTGTTAGTCCAGTTATACTATGTTGCACTCCTTTCGTTTGCTCCTAGCTTATTTATGAAATTCTATGCTAACCCTTTCATGCTTCGGCTATCTTATATTGTTGGGTGTGTGTGTGCTCGTCCCTCGGATATGGATTCGGGGAGGAGATATGATTCCGCTTAGCTATGTGGCTAACAGTTATCTTAATAACCATTCACAGGAGATGGAGCACCATAGTGACCAGCTGCTATAGGACGATACACCAGCTAATAGGACTACCCCCGTCGTCTCCTAAGTTTCGAGACGTGAGTACTAGCAAGTAGAGTTGAGAGAGAGGAGCTATTAGTTGTTGTACTTTTATAGCCTACGGGCTCTATGTATAAACAGTGTCTACGACCTTTTGCCTTCCGATTATATATATATATATATATAGTGGTATATATTTACTATCTTCCTGATGGAGCTTTCACTGTACCCTATGATGTGATGTGAATGTTATAGTTCAAGCCGTGCAAGGCGGCCAACCAGTACTTAGTAGAGTGGGTCGTTACCCCTTGAGGAGCACTGGGTGGGCGTCTTGGGCAAGTAAGATCTCCTCCGACCCGACCTGGGACAAAGGTTTGATTGGGGGGTCTTACAAATGGATCAGATCGATAACGATCCGTTCTTGTAGAGCAGTCTCAGGATCCCTCCGTCCCTCGCTTCGTTCTTTGGTTTGGGGGGAACCATGCAGCGGAAGCCTGGTAGACCCTAGTGTAGAGGCTTAGGGATTCTGGACTTTGCGATAGCACACCCACGTACCTTTATTTCCGCTTTGTTAGTCATTTGCAAATTTCCCCTATTTTTGGAAAACACTGGCACTTGTTTCCTGTTACTCCTCCAGATACTGGAGTCCAGTAACAGGAGATCCTCCTTCAGAGGATATGTCCCCGCCACCCCACCTCCAGACCCGGCTGCTCCTGTAGTTGTACCGTTCGCCGAGACAGACTTGGTGCAGACATTGACAGCCATTTTAGCGACGTTTCTGGCGACTTTGGCACAGCCACCAAAATAGTTGGTTGTACCCAGCGACTTACTGACGACCTTTCGGGTGTTAAGGCCTCCTTCTTTTAGAGGCACGGAGACTGCCATACAGGCAGAGGAGTGGTTCGAGCGTATAGAGGAGTTGTTGGTAGGAATGATGTGCCCGGCAGTAGATGTAGTATCATTGGTAGTGACTTTGTTAGAGGGATATGCTAGGGACTGGTGGAGAGCGGCCAGCCGCTCGACATTCACAGGACTACCGTTGAGCACGATCCTGTGGGGGGAGTTTTCATGGGCTTTTCTGGAGCACTTCTTCTCAGACGCCAACGGAGCTACGCTGCAGGAGAGGTTCTTGCACATCTGACAGGGTGGCCGGACGGTGCAAGACTATAAGAGAGAGTTCATCCACCTAAAGCGTTTTGTTGGGAACTTAGTAGCGACTGACAGAGATAGAGCTGCTCTCTTTTACCGAGGCTTGCGAGATGACCTGAGGTGGATCTCTCAGTCTACATTCCATAACATAGCGCCTCACGCCGCAGCGTTAGAGTTAGATCAGAGGATGGTAACCCAGTAGCGTCGAGGACAGGTTGAGGCCATTGCCGATAGCCTGACAAAATGTTCCCTTTGCAAGGAACTGCTTTTTATGCCAGCAGTCAGGACATATGAGGGCCTTCTTCCCGCAGGTGGCAGGATGGCTAGGTTTAGGAGCTATTCAGGGAGGACAGGCGGCTAGAGTACAAGGCCAGAGAGGCCGCAGAGGTAGAGCTGGTAAGAGAGGCCAGCAGGGCCGAGTAGCACCCCTGGAGGCTTATGCCTTAGACCTCCAGCATGGACCAGCCCCCAATGTTGTTATAGGTATATATCTTAGGCGATAGAGACACATCAGATATTATTACCTATGTATTAGTTTTTGCACATGTACATATCCATATAAGGTATATGTTTTGTTAAATGATATATATATATATGTATACTCCTTCAGGACAACTTTTGGTAGAAGGATACCCCGCAAAAACCCTCTTTGATGCTAGAGCAACACACTCTTTCGTATCTCCAGGACTTCATTGCATCAAAGGAAAATGTCATCTGATCATCTAGGCTATCTATACGGATTCGTCTACCAGATGGATTGGACATGACGTCCATAGAAAAATGCTCAATCCAGGCCGTGAAACGGGATGTGTAATTCGAGATCTACAGGACGATCTTAGCAATAACCGGATTTGACCTCATATTGGGAATGGACTGGTTGGCCGAGCATAAGGCACAGATTAATTGTTCGACCCGAGAGTTTAAGCTTCATCACCAAGACGGACAGGTCGTTACACTGACAAGTATACCCTCCGTCTCTCTCATCATTTTGACCTCCGCTCAGACTGTAAAGTCAATCCTACAATAAGACGAAGTATTTCTTATTTACTTTGAGATGGAGAATAAAGTCCAAATACTCGACAAGGTACTAGTGGTACGGGATTTCCCAGATGTGTTCCCAGAGTCCCTCCCGGGTTTACCTCCACGACAAGAAGTAGACTTCCAGATCGAGCTTGTGTCCGGGGATCGACCAGTGTACCGAGCACCTTATCGAATGGCCCCAAGGAATTGGCCGAGTTGAAAATCCAACTTCAGGAATTGATAGATGCTGGATTTGTCCGCCCAAGTTCCTCTCCCTGGGGAGCACCTGAGCTATTTGTAAAGAAGAAGGATGGGATGCTGCACTTATGCATAGACTACAGGGAGCTGAACAAGCTTACTATAAGGAATACATATCCGCTCCCAAGGATCGATGAGTTATTCGATCAACTCCAAGGAGAATCTGTATTCTCCAAGATGGACCTATGATTTGGCTACTATCAGCTTCAGGTCCGGGAGGAAGATATACCCAAAACTGCCTTTAGCTCTCGCTACGGGCTATACGAGTTAATGGTAATGTCGTTTGGGCTTACCAATGCCCCCTTTGCTTTCATGGATCTGATGAATAAAGTATTTGAACCCTTCCTCGATCTTTTTGTAATTGTCTTCATGACGACATCTTGATCTACTCGAAGACCAAAGCTGATCATTCTATACACCTGCGGTTGGTGTTACTTAAACTTCGGGAGCACTCTCTCTTTGCCAAGTTCAGCAAGTGTGAATTCTGGTTGAAAAAATTCATATTCTTGGGGCATATCGTCAATAAGAACGGAGTGGAGGTGGTCTAAGCCAAAATCCAAGAAGTTCAGAACTGGCCGCCGCTTAAGATGGCAACAGACATTCAAAATTTTCTCAGTCTTGCGGGTTATTACAGGAAGTTCGTGGAAGGATTCTCAAAGACTGCGCTACCCCTCACCGCCCTCACCAGAAAGGATGTTACGTTCCGGTGGACACCAGAATGCAAGGTTGCATTTGTTGAGTTTAAGAGGCAGTTGACTTCTGCCCCGATCCTCACGATCCCTTCAGGTACTGAGGGATTTCAGATTTATACAGATGCTTCCCTGAAATCATTAGGAGCTGTCCTAATGCAGAACCGTAAGGTGGTGGCTTACGCATCACGCCAACAAAAGCCACACGAGTTGAACTATGCCACTCACGACCTTGAATTGGGCACCGTCGCCTTCACACTTAAGATTTGGAGGCACTATCTGTACGGAGTAAGGTGCGAGATCTTCTCCGACCATAAGAGCCTCGAATACATCTTTATCGAGAAAGAGTTAAACCTCTGACAGTGTTGGGTGGTTGGAATTTCTATGTGATTATGATTTCGCTCTCCAGTACTACCCCGGGAAGGCCAATAGAGTGGCCGACGCGCTGAGCCGCCAGCCCTCGGTAACCAGAAACTGGATGGAGCAGATTCCAAGAGGTTGTTTTCAGTCCTTGATAAATTTGGAGATTACCCTGGTTACTCGTAGAGATCAAGAAGAGTACTGAAGTCCATCGTGTCGGATTGTGATAGATGTTTCACATCCAAGGAGTGGAGGCAGGTACAGGCATACTTGGGGACCCGGTTGGTCTTTAGCACTGTCTTCTTGCCACAGACAGATGGACAGATGGAAAGGACAAACCGGACAATGGAGGATCTACTCTGACTTTGCATAGTAGAGCACAATGAGCCATGGGAGCAGTTGTTGCTTTTAGTCGAGTTTTCTTATAATAATAGTTATCAGTCCAGCATCAAGATGGCCCCATACGAGGCATTGTATGGGAGACATTGCAAAACTCCGCTAACATGGGCTCAAGATGAGGACCCAGAAGCTTTAGGAGTGGCTTATATTGATGATACTATGACTGCGATATGGCTAATCCAGGAGCGGATGCGGGAAGCACAGAGTCGACAAGCCAAATATTATGATGCAAGGCATCGACCGGTGGAGTTTGTTGTGAGAGAAATTGTATTCTTAAAAATCAAGCTCATCCATGGTGTCTCCCGGTTGAGGAAGCATAAAAATCTAGATCCTCGCTACTCGGGCCCATATCAGATGATAGAGCGTGTTGGCCCCATTGCCTATCGGTTAGCCCTGTCCCCAGAGTTGGGAAATCTTCATGATGTTTTCCATGTCTCATCCTTGAGGCGAGTTCTCCAGCAACCAGAGAAGCATCTACTTACCCCACCAGTGCGACTGCAGTCTGATAGATCCGTCCAGCTTGAACTAATCGGAATAATAGATCATAAAGTGAAGAATCTGCCTAATAAGACCATCTCGATGGTTAAGATATTGTGGTCAAATCACGGACGAGACGAGTACACATGAGAACCAGAGGCGTTCGTCCGAGAAAAATACCCAGGACTCTTTCACCAGGTATGTTATTTCTTTTTCCCCTACTTTGGGCAAATTTTTGGGGACGAAAATCCTTTTATTTTTAATGAATTGTAACATCCCAACTTTTATTGGGCCACCAGAACCCTAGTGGGCCCAATAAAAGTAACCTGAACCTCTACCCGTGGCCCATACCAAAGTAGGAGGTAACTCTAGACGGGGATATCGAGCTAGAGAACTCTGATTTGAGTTCTGTCAGCACCTATGACTATGTATAGTCGATACGAATGCACTGGAACTCGTTGAATCACAATTCGAAGTTTAACGATGAATATCGGCAATTTGACCATTTTATTGCGCCGCGCCGCGCGGATTTTGAATATTTAGCAAATGAACTCCAATTTAACCCTAGTTAGTGGCAATGGACTCGTATGGTCAATACGAAGTAAACTGAGTTTGTCCCAGTCAATTTCAAAACGAATAGTCAACCCATGGTCAAATCAAACATAATCGTTCACTGAAAAGCATGCACACACAATTTATGACACGATACCCCAGTTTTGACCCAACTCCCGATGTCTTAGACTCACTTTGACTTTGACCAGTATGGGGGGATCCACCGAGGGTTTACTTTGGTCAACCCCCCCCCCCCACCACCAGTCTAATTTTTGGAATTTTTCCAAAAGACGTACACATCTCCTCTTTATTAATGGTTTAGGGCCCTACACCCTCACCCCTTGGGCCACCAACCAGCAAGGTTGAAAGGAGGTGGGCCATGGGCTAAGATAGGCCTAATTCCTCCTTCCCCTCCTATTTTCTCTCTGTAGGAACCAATCCCACCCCCTCTCTCCTTTGGATGGCTGGCACCTAGGTACCCTAGGATACTACCACATGGCCAATGCAAGTGGTGGGAGGAGAGGAGTTCCTCCCCTCATGGGATTAATCACACATTGTCAAGGAGAGGGATGGACACCATCCCCACGCCTATAAAAGTCCTTTCCCAACCTTCTTTACCCCACACAAACCCACCCGAGCCCAGGGCACCCTCACCGGAGTCCCAGACGGCTGAAAAACTTTCAACCACCCAAGCTTTCCGTCCCCTCCAATGGCAACTCGACTGGGGCCCTCCCAAGCTCTTCCAGGCCAGGTGGAAACTCTTCCCCTCCTCCTCCCTCATATTTTTGATGGGTTGCATGCACCCTCCAGCGACCGGAGGGCCACCGGCACCACCCAACCCATGATACAGGTTGGGTGGTAGCCAAAAGAATCCAGCCCATCCTAGTGCTGGTGGAAGCATTGGGGAAGTCCTAGCCCACCGGGAATACCATTTGCCGGTGGAGGAAGGCCAGGGTGCCGCCGGAAAACGCCGCTCCGGTGGCACCCGAGAAAAACAGAGTTTTTCTCTGTTTTGCTCCGGTGGTGTACGGAGGTGGCCAGCGGAGACAGGCATTCGGGCCACCACTAGAGAGGAGTCATACCCCCAGCGCATCGTCCAGGGGTGGATTTGTGGTCGGGTTAAATGTTGGAGAGGCAGGGTGGCGCGGTGGTTCTGGGAGCAACGCCACCGCCACCCTGCTCTCGGGTTGATGAATTAAGGTGGTGGCTGGTGGCGGCAGGTTACCGTACCACCACACAGAGACTCTCCGACCCCTGACAAACCTATCGTGGGCGACGCCAGCGCTTGGAAGTGGACGGTCGACGGTGGCAGAGGGCCACCGCCTTCTTCTCTGGCGGGGGGGAGGATCACCGCCGATCATCTCACAGGAATGAGATGAACGGTTATGATGTCATCGTTCCCCCCTATCATAACCCGCATTTTCCCAACAATTAAGCTATATCAGAGTAAGGGAAAATACGCGTCGTGATGCCATGCTGTGCAGGGATAACTTCAGACGCTCAGTCAAGACTCCACACTCTACAGTTTTAAAAGTAAAACATATGTTATTATGAATGAAATACAGTTTAATTTGTGAAGATAGCCGTATCCCTCAGCTTAGTGGATTATCTAGTCTACTATTCAAATTATAGTTATACGCTTGCGGAAGATACTTGTTTAAATTGACTCTAACATCCTACATGAGTATAAATGTCCTAGGGGAACAACTCATGCTATGCAACTCTAGATTTATTATAAGTATAGGAAAAAGTCCTTACGCTAACCAGAAAGTAGTGACTTAGTTTTGAAAGAGAATGCATGTATGTTTCACTAATAATAGGTTTTTATAAGCTTAAAAATATCTAACATGCAGCCCTAGCAATAAATCATCTCAGAGAGCAAGTAATCTGAATCAAGCATAAAGGAGACATCAACGGCTAACAAGTGTCAAAAATCAACAATCCTGTGGGCGTCAACAACCTGACATAAACCCACAGTACAAAGTATGTCTGAACTAGGAAAGAAAATTAAAACAACAAACTACCTCGCTACGGTGAGGTGAAAAAGCCACAGCTAAAACTACTGCTCAAAGAGTCACAAAACCATCTCCACTACCTGTCATTACTCTGAACCTGAGGCATTTTAAAAACAGAACACCTCAACAAGAAGATACAAATGGTGGCAGAAAAATAAGCCAAAATAAACAAGGGTCAAAAGGGGTACCAATCCAAGACCAATGTGCTGAAGTAAGGTACATAAATAAAACTCAAGAAATTAATCAGAAGAAAAAAAAACTTACGTGAATCGTCACGTACAACAAATCATGCCAGATACAAAAAGTAAGGGTAGAGCATGAAAAAATAATAAGAAAGAATACTCCAAAACTTTATTATCCACCTGTGGTCAACTCTACCCATAAACACAGGTAGGGTGGTCACTTCTCTAGATACACCCTCACAGATGTTAAAATCCGTCTAACTGCGGGGGAGATATATACACTCCACCAATCACCGCAGATGCCCAAAACCCGGTAGAGTTCCACGAGGTACTAATAAAGGAAACAAACCTTGCGATCGGTGGATTTGCCCACTAACACCCGCAACAAAGAAACACCATGAAATAAACCTCGGGACTTAGCACGTCAGATTCTACTCGACATTTCCTAGATTAAAGACACGGTTGATCAACCTTTTAGGAAAGATTTACAATCCTAGATAACCCTTACACGTCCTATGACCATGGTTAGGAGCGATTAAATCCAACTATATAACATCTCATCAATAACTACAACGCTACAAGGTTAAGTTTTCTCTTCATGAAAAAAACTCATAAATTCGAGTATACTTCAAATAAGGATTATACATTGCTATAACTTGGAAAGACAGAAAAAGAATGCAGTAAAAATTAAGGAAAAAAGCTTATTCGTTACCATCAAATCGGTCAAGGAGAAAAGAGGGTAAATCACCACTTGCCTTGGTTTTATCGGGAGAGTTCGCCGAAACGCTCCACGTCGTAGATCGGGGCAAAGGAACGCGGGAGGAGTCAAAATCGGAACATAATGGCCGAAATAGATGTTAGGGGCAAAAAACCCTAACGAGAAAACTCGAGGAATTGGAAAGATTTTATCATGATGGCATAGCTCTCGGCGAGAGCTTTCTAGATCTATGCTTGGTTGGAGATTTGGAGCACCGGAGCACCGTGGGCGGCCACCGAAAGATTCACGAAAATAATCTCTCTCTCGCTCACGCCGCTCTGGTTCAGGAGGAAGTCAGGGAAGATGAAGTTTAATTTCTAATAACCTAAGTGGAAGAATATATATATATATATATATATGTTTATAAAATATTCGGTCTAAACCGGAAGGAAAACGGACCTATTACGAGCAGTTTCGCGGGAACAAAAAATAGAGATGTAGGATGGCTTCAAATCGAAAAGTACCTAGCATAAAAGTTGTAGATCTCATCAGGACGAACAAATTTCATGCTAACCATTTTTCCATACGAAACCGTCTTGACCCTCAAAATGGCGCCCGAACTCAAACTGTACAGGACTACTCGAGACGGATGACCGACTACTCGAGAAAAAATTAAGAGGTACTTGAGAACCAATAAGCACAGTACTCGAGTAATAAAGTATTACTCGAGTAGTCAAATGAGTTACTCGAGAGTTTAAAAAGCATTACTCGAGTAGAAAGGAGGTAGCTCTCGAGAGCAATGAACAGATCACTTGACAAGAAGGAGAAGGCCACTTGAGAAGATCCTACAGCTACCCGAGAACTCAACAATTAAAGAACAGTACTATGAATAGTGCTTTTTTAAGAAATACCCAAAATCAAACTATAGAGATGAATAGGGAATCACATTTTTTAAAGTGTTTTAATATTAAAATATTCATATTTATATTTTTGAACAAGGAAACACGAGTTCAAACGAAGATCCAAACGCGCGCCAAATTAAACGAAACTCACACCGTAAGTGAACACTAACGCTACGAACCCAACGACAAAGTCAAAACCTAAATCCGACGAGCCATTCCCGAGATATAAATTTTCAAAGTATACAACGAACATAATTCTACCAAACTTCGAAAAATTGCCGAGGCCCGAATATCGCTCGAATTGCGACGAAACTTGACGAACAACTCCAAAATTATCCAACTGAAAATCCAAATGCAAAATTTCCGATAATAACAAGAATTTGGCCAACTTGATCACACGGACGCGAAATTGCCTTAACGGCGTTGCGCCGCCAACTCGATGTTAAAATTAACGTCACGACGTCATAAATATGACGATACCCATTCAAATAAAATCATCGAAAAATCGAGAGTGTTACAGTCTGTAACGACTCCACCCGTTAAACAACATATAATAGAAGGTTCGGCCGGGGCCCCACACTATATGCCAAAAACAAACGGTGATGTCACAGGTTAATACCACCAACGTATCCTAACTTAGAGCATGCTAGCGGAAACATAAGCAGTAGGCTGAACTCATACCAGGAATATCCACTATATATATATATAATATCAAGGTTATATATACAACCACTCAAACGAGGGGGGTAACAAATAACACAGTTTGGCCTTAAGGCCTTACAGTTCCTCTTTAAATAGTATGGATTACAGACATCGGCGCGCAGGCCGGTCATACATGTGTAAAAGAAAATACATTAGCTAGCCTTAAAGGGCTAGTAGCAACAGGTGGTAACAACAGCAGCAGGGGCATCAACCCTTCACTTTCCGCTCGGCTCTCCAACACCTGCATAGGGACAATCCACCCAGAAGGTGGCAAACAAGGCAACGGTCAGCATTCAGCTGACCAATTTATAACAATCCTACCCCTTTCCCGGGGCAGTGGCATTCCTTCCCTGCAGAGCAATACATCAATGGACAGCTATCACAAATATTGTGCTCTCACGCACAAGCAATCCATCACAACACTCGGCCACCCGGCCCGACGATCTGTGCTCTCAGGCACACTTTTGGGTACACCGGCGAACCGGGATCAATACCATTGAGCATTTAGTCTTAATGGCGCGCAAACCTAAGACTCTCATTATGCTGCTAACGAAATCCCAATGCATAACACAGGTATAGATCCACCACCCCCTATTGCTCAAATCGCCTTGCCATCACCAAGCACATTGTACTTGCGGCTATAACAAAAGACGCGGGTCGACTTCACCTTTCCTGTTCGGCACGAGGCCTTTTAGAGCTCGCAGCTCACAATTGCCATAACGTCCGCCAAGGACTGGCATCACATTAGCCACACTGTCCAAAGTGGAACGGCTTCATTGTCCATCAAGAACTGGCTACATCGTAGCCACAGCACAAACAGCACAAGGGCATTTTCCTAGAATTCAACATTCCAGTACTTCCTGCTACTCCCCTTCACAGGCACAACCCAATGACCCCACTAACTACACAAGTATACACGGAGTCTTCTCCGGTGCGTAAATACAACATCACCAATCTATACCAACCTGTCCATATGGGCTTCACACAACATTTCTATCCCGTACTACACACTTCCGAGTCTAGATGCAGACTCAACAGGGGATAGTAACTATAAACCCACTGGAATAATTCACTCTTTCCACCTTTTGGTGGAGAGGATTCCTTACTCATGCATAAAGAAGGACTTCACATGTCTAAGAAGGAAGATCGTTACCCTTGACGATCTCTTGGGAGCCATCGAAAATCTGGCCGGTTGGAAAGCACCGTAGCAGCTTTGCCTCCACAGAACTAGCCTCAGATCTCGAATCGGACCGCGGGAGCACCACAAAAGCCTTGCTCTTCTCCTCCTTCTCCTTCCTCCAAGCTCTCTCTTTCTCTCTTGATAAGAATGAGAGAAGAGACCAACCCTCAGCCTTATCACTGCAGGAAAGCACCTAAGCCCTTGGATCCAAATAGAAAGAAATGGATGGCCAAGATCTGCCCAAAAGTCTAAATATGACTTGACACGGCCTGTGACACGCCCGTGTCATACGCTGTGTACTCCAAGCGGTACACGAACCGACTCAAACCAAACCAGAACACGGGCTCCAACACGCCCGTGTCATAGGGTAGACACGCCCATGCCAACTTTGACACGGTCGTGTGACTGGCCGTGTCACCCTTTCAACACAGGACCAAATCACCCGAGAAGGACACGGCTAAGACACATGCACGTGTCCTTTGTCGTGTTCCCAACACACCCCAGTGACACGCTCGTGTCACAGGGCGTGTTCTACACTCAAAGCCACTCCTCTCAACGCCACTCAATGCCGCCCGGTTCCCAACCCGAGCAGGACACGCCATGGGACACTCCCGTGTCCCATGCCGTGTCACCTCTCGACAATCATCAATCGTGCTATCTCGAGAACTCGACTCGACGCCTACAGTAAAGGACACGCCCGTGTCCCAGGCCGTGTGCACTAGGATATGCCCTGGGACACGCCCGTGTCCCAGGCCGTGTCACCCAACTTGACTCCATTTTGGGACTTAAGGTTTTTGGGGTGTTACAATCCCCCCCTTACGATAAATTTCATCCCGAAATTTGTACTCAGCAAGAAAATAAGAAGCACAAAGCTATAATGCTAAAAGATATGTTACAACAATAGTACATGGTTCACAGTTTATACAAAAAGTTCGGGAAACTCAGCTCACATGGTCTGCTCTCGCTCCCATGTTAGCTCCTCATGGCCACAATTGTCCCACCGGACTTTAACCATCCCGATTATCTTGTTCCGCAACTGTTTCTCGGCTCGATCCTCAATTCGAATGGGTCTAACCTTCGTCGTTAGCCCATACTCGACCGGTACATGATCTTTCTCCACTACTTGAGCTGGATCCTTGACGGCTTTGCGAGATACTGAGATGTGGAATACATCATGCAATCCACTCAACTCTGCTAAAAGCGCTAGCCGATAAGCAGCTTCCCCGACTCGCTCCACCACTTCAAACGGACCAAGGTATCTCGGGCTTAGCTTTTTCAATCGCCGAATCCTAGATACGCCTTTGAAGGGTTTTATCTTTAAATAGACCCAATCGCCCACCGCGAACTCCACGTTCCGATGCTTGGCGTTGTAGTACTTTGCTTGTCGATCCTGGGCTATCAATAGCCTCTCCCGAATAGAGCGTATTATCGAGGTAGCTTCTTTGGCTTCCTTTCATTCATTCAGCTTGGATTCTCCTACCTCTGCCCAAGCTAATGGTGTACGGCATTTACGACCATATAGAACCTCAAACGGTGTCATACCGATGCTCGCTTGGTAGCTGTTATTATAGGCAAATTCCACTAAATAAATGTTCTCTTCCCATTTCTTACCTAAATCCAGGGCGCACATATGAAGCATATCTTCCATCATCCTGTTGGTTCGCTCAGTCTGGCCATCCGTTTGGGGATGAAAGGCCATACTGAATGCTAACTTTGTGCCCAACATTTGATGAATTAGCCTACCAATAAGTTGAGGTGAATCGCCCATCACGATCACTGACAATGCTCCGAGGAACACCGTGCAGTCGAACAATCTTTTCAACATAGAGCTTAGCCAAGGTTTCCACTCAATCATCTCTCTTGTTTGGAAGGAAGTGAGCCACTTTTGTCAACCAGTCTACAATCACCCAGATACAATCATGACCGCGTTGAGATCTCGGCAACCCGTGCACGAAATCAATTGAAATATCATCAAACTTCCACTCCGGAATCGGTAACGACTTCAGGAAACCACCAGGCTTCTGGCATTCCGCTTTCACCAAAGCACAAGTGTGACATGCTGCCACATAACGTGTTATGTCTTTCTTTAGTTCGGGCCACCAGAACAACTTCTTCATGTCCCTGTACATTTTTGTGCTCCCAGGGTGAATTGAGTACTTAGCAAAATGTGTTTCGTACATCAACTCTTCTCTCAATTTCCCAGCACTTGGGACGCACAACCGGCCATCTTTCCGTAGCAAGCCATCATCCCAGGAGAATTGGTCACCAGGACCATCCCTTGCATAGCGCTGGAGACTTTCATCAAGCTCCGTTGCTTGTCGAACCCTGTCTACAAGGACATATTGTACCTCCGTCCAGTTCAAGCATGCATCGGCCGTAGCATCCTTGTCAACACAAGATATCTCTAACGCTTCTATCTCTTGGATTAGCCGCTCATCATGCCTCTGCAATAAGTTTGCCCGTACTGGCGTCCTACGACTTAAAGCATCAGCGACCACATTTCCCTTCCCGGGAGTATAATGAATATCGAAAGTGTAGTCCCCAAGGAACTACATCCACCTCCATTGTCGCATATTCAGATCCTTCTGATCTAACAAATACTTTAGGCTCTTGTGATCTGTATAGATGTCCACTTTCACGCCATAAAGGTAGTTCTGCCACAACTTTAGCGCGAAGATTACCGCCGCTAACTCCAAATCGTGGACGGGGTAGTTCTGTTCATGCACCTTTAACTGGCGTGAGCCATAAGCAATCGCTTTACCAAATTGCAGGAGAACGCAGCCTAAGCCGCTCACTGAAGCATCACTGTAGATCTCATAGCCATCTGTACCACATGGCGATGTCAATACAGGTGCTGTGGTCAAACGATTCTTCAGCACTTCAAAAGCTCGCGCGCACTCTGGCGTCCAAACGAACTTCTGATCTTTTCTCGTCAACGTGGTTAGAGGTAAAGCAATCCATGAGAAGTTTTCCACAAATAGTCTGCAGTAGCCTGCCAGTCCAAGGAAGCTCCTGACTTCGGCCACTGAAGACATCACTGGCCAATCCCGTATGGCACTTATCTTTGCCAGATCTACTGCTATGCCCTCTCCACTTACCACATGGCCCAGAAAAGCCACTGACGATAGCCAGAACTCACACTTTGAGAACTTAGCAAACAGCTTTTTACTTCGAAGGGTATGCAATACCAACTGCAAATGGTTTGTATGATCATCTCCCGACTGAGAGTACACAAGAATATCATCAATAAACACAATTACGAATTAATCCAAGTACTCTCGGAACGTCCGGTGCATTAAATCCATGAATACCGAAGGCGCATTACATAAGCCAAACGTCATCATAGTGAATTCATAATAACCATAGTGTGTCCCAAACGCTGTCTTAAGAATGTCACCTTCCCGAATTCGCAATTGATAATATCCCGATTTCAAATCCAACTTTAAATAGACGGTTGACCCCGCTAGCTGATCAAATAGGTCATCGATCCATGGAATCAGATATTTGTTCTTTTCTGTCAGCTTATTCAATTCGCGGTAGTCAATACATAACCACAGACTACCGTATTTCTTTTTCATGAATAGAACAGGCTCGCTCCAAGGTGACATACTTGGGCATATATATCTCCTGCTCCAACAATTCTTGCAATTGGACTTTAAGTTCAACCATCTCTTTTGGCGCGACGCGATAAGGTGAGCGGGCCACAGGTTTCTCACCTAGAACCAACTCAATCGCGAAGTCAATCTCCTGCTGAGGCGGTAACCCAAGGAGCTCCTTCAGGAAATACATCGGCAAACTCCGACACAATCAGAACTTCACTTACACTAGGCCTTTGGCTCAACAGCCTGAATGAGCGTGAAGAATACCTCCGCACCCTTCCGAACAGCACAGATGACTTGGAGTGCAGACAACAAGGTCCCGCCTAATCCTCACATACCAGCGAACTTCGTCTCAAGCTCGGTATTCTGGCCCAATGTGATCTCCTTCGAGTTGCAATCAATAAAGACACACTGCTCCGAGAGCCAGTCCATGCCAAAGATCACATCAAACTCCAATAACGGTAACAAAGATGCCTTCAATCCGAAATCCCGATTTCCTATACGCACTTCCACCTCACAAGTCCTATCCGCAAGCATGATACAACCATTCGGTAATAGCACTTTTACACAATCTGTTGTCACGTGACTTGGTACTCCAATCCGAGCTACAAAGTCCTTAGACAGAAAAGAATGCGAAGCACCCGTATCGAACAGGGCTCTCGCCGGATTGTTCCAAATCAGGACAAAGCGTGCAGCACACACATTATCCACAAGTTACATACAAACATACCCAAGCAATAAAACAAGCAATCTCTTAACTCGTACCTGTGACGACGTCACTTTGCTTGATAGCCTCATGTTGGCCAAGATTATAAACTCTGGGCTGCGCCTGAGATGTAGAGGAATAAACCACTGCTTTGCCCTTCTCAGCATAAGATGCACCCATCTTCTTTTCGCCTTTGGGTTGAGCAACCCGAAAATCATGGGCTATATGCCCCACTTTGCCACAGGTAAAGCATGTACGAGACTCCGGTCTCGACGTTGCTCCCGATGTAACCGTCACAGAAGTTTGCCCCGAAGGCTTGGACCTCTTTCCCCACTTCTTCTGGTAGTATGATTTGCTAGAGCGGGGTGCTTTGAACTCGGGCTTTGCCACAACCAAGTCCTTCCTGCCTTGCACCTGCTTCATGTCCTTTTCCAGCGCACCCACCGTATCAACCAAAGCCTGAAATCCCTGGTTCACTGAACTAGAAAGCAGGAACCTCAACTCCTCTCGCAATCCTTCATAGAACCGATTTGTTTTTCTTTGTTCATCAGCGAAGATTGTTCCTGCATACCGTCCCAATCTCCTAAATTCATGTAGGTATGCATCAACGCTATGATCTCCTTGCGTTAGCTGCTGGAACTCGTTCTCCATAGCAATGCATTGTGCCGCTGGTAGATGTTTTGCCAAAAACATGTAAGAGAACTCCTCAATCGATACTTCAGTCAATTGCCTGCCCGCCAAATGGTGTAACTCAACCTCATCCCACCATAACCTCGTCTCTCCTTTTAACAAGAAGGTGGCCAAAGTGACCTTTTGAGTTTCCTCCATCCTGATCGTCGTCAAGATACGCTTGACTCGCGATAACCAGTCCTCTGCCTGCGTTGGGGATCACAGTCCCGTGAATGTAGGCGGATTGAAGCTCATAAATTACTTCAATTGTCATTAAGCTGCTCGCGGATCCACAGCTTCACCGATTCGGGTCGAACACCAACACGATCTGGCACTACTACCGGCTGCGCATGCCCGGTCCGGCCGAATCATCGCAAACAGAGCCTCATCAACTAATTCGAACAGTTTCCGCAGATGGAGGAGGTATTGGCACCTCAGCTGGTGTCCACACTCTCATTAGAGCGCTGGGTCTCAGACTGCCCAGCACCACTACGAGTCACCTATGGGTGGACAAGACACACATTAACGATAATACGCAAGCAAGAACAACAAAGTAGGTATGCGCAGATTCCCCAAAAAAGTGTATTTGCATTCCTTAGTGAATATTACAGAGTTCATTAGTGTTACAGCGGGTCGCACAAACACGTACTCGCCACACCACAAAAGAATTCGACCACGAATTCGAAAGAGGAAGACCGAGACAAGCTGATACCAAAATGTAATGACTCCACACATTAAACAACATATAATAGAAGGTCCAAACGGGGCCCCACACTATATGCCACAAACAGACGGTGATGTCACAGGTTAATACCACCAACGTATCCTAACTCAGAGCATGCTAGCGGAAACATAAGCAGTAGGTTGAACTCATACCAGGAATATCCATTATATATATATACAACCACTCAAACGAGGGGGTAGCAAATAACACAGTTTGGCCTTAAGGCCTTACAGTTCCTCTTTAAACAGTATGAATTATAGACATTGGCGCGCAGGCCGGTCATATATGTATAAAAGAAAATACATTAGCAAGACTTCAAGGGCTAGTAGCAACAGCAAGAGCGGCAACAGCAGCAGCAGGGGCATCAACCATTCACCTTCCGCTCGGCTCTCTAGCACCTGCACAGGGACAATCAGCCTAGAAGGTGGCAAACAAGGCAACGGTCAGCATTTAGCTGACCAATTTATAACAATCCTACCCCTTTCCCGGGGCAGTGGCATTCCTTCCCTGCAGAGCAATACATCAATGGACAGGTATCACAAATATTGTGCTCTCACGCACAAGCAATCCATCACAACCCTCGGCCACCCGACCCGACGATCTGTGCTCTCAGGCACACTTTTGGGTACACCGGTGAACTGGGATAAACACCATTGAGCATTTAGTCTTAATGGCGTGCAGGCCTAAGACTCTCATTATGTTGCTGACGAAAGCCCAATGACTTGGCACTTCCTTGTACAGCCAACATAACGCAGGTACAGATCCACCACCCCCCCCCTCCGTTGCTCAAATCGCCTTGCCATCACCAAGCACATCGTACTTGCGGCTATAACAAAAGATGCAGGTCAACTTCACCTTTCCTATTCGGCACGAGACCTTTTAGAGCTCGTAGCTCACAATCGCCATAACATCCGCCAAGGACTGGCATCACATTAGCCACACTGTCCAAATAGGACCGGCTTCATTGTCCATCAAGAACTGACTACATCGTAGCCACAACACAAACAGCACAAGGGCATTTTCCTGGAATTCCACATTCAAGTACTTCCTGCTACTCCCCTTCACAGGCACAACCCAACGACCCCACTAACTACACGAGTATACGCGAGTCTTCTCCGGTGCGTAAATGCAACATCACCAATCCAGACCAACCTGTCCAAATGGGCTTCACACAGCATGCATATCCCATACTACACACTTCCGGTTTTAGATGCAGACTCAACAGGGAATAGTAACTATCAACCCACTAGAATCATTCACTCTTTCCACCTTTTGGTGGAGAGGATTCCTTACTCATGCATAAAGAAGGACTTCACATGTCCAAGAAGGAAGATCGTTACCCTTGACGATCTCTTGGGAGCCATCGAAAATCTGGCCGGTTGGAAATCACCGTAGCAGCTTTGCCTCCACATAACTAGCCTCGGATCTCGAATCGAACCGCGGGAGCACCACCAAAGCCTTGCTCTTCTCCTCCTTATCCTTCCTCTAAGCTCTCTCTTTCTCTCTTGATAAGAATGAGAGAAGAGACCAACCCTCAGCCTTATTACTGCAGGAAAGCACCTGGGCCCTTGGATCCAAATAAAAAGAAATGGATGGCCAAGATCTGCCAAAAAGTCTAAATATGACTTGACACGGCCTGTGACACGCCCGTGTCACAGGCCGTGTACTCCAAGCGGTACACGAACCGACTCAAGCCAAACCAGAACACGGGCTCCAACACGCTCGTGTCACAGGGTAGACAAGCTCGTGTCAACTTTGATACGGTCGTGTGACTGGCCATGTCACCCTTTCAACACAGGACCAAATCACCCGAGAAGGAAACGGCTAAGACACACGCCTGTGTCCTTGGTCGTGTTCCCAACACGCCCTAGTGACACACCCATATCACAGGGCGTGTTCCACACTCAACGCCACTCTTCTCAACGCCACTTGTTCTGAATGTGTCTCCCCCTACAAATGTGCAGTAATTGGCTCCCCCTGCACCTATGCAGATATAATCTCTTCCTAGGACTTGGGTAGTCACAGTCAGATCCTGAACTTGTGCTCTAACTTGCTCTTCCTGGTCTTGCGCATCTTCATGACCATGCTCAGGCATCTCCTTAGAAAGAACTCTATCCCATCTGGAGAATAACCTTATGTCCATTCTCCTCATGTGGTTTATCTTTGATCCAGGAATCTGTTGCATTACCTCTGGAATTATTCCAGCAGGTACAGACTCATGATCCTAGCCAAGTTTGGCTTCTTGATTCCTTCTTAATCTTATCAAACAGTACTGCAGACCAATTTTTTTGAATCTTAAAGATCACCCTAGTCATCAGGTTTAACATATAGGCTGATATCCAATCATGGCCACCTGGTTTGCATAAGATCACTTTTCCTACAATTTCAGATAGGAATTTCCCCTGATGATTCATGCCCTTCCTGTTGATGGCAGATCCTATTTTTATGATTGGATACCAATCCACACCATTGAAGCGCCTCCCTGGTCCTTGAAGCTGGGACCTCTTCCTCATCTTGTATTCTAGGAAGATGGAGAATCTTGCTCAACCTTTTCTGAGATAGCTTGACTTTTTCTCCATGAATAGTGGATTTTATCTTCAAGCCAGTTGAGTCCATTGATGCAGCAGTATAGAACTCGAATACTTCCTTCTTCCATATCTTACTAGGTTTAGAGACAAGATATTCTAATCCGTTTTCTACAAGAAGTGAAATGACCTGTTTGATCTCTGAGTCGGCGTCGTCGAATGCATGCCTAACCAACTCATATCCTTCATTGACGTTGTCTTCAACCTTGGGCGCCATTAGAATGAAGAGAAAGCTTGATTGGAGAGGAGAGAGTTTGTCGACACAAGGTTTTTGTCTCGAAACCCTGGTGAGCATGTCGACAGAATAAGTTCTTGACCTATTTATACCCTTCTAATCAAAGAAGATCAAAAGGCGGGCAAAAACTGTCTAAAAGTGTCGACACTGTTGGAATGTGTCGACACAAACTTCTATTATCTTGACCACGGTGCTGACTACTATGTGTCGACACCAATTGATGATATGTCGACACATGAGATACTTAGTAGTTCATCAAAAATTCTGTGTCGACTCTTATTATAAGTGTCGACACAAAATCTGTAAGTGTCGACACCATTACTCTGGTTGTGTCGACATAACATTTCTGGATGTGTCGACTCTTTGTCCCTTAGGTATCGACACATTTTCTCTGTGTCGACACAATTTCCCTGAATTGTCGACATGACTTTTCTATGTCGACACCTTATCACTGAATGTGTCGACACCATTTTACTTAGCCAATTTTTGGTAAACAAACCTATGGTCAGCATTCCTAATTCAATTTTAAATCTATTGAATTTAGTTTCATCCAGAGGCTTAGTAAATACATCTGCAATTTGATAATTAGTTTTAACAAATTCTAGATGAGATGTCTTCTTTTTCTACATGTTCTCTAAGAAAATGGTCTTTTATCTCTATATGCTTAGTCCTACTATATGAAACAGGATTGTTTGCAATAGAAATGACACTTTTAGAATCACACAATAAAGATGTTCTACTTACTTGAATACCATTGTCCCTTAGCTGATGTTGAATCCATAATAGCTGTGCACAACAACTTCCTGCTGCCACATATTCAGACTCAGCTGTGGATATTGCCACACTAGTCTGCTTCTTACTTCTCCAAGATATCAATCTTCCTCCCATGAATTGGTATGTACCTGTAGTACTTTTTCTATCTTCTCTACAGCCTGCAAAATCTGCATCTGAATAACCTGTTAGTAGAAAATCTCCATTCTTAGGGTACCAAAGGCCTAGATTAGGTGTGCCCTTTAGATATCTCAAAATCCTTTTGACTGCAGTATAATGTGATTCTTTAGGGCATGCTTGGTACCTAGCACAGACACATGTTGCATACATAATGTTTGGTCTACTAGCAGTGAGATATAATAGAGAGCCAATTATTCCTTCTATACAAAGACTCATCTACAGGTTTACCTGCATCATCTTTGCATATAGGCATACTTGTTCCCATAGGAGTTCTCATGGTGGAGGATGATTCCATACCATACTACTTAATTAACTCCTTGGTGAACTTAGACTGGGATATGGATAATCCATCATCAGTCTGTCTTACTTGGAGTCCTAAGAAGAACTTAAGTTCCCGCATACTGCTCATTTCAAACTTCCCTTGCATAAGTTTGGCAAACTTCTTGCAAAGGTTGTTCTCTGTAGACCAAAAAATTATGTCATCTACATAGATCTGAACTAAGATTGTCTTCCCTTTAGATTCCCTTAGGAATAGAGTTTTTTCTATTTTACCTCTTTAGAATTTGTTCTCAATAAGGAAAGTAAACAGGGTTTCATACCAAGCCCTTGGGGCTTGCTTTAACCCATACAATGCTTTCCTAAGTCTATAGACATAACCAGGTTTAAGAGAATCTACAAAACCTTATGGCTGCTCTACCTAGACTTCTTCTTTTAGATCACAATTCAGGAATGCTGATTTCACATCCATTTGATATACTTTGAAGCCTTGATATGCTGCATAGGCAAGGAACATTCTGATTGCTTCCAGTCTTGCTACTGGGTCAAATGTTTGATCAAAGTCTATTCTTTCTTCCTGTCTATATCCTTTTGCAACCAATCTTGCTTTATTCTTCACAATAACTCCGTTCTCATCCAACTTGTTCCTAAAAATCCACTTTGTACCAATGATGTTGTGGTCTTTTGGTTTAGGAACCAACTCCCAGACCTTGCATCTTCTAAACAGGTTAAGCTCCTCTTGCATAGCATTAATCCAGTGTTGGTCTTTGGATAACTTCTTCAAATTTCTTTGGCTCTAGTTGAGATAGAAAACTTGAGTGCAGGACTGTATTCAGATTTCTACTTCTGGTTTGCACTCCATGTCTTAGATCACCAATTATCTGATTTGCTGGATGATCCTTTAGATGTCTTACAGCTGGAGGTAGACTTCCTTCTAGGCTGAACACCTCCAGTTTCTTCATTATGTTACACCTCTTGGTTGTCATCAGCTTCTAGAGAGTCTTGTACTCCCCCTGGACAGTAGCCATCATTTTCTAATACTTCATCTGCAGTTGAGCCTTCTGCAATGGAAAGTTTGTCCATTCTATTGCTTATACCTGTTGGACTGCATGAACTACAAGGCAACTCATTGTTGATTAATCTTGTTTCATCAAATACAACATGTACAAATTCTTCTACAACTTGAGTATTCAAGTTGTAGACCCTATAAGCCTTACTATAGTTGATGTACCCAACAAATATCCCATCTTGGGATTTGGCAGCAAACTTAGTTAGATAAGACTTTCCATTGTTAAGGATATAACACTTGCAACTAAAGATCCTAAAATAGGATAAATTTGGGTTTCTACCTTTCATAATCTCATAGGGAGTGTTTTTGTGGAACTTAGTGATAGAAGCCCTGTTGAGTACATGACATGCAGTGTTTACTGCCTCAGCCCAGAAATATTCTAGGAGAGAAGTGTCACTCAATAGAGTTCTACCAGCTTCAATCAATGTCATATTCTTTCTTTCAGCAATACCATTTTGCTGAGGTGTTCTAGGTGAGGAGAATTCTTGAAAAATCCCAAACTCTTCACACAATCTTGTCATACTTTCAGATTGAAATTCAGTGTCATGGTCACTTCTGATTTTAACCACTATACTGTCCAGTTCATTCTGAATTTGTCTGACAAAACTGTATAAAACACTTGGGGTTTCAGATTTCTGTCTTAGAAAGAACACCCAAGAATATCTAGAATATTCATTTACAACCACAAAAGTGTAGACCTTCCTACCTAGACTATGAACTGCCATAGGACCAAAAAGATCCATATGTAAGAGGTATAGACACCTCACTGAATCCTTGTTTTCAAGGCTATGAAAGGAGGATTTTGTCTGCTTACCCTTTTGACAAGCTGAACATATCCCTTCCTTTATATACTTAACTTGAGGACCATTCCTCACTAACTCTTTACTAAAGAGTAGGCCAATTGTCTTGTAGTTAAGATGAGCCAGCCTCTTGTGCTATTTGACACAATGAGATGCTTTCTCATCAGCTACAAGACAAATAGGAGAACCTTTGTTCTCACACCCAAAATCAAGACAATAAACATTTCTCTTTCTATACCCAGTCAATATGACCTTTTGATCACTTGACCTTTTGATATGGCATCCATTTTCAATAAATGAAATATCATATCCTAGATCACTCAACTGACTTATGCTTATCAGGTTATGTTTCAAACCTGTTACATAAGCCACTTGAGTGATGGTAATTTGGTTTGAAGAAATGTTACCAAATCCTTTGATGATTCCTCTTTCAGATCCACCAATGATTACTTTAGGCCCATCCTTGATAGATATGTACTTCTTCAACAGCCCCTTTGTTCCAGTCATGTGCCTGGAACATCCACTGTCCAAGTACCATATAGGGGCATGGCAATTTGGACTTTCCTGCAATACAGAATTACTTTCCCTTAGAACCCAAGTAAGTCTTGGGTCCTTGGTTCAAGTTAGCACCATTCATATCAAAACTACCAGCAGCTCTTCTAACTGGTAGACTCTTTTTTTTCCTGACACTTATGTTATGCCAGCAGTATAAGGCAAAATGGCCTGTCTTGCCACAGCACCGGCATTCATACTTGTTATATCTAGGTCTAGATACATTTTTGACAGAAGAATTTCTGTTCTTGTCTGGTGCTGCTGCAGCTACACCCATTGATTTCTTATAACCATGGGGTTTATGAACATGGGCTGACTTATTGGCATTAATACCCTTGTTATTCAAAACATCAGTCTTATTATAACCTTGAGTATTCTCAAAGTCATACTTCTTAGAAGGCTCATGCACCTTTCTAAAAACTACAGGGACTTTAAAATTCAATGGCAGAACAGAGGCTTTACCCTTTCTCTTGAAACGGGTAGCCCTGGTGTTACCTTTATAGCATATTCCAGCCTTACCCTTTTGAGCCACAAACTCATTTATTAAGGGTAAGACTGATTTTGGCTTAGAGTAACTAGCCACCAAATCATTCTCTACTTGAAGTCTGACTTCCAGACTTTTAATTATATCATTTTTATATGTGATTGTACCCATCTGAATAACAGTAATATTTTTCAGCTTAGCAACCTCATTCATTTGTTGATCCAATTCTTTCTCTAAACCAGATGTAGTCATCTTAAGATCTGTAATTTCCTTAGCCTGATTTTTGGCCAGGTTTTTGCTTTTCTTAAGTGCCTGCAATAAGTCCCCATATTCATCTATCAACTAATGAATATCTCCTTCAGATTCTGATCCATCCTCATCACTTGATGAAGATGAATCTGACTCTGAACCAGTACTGTAATAAGAAATTCTAGAATTACTTTGTACCTTACTAGGACCAGGCTGATCTTGGCACTTGTTGTCTTCTGATTCAGCCATCAGTCCCATGCACTGATGGTCTTCTTGTTCATTGATGGAGTCCAGTAATTGCATAAACTCCTCTTCTTCACTAGCTGCATACAGTCCAATGTATGCTTCAGCTTCAGATTCTGACTCTGAGGAGGATTTATCTGTAAGACTCGTCTCCTTCTTAGCAACAAAGGATTTCTCCTTCTTGCCCTTTTTGTTGAGTCTTCTTTTTGTCTGCTGACTCCTTCCTCTTTTCTGGACACTCAGCCACCACATGCTCAGGCCTATTGCAGCAATAACAAACAATTTTTGATGTTGTAGCTTTGCTGGGCTTAGACCTGCTCCTTTCCTTTCTTGATGATTTTCTCTTTTGATAGTAGTCATCAACTGGCTGTGATGTGGAGGGCCTTGACTTCCACTGCTTCTTCTTCAAGAACCTCTGAAACGGCCTTATAAAGGCAGCAAAATCTGCATCTGAATCACTGTTATCTGAGTTCTGATTGTCTGATTTCTCTTGAGATAACTTCAGCAACTTCCTTAGGAGGTGATGGAGACATCCTCCTGCTCTTTCTAGTGGCTTCAACCTTGAAGGCCACTGACTTTTCTCTATGCTCTCCTTTTGTATTTCTTTCTTCCTCCTTCCTAGCCATTAGTTGCATTTCATATGATAACAACTTTCCAAATAAGGTTAGAGGAGAAATGTCTGCTAGTTTGGCCACTTCTCTAATGGCACAAATCTTGGTATCCCAATCCTTTGTCAAGGATCTTAGGAATTTGTCATTCAGCTCATAAGTACTGAAGACCCTTCCATAGGACATCAGTTCATTCACTATCCTGTAAAATTTCTTATAGCATTCAGATATGCTATCAGACTTCCCTTGTCTGAAACTCTCATATTCTTGATTGAGCATAGACTTTCTGTCTTGTCTAACTTCTTCAAAACCCTCCATTTAGACAATCAAAGTGTCTCATATTTCCTTGGAGGTTTTGCAGTGAATTAAATTTTGGAAAGTAGAATCATCTATGGCACTCACTATGATATTCTGAGCTCTTTTATCCATAGTTGCCAATATAATCTCATCTTTGGTCATTTCAGAAAAATCTTTAGGAGTTCTTTGATTTTCATCTAGAACAGACACATTCATTGGGATATATGGACCTTCTTTTACTGTGATATATATCCTTGGGTCAGAGGCCTCCATAAACAACCTAACCCTTTCTTTCTAGATTCCAAAAATCTCTTTCCTGCAGATGGATAATTTCATTGACCCTAATTCCTTGTGATTCTCTCCAGAACCCATTTTCTTGATTCTTGATTCTGCCTTAGGGATCTAACTCAGACTGTTAAGTCTTTCTTTAAGTAACCTCCCTCTGATACCACTTGATAGTTTTACTTTCAAGACTACCTAAATACCTACAGGGGGGTGAATAGGTACTTTTCCTTGATTTAACTTAAGGCAGAATATAACTACAGTTCTTTGAATAAATCAGATATTTCTATAGCTAACATAGCACAGCAATCACAATCATACACACATCACAGATTGTACACAGATTTATAGTGGTTCCTCAAGGTCTGGGTACATCCACTTTCCCCCCTTCACCTATCTAGCAGTATGCTAGAGTCGGCCTAACTTCTTCCTTTATCTCAGAATTCAGAAGGATTCCTAAAACTCAGAACCCTATAAGGTTCCTACAACTCAGGCTAACAAGCCCTACCTCAGCCTTGCCAAAAGGCCTACAACTCAGAGAATACCTTCTCCTACAACTCAGGCATAAATAGCCCTACCTCAGCCTTGCCACAAGGCCTACAACTCAAAGAATACCTTCTCCTACACTCAGCCATTATAAAATAGGCTTACAACTTAGATCTATGAATAGATCCTACAGAATTTGATAAGGAATTTTGTAATCTCTTACCCCTGTTTAGAGAGAAGGGATAAGAACTTTCTTGATCAGCTTCTTGAAGAGGCTGATGGCTGAAATCAACTTGATCTTAGCTTTCTTTAAATCTTCTTGAATCTGAACTTAGTTGGATTGATTTCCTTTGAATATAACTGACTGGCAGTTTCCTTCTTAGACTTCAGAAATAGATCTGAATCTTCTTGACATATTAGTTCAGTATCTGCTTCTTGATAGACCTGTGAATGTCTCCTGCTTGACTTCAAATAGCTGGATCTCTGTTGGGTATTGTATCCACAATTACCTGGATTTGAGGAAGCCACCTGTCAAGCTAAGATGAATTCATAATGTATTTGATGATATATCTTTAAGTTGTGCTTGCAGTTACTCCACTCTAAGTACACACCAATGTCAGGGTACAGTAGGTCAATATACACGGGTCTGCGCAACGTAATCCCTCGTTGAGCAGATCAGTGTGTTGGCTTACGTGCACTCTCTCTATTGGAGTGTACTTATTTTCAAGTACAGGGCTGAGACAGATCAAGAGCAGACAAGGAGCAAGGATGGGTCAAACCACCTCACGGGAAGATAGACGAAAATTCGTCTAAGCATGATTCGACGAGAATCACAAGTGATTCTCGCCGAATCGTCGAGAATCACTAGCTGATTCTCGCCGAATGCATCCGGCTGACTCAACGCCTTCAAGGATTTTGCCAAGTATGAATCGGCAAGAATCACCAGGCTGAGTCAACGCCTTCAAGGAATCTGCCAAGTCAGAATCGTCGAGAATGACTCTACATTCTCGACGATTCGTCGAGAATGGATGATGACTCTCAACGATTCACTCCGGATGGCTTGCTTTTCAACTAGAAATCCTCTAAGTAGAATTCGACGGGAATCATTAGTGATTCTCGTCGATTCGTCGAGAATCACCAATGATTCTCGCCGAATTTTCCTTAGGCGATTTTCTTTGGCGCGCTGGACCGGACCAAATGTACAGGCGTTGTTTTTAACCGGATTTAGGGCTACTTTTGGTGGGGCCCACAACGGTCATAAAGGATGACCTACAATATATATATTCGTATATTTTGAACAGTAAACAGCAGCGAACACCAAGAAAAGGATCGGCCGCCTCGCGTGACCTAATCAATCGCGGTATTTCTTCTGCCGCCGTCGCCGCTCGTGAAGGTAGTCGTCGCCGCTGATCGTGGATTCTTCTTGATCTCCCGGCGATAGAAGCTTAGCCAAGCAACGCGTCTCACGTGTCTATCTTGAGATCCTTTGTCTCTTGATTTGTTGAACGGGAATACCATCCCCTTCCGATTCGATTGAGACAATTGATCCAAGTAAGACCGTTGGTATACCTTGCTAGCTTTGCTACGAAGGTTGGATCTCGAAAGAATCGCCGTCGCAATCTTTGTCACCGCCGATATCAAGGAGATCCTTTCCAAGTGAGAGCTAAGGTCGTGGACTCTTCGTCTTCTTCAAGAACGCGTCATCGAACGAAGAGGGACACCTAGCGCTCCAAAAGTAGTTTGTATTTTATACATTCCATATTTACTTTTGTTGTAAAGGAACGTTGGTTCCTCATTGTAAGGGTTGGGTGCAACCCGTGGTGGAGGAGTGGTTACTCCTTCGGTTGGAAGGGTTCCTTCCATTAGTGTGAGGATTGGATTTCAATCCGGTTGGTGAAGTGACCGAGTCATCCCTGGTTGGGAGATAGGTCGAAGGGGGAAAGTGGACGTACCCAAGTCGGGGAACCACTATAACTGCCTGTGTCTTTCTGTGTTTTGTTATTTTTCTTTTATTGTGCAGGTAAAATTTTAATTCTGCAAAAAGACTATGCATCACCTATCCCCCCCTAGGTGAAGTTAGTTGGCACTAGTGTGACTTTCAAGTGGTATCAGAGGGAGGTTACTCAGCAATAAGGTTAACACCTTGAGTAAGATCCCAGTTCTAGTGTCAAGAAGAAGACGAGACTCAAGCATGGAGCTGGAATTTGATGTCCCTCCTCTGAGACTCCCTGCTTGCACAACGGAGTATTACCCCATCTGGAAGATGAGAGTTATGTTTAATCTGGATGCCATTGACCCTCGCGCATCACTCATTTTGGAAGAGGGTCTCTTTATTCCCATGAAGGCTTCCACCCCAGGAAACAATCTCCAAATCCCCAAGAGTCCCGAAGAGATGTCTAAGACCGAGCTCTCACTATTCAACTTGGACAAGTTGATTCGTCAGATCATCACTGACGTCTGGTCCGGTATATCTTGTTCAAGAGTGGACAAGTGTAGGACGGCCAAGTCCATGTGGGAAACCATCTCAGACCTCATGGAGGGATCAGAGAAAGCAGGGACCAGTTGTCAACAAGAGGATGAAGCCTATGTGGGGGTCCTCATTTCTGAAGATGAAGGGCATGATCAATCTGTCAGTATCAGGGCTCCTGTGTCCTTGTCAGAGACTGAAGAAGAAGTTGAGGAAAGTATTTCTGATGAAGCTGACTCAACAGTCGCTGCCGATCTTGACGGTAACCCTGAACAGCAAAGCCAGGAGCAGGTAACTTCTTCATCTTGCCCCTCTCCCCTTGATATTCCTGAAGACAGGAATAGTTCATAGGGTTGTCCTTCTAGTGATGCAAGGGATATGGATAGCTTCAATCAAAAGATTGAAAATTTTGATTCCCTTGAGAGTGCCCTTCAGACGAGCAACTTACTTGTTGAGGAACAAGCTAAGGAGATTACTCAGCTGAAGATCTTGATGAATCTCCAACTGGAATCCATCAAGGTAAAGGACTCAAAGATCTCGGATCTAGAGAGTCATCTAGAGACCGAGAAGAGGATAGTTTCTAACTTTTCCAAGATAGATGTTATCAAGAGAAAAGCAGAAAATGGGTGGATCTCCCAAATTATTAATTCATGGAGAAATGGGGAAACTGTGTTCAGACCCCCCACCCCGAGTAGAAAGGGCACTCATCATGCTTTCATGTATGACCACAGGAACAACCATGGTCACTGCAAGAATGATCATCCCTCAGGTGGAAATACCCATAGTGCAAGAGCTGACATGGCTACCTATGAGAGAATACCCAAGGCTCTTCCTAAACCCTTCGTATTCTCGGCCTCAGCCCCAACTCATCATGAATCTGCAGGAACCAGCTCTCACTTAATCTCTTTCCACCCTAGGACACAAGAAAGGGGGGTCAGGAAACATGTGGTAAGTACCCATGGGGCCTCTAGAAGTGTGCTGACTGAAAGGAAGGCATCACCTCCCAGGCCTCATGACACTCACCTCATGCATTCTTTCCACTCTCCCACGTGTCACGGTGGAAAAGGCAAATTTGTGAGCAGAACCGGCTCTATCCCGTTTAGACCTAAGATCATGACTACCTCAGTCACCAGATCAGGTCAGAAACGGCGATACAACATTCACGAGTGTTGGTGCTGTGGCAAGGTGGGTCACTTTGCCATAGATTGTTGGCACAATCCCTCTATGCCAAGGGCTAGGGTATGTCCACTTCCTCTGGGCAGAGCTAGCCTTCCTGACAGGATTCCTGTAGGAAGGCATTCGATATTTTATGCTGACAAGAACCTAGGACCCAATACATATGTGGTTCCTAAGGTAGGGTAATTCATTTTTGCAGGATAGTCTAGGTTCCCATAAATATGATGGGAACTAGACATGTGATGTTCCAAGAATGACTTGGAACAAGTATTTGGAATAAGAGTAGTGCTAACTACAATAGCATACTCAAATTGGACATCTGGGTATTTCAAATAGAGGATCTGCATGATCTATCTTATGATCCCAGGTACACGCATCAGTTTCAATACTTGAGTAAAATTATATTGATGCTTATATATGTTTATATACGTATATCCACACGAATATGTCATTTCATACTCTAAAAGCAAATGTTCATATAGACATAGAAACACATACACATATATGTTACACGCATGATGAACAAATGCAACTGCTAAATGACACTCAAGTAAAATTTGAAGAATTCCTTGTAATTACATATTTATGCAATTGATAATGAACCTCAATGGGTGTAAATTAGTCCATTTGAAATCAAGAAATGTCTGCCCGTGGGTGTAACAGAATACTCCAATTCTTCACCTAGTGTTACACTGTAATTATGTATAGGGCTGGTATACCGCTCCACTCGATCGAGGGTTCGTGATCAAGAATCAAAATGGGGGAAAAGGCGTGAAATTAACGTGCCTCGGTTAGCTTGAATAGAAACGTCTTATTCTCATTAGCAAACAATAGTTGGCTAAGGAAAATAGCATAAAATCCCTCATGACTCTTCATATTCAGGAAAATAGCTGTCTGATTTCTCCTTAGCCGCGTAAAAGAAGCAATTGGAAAATCCCGCCTAATCCCACCGACTTTCCCCCCAGTTCGTAATGATATAAATAGCTTAAATCCCGCCGACCCTTCACATCCCGACGATTTGCATCCCTACTTCTCGCATAGTTCCGTCGACTTCCCGGAATCGCTCCTGGCGACGATTCGCATCCCGACTTCTTCCCGAGCTCTTCCAGGTTTCCCGTCGATCGCGGCTTCGACCTCTGTGTTTCCGTCGACAAAGTCCCAAGGACGCAAGAGCTTCAGACTCCATCTCCGTTGACTTCTTCCCGTCAGGCGAACCCATCGATCTCGTCGATCCCGTCGTCGTCGTCCCGCCAACCATTCGGTGTTAGGGTAACGTTTCCTCCTCCTTGAAATGGCTTGTCTGAAGTGTAGCTTCTATACTAGAATGACTAACAAGGTTTAGACACTTGGGTACTTCCTACTTAGGTTTTAAATGGCTCCAAGAACCACAGCAGGCCTTGTCACTGGATGCGAACTGGTTCGAACAGGCTTCTCTCATGCCTCGGATGAATTCAGGAATATAATCCTAATGCTTGAAGAGGCCGAACACACTTTCATCCTGGAGCAACCTTGCAAAATTCTGGACAAGGAGGTGTTGGAATTCTTTGCTACTACAAAGCTACATCATGAGGACACAATAATCAAGAGTAAGATTGTCGGAGATCGGATCAAGATGACAGCAGGAAAACTGTCAAGATATCTGCAGCTCTCCAGCTTTGATCAAGAGGATTATCTGGAAGAACATGATCGAGCAAGGACCCTTCTGTTCTGTGGACTAGCTAGAGGAACCAAATCTATCAAGAGGAAGGAAATGAATGAGGAAGGGAAGCTCTTGTCAGACATCATAGGGAAAGTACTGATATGCAAACCCGGCTCCCACGACCACATCTCAGCTGACATGTTCAAGATTCTAGTGGCTATAGTCTGCCGAAAGAGATTCAACTGGGGGGCTATGCTATTTGAGAAGATTAAGGATACTCTCAGAACTCCAAGTTTTGGAAGAATCATCAGCCTATATCTCAATCAGTTGGATGGAGATAGGTTCGATATGAGCAAAGGAGTTCCTCTACATTATCTGAAGAAAATGGATTCGGGTGTCTTTGATCGATGGGAAAGAAGAATTGGTCAAGCAGCCGTTGCCGAAGAACATGATGAATCCCCGGCTGAGTCCCATGGGGATGAGGACAATAGAACTCTAGCAGATTCCGTGGCTGAACCCAGTGAAGTTCCTGATCTGCTGGCTGCAGGAACCGAGGGGGAGTCTCTACCCCCTGCTTCTGGAACTCACAGGACAGATCTCTAAGTACCTGCTGATGTTGTTTCTGATATCTCACAGATAGCCAAAGATGTAGTTGACACACTGGCCACTGATCTAGGTAATGAGGAGGAAGACCAGGAGGATTTGGACGATGTTGCAGTTGAGAATGAGGATATGGAAGATGAGTCTGTTGAAGAAGAGAGTGATGAAGTTGAAGATGAAACATCCCTAAGGGAGAGGGTGGAGATGATGGAGCCTCAGGATGATGCTAAAGTTCCATCTTAGGAGCAAGCTCCAGTAAAAGATCATGAGAAATCTAGTGCACCAAAGGAGGGGGAGGCCTCTCAGCAGAGACTGATGAGCATTCTTGAGCAATCTACAGAGGCTGCCCCTATCCCCCCATTGGAGACAGTGCATGTATCAAGCTCCCCTAGTGAATCTGCTGAAGAGCCAGACCAACGCTTGCCTCCGAGACATCCACTTCGATCTAATCTTGCAAATCACACAGTGAACGTCATTCAAGGCATAGTGGATGAGCTCAAACTGTCTTTTGAGCAAGCCAGAACAAAGTGTTGAAAAGGATTAAGAAATCTGAGTATCTAATGCTCAAGAACGTCGTAGAAATTAATCACAAGCTGGATGTGATGAAAAAGAAGTTCGAGGCCAAGTATATAGAGGCTGGCACTGCTGTTACTCTTCTCATGCAAGGACTCAAAAAGAACACGGATGACCTGGCAGTAGTTAATCAGAATGCGCATGTTGTGGCTAATACTATCCAGAAATTTGATGTCAGCATGGTGGCTCTGAACGCAAATCAACAAACCCTGCTAAATGAGTTTCCAAAGACTGTAACTCACATCGATGAGTCACTGCACACTTATGCAAACTCAATTGCCCTAGAAGCCAAAAAGGGAGAGGAAGATTATAAAGCTAAGATGGCAGGGCTTCAATAGATAATCATTGACAACTTTGATCAATCCAATAAGTATGTTTTTGAGAGTTTTCATTGGTTAATACAGCAGGCTTCAGGCATTCACGTTCCAGTTGCCCCTCCGGAGGAAGTTTATACTACTGCTGACGAATAAGTAAGTGTTGAAGAAGTTCCACTCAGTGAGGCTGAGACTAAAAAGGCTGCTAAGGCTGCTGCCAAAGCTACACTCAGTACAATGTTTGACCAAGTAGCCTTAGCAAAAGCAAAAGGAAAGAGGAAACTCCAAGAAGGGACATCCAAGGAAACTACAACCGAAAAGAAAGTAAGATTGAAGGAGGATGAAGTGAGAAATGAAAGATGGAGTCATGTTTCAAGGAGTATTATTTTGGATACTTTTATGCTACAGCAAAAGGGGGAAATCAATCGGAATGATGTATACAGTCAGTATGAGTGGGAGCTGCACAAGACATATGAAGCTAAAAGGAACATTTTTTTTCAGGTCTAACATCGTGCCAAATAAAGCTCCTCCTCCCAGATACTATCCAAAGCCCAAAGAATACTTTGAGAGACAGAGCAGGAAGCACTTGGCGCAGCAATTGAAGGATGAAATTGCTAAGGAAAAATAGACATAGGACTTGGGCTTATCTACTTTTTGTTGCTTATTTGTCTACTCATGTTAATCATTTGAACAATTCTTGTGGATATATATATATATATATATATGATTTTATGATTGACTCAAGTATTGTTCTGATTGCCTTTATTTCTTTGTGTCTTATCTCTGTTAATATGATGTGTATATTCTCTGGATGGTGGTATTCATCTTAGCTAGTAGGATTTTGGCTTCGTCAAATAGGGGGAGATTGTTGGGTATTGTATCCACAATTACCTGGATTTGAGGAAGCCACCTGTCAAGCTAAGATGAATTCACAATGTATTTGATGATATATCTTTAAGTTGTGCTTGAAGTTACTCCACTCTAAGTACACACCAATGTCAGGGTGCAGTAGGTCAATATACACGGGTATGCGCAACGTAATCCCTCGTTGAGCAGATCAGTGTGTTGGCTTACGTGTACTCTCTCTTTTGGAGTGTACTTATTTTCAAGTACAGGGCTGAGACAGATCAAGAGAAGACAAGGAGCAAGGATGGGTCAAACCAGCTCACGGGAAGATAGACAAAAATTCGTCTAAGTATGATTCGACGAGAATCACTAAGTGATTCTCGCCGATTCGACGAGAATCACTAGTGATTCTTGCTGAATCGTCAAGAATCACTAGTTGATTCTCTCCGAATGCATCCGGCTGACTCAACGCCTTCAAGGATTCTGCCAAGTCAGAATCAGCGAGAATCACCAGGCTGAGTCAACGCCTTCAAGGAATCTGCCAAGTCGGAATCGTCGAGAATGACTCTGCATTCTCGACGATTCGTCGAGAATGGATGATGACTCTCAACGATTCACTCCGGATGGCTTGCTTTTCAGCTAGAAATCCTCTAAGTAGAATTCGACGGGAATCATTAGTGATTCTCGTCGATTCGTCGAGAATCACCAATGATTCCAACCGAATTTGTCTTAGGCGATTTTTGTTGGCACGCTGGACCGGACCAAATGTACAGGCGTTGTTTTGAACCGGATTTAGGGCTACTTTTGGTGGGGCCCACAACGGTCATAAAGGATGACCTACAGTATATATATTCGTATATTTTGAACAGTAAACAGCAGCGACCACCAAGAAAAGGATCGGCCGCCTCGCGTGACCTAATCAATCGCGGTATTTCTTCCGCCGCCGTCGTCGCTCGTGAAGGTAGTCGTCGCCGCTGATCGTGGATTCTTCCTGATCTCCCGGCGATAGAAGCTTAGCCAAGCAACGCGTCTCACATGTCTTTCTTGAGATCCTTTGTCTCTTGATTTGTTGAACGGGAATACCATCCCCTTCCGAATCGATTGAGACGGTTGATCCAAGTAAGACCGTTGGTAGACCTTGCTAGCTTTGCTACAAAGGTTGGATCTCGAAAGAATCGCCGCCGCAATCTTTGCCTCCGCCGATCTCGAGGAGATCCTTTCCAAGTGAGAGCTAAGGTCATGGACTCTTCGTCTTCTTCAAGAACGCGTCATCGAACGAAGAGGGACACCTAGCGCTCCAAAAATAGTTTGTATTTTATACATTCCATATTTACTTTTGTTGTAAAGGAACGTTGGTTCCTCATTGTAAGGGTTGGGTGCAACCCGTGGTGGAGGAGTGGTGACTCCTTCGGTTGGAAGGGTTCCTTCCATTAGTGTGAGGATTGGATTTCAATCCGGTTGGTGAAGTGACCGAGTCATCCCTGGTTGGTAGATAGGTCGAAGGGGGAAAGTGGACGTACCCAAGTCGGGAAACCACTATAACTGTCTGTGTCTTTCTGTGCTTTGTTTGTTTTCTTTTATTGTGCAGGTAAAATTTTAATTCCGCAAAAAGACTGTGCATCACCTATCCCCCCTAGGTGAAGTTAGTTGCACTAGTGTGACTTTCAATCTCTCTCTATCCAAACCTCTTGAAGATACTTCTGAATTCTTGATTGAATTCAACTTAGACAGAATCTGAATAGTAAACTAATTCAGAACGTCTTCTTAGATCTTCTCACGAAGATCTTCTTCTTTGTTACTTGTACTTTCTTGATCAGAGATTAATCTCCAATTGTGTTAGTTGTGACAATACTTCTTCCTTTTCTATGTATATGTTTCTTCTTCTGAATCCATCTATTTATAGACTTCATCCATGGTAACTGGCTGATCCGGTTTATAACTAAGTTCTGACAAGTCTGACAGCTTCAGAAAACCTGTTGTAACTCACAGCTGTCAAGTCTTCAAACAGTTCTTGAGCCTTTGACTCTGTCAGCAAAGCGTCGAGTCTGTTTGTCATAAAATGTCGAGACCATCTATCAATATGTGTCGACACAAGTGACTTAAGTGTCGACACAGCCTTTGGTGATGTCGACAAAGCTGCCTTGATGTCGACACAGCTTCTTGACACTATATCTTGAGAATGTGTCGACATTGATTATTTGTGTCGACACAAACATTTCACCATTCATCAGCAATCAACTTGGTCTAGACTCAGCTGTGTGTCGACACAAGTCCTGTGTGTCGACACAGTTGTTGTAGAAACAGAATTTGTGTGTCGACACTGCCTCCATGTGTCGACACAATTGATGTCGACTCTGCTTCTCTGTGTCGACACAGCCTCCCGGTGTCGACACAGTTGATTTCGACTGACTATTCATGTGTGTCAACACTGCCTCCCGATGTCGACACAAATTCACTGAGGTGTCGACACAGCCATTTCCAAGTGTCGACACAATCTTACTGGAGTGTCGACACAGCTTCCTCAGGTGTCGACATATGGACTTAGAATATTTTTCCTGCATTCTAGCACATTCTTAACCTGCACATATAAACTCAAAATAACATCAAATACACCTTGATGTATATCATTGAGCTAAGTGAGGCATCTCCAAATCAGGTACACATTTTCCAATGTACCCAATAATATTAGCAGTACTTGTCTCTTTAATTTGGTTAATGTAGGTTATGTTCAAAAATTATGTTTAGAGGTTTAAGTCTTACTAAAAATTTGGAGACCTTGAATTTACTGATAAGTAGTTGTCTTGTATTTATCATAATTTTGTGGAACATTTTGCATGCCTGAAAATAGTACTTCATGTTCAAACAAAGGCATTTGGATCTCTTACGAAATTAAATAAATTATTAAGTAAATTAGGAAAATTATAAACTTCTGGATTTTGGCTAATCATGTCATGATAGACCTTCAATAAATAATATAAGGATTTTGGATGATAATTTGGAGTACCTCCTATTGTATACATCATATAACTTAGGATGGTGTGCGTTTAGTAAAAACTGCAGTGTACAACCCCGTATCCGCGGAGTAGGGTCCCTTCGGCAGGCGCAGGGCCAGTTTTAAGCTTTTAAGCTTTTTGGATATTTTGGACTCTTGGTGGCCAATTTTGACTCTAGCTTGGAAATATACTAGTAGGGGAGGAAAAAATTGCCTTCCCCCTTCCCCCCCCCCCCCCCTCTTTGAGGGGGGGGGGGAGCGGCAGGTTGGCTAACACCCCCCGACTTGTTAAAGTACGCGGTGGGGGTAGCGGGGTCGAGCGGAGACCAAGGTCTCATCCCCCTGTTGCGCCTTAGTCCCGAGCCAGCTTGCGGGGCGAGACCGCCGGCCAGGCGGGTTCTCGCCCGCGCGGCCAGCTTGCGGGGCGAGACCGCCGGCCAGGCGGGTTCTCGCCCGCGCGGCCAGCTTGCGGGGCGAGACCGCCGGCCAGGCGGGTTCTCGCCCGCGCGGCCAGCTTGCGGGGCGAGACCGCCGGCCAGGCGGGGTTCTCGCCCGCGCGGCCAGCTTGCGGGGCGAGACCGCCGGCCAGGCGGGTTCTCGCCCGCGCGGCCAGCTTGCGGGGCGAGACCGCCGGCCAGGCAGGTTCTCGCCCGCGCGGCCAGCTTGCGGGGCGAGACCGCCGGCCAGGCGGGTTCTCGCCCGCGCGGCCAGCTTGCGGGGCGAGACCGCCGGCCAGGCGGGTTCTCGCACGCGCGGCCAGCTTGCGGGGCGAGACCGCCGGCCATGCAGGTTCTCGCCCGCGCGACCAACTTGCCGGGAGAGACCGTCGGCCAGGCGGGTTCTCGCCCTTGGACCTCCTTGGGGCATGCTTTTACCTTTTTACCCCCGGGGTGGAATTTCCCTCTTTGCCCCCGGTGTGGAGGTTTGCTATTGGCTTGAGGCATTTTTGTCTTAAGGGCATTTTGGTCATTTTACCCCCAAGACTTGGAAAAACTATAAATAGACCCTTGAGGGTGCCTTGGAGAGCATTCATTCATTCCTTAGCCACAAAAATCTCTTTGGCTTTCTTCCTCCAAGGCACCTAGCTCAAGCATTGGCTAGGGAGGGGGAGACCTCAAAGGTCTTCCGGGTGTGAGGTGGGACCTCCACGCTAGAGCGGAAGGTCAGTTCATAGCTTCCTAAGTCTTCGGTCCGTGACGTTCTTCTGAGCATAGTAGGTTTGAGGTCACCCCTTTCCCCAAGGGTCGAACTCCACAGAAGTCAATTTTGGCTTCGGTCATTTTTGGCTTCAACATGCAGAAATCATAATATGGTATAAAATGAACCTAGAGAGTTGGGATATTAGTGTATTGATCTGGTAAGTGAAATGAGTTCATCATTGGGAGTCGTGATGAGGAGTGGGAGATTTGACTAGTGTTAAGAGGTGCTATGGGTCGACAAAACATCGTCTTCCCCGTGGAGAGAGAAAGAGTCAAAATACACTAGGGTTAGATCCAGTACAACATTAAAGGGATTGGGAGTTGGGTAACAACCAATAATAATAAGCGCCTTGAGAAAGGGAACGATGGGCTTCAGCTACCATCATAGTTCCTAGTGCCCTTTGAGAGCCCTTCACGGGGTATACTGGGGGCAGTCCTGGGCTAACCTAAACAGTAGGAATAATAAGCTTCAAGAGCAACTAGTATAAATAGGGTTTCACTTTCTCACACCCCGGTGTCTCGGGAAGTTAGTATGACTAGGATGTCCGGGCAGTAGGCTCGATGGTTGTGGAAATGGGCAGATTAGCCCGACAAGCTTAGGCTCGGTGGTTGATACATCAAGGTCTCATGTGCACAAAAATTAAGGTGGTGGGTCTTCGGTATTGTGGATATCGGCCTAAGAGTGGGGGGGCCCAACCCACTGTCTTTATTTGCCACAACGGAGGTTCGTGGGAGTGAAGCTTACTGCCCAAATAGGGGAAACTAAATGTCTGTGTACATAGAGTCGTGTGTGTGAGTTGCACTGCATGGACATAAACATTAACCCACATAACATAGTATTGCATACTATGGCATCATCATTCAACCCTAACCCCTAAAGTATAAATACATATGGGACAGTTTATACATTAGGCCTTGCAAAATGACCCCTTAGCATATAGGCTTGTGTGGGCAAGTCTATAAGTTAAGGTTATGCTTTATAATATCTTTTAAACTGCTTACAACCGATACCCTATCGTATAAATTTGAATGGGACTATTTATGCGATGGGAGCCTTGTAGAAGATCCATTGGCATATGTATTCGCTTAGGCGATCATATAAGTTAAGGTTCCATATTTCATTTTTGGTATGTTGAATCATTTACTGCTTATTCTATCTGATATATAGAACTGCTGGATTAGCCCCATCGTCACCTGCCATTTTGTACTCTCCACTTTCATAACTTCCCTTTTCTTCTCTCCGCTCGGTGCTTAGGAGCCATAGGGGAAGGGGTAGGGGATGATAGAGGCTTATTCTTTATGACTAATGGTTTTCAAACCACAACATTACAGGTGCCCCGGATGGGAGACAGGGACCAGCAGCACAGGGATCAGTAGCACAGGGACCATCACCAGCGGAGTACAGTGCGCATGGAGGTGGGCCAGTCTAGTACCGGAGCACCAGTGACCAGCTACGCGAGTGATTAGTCTTTCTTATAGCTTCTGCGAGAGATTGTAGTGAGGATATGATTTACCGAGCTTAAGCCCGTTTATATTTCATTTGTACTGTTCTATTGCAGTACTCTCTCTTTTCTATATTTATGAACTTGTTGTGATTTCTCATTTTTATATGATGTTTGTGGACTAAATTATATTTCATTTTATGATTACTACTCACTCTTTGATGATCGAAAAGACCGACAGAATCGGCGTTTTATAGTGGCGGCCTTCCCGAGTGTCGGTGTACCGCAAAACAACGATTATGGGCATAAGACCCCCGGGGTTTCAAAAAGAAAAAATGGGGTCTTACAAGTGGTATCAAAGAGAGGTTTCGATCCTCTGACCTATGGGTTATGGGCCCACCAAGCTTCTGCAGCTCAGTTGGTGATGAGAGTTGGAAAAACTCCATAGTTAAGTGTGCTCGTATTGGAGTAGTACTAGGATGGGTGACCTCCTGGGAAGTCCCCGTGGTGCGCGCTTGAATATCTAGTTTGCCTCATCAAAGGTAGGTTGTGGCCACCAACAACCCGCCTGTGGGCTGGAGAGGGGTTGGGGTGCTTGGGCTGCAGCCTGGTAGCGTTGCCTAGAGCGGAGCCATGACATTGTCACGTTGGATCAGTTATGGATGTTACAATAAAAAGTGCACTTTTTGTAACGGCCTCCCCAGCACCACGCTCGCAAGGACGGCCGTCGGCACCCCCAGCACCACGCTCGAAAGGATTCAGCCTAACTAGGTCTACAGACCATGCACGCCAACCCCTCTCCATCCACAGGCGGGTTGTTGAGCTCGGGGATCGAACACGAGACCTCCTTGATAAGGAGTTATCAAACCACTCCTCATCACCAACTGATCAGCTCAGTTGGTGATGAGGAGTGGTTTGATAACTCCTTATCAAGAAGGTCTCGGGTTCGATCCCCGGCAACAACAACCTGTCTGTGGATGGAGAGGGGTTAGGGTGCATGGTCTGCAGACCTGGTTAGGGTGAACCCTTTCGAGCGTTGTGCTGGGGGTGCCGGTGACCGTCCTTGCGAGCGTGGTGCTAGGGAGGCCGTTACAAAAAGTGCACTTTTTCTTGTAATGACCTGGGATTTGTCCCATAGCCCCTAATGACATCACTACCGGGCTGCAGCCCAAGCACCCCAACCCCTCCCCAGCCTACTGGCGGGTTGTTGGTGGCCACAACCTCCCATTGATGAGCGAAATCGACAGTTAAGTTGGGTCGGACGGGGACTTCCCAGGAGGTCACGCATCCCAGTACTACTCTCGCCGAAGCACGCTTAACTATGGAGTTCCTTCACTTCTCAGCTCAACTGGTGATGAGAAGTGAACGAACTCCATAGTTAAGCATGTTTGGGATAGAGTAGTACTGGGATGGGTGACCTCTTGGGAAGTCCCCGTATGGCTCAACTTAACTTTCGAGTTCGCTCATCAAAGGGAGGCTGTGGCCACCAACAACCTGCCAGTGGGCTGGAGAGGGGTTGGGGTGCTTGGGTTGTAGCCTGGTAGCGATGTCATGGGGGCTATAGGCCAAATCCCGGGTCGTTACAATAAAAAGTGCACTTTTTGTAACGGCCTGCCTAGCACCACGCTCGCAAGGACGGCCACCGACAACCCCAACACCACGCTCGAAAGGGCTCAGCCTAGCCAGGTCTGCAGACCATGCACCCCAACCCCTCTCCATCCACAGGCGGGTTGTTGAGGCTGGGGATCGAACCCGAGACCTTCTTGATAAGGAGTTATCAAACCACTCCTCATCACCAACTGAGCTAGGTCTCGGGTTCGATCCCCGGCCTCAACAACCATCATGTGGATGAAGAGGGGTTGGGGTGCATGGTCTGCAGACCTGGTTAAGCTAAACCCTTTCGAGCGTGGTGTTGGGGGTGCTGGCAGCAGTACTTGCGAGCGTGGTGTTGGGAGGCCGTTACAACCCTTCCTTGAACAAGATGCGCACACCAGCTCTCCCTTAGGTGTGCCTTGGATGGCGAGCACCCGCTACTGCTTCTGAGTAGCAGCCCTTTTGAAACACTTTTCGTAAGGATGTCCAAATCGAGCACAGAAGATACAAATCTCGCCACTTTTCTTTTTCGAAGAAGGGCCAGTTGCCCTAGAACTTCCATCCTCAACACCTTTCCTCTTATCTTTCCTCGTTGCAGCACCTCGATTCTTGGCGTTTTCAATCGCTTCAACCTTCAGTGCAGCTTCCACTGCCTCAGCATAATCTTCTGCTCTATAAGCTCATGTCAACTGTTGGACATCGCTCCTTAGTCCACCAAGGAAACGTTTCACTCTACCCTCCTCCAAAGCTACCAAATCAGGAGAAAATTTGCTCAACTTGTTAAACTTAATCTCGTATTCGCTCACCGATAGTTGTCTCTGCTTCAGATGCAGGAAGATATTCATAAGACGGTCCTGCTCTACCGAGGGTAGAAACTTTTTCAGTAGCATCTTCTTAAAAGACTCCCAGGAACAGCCTTCCTTCAGACTCTCCCTTTCACGAATCCACCAACACTTTCCCAGACCTTTTAACTGATAGGCTACGATCATTACCTTCTAGGCTTATATAATCTCGGAATACGAAAACATCTCTTCGATGGAGATGATCCAATCATCTAAGATCATGAAGTTGGCACTCCCGTCATAGGTGGGAGGTCCCAACCATTGGAAGTGCGATATGAAATTCATTTCTGGTGGAATTGTCATCGGGGGCACCAGAGGAGCAGGGGCATCGGGTACGGCTTGATCCACGACAGGATCTTGCACTAAGGGTTGCTGCGTGAGAGCGGCAGACAACAAGGTCTGAATTTGCGATTGCATCGCAACTACTTGCCTCGACAGAGCCTCGTTGCTCTGGCGCAAACTCTCGATCAACACATCACTCTGCGCACCTGAAGACTCACCCTCTAACTGGGGAGTCGACCTCATCGCAAAACGCTTTGGCGGCATTCTAAAAAATATATATAAACACCTCATTAAAACTCTAGCTAGACTAGGACTACACCACTTAGTTCAGACCATACTTAAAAGACACTTTCTTAAGCTGCAACTTGCTCTAGGATTTAATAATGATGATATGTTCTACTTAGGATGATATCCTATCATCCTATTAACTCATGTGTCTATGATATGAATGCATGAATTCTTTACTTTTATTTAAAATCATGTGTGTACATATGTCATCATGTAAATCTTTAGCTTGGCATGTTGTGCTTATGTTATGTTATGCTATGTATGTAGTGTTATGCATCCTAAAAATGCCTTAATGCATGTTATGAGCGGCATACACATGAAATGTTATCCATCCCATACTACATAACATTACATACAACGAAAAAGAAAACGTGCTAATGGGCATTCATGTGGTGAGGTTATGCATCCCATACTACATAACCCTAACATGTTGCCACTTATGGTGGATCCATATACAAACACATATTATGCATCCCATACTACATAATATGCCTCGTATACTTCTAATCATGCTTATGAGTGTAGTGTTCATGCTTCAGCCAAGACGTATTGATGACATATCGGTGTGTGTATGATATGACACTAAACAACTAACACTAACAATGGAAGGTTGCCCGACCAATTATCAAGCAAGCTCCCTCTGATACCAACTGTCACAACTCGCATTTTCCCAACAATTAAGCTATATCAGAGTAAGGGAAAATACGCATCATGACACCACACCGTATAAGGGATAACTGCAGACACTCAGGCAAGACTCCACACTCTACAGTTTTAAAAGAAGAACATATGTTATTATGAATGAAATCCAGTTTAATTTGAGAAGATAGCCGTATCCCTTGGCTTAGTGGATCATCTAGTCCACTATTTAAAATATAGTTATACGCTTGCGGAAGATACTTGTTTAAATTGACTCTAACATCCTACATGAGTATAAATGTCCCAGGGGAACAACTCATGCTATGCAACTCTAGATTTATAATAAGTATAGGAAAAAGTCCTTATGCTAACCAGAAAGTAGTGACTTCGTTTTGAAAGAGATTGCATGTAGACTTTACTAATAATAAGTTTTTATAAGCTTAAAAATATCTAACATGCAGCCCTAATAATAAAACATCCTAGAGAGCAAGTAATCTGAATCAAGCATAAATGAGACATCAACGGCTAACAAGTGTCAAAAATCAACAATACTGTGGGCGTCAACAACCTGACACGAACCCACAGTACAAAGTATGTCTGAACTAGGAAAGAAAATTAAAAAAACAAACTACCTTGCTACGGCGAGGTGAAAAAGCCACAGCCAAAACTACTGCTCAAAGATTCCAAAAACCAGCTCCATTACGTGAATCGTCACATACAACAAATCATGTTGGATACCCAAAGTAAGGGGAGAGCATGATTAAATCATAAGAAAGAATACTCCAAAACTTTATTAGCCACCTGTGGTAAATTCTACCCATAAACACAGGCAGGGTGGTCACTTCTCTAGATACACCCCTCACAGATGTTAAAATTCGTCTAACTGCGGGGGAGACTTAGGTAGCGTTTGGTTGGGCTTTTTGCCCACGGTGCGGTTGAAACGCACCGCTATTATGAAAATAAGCACTGTTTGGCGCTGCTTTTTCTATCCGGCGTTTGTAAATTTCCGCTGAAATCCAGCCGCGGCTTTATGTTGCGTCCAGACGCAACCCTATCATTTCTCGCGCCGAACGATTTTGCTGTCTTCTTCGCAAGCGCCGAACGATTCGGCCTCTGTCGGCGTCATCGCAAGCCGGCGAACAACCTCCCGTCGCCGTCTTCTTCGCAAGCAGCGTCCATCGTCGCCGTCTCCGTCTTCGCAAGCAGCAAACAAGTGGTATGTCCCGATCCTCCTCTTCTTCAACCTCCCGACCTTCTTCGATCTACCCATCTCCTTCCATCTCCCCATCCATCTTCGCTCTCCCCACCTCCTTCCACCTCCCGATGTTGGTGTATTTTTCGCTTTTGTGTATTTTCCACCTCCCGATCTTCTTCCTCCCTCATTGTCGGTTGGATCCCATCGCCCCGTCGCCGTCTCCCTCAACTCCAGATGAATTTTTCTTCTTCTTCTTCGTTGAAAATACTGCAACCTAATTGTGCTTACCAGTTGATTTTGTTTTTCCAGGTGCAATATTGTTGATTTACACCTAATTTCTCCAACCTAATTGCTACCAGATTTCAGGTACCCTATTGTTGATTTACACCAAATTGCCAAAATTGTTTGTGTATTTTTAGCTTTTGTGATATTTTTGGTGTGTGTTTGGGTGTGTTGTGACCGGATTGGGTTGTGTTTGTGTTAACAAGTTGGGTTTATGTGTGTGTGTATGTGTGTGTATGTGTGTGTATGTGTGGGTTGTGTGTGTATGTGTGTGTATTGCTGTATGTGTGTGTGTTGGTGTATGTGTTGTATTGGTGTATGTGTTGTATTGGTGTATGTGTGCTGTGGGTGTATATGTGAGTTGTGTTGGTGGGTTGTGTGTGTATGTGTTGTGTTGGTGTATGTGTGTGTATGTGTGGGTTGTGTTGGTGGGTATGTGTGTGTGTATGTGTGTTGGTGTAGGTGTGTGTGTATGTGTGTTGGTGTAGGTGTGTGTGTTGGTGTATGTGTTTTTGTAATGTAGGTGTGTGTGTAGGTGTGTGTGTATGTGTGTGTATGTGTGTGTATGTGTGTGTATGTGTGGGTTGTGTTGGTGGGTATGTGTGTGTGTATGTGTGTTGGTGTAGGTGTGTGTGTATGTGTGTTGGTGTAGGTGTGTGTGTTGGTGTATGTGTTTTTGTAATGTAGGTGTGTGTGTAGGTGTGTGTATGTGTGTGTATGTGTGGGTTGTGTGTGTATGTGTGTGTATTGGTGTATGTGTGTGTTGGTGTATGTGTTGTATTGGTGTATGTGTTGTATTGGTGTATGTGTGTTGTGGGTGTATATGTGAGTTGTGTTGGTGGGTTGTGTGTGTATGTGTTGTGTTGGTGTATGTGTTTTTGTAATGTTTTTGAATATTATTTTCATTTCTATGTGTTGCATTATAAAGATGGGCAAAACAAAAGACGGTGGGGTGGCCGCAATGTGGGACAATTCCGATGTTTTCCTCTTTTGTGATATCTGCATAAAAGAGATTGAACGTGGGAATCGTCCTACAACACATTTTAGTAAAGAGGGGTGGGCCAACATAGCGAAGAAATTTGAAGAGTCGACTGGAAAGAAATACGATAAAGTGCAATTCAAAAACAAATGGGATCATCTGAAGAAGGAGTGGAAACTTTGGACGGAGTTGAAACGAGGTGAGACCGGCTTGGGTTGGAACACATCAAGAAAAACTATAGACGCCTCAGATGAGTGGTGGGACGAGCGATTGAAGGTATTCAATTTTTTTATTATGTTATTTCCCTTAATTATTGTATGCCCGTTTTACATATTTGAATAATATTTCAGGTTGTCCCTGCCGCAAAGAAGTTTCGCTATTCCGGAATACAGCCAGAATTAGAGGAGAAACTGAACATGATGTTCAGCTCTGTTGTTGCGACTGGACATCATGCTTGCACCCCTCATTCGAGGAATGTTGGCCCCGAGTCTACTGGTGATAGAGCATTGTCAGACGGTGGACAAGAAGACGTTGACGTCAGTGGAGTTCCTCCTGTACCTGAGAACACAGCAACATCCGAGGTTGGCCACAGAAGGAGGAAAGGACAGAAGAAAGACATTACAGCGGTGTTAGAGGATATGGCAGAGTCTTCTAGGACCATGTGCCGATTCATGCAGGAGCCACCGAAGAGCAATTCCTCGTTCCCCATTGCACAGGCGCTTGAGAAGTTAGGAACTTACCATGAAGTGCAGTCAGATAAGGCCTTCCACTTTTTTGCCATCACTTATCTGATGGACAAAAATCACAGGGAGACCTTCATGTGCCTGCCAGAAGGTCTGAATGTTGAGTGGCTTCGTAGTCGCTATACCAGTGGCGTGTAGTTGAGACATTTATCTTCTTTTTTTGAGACTGTTATGTTATTTTTTTGGATGTTAATTTGTTTCTTACTGCACTTGACTGGACATTATGATGTTTTATTTGATTATTGATATCTGCATGGTTGAATGCTTATTGATATCTGGATGATTAATATGTTAGTGTTTTATTTGTTTATCCTAGAATATGTCGAGCGAGGACTCTGACGATTCCACGGAGCAGTATGAAATAGCTAGAAGAAAATGTGTTATTGCTCAACAGACTATAGTAGCAGCAGCATGTTTGGCCGCTGCACACACCACTTCATTAAAGAGTCGAGTCCCACGCATGACTTCGAAGCAGACAGGCGATAAGTGGGTTGGAGAGATACTTCGAGGCTCTACTGTGAGATTCCATGACTCCTTCATGATGAGTCAAGACGTATTTCTCGATCTACTACATTACCTGGAGGCAAGGTGTGGACTCCAGGGGACAAGAAGGACAGCTTCCAGAGAAGTCCTAGCATTGACCTTATACATATTATCGCACAATGAATCGATGAGGAAAACAATAGAGCGCTTTCAACATTCAACGGAGACTGCTAGCCGATTTTTCTCAAAGGGTATTTGTGCTTTGCTGCGGCTAGGGGAGGAAGTTATCCAGCCATTAGACAGGTCTTTCGGAAGCACACCACCAGAAATTACGTACGACAGACGCTATATGCCTTTCTTCAAAGATTGTGTTGGAGCTATAGACGGGACACATGTTGACGCGTGCATAGCAGTTGGACAGCAGGTACCCTATATTGGGAGACGGGGCAATCCAACACAAAATGTCATGGCTGCTTGCGATTTCAACATGTGCTTCACTTTCGTCATGGCGGGTTGGGAGGGATCTGCACACGATAGCCGCATATTCAATTATGCGTTAAATGATCGTCAATATAAATTTCCTCATCCACCTCGAGGTAATGTTAACTGATCCTTTACTGTATGTCTTGCTTTAATTAATTTGGGTGGTTAATTAATTTTTAACAAATTAACAGGAAAGTATTACTTGGTCGATTCTGGATATCCGTTGCAGAGAGGATATTTGAAACCTTATCAAGATACCAGATATCATCTGCCAGACTTTGCACGTGGTGGCCGTCGAGCAGAGGGACGTCGAGAGATGTTCAATCATGCACACTCATCGCTAAGGAGCGTGATAGAACGATCGTTCGGCGTTTGGAAGAAGAAATGGGCCATACTGCGGGACATGCCGAGCTATAGCTTCGCGAAGCAGGCGGATATTGTGATGGCCACGATGGCATTACATAATTTCATTCGCCGACACCCTTCCCGCAACGATATAGATTTCAATGAGTGCGAGCAGGAAGGGCAAGAAGTTAGGGTGGCCTCGCAAGGGCGACAAGAAACCTGCTCTGACACTGCAGGTGGAGTAGAGGAGATGATCGCGCTACGTGATAGTATAGCGGATCAGTTGTATGAATCGAGAGCATAGCTCGAGATTGCGGGTGTACTCGGATTTGTTGTGTTATGTTTTTATTTTAGACTAAAGTTTTTTTTTTTTGAAAAAAAAATTTCAACTCAAAACTCCGTTTTGAATCCAAACAACTTATTCAAAACTCTGTTTTCAAAACTCCATTTCATCCAAACAGTTTTTTAACAAAACTCCGTTTTCCAGAATCAGCACTTTTTCCATCAGCAGCTTCTCATCAGCAGCTTTCCATCAGCAACAGCCCAACCAAACAGAGCCTTATACACTCCACCAATCACCGCAGATGCCCAAAACACGGTAGAGTTCAACGAGGTATTAATAAAGGAAACAAACCTTGTGGTCGGTGGATTTTCCCACTAACACCTGCAACAAAGAAACACCATGAAATAAACCTCAGGACTTGGCACGTCGGATTCTACTTGACATTTCCTAGATTAAAGACACGGTTGATCAACGTTTTAGGAAAGATTTAAAATCCTAGATAACCCTAACGCGTCCTATGACCATGGTTAGGAGCGATTAAATCCAACTATATAACATCTCATCAACCACTATAACGCTACAAGGTTAAGTTTTCTCTTCATGACAAAAACTCATAAATTCAAGTAAACTTCAAATAAGGATTATACATTGCTATAACTTAGAAAGACAGAAAAAGAATGCAGTAAAAATTAAGGAACAAAAGCTTATTCGTTACAATCAAATCGGTCAAGGAGAAAAGAGGGTAAACCATCACTTGCCTTGGTTTTATAGGGAGAGTTCACTGAAATGCTCCACGTCGTAGATTGGGGCAAAGGAACGCTATAGGAGTCAAAATCTGAATAAAATGGCCGAAATATAGGTTAGGGCCGAAAAACCCTAACGAGAAAACTCGAGGAATGGGAAAGATTTTACGACGATGGCGTAGCTCTCGGCGAGAGCTTTCCAGATCTATACTCGGTTGGAGAATTTGGAGCACCGGAGCACGGTCGGCGGCCACCGGAAAATTCACGAAAATAATCTCTCTCTCGCTCACGTCGCTCTGGTTCGGGAGGAAGACGGGGAAGATGAAGTTTAATTTCTAATAACCTAAGTGGAAGAATATATATATATATATATATATATATATATATATATATATATATATATATATATATATATATATATATATATATATATATATTTATAAAATATTTTGTCTAAATCGGAAGGAAAACGGACCAATTACAAGCAATTTTGCGGGAATCAAAAATAGTGGTCTAGGATAGCTTCAAATCGAAAAGTGCCCAACATGAAAGTTGTAGATCTCATTGAGACGAACAAATTTATTGTTAATCATTTTTCCATACGACACCGTGTTGACCTTCAAAATGACGCCCGAACTCAAACTGTACAGGACTACTCGAGACGGACGACCGACTACTCGAGAACAAATTTAGAGGTACTCGAGAACCAGGAAGCACGGTACTCGAGTAATAAAGCATTACTCGAGTAGTCAAATGAGTTACTCGAGAGTTTGAAAAGCATTACTCGAGTAGAAAGGAGGCAGCTCTCGAGAGCAATGAACAGATTACTCGACAAGTAAGGAGAAGGCCACTCGAGAAGATCCTACAGCCACCCAAGAACTCAACAATTAAAGAACAATGTTATGAATAGTGCTTTTTACAAAAATACCCAAAATTAAACTATATAGATGAATAGAGAATCACATTTTTAAATAGTGTTTTAATATTAAAATATTCATATTTATATTTTTGAACAAGGAAACACAAGTTCAAACGGAGATCCAAACGCGCGGCGAATTAAACGGAACTCACACCGTAGGCAAACATTGACGCTACAAACCCAATGGCGAAGTCAAAACCTAAATCCGACGAGCCATTCCCGAGATATAAATTTTCAAAGTATACAACGAACATAATTCTACCAAACTTCGGAAAATCGTCGAGGCCCGAATATCGCTCGAATTGCGACGAAACTTGACGAGCAAGTTCAAAATTATCCAACTTAAAATTTAAATGCAAAATTTCTGATAATAATAAGAATTTGGCCAACTCGACCGCACGGACGCGAAATTGCCTTAACGGCGTTGCGCCGCCAACTCGACATTAAAAGTAACGCCACGACGCCATAAATATGACGATACCCATTCAAATAAAATCATTGAAAAATCGGGGGCGTTACACCCCCCCACCCTTGCATGAACTTTTGTGCCCCCATAGCGAATCCATGGCTAATCCATTGTGGTGAAGCGCTGACCAGATCTCCTGTCTGGCGCGATCCTGGCCGCAAGTTCAGGTTTGATCTGCTATATGCAGACAAAATTCTTAACCTTAATTTTGTATAATTTATATAAAAGATTATAGGCTCCTAGGGAAAAAATGTTGAACATGAAAGTTGTTTTCCTTGATAAGGGATTCCTCCATAAAAAGTTTGAGAATTTTTGAGATTGTTTTGGTAATTTTAAGAGCCCAAAAAAAAATTATTTGGCCAATTTAGAGGCCAAAAATTGCTCAGAAAAGTTTGGAAAAATTACTAGGCTCTTTTATGGCCCTCTTAAACGTCGTTGTATTAAAATTTAAAAACCTTGTGATAAAAATTGAAGATTTTTTTCCAATTTTTGGAGCCTAGAGTCGCGCTTGGAAATCAACGCGCTCAAATTTTTTGAAAATGGAAATCGAAGCGCGCGACCACTTTTTTAAATCGAATGATAAGTTCAACTATTTTACGGACGAGAGTGATCAAGGCAAGGGCCAAGTTCTGAGTATTCCAAGATTTCGTAGAACTACTGAGCGCCTCGTCTTTATTCGTTACAAGCTCTCGAGTAACTTGAACAGACTCGAAAAATAAAGTACGAGCAATGAAACTATTAATTATTCTCAACGAATTATAAAAATGTATTCATAGTTCGTTTCCCCGATCCGATTATGCCGTAATTATAAGGGCACAATTAAATTATGATCGGATCTTAATAATGGAAAAAAATCTCAAGAAAGTCTCCTGAGAACGGAGGTGAAACTGAACTAATCCTTCTGAGAACGGAGATGGAACTAAACTAATCCTCCTGAGAATAGAGATGGAACTAAACTAATCCTCCTGAGAACGGAGATGGAACTGAATAAGCCTCCTGAAAACGGAGATGGAACTGAAGCCTCCTGACTGGAGTGATTGGACTATTAATCATTTTCTTTATGTTTTATTCCATTCTGGCACCGGTCCAGTTCATTATTTCATTTCAGTTCAATACTTTCTTTTCAGTATTCCAGTCTCGCACTGGTCCAGTTCATTATTTCATTTCAGTTCAATACTTTCTTTTCAGTATTCCAGTCTCGTACTTGTCCAGTTCATTTACTCCTTTCAGTTTAGTTCATTTCTTTTAAGTACTATTCCAGTCTCATACTGGTGCAGTTCCTTTCAGTACTTTCAGTACAGTACTACTCCAGTTTCGTACTGGTCCTTTTTCATTACAGCATTTAAATTCTGCAGCTTATATACTAACAACAGCTTTTATTACCGCACTTTTGTTTTTGCAATTTACTATTTTTTAGCACGGGTCCTGCCCTAACGGGCAGTGATTTGATAGGTTGATCCCTAGTTAGAGATAATAGGAGTTTAGATATTCCTCCGAAGTTAGCCCCAAATAAAGTGCTCACACGCTCCTTGTCAAAAGTCGAGTCCAAGTGTCGTTTGCCAGAATTATTTGAAGCATAGTAGTGCAGGCCGCTGTAGACCCGATGCATGCTAGTGAATTAATAATTTGATTGCTTGTAAATTGTTTGCGGTAAATTGTGGCGGGTCAGTAACTTCCGCAGACCATGCGTATCGGTGCGGGAAGTTCAACGACTCAAGGAGATAGGGAGATGGGTACCACGGGTGACCTGTCGTTATGTTTTTCCCTGTTGGGTTTCCTCCGCTATTCGGCCAAAATGTGGAATCGGCGGATGTCGCTCACATCCAAGAGTACACGGGGTTGTACGTGAGGGTCTGGGATGTGTGGTACAACCACCCCCAGAAGTGGCAGGACTGGCCACTGTCACCGATGGCCACAGCGATGAGGCCCACGGAGCTCGCTACCCAACTTTAAAAGAAGCGGTTCATACTATGTCGACATAGGGCATTGGGCACGGCTGTGAATGCCTACGATGTGTGCGCGGCTGTGAATGCCTACGATGTCTGCGATGTGTACGCGATTGTGAATGTCTGCAATGTTTGCACGGGTTGTGAATACCTATTGTGCTGCAGCACTAGTGGAGCCGAAGATTATTACTGACAAAAATTAATGTTGTTAGTCCAGTTATACTATGTAGCACTCCTTTCATTTGCTCCTAGCTTATTTATGAAATGCTTATACAAAACCTCTAATTCTTTGGCTATCCTATATTGTGGTGTGTGTGTGTGTGTGTGCTCGTCCCCAGGATATAGATCCGGGGAGGAGATTTGATTTCGCTTAGCTCTGTGACTAACGGTTATCTTAATAACCATTTACAGGAGATGGAGCACTGTAGTGACCAGCTGTTATAGGACGATACGCCAGCTGATAGGACTACCCGAGAAGAGGCACTCCCATCGTCTCCTGAGTTTGGAGACGCATGAGTACTAGCGAGCAGAGTTAAGAGAGAGGAGTTATTAGTTGTTGTACTTTTATAGCCTACAGGCTCTATGTATAAACAGTGGCTACGGCCTTTCACCTTCCGATTAAATATATATATTGTGTTATATATTTACTATGTCTTCCTGATAGAGCTTCCACTATACCATGTGATGTGATGTGAATGTTATGGTTCATGCCAAGCAAGGCAGCCAATCAGTGCTTGGTTGAGTTGGTCGTTACTCCTTGAGGAGCACTTGGTGGGCGTCTTGGGCAAGTAAGATCCTCTCCGGCCTGACCCGGGACAAAGGTTTGAGTGGGAGGGTCTTACAGGGAGTTCTTGGCTATAGAGATTCTTTCATCCAGAAAATTTACCTCCTTGGTAACATGATTCTTAACCTCTAGTATGTGATCATCCATAATTTGTGTGCATGCATTCATTCTCCTCTCTAGAGTAATCTTATGTGCTTCCATCAGTTTCTTCTGCACATTATGGACCATTTCCATGTTGCTAGAAGTGATGTTTTGATTCTCTATTATATCATTCTGCTTCATGCTGATTTCCTTATGCTTGCTTTCAGTATATGTGAGAGTAGGGTAAGCTCTCATGAAGAATGAAACTGTGTTGGCCTTTAGCAAGTTTACTTCAAATCTGATGGACTTGATCTCTGTTTATAGATTTTGTCTCAGCTCTTTGATCGAATCATCAACATAATGTTCTAACTGTCTCCTCTGGTCATCCAGCAGACATTTCAGTTGAGCCAAGAATGTAGAGGACATTAGATCAACTTGATGAGATGCCCCTTGGAAGCAGACATCATCATCCTTCTCCCTTGCAACTTCCCTGGATTCGGAGTCAGCCATCTTGTACTGAGATGAATGTTCAGCAGCATTAGTCTTTGGCTCATCAATCTCAGGTTCACCATCCTCAGATATGTCTATTGCATTTTTCAGTTTCATGAGCAGGGAGCTCTGTTAGAATCTCCCCCTCAACCTCTGCACTTCTCATAGGGACTTGTTGATCTTTATTAACTGTGACAGGAGCACCTTCATTCACTAGAACAGGAATTTGCTCCCCCTCAACATGAGATAGAAAAGTATCACCTCAGGACCATGAAAGTCTTTAATTTCAATGATTGTTAAATCACCTAGAGGGGGTGAATAGGTTTTTTAGTCTGTTGTGACTATCTTTAATTTTTTTTTCTTTGAGTGCTTTGTGAGTGAAGAGTTTTCTGCTTTCAAGACACACACAACCTGCAACAAAAATACAACACAAAGAGCACACACAGAATTTATAGTGGTTCCCCATATTATGGGTACGTCCACTTTCCCTCTCACCTTTCTAGTAGCTTGTTAGACAAGGCACTTCTCCAATCTCGGCTCCTAAGAGCATACAACACGATCCTGCAGGAATAATCAGTCTCCTCTAAGACTTACAGCTCAGGCCCAAAGGCCCTACAATTTAGGCTGGGAGGACACCCCTACCTCAGAGAGAATGACTCTCCTATAGCTCAGGCATAAAGGACCTACCTCAGATACAAAGGATCCTACAACTTAGGCACAAGTGCCCTACAACTCAAAGAGAATGAATCTCCTACCTCAGGCTCAAAAGCCTTACCTCAGATTCAAATTGGATCCTACTCTCAGGCCAAATCCCTACCTCAGACACACAGACCCAACCTCAGATTCTCAACAGAATCCTACCTTAGGCTAAACAGCCCTACAACTCATATCCAAAAAGATCCTACCTTAGACCCAAAGGTCCTACAACTCAGATCCAATACTGGATCCTACACTCAGGTAAATATGCCCTACCTCAGATCCAAATCAGGATCCTATAGAATGGAAGTGGGTTTTTGAGTTGATTTGACACAAGAGAAATTTATTTGTACTAACCTTCCTGGACTGAGATAAACTAAGCCCAACTTTGACTCCAGGAATATATTCCCTGAGTCTACTGCTCCCTAAGCTGAGAAATACTCAGCTCTATCTACCTCTCAACAACAAGTGAAGATCTTCAACAAGCAAATGCTTGTGCTGGAAGTAACCTGCAGAACCCAGCTCTGCTTCTTCTTTTCAACCAGGACTGAACCAGAAGCTCAGTCCTAACTTCTTCTTCATAGCCTCCGGAAAATGTTCTTCAAAACTGTATAGCTGGAACTGTGAAGAAGTTGCAACTAAGTTGATCTTTTGCTGCACCTTCTCTCTCAGAGATTTACTCTGAACTGTTATTTATGGTGGAGATGATAACAGATAACTTTGATTATCTTCTAGTTGCTGCAGCTAGGGTAACAACCAGTGGCTTCAGTTTACTTAGAGAATTTCTCTTATCTTGCGGTTAAATATGTTGCTCTCAACAGCTATCTCTTAATGGATTTCTGATCAGTTGCAGCTTGGCTCAGGCCTTTGCTGCTTTTACTTCCTCAGAGAAAATCTCTGATCTTGGTGTTGAGGATATTAATTACAACAGCTAACTAGTTGAACTCTCATATCAGAATCTTGAACTTCTCCTTCAGGCTCTGTAACAATGGCCGAGGAAGAAGATGAAGTCCAGCAGTATCCCGAAAGTTAATTTCTTCATTCTGAACTCCGCCTTTTCTATTTAGCCGATCAACGGTTATTTTGACCAGTGGGCCCTACTGAATTTGATAACTGCACTTTTACTTAAACGCCAAAAGTCATATTGTAAGTCAGTAGCGTCGTTTGTCGCGTACTGTAGCCATCTCGCCTTATTTTGAATTTTGTTGACTTTTGCTGATGTCAGCATCTGTGGACTTAGTCAAAATTCAAGCACATTAGTATAGGCGTTGAGTGAACAAGCTTCACTCAATGCTAAAACACTTAGACAGAGTTCTGTCTAACTCAGGCGTTGAGTGAACAAGCTTCACTCAACGCTATTGGCCTTAGACAAACTTTCTACATCTCAGGTGTTGAGAGCGTTGAATGAACATGCTTCACCCAACGCTTTTTGCCTTAGTCATTCTTACTGCATCAGTAGGCATTGAGTGAGTCTTTTTCACTCAATGCCAAAATACTTAGAAAGTTTTCTGTCACTGGGCGTTGAGTGAGCCTTCATCCATCAACGCCAAAACACTTAGACACATTCCAGAATGAAAGAGTTGAGTGTAGTTTCTTCACTCAGTGCTTTTTTGCTTTAGCTAATTATATTGATGAGGCGTTGAGTGAATAGCCTTCACTCAATGCTTCTGTACTTGCAGATTTTCTGTCAGCTTAGGCATTGAGTGTGTCTTCATCACTCAACACCATCTAGACTAATCTAGTCTTAACTACATTGGCGTCGAGTGAGTCTTTATCACTCAACGCTTCTGGACTTGACCAGATTTCATTAATGTCAAAGACAAAGCTTGGACATCACACGATGCCTTTGTTGTACTCACTCGATGCCTTCAGTTATATGGCATTGAGTGACCTGTATTCACTCAACGCCAGTGGACTTGGTCAATTTTTCTGCTTGCCAATACAGAAGCTTGCCAACACATGACGCTTCTTGGCATCTGGCGTTGAGTGAGCTTGCCTCACTCAACGCCTGTGTACTTGGCCACTTTTCTCTGCATCTAGCATTGAGTGAGCTTGCTTCACTCAATGCTTGTGGACTTAGACAGATTTTCTGTCTCTCCACCAGCCTACCTTGTGACCACCTGACACAATCACTTAGACAACTTGTCTAACCTTGTTCCAAGGAACATCCTGCACATGATGAGCTTAAATAACATCAAATATAACTATGTTCTTAGTGTTGTGGGTGATTCCTGATAAAATCAAGTCTAGGGAACATTGAGGGAAATATTCTCAACAATCTCCGCCTATTTGAAGAAGGAAAAACACCCAAAAATATTAAGAAGCATTAATATAAAAACCATATTAATATAATGCGACTTTAAGCTATGTCTGCTACTTCTGCTAGTTTATGTTACATGAATTTCCAGCATATCAATTCAATGTACTCCATTTAACTGCATTGACTCAACATGTCAAGTCAATGCATTCCCATACCACTTAATACTTAAATTGAACACCACTAGAAGCACTTACCTAATAATATGCACTGACTCAATCATGGATCAACATGTAGTCATTGCATTCCTCATACTACTTGAACCTTTCCAAGTAATATGAACTGACTCAACATGACCTAGTCATGTCAAGTATTGTTTCTATATCTCCAATCTCCCCTATTACAAGTATTTCCACACCTCTCCTCCTTTCTCCAGTATTGCCACACATCTCCCCCTTTCTGGCTTCTTCTATAGGCATATTGAGGGAGGTGAAAGGATCATGGAAGAATTTATCTCTTGATCCTAGCCAAAGTCTCATATTGATACCACTAAGAAAATTAGCCTAGTGATCAAACCACTTAATTAGGAGTCATACCTTTTGTGTTGATACATTGATACAACACATCATTGCAGCACTTGAGCTAGCTACTAACATAGTTCCACTTGATCCAATGCCACTCCATATACCACTTAAAGCTTTTGTAGAATAGAGGTGTAGTAAGGGAGGTGCTGGCTTTTCCTCTTTACCTGCAGCAGCATGTATTTACAATAGCAGTAGTGACTACACAACAGCAGCTATCCACTAGGGTTGAACTCCCCCTCAGACTGTGCATAGTCCTGAGGACCTGCTGATCAGTTGTGTTGATCTTTGATCCATTATAGCTATTAACCGCCTCTTAACAAGAAGCCTTGTTCCTACAACATCTGGATTTGCTCCCCCTCAATAGGAGCATTTGCTATCATTCTCTTTACTGGACACTGGAGTCCATCTTAGTCTTGATACCACTTGAGAGTCTTGATATCAAATGTCAGACTTGATAGTCTTGATACCTTATTGGAGACTTGTCACCTACAAGAAAAGTAAATCCTACAACAAAAGTATTACATGGAGCTACTGAAGCTATACCAAGTTCAACATACCCGACTCAACCTTGTAGGTGTTAAACTTGACTTCATCTAGTGGCTTAGCAAAGATGTCTGTCACTTGCTTGTTTGTGGAGACAAACTTAATACTTATGTCTATCTTCTCCACATTCCCCCTAACTAACGAATACTTAATCTTCATATGCATAGTCCTGCTATAAGAGAAAGGATTCCTAGTAATTTTGATTACACTAGTAGAATATTAATATATAGGAGTTCTACTTATCTGGAGGTTATAATACTGATATCATGGAGCTGAGATTGCAAGACCTGTTTCTTTCTTGCTGCTCCAAGTAGTCAATCATTTTCTTAGGATTTGATAGGTTCCATCCTTGCTTATCCTATCTACCTTACACCATGTAGTGGAGGTGATTCTTCTCACCTGTTCTCCTTTCATCTGACTGGGTAGTCAGCTCTTACAGGACCCAACCTTGCTACAACAATAACATATTATGTTAGATAAATATGTTCTCTGAGTTCAGGATCATACCTATCTCCTTTGGAGAGCATCTTCCCAGATTTTTTGTGTTCTTTCTTGTTGATAATTTCTAGTTGTCTACCTAAATCACCTAGAGGGGGGTGAATAGGTGAGCTCTACGTCTTTTTGCTGAAAGAAAAATTGTACGAGAGATGTGCAGAAAATAAACAAGCAAATCACAAACGACACCAAAAATTATAGTTGTTCCCCAACCTTGGGTACGTCCACTCTTCACCTCATCGATCTAGCACCACGCTAGACACAGCAACTTCACTATTATCTCAGATTGGAAAACAATCCTACAACTCGGAACAACGTTCCTATAACTCAGAGTAAAACCACTCCTACAACAACTCGGAAAACAACTCCTACAAAACTCGGAGAATAACTCCTGCAATAATAAAATGATTTCACAAAGAAAATACATAAACTTTCTTCACAGATCTGGCTAAATCTCGGCTTCTTCCTTCTTAAGAAATCGGAAAGCTCTATCAGAAAATTCGAGGAAGAAATCAGGGATTACTTGGATCTAATAACGTAGAATCACCACGATCAAGGACAAGATTTGTAGAAGATGAAAAGCTTGATCGATTGAATCCTTCTTGTCTAAATCTTTGAGATCGAGAAGTTCGTCAATGAAGAACATGTCTAGTCGGCGGCGTTTCCCGATTTGGATGTTAAAAAATGATTCAGAAATAAGTATTAATCTTCTTAGGGTTTGTCGATTCTGACAAGACCTTTTATAGGCTTGACCTAACAGACTGATTACATTAATTACAATCCACGTGGACCAATCAAGAATTAATTACATTTGAAATCGAGAATTAATTACTTTGGCCCTCTCGAGAAATAACCTTGGCCTTCTCGAGAAATAACTTTGGCCTTCTCGAGAAATAGCATTTTCCTTCTCGAGAAAAGGACTTAGAAAAATTCTGAACTAAATTTTAGTTAACTCGATAAAGAAACAAGTCTTACTCGAGTACAACATGGCTTTCTCGAGAACTATACCATGCCTTCTCGAGAACATCTTCTGCTACTCGAAAACTTGACTGAGCTAACTCGAGAAATAACTTCAATTCTACTCGAGTACCTATAAGCCTTTCTCAAGTAAAACACTTAGAAAAATTTTTGACTTTCTGAAAAATAATTTTCTTCAAAATTCAGCAACTAGTCTTTCTCCCATAACTTTATTACTTTGAAAATGAAGTGTGTCCCAATAAAGAGGTTACATATGAGTCAACACTATGGATCACACAATGAGGGATTACACTGTATGGTCTTGTGTTTGGTGACCCATTGTAAACTGGTATTGATCTACACTTGGTAATTATAACCTACAAACACTTAACTTGAACAAGGCATTAAATACAAACTTAATTCATCTTAGTTCAAGGGTGACTTCATACAAATCTGGCTTATTGTGGATGCAATACCCAACAATCTCCCCCTATTTATAGAAGTAAGAACCCTCTACAATAAGGTTAATTACATCAAGATAAATAGATAAAATAACTAATAAACAGAATCATGGAAGAAATGCTATGCAATAGAAAATTTAGATCATCCAAATTTAAAGATTAATATATATATAAACAAAGTCCAGGAAAAGAAATCCTATTCCACAAAATCTCATCTATGAAATTTTTGATCATCAATTTCTACTTGCTCTGCTATTGTTGCTGCCTCTCATTCATCTCTTGTTGCATCTTCTAATAACTATATGGTTTAGGATAGTACTTGGCAGGTTTGGGAGGAGCCTTAGGATTGTTCTTTTCATACTCTCTGTCATATATTCTCCTTCTGGTTAGAGATTTCTCATACAAGTCCCATTCATGGGAGTTGTAGTGATCATTTCTATTCTCATTAAAATCAACAACAAGTTTTAGAGTGTCAAGAATTAGTGACTTGGAGGTTGGACTCCATACTTCATCAAATTCTTGAGTTCTTCTGCTTTCAGCTTCTGGATTTGGAGTGGGCCGTCTAGCAGAAGCACCGCCACCATATTTTCTTTTTTTATGAGCTGGAATTTCTGGAGGAGGAATCTGAGGCATTTCTTGTTCTGACCAAGCTTGAGAATATTCTGTAGGAGGGGCTTCAAAGTCTTCAGCTCTAGGAGAAAATGAGGGCATTGGGGCAATAGGTTGCTGAGCAATAGGATTGAGATGAGGAGGAGGAAGAGCATTAAGATCTACTTGAAATTCAGGGAAAATTTGGTTGTGTATCCAAACTACTGTATCATATGTATGAAATTTAATACCAGCAACTTGGGTTAGAACATCAGTATTTATCTCATTCATCTTTGCTTCCCAAAGAGTTTTCATCTTTCCATCAGACTTTTATAAATATTCCTTTACTAATTTCTCCCCCTTTCTGACTTCTATAAATAGGGTGCTTATGGCCTCCTCTTTGAACTTTCCAACTTATTCACATATCTTGAAGTTGTGCCCTTCAACATTCTTTTCTAACTGAATCTGATTATTTGCCAAAGTGACTTATTGGTCCATGACATGACCAATACTAGTGATTGTATGATATAAGGCTTTCCCACCTATTTGGAATAGGTGTTTGAGAGAATCAGTATTATGCTGTATTTTAGCAAAGCCTCTAGTCATCTCTTTTTCTAGAGCAGTTATTTTGTTAGTGACAACTTTAAGAGAGTCATCAAAGTATGTTCTTTGTTGGGCTAACATAAACTCAATCTTCCCCAAAATGGTATCTTCAGTAGGTGTTATAGCTGGAGGAGGTGGAGGAGGTAGGATAGGAGCTATCCATGGACTATTTCTTTAATAAGCATAGTGGATGTGGACAGATTTCTGCTAGTAGATGATACTTCATCTTCAGCATCATCACGTATGAATGTAGTAATGTTGAAATGTAGGCTTTGGAGAGGAGGTTCAGCTGCTTCAGGAGATAATTCTTTATCATCAGAAATGGAAACTATCTCTTCATCTTGTCCAACCTCAACAGGGGACTGAGGGTTAGAGGATTCTAGTTTAGAAGGATGTTCTGGTTGAGAAGATTTTTCCTCAGGCAGGGGGAAGGGAGACTCTTAAGAGGCGAGTTCCTCTATCATCATGTTGATATCAGCTTCTATACATATAACTTGTTCTTCTACCTGGGCATCAGTAAGAATTTCTTGGTCAGGCAGGTCAACATCAACAAGAACTGAGTCAACTTCTTGGACAGAAGTGTCCTTTGCAACAACGGATAGAGTTGTGTCTTCATTTATGACTAACTGTTCAGCAGCTGGTGGAGCAGAAACTTGAGCTTGAATATCAGATAGGGCTGAAGCTGGATCTAGAACTAAAGTAGACAGCACTGTCACTTGTGCAGATGGAGCAGGCTCTCCCTCAAAAACTAGATCAGATAAGTCAGTTATTTGATGAGAGAGGGGAGATGGAGTCCTGACTTCATCTACCACTTCCCTTGGAGCTGGAGGGGCTTGGCCTGGCCTTGGAAGCTTGATTTCTCATCTTTGGATGGAGGTGATAAAAACCTTTTTCATGCGATGAATGGTCATTCCCTTAGCTAAGGTGAAAACATCTGGCTTCATATGATTTAAGTAAAAACATAGGATTCTCCCATAGTTGGGGCATTTTATACATTCTTTGATTTTGTCAAAAATCATCATCCCCCATTGGAAATTCTTTCTACACATAACTATTGTCATCATATCAAAGAATTCAGTGGTAATGTAGCTTATAGAACAGGTACGACAGAGAAGGACTTTTCCCAGAATATCTGCAAGAAGTTTGCTCTCTGCATTCATGTTCTGTCGGCGAACTGGGATGTAGAGTTGGGAAGTCCACAGAAGTTGAAAGCCCTGTGATAATCTGTGCTATCTAGGTCGTTTTTTTCATCGATCAATGGCAGCTACAGAAATTGAGAAACAGAGGTAGAAGTCATTTTGATCTTGAGGTCCCGTACCTTAGTTTTCAAAAGTTTGCCATTTCGCTTGACCTTGGCATTTTGGAAGTACTCTTCTACATCAGATATGAGAATTTTGAAAGAATGTTGAAGAACGAACGATAATCAAGCGGTGTTGAGCAATATGAGAACATTTCTGAAGTCATCTGAAATTTCAGTGATTCCGGTAGAAATAAGTTCACTGTCGATGCCTAACTTGGATGAAGGAGCCATAGATTGAAGAACTGAATGGACTGCTGGCCGGCGAGAGGAGCAGGGTTGTTCGCGAGAGAATCGGCGGAGACGGAGAAGCCGAAAGGTTTTTCGAGAATGGGATTTGAAATTCGGGAATTTGGATTTTTCTGGACTTATTCTATTTATATAAACCCTAAATCTTGATGATTAAGGAAGTAATAAAAGTAAAATACCTGAAGTATGGCGGTTGAGGTGCCCGGGTGCCAATATCAAAAATTCAAACTTGGAGGAAAATTTGGCATAAGACTTCTTGAGAGCCATTTCATTTCTCGAGAGGAGGCACATGTGTTCTCGAGTAGAAGAGATCTTGTTCTCGAGTAGAGATATTTTTTTCGAGAGGTAAGTCTGAGGTTCTCGAGAAAAAGAGAAGTGCTCGAGTAATGTTTCCCGGGAAGAAGTTGTGATTCTCGAGTAGTAAGTTAAGTACTCGAGTAATAAAAATTCTTCTCGAGAAATGAAGTCCAGGCTTAGAATTTTCTTGATTTTTAAAGAGTAACCCGATTCTTCAACTTGTTGTGAGGCCCTTTTCTTCATCCTTCCTTGTTGAGCATGTCAAGTTCTGTTTTGAAGAATGAGAACTTGGTCTCTTCCAGTGGCTTTGTGAAAATGTCTGCAACCTGCTTGTCAGTTGGAACATATTGGAGATTAATGTCTCCATTTTCCATATGCTTCCTGATGAAATGGTACCTCAACTCTATGTGCTTTGTTCGGCTGTGAGAGACTGGGTTGTTGGATATTGCAATTGCACTAGAGGAGTGACAAAATTGTGGGATGTTCTTGACCTTCAAGTTATAGTCTTCAAGTTGATTCTTGATCTAGAGTACTTGTGCACAAAAACTACTGGCAGAAATGTATTCTGACTCGGCCGTTGAAATTGCAACACAATTTTTCTTTTTGCTACTCTATGAGATGAGTGTCCTTCTAAGGAATTGGCAAGTCCCGGAAGTGCTCTTTCTATCATCTTTACTACCTGCAAAATTTGCATCTGAAAATCCAATTAGCTCGTTATCATTACTTCTTGGGTACCATAAGCCAAGATTTGGTGTACCCTTAAGCTATCTCAAAATGCGCTTTGCAGTAGTGTAATGAGATATCTTAGATTTCACCTGATATCTAGCACACACACATGTTGAAAACATGATGTCTAGACTACTAGCAGAAGGTAGTGCAAGGATCCAATTATACTTCTGTACTTGGTTTCATCAAAAGGTTCCCCTTTCACATCCTTGTCCAGAGACATAGTTGAACCCATTGGAGTCATCATAGAGATTGTGTTCTCCATTCTTAATTTCTTAACCAACTCTTTGGTGAACTTTGTCTGAGAGATGAAAATTCCATCCTTATATTTTTTTCACCAAAAGTCCTAAGAAATAATTCAACTCTGTCATGCTGCTCATTTCAAACTTCCCTTACATGAGTTTAGAAAACTTCTTGTAAAGGTTGTCGTCAGTAGAACCAAAAATGATGTCATTGACATAGATTTGCACTAGCAAAATCTTACCTTTTTACTACCCTAAGAAATAATGTCTTGTCTATATATCCCCTTGTGAACTTGTTCTCAAGAAGAAAGTTAGACAGCGTTTCATACCAAGCTCGTGGATCTTGTTTCAAACCATATAGCACTTTAAATAATACATAAACAAAATTAGGATGTTCAGGATCAACAAAACCTTGAGGTTGTTCCACATACACTTCTGCCTTTATGTCACTATTAAGAAAGGTTGACCTCACGTCCATTTGATAGACAGTGAAGCCTTTGAGAGCAGCATATGCGAGGAACAACCTGATTGCCTCCAGTCTTGCCACCGGATCATATGTCTGATCGAAGTCGATCCCTTCCTCCTCTTTATACCCTTGGGCGATGAGTCTGGCTTTGTTCATGATTATTATTCCATCTTCATCCATCTTGTTCCGATAGACCCACTTTGTCCCAATCACATTCTTTCTTTTGGGTCTTGGCATAAGCTTCTAGACTTGGCAACATTTGAACTGATTTAGTTCTTCTTCCATTTCCATTACCCAAGATAAATCCTTGTTTTCTTCCTCAAACTTCTTTTGTTCAACCTGCGAGAGAAAACTCAAATACAAATTATCATTAGTTGTACCTCTACGAGTTCTGACACTTTCATGAGGGTCTCCTCTGATTTGATTAAGTGGGTGATCCTTCAAGTGTCTGAGCTCTAAGGTCCTTGCATCTTGAGCTTCCTCTGTCACTGGAGTAACTTCATCAGCTTGAATGACATCTTCATCATGGTGATCAACCTCTCCAATTGGGGTTGGAGTGGCGACCGTGATGAACTCTCTTGACCTTTTTCTTTTATTGGCTCATCCAAGCTCAATTCCTTTAGTCTTGAACCTGCATCTTCAACAAACACACTAGAAGAGCTGCTTTGTAGCAAGTTTATCTCATCAAATACAACATTAATAGATTCTTCTACGCTCAGGGTTTTCTTGTTTAAAATCCTATATGCCTTACTATGGCTACTATATCCTACGAAAATACCTTCAAAACTCTTTTCACTGAATTTAGTTGTGTGATACTTCCCGTTGTTAAGTACAAAACATTTACTACCAAAGATTTTGAAATATGAAATAGTCGGTTTCCTTCCCTTTAGTAGTTCGTAAGGTGTTTTATCATGGTTTTTATTTATGAGTGCTCTATTTTGCACATAACAAACAGTATTGACGGCTTCAGCCCAACAGTATTCTGGCAGTGAGGCATCACTCAACATGGTTCTGCAAGCCTCTATGAGTGTTTTATTGCTCCTCTCAGCGACTCTGTTCTGTTGAGGAGTACAAGGAGAGGAAAACTCATAAAAGATACCTAGGCTTTCACAAAATTCTGTCATGGCCCCAGATTTGAACTCTGTTCCATTGTAACTTCTGATTTTGACAACGGAACAGTTGTATTCATTCTGGATTTGCTTGAAAAAATTTGTGAAAATATCAAAAGTATTTGACTTGTGTTTTAGAAAGAATATCCATGCAAAACGAGAGTAGTCATCTACAATAACTAGTGTATAAACCTTACCTCCCAAACATCTAATTTGCAAGGGACCGAACAAGTCCATATGAAATAGGTGTAAACACCTACTAGAATCTTTGCCAATAATGCTTTTAAAGGTAGACCTTGTTTGTTTGGCTGTTACGTATGCGTGGCAAGGTCTATCTTTAACACACTTAACATTGGGTGTATCACGTACTAAATTAAGAGAAAATAATTTATTAATAGTTTTGTAATTTATATGTGTTAATCTCTTGTGTCATTGGTCACCAAGAGATGCACTATCTTTTTCCAAAAAGCACACTGGCATAGAAGAGTCTATGCAAATAAAATTTAAACAAAATATATTTCTACTACGGCCTGATAGAATTGTTTCTAAATTATCTACCGATTTTATCAAGCACTTGTTTGCATGAAATTCTACTAGGTATTCTTTATCACAGAGCTAGCTTATGCTTATATGATTATGTTCTAATCCCACAACATAAGCCACATATGAGTAGGATACACTACCGTTAGTGATCATATCGTAGCCTTTTGTGATTCCCCTATCAGAACCTCCAAAGATAACCTTTGGCCCGTTCTCAACTAGAGAATACTTCTGAAGAAGGCTTCTTGTTCCGGTCATGTGCTGATAGCATCCACTGTCTAAATACAAGATAGGCGATTTGTTGGCCTTTGGACATACCTGCAAAAGTAGAATCAGTTTACCTTAGGAACCCAAACTCGTTTGGGTCCTTGGTTAGTTGTCAGCATACTCCCCCTTGGAGTGTTAACATTACGAGTGGTCTGCCTTGTATAATTAACTAGATTATTTTTAAAGCTTCTGAGATTAAAGCAGCAATCTACTACAAAGTGACCAACTTTGCCGCAACACCAATAGTCAAACCTGTTGTACCTTTTCCAAGTCTCCTACTTGACCTTTTGAGCATGTTGTCATGCAGGGGCGGTTGATCTGGAGGTAGAAGCCACATGATGATGACACTCACAAGCCTTGTTCACCTCCTTTTCCTTGGGTACAACTGGCTTGGCCTTAGGTTCCTTCTTAATATTATGTCCATGAGTGTATGGACCATGGTATTTCATTTGAACTTCCTCATAAGGTGCCTTGAACACACTTTCACCAAAGTTATGGGGACGAGTCCAACCTTGGTATCGTGACTTAGGCTCTACATAAGTAGGCCTGGCCAAATGACCGTATGATGAATCAAAATCAAACTCGTTTGTTGGGAAGATGACCTTCTTAAACGAAGTTTGATCTAGAGGAGCTTTCCCATTTTTCTTGGCTAAAGCTTTCTTAACAGCCTTATTCCTTCTTTGAGCTTTATTCCTCCTAGAATATTTACTAGAAGCAGCCTCATGGCCTAAGCCAGCTCCTTTAGCCTGAGCGGAGAATTCAGCAATAAGTGGAAGGACTGTCTTGGGCTTAGAGAAACTTTCAACCAATTTCTTTTCAGCGACAAGTTGTTCTTCCAATTTCACGATGATTTTCTCTTTTAGGTTTAGGTGCTCGAGAGCATTATTGTATTCTTCCATCTCAACATGGAATTCCTTTCTGAGTAAGTCCATCCTTATGACTCCCTCCCTTAGAGTGCTCTCCTCAACCCTAAGATATTTAATCTCCTTGGCTTGAGTTTTCGCGACTCTTCGACATTTGTCGTAAGCCCTGATCAACTCCTTGTATTGAATCATGAGTTCAGACTCGTCATCAGAGGAGTAGTCCTCATGATCTTGGTCTGAAGCATCAGATTTTGAGAGAGAGATGTGAGAGTTTACCTTCCCAGTATACTAGGGTTCTTCTTCCTCATCTGTATGTGCCAACAGCCCAAAGTAGTCTTCTTCTTCCTAACTTGACTCAGATGAGTCACTATCACTGAGAGTCTTAGCCTTCTTGGCTACTAGGCTTTTTTAAGATTTCTTTTTACCATAGTAAGACTTCTTTTCTTCTCTTCTGCCACCCTTTTTCTTCTTGTGCGGGCAATCAGCAATTACGTGTCCTGTCTTATTACAACAGTAATAAACAATGTCAGAAGAAATATGTTTGTTCGGTTTGGAGTTATACCTATCATGGCTACTTGAGCCTTTCTTATGATGATTTCGTGACGTGATCTTCTGAAGGAAAAGTCTTTGCCTTTCCATTGCTTCTTCTTACTCAGAAACTTTTTGAACTGTCTAGAGAGTAGGGAGAACTCTCCATCTGATAGCTCTGAGCCCGAGGAGCTTGGCTCTGAGTTTTCTTCTTCACTTTCTTCCTATGCAGGAGCAGGAGATGCAGCTTTAACCTTCCTTGGGCTGTCTTCCTTTAGAGCGACAGACTTCTCCTTCGATAAGGATCTGCTTCCCTCTTCTTCAGCTTTTCTTGTATTTATTTAAAGCTCATATGACATTAGCTTACTAAAGAGGTTTTGAGGATCAGTCTCAGCTAGCTTTCCAAACTCCCTTATGGCACATATTTTGTTGTCTCATTCCATTGTTAAGTATCTTAGGAGCTTATCATTTAATTCTCCGTTGGTGAAGACTCGGCCATAGTTCCTTAGACTGTTGATGATCTTGAAAAAAATTTCAAAGGTGTCTACTATAGTTTCTTTGGGGTCTTGCCTGAAGGCCTCATTCTTCTAATTCAAAAGGGATCTTCTATCATCCCCTTACTTCTTCGGTGCCTTCAATCAACACGATCAGAGACTGCCACATATCTTTGGCAGATTTGCAGTGAATGAGATTTTGTAGCATAGAATTATTGAATGCACTTGCAATGATATTTTTAGCTTTCTTGTCTAGAGAGACAAGTGCAATCTCATCTTTTTCTAGATCCATCAGCTTCTTTGGTACTTGCTTTGAAGAATCAATAGTGGAGGCTGTCATAGGAATGTATGGGCCTTCTTCCACTATCATGAAAATCCTTAGATCCACTACTTCCATGAAGAACTTCACCCTTTCTTTCCACATGGGGAAGTTTGCCTTAGTGCATATGGGGATCTTAGCAAAATCCTTGCCTCTGTCCATGCTTGTATGCTCTTAAGATAATTAGGAGCAGATCTTGTTCAAGGTGTTAACATTTTGATGAACATTCTCCCTCTGATACCAATTGATAATTTCTAGTTGTCTACCTAAATCATCTAGAGGGCGGTGAATAGGTGAGCTCTGCGTCTTTTAGCAGAATGAAAAATTGTACGAGAGATGCGCAAAAAATAAACAAGTAAACCACAGACAACACCAAAATTTATAGTGGTTCCCCAACCTTGGGAACGTCCACTCTTCACCTCACCGAACTAGCACTACGCTAGACATGGCTACTTCACTATTATCTCAGATTGGAAAACAATCCTACAACTTGGAATAACGTTAATACAACTCGGAGTAAAACCACTCCTACAATAACTCGAAAAACAACTCCTACAAAACTCAGAGAATAACTCCAACAATAATAAAATGATTTCACAAAAAAATTACATAAACTTTCTTCACAGATCTGGCTAAATCTCGGCTTCTTCTTTCTTGAGAAATCAGAAAGCTCTGTCAGAAAAATCGAGGAAGAAATCAGGGATTACATGGATCTGAGAACGTAGAATCCCCACGATCAAGGAGAAGATTTGCAGAAGATGAAAAGCTTGATCAATTAAATCCTTCTTGTCTGAATCTTTGAGATCGAGAAGTTCGGCGATAAAGAACACGTCTAGTCGGCGGCATTTCTCGATTTGGAAGTTAAAAAATGATTTAGAAATCTGTAATAATCTTCTTAGGGTTTGTCGATTCTGACAAGACCTTTTATAGGCTTGACCAAACGGTCTGATTACATTAATTATAATTCACGTGGAACAATCAAGAATTAATTACATTTGAAATCGAATCCGTCTAGCACTTAGCGAAGTTTCGGAATTCTGGCATCCATTTCTCGAGAGAGTTAAGTAATACTCGAGAAGAAGTTTCTATTTCTCGATAAGAGTTTTCTGTTTCTCGAGAAGAGTTGCTTAAGGAAATGGAGAAAGTGAATTCTGGCTTCTCGAGAAACAAAATATTTTTTTCGAGAAATAATTTCGGTTACTCGAGAACAAGAAGCCAACTCGAGAAGAGTGTTTCTGTCTCCTGAGAAAGAACATCTGGTTCTCGAGAACTATTTTGGCCTTCTCAAGAAATAACCTTGGCCTTCTCAAGAAATAGCCTTGGCCTTCTCGAGAAATAGCATTTGCCTTCTCGAGAAATAGCATTTGCCTTCTCGAGAAAAGGACTTAGAAAAATTCTGAACTAAATTTGAGTTGACTCGGGAAAGAAACAAGTCTTACTCGAGTACAGCATGGCTTTCTCGAGAACTATACCATGCCTTCTCGAGAACATCTTCTGCTACTCGAAAACCTGACTGAGCTAACTCGAGAAATAACTTTAATTCTACTCAAGTACCTATAAGCCTTTCTCATGTAAAACACTTAGAAAATTTTTGACTTTCTGAAAAATAATTTTCTTCAAGTAATTCAGCAACTATTCTTTCTCCCATAACTTTAGTACTTTGAAAATGAAGTGTGTCCCAATAGAGAGGTTGCATATGAGTCAACACCATGGATCACACAATGAGATATTACATTGTATGGTCTTGTGTTTGGTGACCCATTGTAAACTGACATTGGTCTACACTTGGTAATTATAACCTGCAAACACTTAACTTGAACAAGGCATCAAATACAAACTTAATTCATCTTAGTTCAAGGGTGACTTCATACAAATCTGGGTTATTGTGGATGCAATACCCAACACTTGTAATGTGAGGAGGTGGAAGATTTCTTCTTTCACTGCTTTCTCTTCTTGCTGAGCCAGACCTCTTCCAGTGACAAATCACTTGAAAGTCTCTTCTTGCTGAGCCAGATTTCTTCTACTTCTTCAGCAACAAATTTGCCTCTGGCTCTAGCTACCTAACTGCTTGAGTTGGTTGTATACCACTTGGACTATTTTTCTCTTTTGCATACCATCTCTACTTGCACAGCATACTCCCTCTTAATCATGGCCATCTCTCATTTCCGTCTCCCACTTTATGACTTCAAATAGGATAGGGAGATCTTGGCCTGATCTATCTCTTCAGATGGATCATTATCCTTTGAAGCATCTATTATTATTTCAATGAAACTCTCATTATCTTAAGCAGGGAGATTTGTTAGAATCTCCCACCTCAATCTTAGCATTGTCCATAAAGACATTGCTGAACTTCAGTAGTAGTGCTAATCTATTCAGTGATGGGGGTACTCTAGGTAAGACTCAAGCTTGTCCAGCAACCTTGACTGAACATGCTCCCCAAATAGGAGCATCTAGCTTGACAGTCTTCCCCTTAAAATTTTCATAGATCCTCTCCATAAAGCCCACTGACTTGGACATACTTTGTTGCAGGTTCAGAAGACACTGAAACCTGGGCATCCATTTCTCTTCTTGTTTCTTTAGAAGAGTCTAACAGTTGAGGATACTACTTGAGAAAAATTTTCAGCTAAGCATTATGTGATCCTTCCTTGCTGCTCTCAGAAGAGCTACTTCTAGTGCTTTCCTCAGTATGAGTACAACCTACTTGTTCTTCTCCTCATTGTTCTGTTGAAGTGACAGCAGTACCATGTCCCATTAGTGAGACATCTTAGGGCTTCAATGGCTAGATTCTGCTGGTCTGATTATCCAGCCAGATCCCTCTTGAAGGATTTTACCCAGCATATGTGTGCTTTATCCCCTTTTAGGAATGCAAACTGTGTCACACCATCCTCTTCCTTTTGGGAAGTAGGAAGAACTTGATGGTCAAGTTATCCATCTTCAACTTCTCAACTAAAGATTCTAAGTCCATTTCTCATTAGAGTATGATCCTCAAGCTAGCTCCTTGTTCCAGTCTAACTCCCGGAGAAATCTTTGTCAAAATACCACATGGGGGTATGGGCACTTGGACTGTCCTACAAAACAGAGTTTACCTTACCTTAGGACCCCAATAATTATTGGGCCCTAGGTTCTGATTAGCATAAAAATGCACATGCCTTCCTGCAGATTTTCTGATAGGAAGACTAACACTAGCTCTGTCATGAGGACTTACCATTTTCATTGGCACACTAGGGTTATATCTCTTCATGGATGTTATATCTCCTCTTCTGAACAGTCTTTGAAGAGTGCAAGCCATCACTAGCTGCCTGTTCAGAGGAGAGTATTGTAGTCTTCTTCTTATTTCTTACAACAAGAATCTAACTAAAGGTGAGTCTGTTAGTAGAAGTATTTGGCTTACTCTGAGTTTCATTAACAGAAGTCTTCTTTATAGTTGACATGCTATTAATGTCCTTAGAGCTAGCCAAGTCAGCCTTACTGACTGACTTACCCTTGGTCTGGGTTATTGTTGGAAGATTCTGAGAATAGGCCACTGCCTTCTCCTTGAGTGTAGGGGTTGAAGTACAAAATATAAATGGTCCATGATGGGCCATTTGGACTTCTTCATGGGGATCCTTCTGTGCACTCAAACACATGCCCTTCCTTCTTCCATTGCAAGGTACACTTGTAATCTTACAAGGAGAATTCACATTCTTCCAGTGACCATACACGCAATCTTGGTCATACCTATTGGAAGGGGGGATTATCTTGTGAAAGGTGGCCTGAGGCTCTACAGAAGCCTTTCCTTTCCCTTTGGAATGGAAAACTCTAGAATTCCACTTAAATCCTATGCCTCTCTCATCTTTTTGAGAGGTAAAGGAGTCAATCAGTGGCAGCACAATTTAGGGCTTTGAAAAACTAGCCACAACTTTTTTCTTCTTTAGGAGTTTCTCTTCAAGATCCAAGATGATCTTGTTCTTTTGGCTTATGGTCTCAATTTGGGTGATTGAGATGGCCTTTAGTTGGCTAACTTCCCTAGCCTTCTGATTTAGCAAGGATGCTGTCTTAGCCTGCTGGGCAGCATCTAGCTGAAGGGAGATAATCTCCTCAGTCTACTCTTTGGCCAACTTTTTGCTCTTTGGCCAACTTTCTGCTCCTTCTCAAGGCATCCAAAATTTCACCATACTTGTCAATCAATTGATTGATATCTACCTCAGACTCATAGTCATCTTCATCACTAGATAAGGATGCATCAGAATCTAAACTGGTCTTATAATCTGAATAATAAGAACTAGACAGAGAATGTACCTTTTCTAGACCAGGTTGATCCTGGCAGGATTCTTCTTCTATCATGGCTATTAGTCCATAACAACTGTAGTCATCAACTTCATCATCATCCTCCTCTGAATCACTATCTGAATGTGACAGAGGGTGTAACACCCCTATCCGTCACATAGTATATAACAGTAGGTCCGGCCGGGGCCCGACGCAATATACTATGGACAGACCGGTTGGTTACGCGTTGAAACCATTCAACCAATTGCACGTCCTACACAACACCTAGCGGAAGCATTAAAATTAAGTTGCAAGAGGAAAGAACCCAGCCAAAAGCATGAATGTCCACTACAATAACACCCGTAGGAATGTTTCAATACACAGAAATAGAAATGGCCTTAAGCCTTACACAGTTTGCTTGACATAAAAGTGTTTTCATACTTCGGCTCGCAGGCCGGCCACACATGATTACAATGAAACACTCAAAATTAGGCCTTCGAGGGCCGGCTCAGCAACTTGGGCTTTAGCCCGCTATTTCCCGCTCGGCTCCGCAGCACCTGCAAGTAACAATCCACCACCCGGTGGCAAACAAAAGCAACGGTCAGCTATGCTGACCAAATCATAACGACCCCGCCCCCAGAATTGAGGCGGCGATACTCTTTCCCTGCACTTTATTAGTATAAGCAACAGTTAATAGTGTAATCACACTACATCACAGGCGTAGGCTCGCACGGCCACACGCCCCGTGCACTCAGGGCACATACTCGGTGAATCCGGTCAAATCCATGGCTTCACCACCACACCTTGGATGGCAAAACTCGTGAGCAATCTAGTCTTTCCGGTCCATGCCTAAGACTCGCACAACCATGCCAATGGCCAGTCTCTTTTTCAGATGTCTGTCACCAAACCGCATAGCCTCGGGTCCGCGTTCACTTTCCCGTTGCTCACACCGCATAGTCACATTAAGACGTACGCGCGGGCCAAGCTTCTCCCGGATCCCAAAATTCGATCACACAAGCACATAACCCAGTTATGTTCAAGTTGGCTCCCCGGCCACCATGTTGGCAAAACCCGCTTTTGCCCAATTTTTCGGGTGCACCTTGGAGTTAGTCTCCAAGGCTCCCTGTTGCAATCTACCACGTAGAAAACCCAAAAAATGCCCAAACACCCGGAGTCTTCCCCGGTTCATATGCAATGCAACATCACCGATCCGGCTCTACTTGTCCGGATAGGCTTCACACACAATGCCTATGCCCGTTTTCGCATACGGACTCTATACAAGGGGGACTTCACATATCTACCCCAAGGAATGCTCCAACTCTTCGCTCACTCGCGAGAGCGGGCTTCCTATGCAAAGGAAAAGAGGGCTTCACATGCCCTAGGATGAGAAATCGTTACCCTTGCGTTCTTCCGCGGCGCCATGAAAATCTACGCGGATGAAAAGCACCGCAATCTCCTTGCCTCCGCGAATCCGAAGACGGCTCGCGATTTGGAGCTCCGAAGCTTTGTCGGTGACCGGATCTAGCTTCTCCTTCTTCCTCCAAGCTCTCTCCTCTCTCTAACTTTAGAAAGAGAGTCAACCAAGGGAAGTGAGGGATTCTAAACCCTATTCCCAGACTTAAGCCCCTCAGGACCAATCCTAGCCATCGGATCCCAAGACAAGAAAACGGACGGCCACGATTAGGCCTAAAATTACAAAATCTGGGCCGAACACGGGTTGCAACACGGGCGTGTGCATGGCCGTGTCACCCATTCGCCGTCCCGACCGACTCGATAACCAGCACACGGCCTTAGACACGGCCTCCGACACGCCCGTGTCGCATGTGACACGGCCGTGTCGCGACCCGTGTCATGCCCCGTGTGCAACGACCACCAATCTAAACCCGAGAAGGACACGGCCTGTGACACGGCACCAGACACGCCCGTGTCGCATGTGACATGCCCGTGTCTGTGCCCGTGTCATGGCCCGTGTGCACCAAACTTGACGAGTGACTGACACGCCCTGGGACACGCCCGTATCCCAGGCCGTGTTCAGCTTCTCGACGATTGCCGATCGCACAAACGTCGACCACATAACCCGTGGCTGAACACGCCCGTGTCACGCCCGTGACACACCCGTATCACGCCCGTGACACCTGCTCCATAATTCAGACTGGGCTTAAAACATCACCCGTCCCTCTTTTGAGTTTCGGGGTGTTACAACTCTCTCCCCCTTAAAAGAATTTCGCCCACGAAATTTACTAAAGGAAAACAACAGGAACTGAAGGCTTTTAATGGTACCTGAGCGGAATAACTCTGGGTACTCCTCCAGCATAGTTTGCTCCCGTTCCCAAGAGAGCTCCTCCCGACCGCAATTATCCCACCGGACCTTAACCATCCGGATCTCCTTGTTACGGAGCCTCTTGACCTCAGAGTCTTCGATACGAACGGGCTTGACCCTAGTCGTCAACCCTTCGTCCACCAGTACTTGATCAACTGCGATCACCTGCGAAGGCTCTTGCACCGCCTTCCGCAATACAGAGATGTGAAATACATCATGTATCCCACTTAACTCCTCCGATAGCCTCAAACGATATGCCGCTTCGCCGACTCGCTCCAGAACCTCAAAAGGTCCAAGGTATCTTGGGCTCAGCTTCTTCAAGCGTCTCACCCGCGAAACCCCCTTGAACGGCTTCACTTTCAAGTATACCCAATCGCCTACCGCAAACTCCACGTTCCGGTGCTTGGCATTGTAATACTTTGCCTGCCTGTCCTGAGCGATCAACAAGCGCTCCCGAATGATCCGCACCAATGAGGTAGCACTCTCCACCTCCTGCTTCTTGTACAACCTTGCCTCACCCGTTTCTAACCAAGACAACGGCGTGCGACATTTTCTACCATATAGGGCCTCAAAGGGCGCCATTTGGATACTCGCCTGGTAGCTATTGTTGTACGCGAACTCCACCAAATACAGGTGGTCCTCCCAATGCTTCCCGAAGTCTAGAACACACATGCGGAGCATGTCCTCCATCGTTCTATTGACTCTCTCAGTCTGCCCATCCGTCTGCGGATGGAAGGCTGTGCTGAACTTCAACTTTGTCCCCAGCATCTGTTGCACCAACCTCCAATCATTGGACGTGAAACGCCCATCGCGATCACTCACAATGCTGTGAGGCACACCATGCAGTCTAACTATATTGTCCACATATAGCTTCGCCAACTTCTCCACTGAGTCATCCTTCCTATGCGGAATGAAATGCGACACCTTAGTTAGCCGATCTACGATCACCCAGATGGCGTCGTTCCCCTTCTGCGACCTTGGCAACCCATGCACAAGGTCCATAGATATGTCGTCGAACTTCCACTCCGGTATAGGCAAGGACTTCAGAAATCCTCCCAGCTTTTGGCACTCTGCCTTCACCAAGGCGCACGTTTGGCACTTAGCCACAAACAACGCTACGTCTTTCTTAAGCCCCGACCACCAAAACAGCTTCTTGAGCTCGCGGTACATCTTTGTGCTCACTGGGTGGATCGAGTACTTGGTATGATGAGCCTCGTACATCAACTCCGCCCATAAGTTACTCCCGCTTGGGACCCACAACCGATGATCCTTCCTTAACAACCCATCTTCCACTGAAAATTGGGAATTTGACCCATCCAACGCTGCCTCCATAAGCTCCTTCATGGAGTCATCTAACTCCAATGCCTGCCAAACCCGGTCAGCCAGGTAATACTGGACCTCTGTCCAGTTCATCATTGCTTTGGCGCTCGTCTGCTTGTCAACGCAACAGATCTCAAGCTCCTCCAACTCCCGTATCAGCCGCTCATCATGCACCGACAACCAGTTGGCTTGGGCGGGAGCCCTGCGACTCAACGCATCAGCCACCGCATTGCCCTTCCCAGGTACATAATGAATCTTGAAGGTGTAGTCCCACAGGAACTCCATCCACCTCCTCTGCCTCATGTTAAGATCTTTCTGATCCAACAGGTACTTCAGGCTCTTGTGATCGGTGTAAATATCGACCCTTACGCCGTATAGGTAGTGCCTCCATAGCTTAAGTGCAAATATCACGGCCGCCAACTCCAAGTCGTGGACCGGATAGTTCCTTTCATGCACTTTTAGCTGACGCGATCCATAAGCTATCACGCTCCCATGCTGCAATAGCACACAGCCCAAATCACTACCTGAGGCGTCACTATACACCTCGAAGCCCTCGGTCCCACTCGGCGAACTAAGCACTGGCGCCGTGGTCAACCGTCTCTTCAGCTCCTCAAAAGCTTGCACGCACTCCTGCATCCACAAGAATCTCTGATCTTTCCTTGTCAACTACGTAAGAGGTAGCGCTACCCTCGAGAAGTTCTCTACGAAGCGCCTGTAATATCCGGCAAGCCCGAGAAAACTACGGACTTCCGCGACAGAAGACAACGCAGGCCACTCCCGTATCGCAATGATCTTCGTCGGATCCACCGCTATACCTTCCCCACTAACAATGTGACCAAGGAACGCTACTGAGGGTAGCCAGAACTCGCACTTGGAGAATTTCGCATACAGCTCATTCCTCCTCAACGTCTCCAACACCAGATGCAAGTGCTTGAAGTGATCTTCTTCGCACTGCGAGTACACCAATATATCGTCAATAAATACGATCACAAAGCGGTCCAGGAAATCTCAGAACGTCCTGTTCATCAAGTCCATAAACACTGAAGGCGCATTCGTCAGTCCAAACGGCATGACCGTGAACTCGAAATGGCCATACCTTGTGCTGAACGCCGTCTTCGGGATATCACACTCCCTGATCCTCAACTGATAGTACCCCGACTTCAAGTCCAACTTAGAATATACCGACGATCCGACTAACTGATCGAACAGATCATCAATCTTCGGGATCGGGTACTTATTCTTTTCCGTCAGTTTGTTCAACTCTCTGTAGTCGATACACAACCGCATACTCCCGTCCTTCTTCTTAACGAAAAGGACCGGTGCGCTCCAAGGCGACGAGCTTGTACGCACATAACCTTGCTCCATCAGCTCCTCTAGCAGAACTTTCAACTCTGCCATCTCCTTAGGCGCCAACCTATACGGAGCACGTGACACGGGTTTGGCACCCGGCACGAGCTCGATGGTGAAATAAATCTCTCGCTGCGGTGGGGCCCCGGGAAGATTATCCGGAAACACATCGGGGTATTCACAAACCACGGGGATGCTATCCAATGTGGACTTTGGCTCCACAGCCCCCACTATTGCGAAGAACAGCTCTGCACCAGCACGAACTGCCTTTACCACCTGAAGAGCAGACATCAGTGTCTTGCTCGACCCCTTGAGTCCCTCGAATGTTATCCCCTGCCCAACACCCAGCTTTACCTCCTTCCGGTCGCAATCAATCCAAGCCTTCTGCTCCGAAAGCCAATCCATCCCAAAGATAACATCGAACTCTACTAGCGCCAGCAATGACGCTAGTAAGTCGAACTCTTGGCTCTCTATGTGAACCCTCACGGCACACACTCTGTCTGCACGCATCGAGCACCCATTCGGTAGCAGCACATCCAACTTGTTCTTTGTCATCGAAGAAGGGACTCCGATACGCGATATAAAATTTTTGGGCAAGAAGGAGTGTGAAGCTCCCGTATTGAACAGTGCCCGTGCTGGACTATCGCTAATCAAAACAAAGCCTACGCAAGCAATATTAGGCTAACAAGCAATAGACAACAGTATATAAAGTTAACTTGCTGTAAATTAACTCGTACCTGTCACCACGTCAGCTTGTTTAATAGCCTCCTGCTGGCCCAAGTTGTACACTCTAGGTTGAGTCGGAGCATAATGGGACGCGGTTGACTCCACCGCCTTGCCCTTCTCTTCGTAAGTAGCTCCTTGTTTTCTCTCGGACTTTGGGCGTCCGCTCCAGCAATCGCGGGCAAAGTTCCCCGTCTTTCCACACGTGAAACAAGCGCCTGGGGTTCGGTTTGTAGTTGCCCCCGAGGCACCTGCAGAAGAAGCTGGACCTGACGTCCTAGTCTTCTTGTTCCATCTTCGAAAGCCAGACTTTGAATTCGGCACTTTAAACTCTGGTTTCTTCCCACCGGATTCCTTCTTAGCTTGTACATTTCTCATGTCCTTCTCCAAGGACCAGGCCGAGTTGACCAGGGTCATGAAACCCTGCGCCATGGGCCCCGACAGTAGCAATCTCAGCTCATCTCTTAACCCTTCAAAGAAGCGGTTAGTCTTTCGCTCCTCATCGGCAAAAATAGCGCTAGCATATCTCCCCAATCGAGTAAACTCGTGGAGGTACTCGTCCACAATGCTATCTCCTTGCACCAACTTTTGAAACTCGTTCTCTAGTGCGATCCTCTGCGCTGAGGGGAGGTATCGAGCCATGAACAGTCTCGAAAATTCCTACATAGATACTTCGGCCAACGGCCTTCCCCTCAACTGGTGTAGCTCTAGACCTTCCCACCATAACCTTGCGTCCCCATCCAATAGGAACGTCGCTATTGTGGTCTTCTGCCACTCTTCCGTTTCAGTTGCTGTCATCACCCTATTGACTCTTGAGAGCCAATCTTCAGCCTTGGTCGGGGTTCCCGTTCCCGAGAACACCGATGGGTGGAAGCCTATCACATGCTTAAGCTGTCTCTCAGTTGCTCTCCGAGGCAACTCTGGCTCCACCGCCACCTGCACAACCCTTCTAGGCTCCGCCGCTTGGAGCGGTACTTGCTCCTCCGCAGGAACAGGCTGCTGCACCTGTCTTGCAGGTTGCGCATTAATCATCGCCATGACAGCTTCTGCCACCAACCGAATGGTCTCGGCAGACGGAGCTGTTGCAGGCGCTTCACTTGGCGCACTGCTTGCCTCAGAACCTGGCCGTTCTGGCGGCCCAGCACCACTTCTGGTCACCTATAATCGTGCAAAACACCGATAAGCGACCAAAAACAATTGCAAACAGCAATTATAGGAACATGCAGGTTCCTCAAACATGTGTATTTTCATTCCTAAGTGGAAATTCATGGGTTCTTTTCATGTTATAACGATGACGCACACACATGTGCTCACCACCCCTTAAAGTGAATTCGACCACGAATTCATTTAAGTTTGACTGAAACCGGTAGTCTGATACCAATTTGTAACACCTCTATCTGTCATATAGTATATAACAGTAGGTCCGGCCGGGGCCCGACACCATATACTACGGACAGACTGGTTGGTTACGCGTTGAAACCATTCAACCAATTGTACGTCCTACACAACACCTAGCGGAAGCATTAAAATTAAGTTGCAAGAGGAAAGAACCCAGCCAAAAGCATGAATGTCCACTACAATAACACCCATAGGAATGTTTCAATACACAGAAATAGAAATGGCCTTAAGGCCTTACACAGTTTGCTTGACATAAAAGTGTTTTCATACTTCGGCTCGCAGGCCGGCCACACATGATTACAATGAAACACTCAAAATTAGGCCTTCGAGGGCCGGCTCAGCAACTTGGGCTTTAGCCCGCTATTTCCCGCTCGGCTCCGCAGCACTTGCAAGCAACAATCCACCGCCCGGTGGCAAACAAAAGCAACGGTCAGCTATGCTGACCAAATTATAACGACCCCGCCCCCAGAATTGAGGCGGCGATACTCTTTCCCTGCACTTTATTAGTATAAGCAACAGTTAATAGTGTAATAACACTACATCACAGGCGTAGGCTCGCACGGCCACACGCCCCGTGCACTCAGGGCACATAATCGGTGAATCCGGTCAAATTCGTGGCTTCACCACCACCCCTTGGATGGCAAAACTCGTGAGCAATCTTGTCTTTCCGGTCCATGCCTAAGACTCGCACAACCATGCCAATGGCCAGTCTCTTTTTCAGATGTCTGTCACCAAACTGCATAGCCTCGGGTCCGCGTCCACTTGCCCATTGCTCACACCGCATAGTCACATTAAGACGTACGCGCGGGCCAAGCTTCTCCCAGATCCCAAAATTCGATCACACAAGCACATAACCCAGTTATGTTCAAGTTGGCTCCCCGGCCACCATGTTGGCAAAACCCGCTTTTGCCCAATTTTCCGGGTGCACCTTGGAGTTAGACTCCAAGGCTCCCTGTTGCAATCTACCACGTAGAAAACCCGAAAAATGCCCAAACACCCGGAGTCTTCCCCGTTTCATATGCAATGCAACATCACCGATCCGGCTCTACTTGTCCGGATAGGCTTCACACATAATGCTTATGCCCATTTTTGCATACGGACTCTATACAAGGGGGACTTCACATATCTACCCCAAGGAACGCTCCAACTCTTCGCTCACTCGCGAGAGCGGGCTTCCTATGCAAAGGAAAAGAGGGCTTCACATGCCCTAGGATGAGAAATCGTTACCCTTGCGTTCTTCCACGGCGCCATGAAAATCTACGCGGATGAAAAGCACCGCAATCTCCTTGCCTTCGCGAATCCGAAGACGGCTCGCGATTTGGAGCTCCGAAGCTCCGCCGGTGACCGGATCTAGCTTCTCCTTCTTCCTCCAAGCTCTCTCCTCTCTCTAACTTTAGAAAGAGAGTCAACCAAGGGAAGTGAGGGATTCTAAACCCTATTCCCGGACATAAGCCCCTCTGGACCAATCCCAGCCATCGGATCCCAAGACAAGAAAACGGACGGCCACGATTAGGCCTAAAATTACAAAATCTGGGCCGAACACGGGTTGCAACACGGCCGTGTGCATGGCCGTGTCACCCATTCGCCGTCTCGACCGACTCGTTAACCAGCACACGGCCTTAGACATGGCCTCTGACACGCCCGGGTCGCATGCGACACACCCGTGTCGCGACCCGTATACAACGACCACCAATCAAAACCCGAGAAGGACACGGCCTGTGACACGGCATCAGACACGCCCGTATCGCATGTGACACGCCCGTGTCTGTGCCCGTGTTATGGCCCGTGTGCAACCAAACTCGACGAGTGACTGACACGCCCTGGGACACGCCCGTGTCCCAGGCCGTGTTCAGCTTCTCGACGATCGCCGATCGCCAAAACGTCGACCACATGACCCGTGGCCGAACACGCCTGTGTCACGCCCGTGACACGCCAGTGTCACACCCGTGACACGCCCGTGTCACGCCCGTGACACCTGCTCCATAATTCAGACTGGGATTAAAACGTCACCCGTCCCTCTTTTGAGTTTCGGGGTGTTACAGAGGGGCCCTGATCTCTATTCTTGTATCTGGATAGACACCATTTGATGAACTGATGACATCTTCTTCCTTATCATCCGCCTCTTTGCCTTCCCTGTAGACAATCAAAGTTTCTCACATTTCTTTGGCAGTCTTGCAATGCACCAAGTTCTAGAAGGTGGAGTCATCCATGGCACTTACAATGATGTTTTATACCATCTTGTCCAAGGTAGCCAAGATGATTTCATCTTCAGTCATTTCAGCATAACTCTTTGGAGTATGGACTTCTATATCTATGACAGAGACCTTCATGGGGATGAAGGGTCCTTCTTGAACTGTTATAAAGATCCAAGGATCAGAGGCTTCCATGATCTGCTCGATCCTCTCTTACCAGGTCTCAAAGTTCTCCTTACTACAGACTTGAAGCTCTATTGAGCTCCATATATTATGGTTCACTCCTGAACACATAATAAACCTTTTAGCTATCCTTGGAGATCAATCAGACTGCTAAGTCTATTTTGAGCAACCTCCATCTGATACCACTTGAAAGTCTTTAATTTCAAGGATAGTTAAATCACCAAGAGAGGGGTGAATAGGTTTCATAGTCTCTTATGACTATTTTTAATTTTTGTTCTTTGAGTGCTTTGTGAGTGAGTAGTTTTCTGCTTTCAAGACACACAAACTACAACAAAAAAACAAAACAAAGAGCACACGCAGAATTTATAGTGGTTCCCCAGATTATGGGTACGTCCACTTTCCCTCCACCTTTCTAACAGCTTATTAGACAAGACACTTCTCTAATCTCGTCTCCTAAGAGCTTATAACACGATTCTGCAGGACCACCTAGTCTCCTCCAAGACTTACAGCTTAGGCCCAAAGGCCCTACAACTCAGGCTAGGAGGACAGCCCTACCTCAGAGAGAATGACTCTCATATAGCTCAGGCACAAAGGCCCTATCTTAGGTCCAAAGGATCCTACAACTCAGGCACAAGTGCCCTATAACTCAGAGAGAATGACTCTCCTACCTCAGGCTCAAAAACCCTACCTCGGATCCAAACTGGATCCCACTCTTAGGCCAAAGCCCTACCTCAGGCACACAGGCCCTACCTAAAATTCTCAACAGAATCTTACCTCAGGCTAAACAGCCTTACAGCTTAGATCCAAAAGGATCCTACCTCATGCCCAAAGGTCCTACAACTCAGATCCAAAACTGGATCCAACACTCAAGCAAATCTGACCTACCTCAAATCCAAATCAGGATCCTACAGAATGGAAGTGGATTTTTAGTTGATTTGACACGAGAAATTTCTCTGTGCTAACCTTCCTGGACTTAGATAAACACAGCCCAACTTTGACTCTAGGAATATATTCCCTGAGTCTACTGCTCCCTGAGCTGAGAAATACTAAGCCATATCTACTTCTCAGCAACAAGTGAAGATCTTCAACAAGTAGATGCTTGTGCTGGAAGTAACCTGCAGAACCCAACTCTGCTTCTTCTTTCCTTCCTGGACTGAACCAGAAGCTCAGTCCTAACTTTTTCTTCACAGCCTCCAAAAAATGTTCTTCGGAACTATATAGCTGGAATTGTGAAGTGGCTGCAACTAAGGTTATCCTTTGTTGCACCTTCTCTCTCAGAGATTTACTCTGAACTACGGTTGATAGTGGAGATGACAACAACAAACTTTTATTTTCTTCTAGTTGCTACAGCTAGGGTAACAACCAGCTGCTTCAGTTTACTTAGAGAATTTCTCTGATCTTGGTGTTAAATGTGTTGCTCTCAACAACTATCTCTTAATGGCTTTAGGATCAGTTGTAGCTTGGTTCAGGCCTTGGCTGCTTTTACTTCCTCGAAGAAAATCTCTGATCTGGCTGTTGAGGATATTAATTACAATAGCTAACTAGTTGAACTCTCAGATCAGAATCTTGAACTTCTCCTTCAGGATCTACAACAATGGCCGAGGAAGAAGATGAAATCCAGCGGTTGTTGGAACCGATGTTTCACATTCCCGGTGTTTGAGAATATAAAATCCCCGGTTGTATTTGATCATGCTATATGTTGATAGAGTGTGCAGGTTGTCAGGTTCAAGCAACAGAGAAGGCTCATATGGATGCTACCGCTAGGCGTTAGTACTACCGTAGGCGCTAATGCGATGATTTATTTGGACCTAGCGCTCTAGATGGTTTTGGCTCTAGCTCTACCGCACCGCGCTAGGTCTTCGACGAGTTTCGAAGGCAGAAACATTGATCTCAGCGCTACCGCCAGGCGACTGGATTACCGCACACGGTAACTTAATGATTTAATCGGTCCTAGTGCCCTGGAAGATTTCAGCAATATCACCTACCCCGCGATGCTAGCCTTGTCAAACAAATGTTACCTTTTCAGGAACGTCGCATCCTATGTTACCGCGCAGCGGTAGGCCCTACTGCACGGTGCTAGCTCAAATGAAAAGGCAAAAGATTGTTTCGAAGACTATTTTCCAGTTTTGGAGGATAACTGGCACAACAAGCGCACGAAACTAACCACAGGCGCTAGTCTTACCGCCGGCGGTAGCCTGCTTTCATGAAGACGTATAAAAGCCACTGCGTTTCCTGTTGTCATTATTGCTCCAAGATGAATTTTAACGAAGGGTTTCTGAACTCCAGATTTCGGCCGCCTCCTTGCGCCCGTCTCCACTTGTTTTCTTCAAAGTTGAAGGAAGCCTTCTCTTTCCCGTTCGTTAACAAAGAACTCTGGTGATCCAGAATCTTCATCGACCACTGAGAACCGACCGGTTGCTAGCCAACGAAGATTTCAAGCATCGGCCGTTGATCGCACACCGGAGAATTCATCAAGAGGAGAACTTCATTTTCTTATCGTCTTTACTTTTAATCTTTATACTCTTTTTCTATTTTCTATTTAGTTTTCGGTGAGGAAAATCGACCAGAGAGGGTCGTCGGAATCCAGGATGGATTCCGCGGTAAATCATCGTGGGATTTGGGACGTCTAAATCGGAAGATCTAGTGGGGCTCTAAGACCATCCCTTGTGTGGAGGTGAAGAGTGGGCTCTAAGACCCTTCCTTGTATGGAGGTGAAGAGTGGGCTTGAATGCCTTTCTTGGAGGGAAAGGGTGAGAGCCAACCGGTCATAGTTTTGTCGGTATATAAACCAAAAAAATCTTTATTCTCTTTGTCTCTGATCTTTGATTCCATGAAGATCAATTTTTGATGTATACTCATCTTGTACTATTTTTCATTATTGATTTAATGCAATAAAATTCTTCTCTGTGATTGTTTTGGTGTGCGAAATTTTTAAATTCAATAAAGATTCGCAAACCTTATTCAGCCCCCCCCCTCTAAGGTTGACCACTAGATCCAACAAGTGATATCAGAGGGAGGTTATTCCAAATCGGTTTCACCACCGGGAATAATGACCAACCCTAACCTTGAATCGACGAGTGGGGATGAAAAGTTATACACTGAAAATAATTCTGCACCACCTTTATTTATAGGATTGAATTATAACGAATGGAGAATACTGATGAAGAAATTCCTTAAATTACTAGATGTAGAAGTTTGTAACATGACGTGTGTCAAGCCCCCGAATAATTTAAATAAGCACGAATGCTATTTGAATGCCAAAGCTATGAATATTCTATTCTGTGGACTTGGACAGAACATCTTCAAACTAATCTATACGCATCCAACTGCATACGATATCTGGAAATTTCTTGAGTTAACGTATAGTTCTCCCTCTATAGATCATGAAATAGAGCAGTGCCTTATGGATCCTAGTGAAGGGTCGAATGAAGACTTACGCCTGGAGACGGACACATCAAACACATCAAGCCAAGATGAAGATGATAAAGGAACCTTATGTTCAAATCTTGCCACATCCAAAAGCACTGTAAGAAAGCCGAGCGTTTTTTCTGCGCGTAGTTCTATTTCTACTTTGAACATGATAGATGAGGCTAAACGTAGAATTAAGAAACTGAAAAATATTAATTTAAAATTACGTTTAGAAAATAAACTTTTAAGAGCAGTCAACGTAGAATCTACCGTTGTCGCGCCCAGTTCTCTTGCATGCTCTTCAGATAATAATTATACATCATGTATAAATTGTGATACATTAAAAGAAAAACAAAAGGTATTTGAGAAAGAGCTTTTCGCTATAAGAGAACAAACTACGAAACTACATCTATAAAAATTATTGTTAAAAGGAGATTGTGCTAGAAGTGCAGACTATAAAGTTGAAATTAAGGAGATGAATGAGACGTTTGAATTATATAGAAATGAGTCTGAAGCACATATCAATTCTATAGTCGATGTTCTTAAGAATAGCAGAATTGCCTACAATAAAGCTAGAGTGAATCTCCAAAGTAGGAATAAAGATTTGGAAATGAAAATCAACATGCTTAAGGAAATTATTAAGAAAAATTCACAAGACATAAACTTTCAATATCAAGCAAATGCCAGAAGCACGTTGAACATAAGCTCTCACACATTAGTTAGGCAAATCAAAGGGAGTAGAAAATCTCAAGCTAGTGCGAGTGAAAATCTTAACTGTATAAATCACTCTCACTTTGAAAAACAAATTACTCCCAACTCAAAAACAAGGAACGTAGATTTCCTGTCAACAACTATTACATTATGAGTCCTAATATTAAGCAAGATAATTTTAACTTGAAGAATAGTATTAATATAGTTAAAACTCCAACGCAATATTATTCAAGTGAGGATCATCACATAATGACTCATAGAAATCTACATGGAAACTTACAACATAAAAACAACACCAAGCCAAAGTATGAATGGAGACCAAAAGTCAAACATGACGCACTTATACCACTCGAAAGGGAACATTCACTAGTATCTCCTCATGGTTTATCACATCATGTTTGGGTACCCAAAGGAACCACAACACGTGTCTCCTTTTGGATACCTAAATATCATATCCATTAACACCATCCTATTGCGTGAAGTAGAAGCTAATTTAAACAAGACTACTCGATAATCTACTTCATAATGTGCTTAATGTTCTCTCTATATTTACTGTGTGTTTACATTATTTTTTGTTGTATTTTTTTTGAGCCAACATGTCATGGACACTAGTAAAGCAACAAAAGATCACAACAAGCTCATGGGTGCATAAATCACATCACATATTAAAGTACTACGATCATTGTTTGGTGTGCACCTGTATTATTACAAAACGAGATAATAATGTCAAAATTTTAAAAAGGAGGGGGGGGGACTTTGGAACGAGTCTAGTCTTCAAAAATGGGGGTGAGATGTTAAGCTTAGTTATGATTTTCTTCAACATCTTCTTCACTCACTTTACCTCTCTGGCGGTCGCCTTGATCTCTCGACCTTGCTCCTCCACTAGACTATGGATGTCCCGACTGGCCTCCCTGAGGGACCCTGAGTGGTGCATCGGTGGCTGCAATGGAGGTACCTGTGTCCGCACTCGTGAGGAAATGGGAATCTCACCCACCTGATAGGACTGCGGGAAACTGTCTATGGGATAGGCGGTCAAGTCAATGGCCGGGTACTTGTCCGTCAGGATGCTCTGGATCACACCACCCAGAGCCAAGGTGTTCACCCGCTGGAGATCAGGAGACTTCAGGAAGAACGTATATCACATCATGGAGAGAATGAGGATTGATACGCTGAAGGGCTTCTAGGCTAGGATGTAGTACGTCACCATAGATAGCTTAGCCGTGACCTTCCAGGTGTCCCCGGACTTGAACATGAGTGAGTGACGTAGGATATCCTGGATAATGCGAGCATTGGTAGTGAGGGTGTCCACCGAGGTAAACAGATCAGAACGCCCCTCCACATCGTAAAGAAGCTCGTTCATCTCCCTCCAGTCCCTTGTAGTCCTAAAGGACTCCACGATATCAAGGAATGGGAAGTTGGGAGTCCAAACATATTTGGTGTTGAGATCGGCGTGAGTGATGGTGACTATCTCAGTGTCGATGCAAGATTGGACACCCCCACCTAGGCGCATCTCAGCAGGATCCCGAAGATTATTGTAGAATTCCCGGGTGAGGATAGAAGAGAAGGGAGAACCGAAAGATATAACTACAAGAACACCAGACTCCTATAGATACTCATAGATATGAGTATAGCGTTCATCAATTTCTATGATCATGGGTATGCTCACAGTGGCGTCATCTATGGCTGGGTGGGTAGAGATCGGCACCCGTGATCTCTTTGAGAAACTACGGCACGCAGATTGAGGGCTTGATGAAGCCATTTCCTGTAAGTAAACCAAACATAAAATCGTCTAAGCAACGGATACAAAAATGGGAAGATCAATAGGTTGCACCGATCTCTAAAACCTACCGTGGGCGATAATGTGTTACCGTCGGCGGTAGCATGACGAACTGTACTTCGTCCTCTTCCACCGGATCGGTCTCAAAACCTATTTTTTCACCTAAAATCCCCCAATCAAACGATATAAACATAAAAAGGAGGGGACTTTGTGCCCAAAGTTTGTCGTGGATTGCACTCAAAAACATGAGGATTCAAAACCCATTGATCTGTGTTCTAAAATACAAGAAATCTGAGAGAGAGAGAGAGAGAGAGTGATTACCTTGAGGGAAGGAAGAAACCTGTAGGGGAGGAGAGTGTCGGCTGCTGAGAGAAGGAATGAGTGAATGTGCGGATCTAGAATTGACAGGAGGCTTAAATATTCCAAAGCTACCGCGGGGCAGTACCTCTAGCGTCGGCGGTAATGGTCCTTTCTGTCCCGGTGCCTATCTAACAAAATCATGCCACCACGGCATTAATAAAAACATCAGCTTGTGTAAGACCCCCTCCCGCAACACAAAACACGGCACGAGGGGAGTCTTATGCCCAGAACAGCCGCCTTGCAGTAGCGCTAGCACTCGGGCTAACCTGTATCACAAGACGTCTATCATGACGGCTCTAAGAAATATCAACCAATGCCAACCCAACCAAGAATATAAAACAAAATTCAATCCACACATAAGTAATAATAGTCCAAAAGTACAACAAATAAAGAAGCTACAACAAGCTTCTAAAATATCAGAGTACGGGTAAAACTTGCCCAAAGGGGCTACAACAAGAGTCTCTCAAACTCACATCGGTGAATGACGGTAGCGACGACACGGTCCCTTCAGGACCTGTTGTCCTGGCCTGGCTATCCTGCTGCAAAACCTAATGTTGCTCTGTCTGTGGGGTTTCCTCTTAAAAAGGAATACGCAGCAACCGTTATTCATAAAGTCTAAGTGGCTTTCACATCCGCCCCCCCGGCAGCTCCTCAGCACCGGGTGGACAAAAGGAATAAGGGTATAATATATTTATATAAGCAGTAGTACAAACATGTGGTATAGAGTGAGCAATATCAAGTATATCAGCAGTATAATGAACGACTAAACATTCTACTCTAGCAGTTCTACCATCTACAGCAGTATATGAAAAATATAAAGCTACGACAGAAAGTAACTCAACTTATATGAATGCTCATACAGACATATAAGTTAAGGATCGGCTCAATAGTAAAGTAACTCATCGTATAAGAGTGCTCATACAAACTTATACGATGAGGATCTTGTGTATGAATTGTAATGTAATGCCATGAATGCTATGCAATGACTCACCCATGATCACGCACATGCAATTGATATGTCGACACAGACTTGTAGTTCCCACTTTTCGAGAAGGTAGCTAACCTCTCAGACGTCATCCATCGTGGCCAGACGGTGATAGTAGAGTGAGCATCTCCACTACTAGGCGGGCATCCACACTACCTGGCCTAGTCCTCTGTACACCTCAATGATAAGAACACAACAATGGAGCTCACATGCGTACTACGGCTCAGCAGGAGTCTCGGGTAGATATGCACCGAGAACCAAGCCCTGAACTGGCCTATGTTGTGACCCGGAAGGAGCCTCAGAAAAAGCACGAGGGCCAAGCCTAACCGTCCACTTAGCACGGAAGGAGCCTCAGGAATGAACACCGAGGACCAAGCCCAACCACCCAAAGTCTATCTGTCAACTCTCGTCGGTGTGACGACTGGCGAGCCCGTAGACCTGCCACACTATCCTTAAACTAGGATTACGACACTACGTGTCGAATCACACTACATGTAATTTCACATCATCGTGGCACAGAAGGAGCCTAGGGAATGAACACCGAGGACCAAGCCCAAATGTCCACTTACATCTCTTCTCAACATTACCAAACCAGTGCAGTCAAACCCCGCACTTACACCCTTTCACCATCTAGTGCCAAAGTTACTTAAGGGTTCATCGTCGACATAAATGTACCTCACATATTCATCAACCATACAACCATTTGTTCATAATAGTCGTTACCAATTATGTACAATATCTTCAAGCCAAACTCATCGTTATTCAACACATTACCCTTGCCAAGTACATCCTTATTGATTCACTTATTTAAACCATTCCTACCATCCCAACTCGTCAATTTATTCATTTTCCAACCTTCACCAAATCACATTGATCGAGTACATTTTACCACATCTTTTGTTCATTAAGGGTCCATCCAATTAATGTCCTAAACATATTTTATCGCAAATGCTTATAGACTTTATTCAACAAAACAATAGTATTAATGTATTACAATCTCTCTACCAGCACAAGGCCGATACAAAACAAACACGAGATCTACATGTGTAGGAATGATTACTGTATAACAACTTCAAACGGGGATTCCCGAGGCTACAGGAATAATCCAGTGAAGATGTTTAACCCCTCGTTGGAAAGGAATTTCCAAGGGATGCGACTTTCGTGTTTTGTCGAAATCCCTGATCTGGCCGCATCGTGTCCGAAAATGGCCTCGAAGGCTGCTGCGTGCAGAAAACAAATTTTTGCACGCATCTTAAAGCAAGATGAATGACATCGGTTCATCTTCTTCATCAAGCCATATATTCAAACCATGTCCAGAACATCCTCCACCCTTATTCACCCTCATGAGACCATTTCCTCTTCACGAACCAAGTCCACCATCTTCTCAAGGAGAGGGTAAAGGTTGAAGACATCAATGTCCTTAGGGCACAAGCCCTAGAATGGTTTTTTCCTAGGAAATCTTCATCTCACAAGTCAAAACTCTCTTGAGTCGACATCTCTCCTAGAAATAACTAAAGATCTAGCACCAAGGGAGAGGGTAGGAAGCTCATCTTGTTTCCGACGTTTCCACCATTTCCAGCTATAGATCTTATCATCCTTCTTGGCGGAATCTTCTTCTCCTCAGTCGGTGTTAGTTCTTCACGGGAAGAAGATCGGCTCTAGCACCTTCTTCCTCTCCAATAGTTTTCTATAGCAATGGCTTGGAAGGAAGAGTAGAAACGGCTAGGGTTTTCTCCCATTTTCATGTGGGAAGTGGGTAACTGCATAGCCACGTATCGACCTCTCATTGGACCACCAATCACTCAGTAAATGAGTCCCTTCAAAACGATGCGGCCGGAAAAATTTACCAAAACTCGAAATTGAACGACACGGGTAGGGACACGCCCGTATCACTACCCGTGTCCTGCTTGGGAGAACGTGGTCGACAATCGTCGAGCTCCACTCGACGAATCGCCAAACTGCTGTGGACATACACTGGTAGGGACACGCCCGTATATGTACCTGTATCCTACTCAGGAGTAACACGGTCGACGATCGTTGAGCTCCGCTCGACGAAACATCGAATTGCTATTTCGTACACACGGGTAGGGACACCCCTGTATCACTACCCGTATCCTGCTCAGGAAACACGGTCGACGATGTTAGTCGATCTCTGCTCGACGAACACACACACTGGTAGGGACATTCCCGTGTCACTACCCGTGTCCTGCTTGGGAAACACAGCAAGGAATCCGCAACATTGCTAGAGAGCCACACGGGTATGGACATGCCCGTATCACACACACACGGGTAGGGACATGCCTATGTCACTACCCGTGTCCTTCTCTGGAAATTTCACAAATAATACCCAAAGACACCAGAGTACCACACAGGTATGGACACGCCCGTGTCACTACCCGTGTCCAACTCTGGACCAACTTCTCCTCCCTTACACAAGTGTAAGCCTAGCTGCCAGCACTCCCTGAGCCCAAGTCAGCTCTCCTGGCTTAAAAACACGCACGAGAGGCCTAGCGCGAATTGGGACATTATAGCTTGACTCCTTTCACTATGTCTCACAATAGCATGGGCGTAAGTGTGTCGTCATTAGGGACTCTAACTTGTAATCCACGTCTTGTCCTTAATAAGGGAGGGTTCCAGTAGGTCCTTGTATGACACTGAGGGGAAAGAGTGTTAGGTTGAGCGGTTTCTTATACGGGCACAAGGGATTCACACCCCACCCTACGACATTTATGCAGCTCCTCATACCGATCCGTCACTTAGTACGGGGCTAGGGTGATGACATAGTATTTGGATCAATATGTCGTAAATATTCTCATGACTACTCTATTCATAGCACGAACGATGTCTCCATACCTCATAGTAACATGCATAACATGTTATCGCTCTATCCTCATTTCTTCTTTATTTTTTCCTCGACGACCTTTATATGTGTTCACCGTGTTTTATTTGTCTTTGCTCGCATCATTTTACTTGTGTTTGCATGTTTCATGTTTTTTTGTTTGTTATGTGTGTGTGCATTATAAGTGCGACATTATATGAAGTTCCTCCGGTCATTGTGGGCTGAATTTATAAGTACTTAGCTATTGAGTGCGACATTATATGTGCGTGTAAGTTGATTATGACTCTAGGTATGTGTGAGAATTTAGATAGGGGAATGACTTCACTATTCACACATCCCTAGACGGAGCGCTCATGAAGAAATTATAGATCTACATGGCATAACTCGTGACATTGTATCTTAACTCATTAGAAATATGTTGAATAATCAATGTCACGACACACATATGCTTTATTGAGATTAAAACTGCTCGCCAAATCTTAGTGCTAAAGTCTTATGCCTATAAGTTAAAGTGTATCTACCTATGTGGGTAGATTTTGATTGACTTGGGGTTCCTTATATTCAAAAGAGATAAATGTGATAGCTCAAAACAACAATCAAAAATAATATGGTGGTATAAATCACATGAAAAGGACCCCCCCCCCCCCCAAGCCCTACTCACTCCTTCTGATAAGTCTTTTTGAGCATTGTGAGGATGAGCACCTTGGATAAAAAAAGTCATTTCGATCTTGCGCATAGACCAAACCATATGCTTAGTTCCCCTAGTTCAAATCTCGGTATGCCTTAGGTTGACATGTGACGTGATAATTCACTTTATTTCTCTTAAGTTAGCATTTTATCGGATCGAGATAAACATATAAACTATGATATTTCTAATTAGTGTTTTCTCTCTTTTGATGCTACACGTTCACATGTCATTGCCTTATTTAACGCTTCCATGCATAAGAATTGGACTGAAACTGCACTATATGTTTTGTGCACAACACATGCTAGCACTCGATTTACACTCATGACGTTTATAATGTTTGTTCAACATGATTTCCCTCATAACTCGTCTAGCATTGTAGTTGTTCTCATTGTGTGCTTAGTTTAGTCTGTGTTGTCCAATTCATCTAAAATCTGAAACTTGTTTGTATCTATCTTGCTCTATTCTATGACTCGCGCATCTCCAATTCTCTGATTTGCTTTTAGTTTTGGGTCCCCACTATGCTTATTGTTTCAAAACTTACTGTGTGTGTGCACTATTTGCTTTTTGTCTAAATCGTCATCATATCTCCTATTTTTCATCATGCATGTCGTGTAGGCCTTGCCCACCCTTTTGATATTATCAAAGGGGTAGAATAAATTGGTTCATGAGTTTGGTCATGAGTATGCATCACGGGTTAGGAGAGGTCAAATATTGGGGGAGCATGGTTCAATTGTGTGCACATAGATAGGGGGAGCAACATATAGATAGGGGGAGCAAGTCGAATGTGTAGAGCCACATATATAATGCAACCTGATGGTAGCTTATAATTCTTATTTTCTATATGCACTCTATCTCATGTATTATTTATCATGAACGGGATTTGATATTATCAAAAGGGGGAGTTAGTTAGAACTGAAGTTTCACATTCCCTTTGTTTGAGAATATCAAATCCCCGGTTATATTTGATCATGATGTATGTTGATAGAGTGTGCAAGTTGTCAGGTGCAAGCAACAGAGAAGGCTCATATGGATGCTACCGTAAGGCGTTAGTACTACCGCAGGCGCTAACGTGATGATTTATTTGGACCTAATGCTCTGGATGGTTTCGATGCTAGATCTACCGCGCAGCGCTAGGTCTTCGACGAAAGGCAAAAATGTTGAGCTCAGCGCTACAGCCAGGAGACTGGATTACTGCAGGCGGTAATTTAACGATTTATTAGGCCATAGCGCTCTGGAATATTTCGGCGGTAGCACCTACCGCGCGGCGCTAGCCTTGTCAAACGGATGTTTCCTTTTCAGGAACGTCGCATCCTATGTTACCACGCGGCGGTAGGCCCTACCGTGCGGCGCTAGATCAAATGAAAAGGAAAAAGATCATTTCGAAGACTATTTTCCAGTTTTGGAGGACAACTGGCACAATAAGCGTGCGAAACTATCACAGGCGATAGTCTTACCGCCGGCGGTAGCCTGATTTCATGAAGACGTATAAAAGCCGTTGTGTTTCCTATTGTCATTATTGCTCCAAGATGAATTTTGACGAAGGGTTTCTAAACTCTAGATTTTTGCCGCCTCCTTGCACCCGTCTCCACTTGTCTTCGTCAAAGTGTAAGGAAGCCTTCTCCCTCCCATTCATGAATGAAGACCTCTGGCAATCCAGAATCTTCATCGACCACTAAGAACTGACTGGTTGCTAGCCAACGAAGATCTCAAGCACCGACCGTAGATCGCACACCAGAGAAGTCGTCAAGAGGGAGAACTTCATCTTCTTATCATCTTTCCTTTTAATCTTTATACTCTTTTTCTATTTTCTGTTTAGTTTTCGGTGAGGAAAATTGACCGGAGAGGGTCGTCGGAATCCAGGAAGGATTCCACGGTAAATCATCCTGGGTTTGGGACGTCTAGATCGGAGGATCTAGCGGGGCTCTAAGACCCTCCCTTGTGTGGAGGTGAAGAGTGGGCTCTAAGACCCTTCCTTGTGTGGAGGTGAAGAGTGGGCTTGAACGCCTTTCCTAGAGGTAAAGGGTGAGAGCCAACCGGTCATAATTGGTTGGTATATAAACCAAAAGAATCTTTATTCTCTTTATCTCTGATCTTTGACGCCATGAAGATCAAGTTTTGATGTATACTCATCTTGTACTATTTTTCATTATTGATTTAATGCAAAAAAATTCTTTTCTCTGTGATTGTTTTGTTGTGTGAAATTTTTAAATTCAATAAACGTTTGCAAACATTATTTAACCCCCCCCCCATCTAAGGTTGGCCACTTGATCCAACAGCGGTATCCCGAAATTTAATTTATTCATTCTGAACTTCACCTTTTCTATTTCGCCGATCAACGACTATTTGACTAGTGGGCCCCACTGAATTTGATAGCTGCACTTTTACTTTAACAGCCAAAAGTCGTACTGTAGGCCTGCAGCCCCGTTTGTCGTGTACTGTAGCCATCCCGGATTATTTTGAATTTTGTTGACTTTGTTGACTTTTGCTGATGTCAGCATCTGTGGACTTAATCAAAATTCGAGCACATTAGTATAGGCGTTGAGTGAACAAGCTTCACTCAACGCAAAAACACTTAGACAGTTTTCTGTCTAACTCATGCGTTGAGTGAACAAACTTCACTTAACGCTATTTGCCTTAGACAAACTTTCTGCATCACATGCGTTGAGAGCATTCAGTGAACAAATTTCACCCAACGCTTTTTTCCTTACCCAGTCTTACAACATTAGTAGGCATTGGGTGAGCCTTGTTCACTCAACGCTTAAGTATTTAGAAAGTTTTCTATCACTAGACGTTGAGTGAGCCTTCATCACTCAACGTCAAAACACTTAGACGCATTCCAGAATGAAAGCATTGAGTGTAGCTTCTTTACTTAGTGCTTTTTGCTTTAGCAAATTATATTGATGAGGCGTTGAGTGAATAGCCTTCACTCAACGCTCCTGTACTTGGAAAGATTTTCTGTCTGCTTAGTCGTTGAGTGTGTGTTCATCACTCAACATCATCTAGACTGATGTAGTCTTAACTTCATTAGCGTCGAGTGAGCCTTTATCACTTGACGCTTATAGACTTGACAAGATTTCATTACTGTCAAAGATAAAGCTTTGACATCACACGACGCCTTTGTTGTATTCACTCGACGTTTTTTGTTATATGTCGTTGAGTAGGTTGTATTCACACAACGCTAGTGGACTTGATCGATTTTTTTGCTTGCCAACACACGACGCTTCTTGCCATCTAGCATTCAGTGAGATTGCTTCACTCAACGCTTGTGGACTTGGCCATTTTTCTCTACATCTAGCGTTGAGTGAGCTTGCTTCACTCAACGCATGTGAACTTAGACAGATTTTTTATCTCTACTAGCCTACCTTGTGACCACCTGTCACCATCACTTAGACAGCTTGTCTAACCTTGTTGAAAGGAACATCCTGCACATGATGAGCTTAAACAACGTCAAATATAACTATGTTCTTAATGCTGTCGGTGATGCCTCTTCAAATCAAGTCTAGGGAATATTGAGGGAATTATTCCCAACAGACCATCGTGAGTTTGATCAATCCTGCTCTATAGATTTTCTATGAAGGAATCAAGCTGGTCGTGTACTGATTTAACTTGCTCCCCCACAGTAGGAGCATCCATCTGAGTAGTCTCCCCCCCCCCCTAATGTCTGCACAGATCTTTTCCACCGCATTTCCAGTCAGTATTTCTATTGTTTTTGCTGGAGTCACTTCAGACTGAGAGCCACCAAGTTGAGTCCTTGTTGCAGGTTCTGAGGACATAAAAACTTGAGCACTCATATCTCTTCTGGTCTCTTCAGAAGAGTCATACAACTGAGGGTCATGAGGCTCTTCCTCTCTTCTCTCAGAAGATCTACTTCCAATGCTTTCTTCAGTGATGATAACTTCCTTCTTTTTCTTCTTGACAGTTGTTTGTTGCTATGGAAGCAACACTTTGTCACATCTGTCAAATATTTGTGAGTCCATTTTCCTCATATGATGGATCTTTGTTCCTAGACTCGCATTGAGGATCCCTGAAACAAAAGCATGCAGGTACAGGGACAAGATTCTTTCCAGGTTTGGCTCTAGAACACTTTCCACAATTCTGTCAAACAGTACCTTTCCCCAGTCAGTTCTTTTGGACAGAATTATCCTTGTAATTATTTCAAATATTTTCTTGGAGATCTTGTCATGCAACCTTGTTTTGTAGATCAGAGCTTTGTCAATAACATCTGCTAGAAATTTTCCTTTTAAATTTATTTCTTTTCTTAGAACAGAACTTGTGGTGTGCTTTGAAAGTCCACACCACTTGAGGGCGGATTTCATATCATCCTGATAAAGTTCATCTTCTTCATCTGACGGCTTGAACTTGGGCAGATTCAGGGCTTTGCTCAATCTTATAGAAGTGATCTTGATCATGTGTCCACTGATAGAAGACTTGATTTTGTTGGGGGATGAGTCGATAGTGGTATTCGAATAGAGTTCAAGAACTTCTCGCTTCCATATTGAACTCGGCTCTGATAGGACAAATTCTAGGACAACGACCTGCAGTGAGGGGAGAACTAGTTGAACTTCCTCTATAGTATCCTTAAATCCATTTCTTACTAACTCAGATCCTTCGAAAAGGAAATCCATTCCTTTTGGCGCCATTGATCCATTGAAATTCTGGAGTTTTCTTGAGATATCGTCACAGGGAGGAAGAAAGTCAAAGAGGGATAGAAATAGTGTATTTTATTTTAATCACACACACTCCTTTTTATACTTACTTTTATTTGAGAATATGGAGAGGCGCGTACCTGTCGTGATTGACACGAGTAGATCAATGGTTGATATTAATCCCAGAAGATAGCTATAATCACAACTGCCTGAGTAAGATCGTTGAGTGGACTCGACGCACTCAACGCCTGGACACTTAGTCCATATCTTCCTTGATATCCTGCAAGGGTCAATTCTGCCTGCAACACATAAGCATGAAAAGACAATGAAGCTACACTAAGTTCAACATGCCTAACTTAACTTTGAAGGTGTTGAACTTGGCTTCATCTAGTGGCTTAGTGAAAATATCAGTCACTTGTCTGTCTGTGGGGACAAACTCAAGAATGATGTCCTCCCTTTCCACATGCTCTCTAATGAAATGATATCTAATCTTTGTGTTTAATCCTATTATGAGACACAGAATTCCTAGCAATAAAGATTGCACTAGAAGAATCACAAAACATGGAAGTTTTACTTAGCTGGAGATTGTAGTCTTGGAGCGATGTTGAATCCATAACAGATGTGCACAACAGCTTTCAGCTGAAATATATTCTGATTCAGCAGTGGAGATGGCAACACTAGTTTGCTTCTTGCTGCTACAAGATATAAGTCTTCTCCCTAGAAATTGATAGGTGCCTGATGTACTTTTCCTATCTTCTCTACAACCTACAAAATCTGAAGGTTGCTCAACATAGACCTCCTCTTTAGGTCACCATTTAGGAAAGTTGACTTAACATCCATTTAGTGGACCTTAAAACCTTTATGTGCAGCATATGCAAGGAATAATCTGATTGCTTCCAATCTAGCAACTAGTACAAAGGTTTGATCAAAGTTAATATCTTACTCTTGTCAGTATCCCTTGGCAACCAGTCTAGCTTTATTTTTGATGATAACACCATTCTCATCAAGTTTATTCCTATAAATCCACTTGGTTTCAATGATGTTATGTTTATATGGTATGGGAACCAGCTTCCAGAATTTACATCTCTTGAACTTGTTCAGTTCGTCTCACATAGACACAATACAAAATAGATATATGTTGGCATCTTCAAACCTCTTTAGTTCAACTTAAGATAGAAAGCTTGAATACATAGCAATATTAAGGCTTCTGCTCCTTGTTGTAACACCTTGGCTTGCATATCCTATGATTTGATCTCTGGGATGATCCCTCAAATTCCTGATAGCTGCTGGCATTCTTTCTTCAGCATCATGAACTTCAATTGTTGGATCCTGCTGGTCTTCACTTATGACCTTCGTATTTGGATCTTCTTCTGGAATGAACGCACCATCATCTTCCTCTTGGGAAGAAGGAGGAGTGTCCTTGATGGTCAGTTTATCCATCATCAATACTACACCTTCAAATCTAGAGGAGCTTGGCAGCTCACTATTAATCATAGAAGATTCATCAAACACTATATTGACAGACTCTTCTACAACTTTGATCTTCAAGTTGTAAATTCTATAGGCTTTGTTGTGATTACTGTACCCAACAAAAATTCTCTCATAAGATTTGGCAGCAAACTTAGTCAAGTAGGACTTCTCATTATTGAGCACAAAACACTTGCTTCCAAAGATCTTGAAGTAGGCAAGATTGGGTTTTCTGTCTTTTATAATCTCATAGGGAGTCTTCTTGTGATATTTGTTGATAGAAGCTCTATTCAGGACATGACAAGCAGTGTTTACTACCTCAGCCCAGAATTACTCTGGGAAAGAAGCATCATTGAGTAATGTCCTATCAGCTTCTATGAGAGTCAAGTTCTTTCTCTTAGCAATCCAATTTTTCAGTGGTGTTCTTGGAGAAGAAAACTCCTGAAGAATACATTTCTCTCCACAGAACTATGTCATGCCTTCAGACTGAAATTTAGTACCATGATCACTTCTGATTTTCACCACAGAGCTGTCTTTTTTATTCTAAACTTGCCTAACAAATGTCATAAAGATATCAAGGGTTTCAGATTTTTTCTTAAGAAAAAAAAACTAGCAAATCTTGAATGGTCATCAACTATCACAAGTGTGTAGATATTCCTATCTAAACTATAAACTGGCATAGGACCAAACAAGTCTATATGCAAGAGGTACAAACACCTCTCAAAATCTTGGCCCCAATCCTCTTAAAGGATTTATTTGTCTGCTTGCCCTTTTTGGCATGCAGAATAAATGCGCTATTTGGTACATCTCAGATTGGGTCCATCTTTGACTAGCCCTTCACTGAAGAACTTGCTAATGGTCTTGTAATTCAAGTGAGCAAGCCTCTTGTGTCACTGCACATAATAAGAGACATTCTCATTTGCAACTAGACACACAGGTGAGTCTATACTTAAGTATTTTAGATAATAAATATTACCACTCCTAGTGTTTGTCAAAATCACCTCTTGGTCACTTGACCTTTTGATCAGACACTCATCCTTGTGGAAGACAATGACATATCCAATATCACATAGTTGGCTTATGCTGATCAGATTGTGTTGCAATCCTTCCACATAAGCTACATTTGTAATGGAGACTATGTCATTGGTGATCATACCATATCCCTTGGTAACTCCTCTGTCTGAACCTCCAAATATCACTTTAGATCCATTCCTCACTGGAGTATAATCCTTAAGATGGATCGTTGTTCCATTCATATGTCTAAAACATCCACTGTCTAAGTACCATATTGGCCTTGTATGGGTACTTGGACTATACTACAAACACAGATTAGTTTACCTTAGGAACCTAAAATGGATTGGGTCCTTGGTCTATGTTAGCCGGAAAATGTTTATGGCTACCTGCAGTAGCCCAGACAGGAAGACTCACCCTTGCCTTTGGCATACTTGGGTTGTGCCGACAGTTTGTGGCAAAGTGACCCACATTGTCACAGCACCAACACTCGTGAATGTTGTATATCCTCTTCTGAACAACCTTTGAAGTGTGCAAGATATCAATAGTTATCTGTTCAGAGGGTAGAGTAGCAGTTTTCTTCATGTTTATTTCAACAAGTATTTGACTGAAAGTGAGTCTGCCAGTGGATGCACTTGGCTTATTATAAGTAACACCAACAGATGTCATCTGTGTAGATGACATGAAGTTGATGGCATCAGAAACTTCCAGGTGAGACTTACTGAGTGACTTGCCCTTAGTCAATGTTTTTGTTGAGTGAACATGGAAATAGGCTACAGCCTTATCCTTGAGTGTGGGAGCTGGAGCACCAAACACAAATGGTCCATAATGGGTCATTTGGATTTCCTCATGGGGAGCCTTTAGTTCTCTCAATCTTATGCCCTTTCTCCTTCCATTGTATGATACATTTGTAGTCTTACAAGAAAAGTTTTCATTCTTCTAGTGAGCATACATATTGTTATGGTCATACCTGTTAGAAGGGAGGATTGCCTTTTGAAAGGTGATCTGAGGCACAACAAAAGCCTTGCCTATCTCTTTGGAATGGGCAAATCTAGAGTTCCACTTGAACCCCAAACCTCTCTGATCCTTTTGAGAGGTGAAGGAGTCAATCAATGGCAAAACTATTTTGGGCTTAGAGAATTCATCCACAAGCTTCCTCTCCATGAGGAGCTTCTCTTCAAGATCCATGATGATCTTGTTCTTCTGGTTAATGGTGCCAATTTGGATAACTGAGTTTGTCTTCACCTGACTAACTTCCCTCCTAATCTTTGCTAGCAAAGGTGTTGACTCAGACTGTAGGGAGGCAGCTTGTTGAAAAGAAGCAATCTCCTCAGCCTGTCTCTTAAAAAGCCTCTTGCTCTTCTTCAGAGCCTCCAAAATGGCTTCATATTTGCCAATCAGTTGATTGACATAATCATCATCATATTCTGATTCATCTTCTTCACTGGAGAAAGTGGAAGCTTCAGAGTCTGAGCCAGACTAATTGACAGTGGGAGAATTAGGGATAGAGTGTACCTCATCAGGAACAAAATTGTCCTGATTGTCTTCAGTTAGGGCCATAAGACTATATTCATCATCCTCTTTAGAGTCACTGTTGACAGAGGATAGCAGAGCTCTTATACCAATTGAGGCGGCTCAGTGATCAGCCTCTTCTTCAACAGAGATGAGGCCAATGTAGGTCTCTTCTTCCTGTGATTCTGAAGACTCGGAATCACTGTCTGATAGGCTAATCTTCTTTTTGGCCAAGAATCTCTTTTCAGTATTTTTGTTCTTATAATGATTCTTGTCTTCAGACATCTTGTGCTCCTTTCTCTTAATTGGACAGTCGACGATGACATGTCCACTCCTGTTATAGCAGTAGCAAACAACATTAGTCTTAATATGTTTATTCTGCTTAGAGTCATATATTTCCCCAGATGGGTCATTTCTGGACTTGTCCTTGCTGGAATAGGGCTTTCTTGAAGTGGAGCTTAAATATCACTTATTCTTCCACTGTCTTCTCCTGCTTAGCGTTTTCTTGAACTATTTTGAGAACAAAGTCAGTTCTCCATCAGATATTTCATTCCCAGAGGATCTGTGATCTGAACTCTCAGATTCTGCAGCTCTCTTTGATGGAGAAGGTGTCTTTTCCTTGCTCCTTGTGGTTTCGGCTCTTAAGGCTATAGCCTTCTCTTTGTTGAGAGTTCTGCCAGCATCTTCTTCTGCCCTTCTAGAGTTCAGTTGCATCTCATGAGACAATAACTTCCCAAATAAATCTTGTGGCAATGTGTTGGCCAAGTTTCCAACCTCTCTAATGGCACAAATTTTGATATCTCATTTCCTGTTTAGGGATCTCAAGAACTTGTCATTAAGCTCATAATTTGTGAACTGTCTGCTATAGGTGATCAAAATGTTCACTATCATGAAGAACTCCTCATAGCATTTAGCTATGGAATCTTTCTTGCCTTGCTTGAAGGCCTCATATTGCTGATTCAGGAGGGATTTCTTATCATCTCTCACTTCCTCTGACCCTTCCATATATACTATAAGAGAATCTCACATCTCTTTAGCACTGACTATGATGTTTTAAGACATCTATGGCACTAACTATGATGTTTTGAGCTATTTTACCCATGGTAGCCAGAATGACTTCATCTTTGGTCATCTCAGTGTACTTCTTTGGAGTTTGGATATTTACATCTATGACAGAGACCTTCATGGGAATGAAGGGTCTATTTTGAACTGTAATGAATATTCTTGAGTCTGAGGCTTCCATGAATAGTCTTACTCTTTCTTTCCAAATCCCAAAGTTCTTTTTCTTATAGATAGGAAGTTTCATGGAGTTCAACTCCTTGTGATTCTCACCTGAACCCATGGAGTTAATCTTTAGCTACTCTTGGAGATATGTTTAGACTGTTAAGTCTTTTTTGAACAACCTCCCTCTGATACAACTTGAAAGTCTTTGTTCAAGAGTAGCTACACACCTAGAGGGGGGTGAATACGTTTTCAAGTCTTTATAACAACTTTTTAATGTGGTTGAGTTGTTAGTTAGATTATGATGTTAGCTTTCAAGAACCACAACAATACACCAGATTTTATAGTGGTTCCCCTATCAAGGATATATCCACTTTCCCCCTTCACCTATCTAACAGTGAGCTAGATTCGGCTAACTCCTCTTTTATCTCAGCTCCTTGAGCTTACACCTCAGATCCCATAGGATCCTATACCTCGGAGTGAAGCTCACTTCTATAACTCAGAGTATAACAACTCCTACCTCAGGATAAACAGCCCTACACTTAAAGATATCATATCTCCTACCTCAGATCTACACAGAGATCCTACCTCAGGCTAAACAGCCCTACCTCAGATCCTAAACAGGATACTACAACTTAGAGACTTAACTCCTACACTCAGCCTTTATAATACAGTTCTACAACTCAGATCAACAGGTGATCTTATAGTATGAGTAATGGTTTGATGATGATTGACTTTCAGAGATCCAAGAATCCTGTCGGCTCTCGCGAAATAGTTTTTCATGTCTTCCTTTCGGCCGATGATTTGACGCATGACTCTTCTTCATCAAGAGGGTCGACTAGATCTTAGATCTCTGAAAGTCCAAGTATTCCTCAGATCTAGTTGATTCCTTTTGTTTAGATCAAGACTTCAAAGATTTCCTCAAGACTTTCAAGTTCTACTTTTCAGAGGAAAGGAAGACTGAAGATTTCAGATCTGAAGAAGATTATTTTTAATCTTGTATTGGGTAAAACTTTTTGTACTATTGTAGGAGGTTTTGCCTCCGAGCTATAGATCCTTATTTATAGGATTGAGTTTGTAGAAGAGGTTGTTCTCCGAGTGGTATGAGAGTTGTCTCCGAGTTTGTAGGAGTTGAGGTCTGAGTTGTAAGATTGTTTTCAATATGAGATAAAGGTGAAGTAGCTAAACCTAGCCTTTCATTGTAGATAGGCGAGGCGGGACAGTGGACGTACCCAACTCGAGGAACAACTATAAATTCTCTGTGTTTCTATGTGCTTGGTTATACTATTTTTTTTATTCTGCTAAAAGACGAAGAACTCACCTATTCACCCCCTCTAGGTGATTTAGGTTGACTACTATACACTTTCAATTGGTATCAGAGGGGTGTTGTTCGATATAAGGTTAACACCTTGAACAAGATCTCTATCAAGTTGTCAATAGACTCCGCTTAGTTGAAAAGGATAGAAGTAAGGATATGTATTCGATGAAGTTGCTAGTGTGCATTAAGGAGAACTTCCCCATGAGGAAGAAGAGAGTCAGATTCTACATGGACGTTGTTGATCCCCACATATTTCAGATTATTGAAGAAGGCCCTCACGTTGTTACTCAACCATCTACTATGAATCCTAATGTGATGGTTCCGAAAAAGATGATGGATATGAATAAAGATGAGATTGCTCTAGTCTTCCTGGATAAAAAGGGAAAGAATATCATAGCCAGTGCAGTTGATGACTGGATGCTGCAAAATCTATTCCACTGCAAATCTGCCAAGGAGATGTGGGACTGTCTCGTAGTCCTCATGGAAGGAACTGAAGAAGTTAGAGATGATCGAAAATCTCTACTAAATCAAGAGTACGAGACATTCAAGCAAGGAACTAATAATACAATTGCAGATAGCATTGAAAAGTTCTTCAAGATCGTCAACGGCCTCAGAAACTATGGTCGTATATTCACTAATGGTGAGCTCAACGATAAATTCCTAAGATCCCTAACAAAAGACTGGGACACTAAGGTGGTGGCCATTAGGGAGTTTGGAAAGCTGCCTGAGATTGATCCTCAGAACCTATTCAAAAAGCACTTTTCCTATGAACTTCAAATGAACACAAGAAAGAAAGAGGAGCAACTCAGCAAGACTTCAAGTAAAGAGAAGTCTTTAGAGAAACTCAAAGTTGTGTCATCTGTAAGGGCACATGCTTCTGAAGTTCAAGAGGATACTGAGACAAGCACCTCAAGCTCAGAAATGTCTGATGGAGAGTTCTCTCTGCTCTCCAAGCACTTCAAGAGGATGCTTAACAAAATGAGGTAAATGAAATATTAGTCCTCCTCCTCCGACTTCGGAAGTTCACATCAGGATGGTGATCGGGCAAAGAAAATCTACAACGACAGGTATAATTCGAAATCGAACAAACATATTTTACTGACGTTGTGTGCTACTGTTGCAATAAGTCAGGGCACATGATTGTCGACTGCCCCTACAAGAAGAAAGAGGGAAGGAAGGAAGAAAAGAAATCCTTCTGAAGCAAGAAGAAAGAGTAAAAGAGCTTCATCACAAAGAAGTCAAAAACCCTCAATGATAGTGACTCAAGTGAGTCAAGTTCTGATGAAGAAGCCTATTTTTGGCTAATGGAACACACTGATGAGAATGAGGGAGAATCAGAGTACAACGGGAAGATAAACTCTCATACTATTCTCTCTAAGCCAGAAACTGCCTCAGATGGCCATGAAGGCTACTCCTCTGAAGAGGATGATTCTGATTTGATTGCTCAGTATCAAGTCCAATTGAAGGCCTTTGACAAATGTCGAAAGCTAGTCAAAGTGTAATCAAAAGAGATTGCTTTCTTAAAGGAAGTGGAATCAAATCTAAGATAGGAAATTTAAAAATTAACTCCTCTCAAAGACGAAGTCCAATCCCTGAAGGAGAAATTGAAGGACTCAACTGAGCTATTGTCTCAGAAGGAGATATTCCTTAATGAGTTGAATGAGAAGTTAGCGGTCGAAAGAAAGCTGGTAGAAAGCTTCTCGAAGCCGAAGACTGTGCTTCCCCTTATTGATGGATTCTTAGCCTCAAAGAATCATAGCGGTGTGGGACATAAAGTTGCTAAGGGTAAGGGTAAGGTAGTTCAAAGTCAAGCCACCTTCAAAAAGGTAGTCTTCTCGACTAACAAGTATGACTTTGAATCGTCCTATGCTCACTATGTCAGGCCAACATACGTGAAGCCCGTAAAAAGGAGCAAATATTGGACCTTCCCTAGGTATTTCGAAGAAAGTGTGTTCAAGGCACCTTATGAAGAAATCACCCTTAACAATTATGGTCCATACGTTCATGGATCATGTGGCAAGAAAGCTCCAAAAGCCAAAACTGTTGTTTTCAAGGATAAGGAGACAAAGAAGCCATGTGTATGTTGTACTCATGAGGCTTCTTCCTCCAAGTCTTTTGCCCCTGCTAGACCTCCTGTTCAAAAGGTAAAGCAGGAGAACAAGAGAAGGTACAACAGGTTTGACTGTTAGTGTTGTGGCAAAATTAGTCACTTTGTCGTGGACTGTTTGTTTTATCCAGTAAAATACGAAACTCCACGTGTTAATATTATGAGACCGACCACTCGAAATGTTAATGTTCCTAGTGGTGTTAAGCTAACAAGGAACCAAGGACCCAAATCAGTTTGGGTTCCTAAGGGAAAATGATTCATGAATGCAGGTATATCCAAAGGCCAACAAAACTCCAATCTGGTATTTGGGCAGTGGATGCTCTCGGCACATGACCGAGACTAGAAGCCTATTGCAAGAATATACCCAAGTTAAAGACGGTCCAAAAGCCATCTTTGGAGGGTCTAACTTGGGAATCACTAAAGGCTACAGTATGATTACCAATGGTATAGTCTCCTTCACAGAAATGACTTATGTTAAAAGATTACAACATAATCTCATAAGCATAGGCCAATTATGTGATAAAAGTTATATCGTTGAGTTTTACAAAGACAAGTGTCTGATAAAATCGTCTGCCAATTTGGAGACAGTCTTAACAGGCACTCGGAGTAGAAATATTTTCTGCTTGAATTTTCTTTACTTAGACAATTCTACAACAATGTGCTTTTTAACAAAAGATAGTGCATCTCTCTATGACCAATGGCACAAGAGATAAGCACATATTAATTTCAAAATTATAAGTATGTTATTTTTTCAAAACTATAAGCATTCAGTGTCTTAAAGAGAGTCCATGTCACGCATGCCAAATGGGTAAGCAGACAAGAGCTACCTTTAAGGGTATTGCTGAAAAAGATGCTTCTAGATGTTTATATCTACTTCATATGAACTTGTTTAGTCTTATGCCAGTTCACAGCTTAGGAGGTAAAGTCTATACGTTGGTCATTATTGATGACTACTTTCGTTTTACTTGGGTGTTCTTTCGAAAACACAAGTCAGACACTTTCGAGGCTTTCACTAATTTTGTTCGGCAAATTCAGAATATATTAAACTGCTTTGTGGTCAAAATCAGAAGTGATTACGGAACAGAGTTTGAGTCTAGGGCCATGACATAATTCTTTGGAAGTCATGGTATCTTTCATGAGTTTTCATATCCGCAAACTCCACAACAAAATGGAGTTGCCGAGAGAAGGAATAGAACCCTCATTGAAGCATGCACAATTATATTGAATGACATTTCACTAACAGAGTACTTCTGGGCCGAAGCAGTCAACACAGCTTGTCACGTGCAAAATAAAGCTTTAATCAACAAAAGTCATCATAAGGCTCCCTACGAACTATTGAAGGGCAGAAAACTGACTGTGTCCTACTTTAGAATCTTTGGCAGCTGTAACATCCCATTTCCGGCTAGACCCCTAGGAGTCGGTTGGTTGTGGTAGAAACCTAGGGAGCCCAAAAATTGAAATAAATCGACCAATTTTTCGGGTCACGGGTTGGTCACGCCCGTGACCGACCCGTCACGCCCGTGACCTAGGGCGTGACTCATTCAACGATCGTCGATCTCAGGGAGACGATCGTCGGGCGCAGAATTTTTCCACCCGGCCCTGTCATGCCCGTGACCCAGGTGTCACGCCCGTGACCTAGGGCGTGACTCCTTCGACGATCGTCGATCTCAGGTAGACGATCGTCGGGCGCGGAGTTTGCCTCATGGCCTGTCACGCCCGTGACCCACAGAGTCATGCCCGTGACATAGGGCGTGACCACGTTCAATGATCGTCGATTTCAGTTCGACGGTCGTCGGCCCAGAATTAGTCACCAGGCATGTCACGCCCGTGACCCGCAATGTCACGCCCGTGACATAGGGCGTGACCACGCTCGATGATCGTCGATCTCAATTCGACGATCGTCGACCCAGAATTGGCCACACGGGCCAGTCACGCCCGTGACCCGGGTGTCACGCCCGTGACCACCCTTCGACGATCGTCGATCTTAGTTCGACGATCGTCGAATCCAGAATTGGCTAACCGGGCCTGTCACGCCCGTGACCTATGTGTCACGCCCGTGACCAAGGTCGAAACGTCAGCCAGACTGGAAATTTCGGTAACCGACGCCATGATAAATTCTGACTATGGGAATGAAAATCAAGAGTATTTATGGGTCGTTTCCTACTTTAATTATGTAAATAATTAAGGAAATGTTGGTCCAATAGGAAATCGCCACCTGGCAAACACCTCTTCATCTCCAGCGTTTCAACTGCCTTAGCCATAAACGAAACGTCATTAAGGGAAATATTAATGGTCGTGAACGTTTCATCCTTTCCCCTCCCCGCTTGCTGATCTATAAAAGACTCCTGAGAGCAAGGGGAAAAGGTTACACTCTCCATCAAACTGTTTCAGTTTTCCCCTTGCTGTTGAAGAATTTCCGGCGACGCCACCACCGCGCCAATGGCTTCCCGACGCTCTGCACGCCTCCAGCCCGCGAACAAGGTCCTCCCCTCCCTCTTCTTCTGCGGATAGATCTTAGAAATCGTTAGGAGAGATATCGGGCTCAAAAGAGCCAGATCGGGTGAGCGTTTTCCATGCTTTTCCGAAAATTTCATGGTGGCGGGTTCGCCGGAAACCGCCTCTCCGGCGGCCGTGCCGCCGCCCGACGATAGCCCTCACCTCAACAGAGGTGGTGGTGGTGGTGGCCGGCCAGGGGGATGGCTGGATGGCCGGGAAATAGCTTGGAAAAGCTACAGGAAATTAAGTTTCAGGGCTCTGTTTTCGGGCTGTAGAAGAAGATGAACAGTGCCGTTAAATTAGATTTTATTTTTAAAACAATTTCTGAATGAAATATCTGTCATTTTAGATAATTTGGGAAAAATACCTAGAGGCTCCTATAGGAAAAGTGGTCAACATAGAAAATGTAGCCCGTGAAGTCTAATTTAATTTAAAATTTATTTCACTCAATTTGGAGTCCTGGTTAGACCACAGCACCTTTTTTGGTGAGGTATATCCATAGGGCTGTCCTGACCTTAGAAAAATTCCCCACTCCAAACCAGTCATCAAAATGACTTGAAATTTAAGGTGTGGCTTAATCTTATTTATATCTAGATGCTGCCCAAAATTTTGGATTTTTGGGAAATATTTTTCTATAGTTTTTAGAAAAATTGTATAATCCTAGCTTAATTTAATTAGATGGTTAAATAATTTCCAAACCCTCCCAAATTTTGGTGAGTGGTCCCTGGGTTCACCATAAGGTTCTGTATAATTTTTCATCTCATTTGGAGATGGTTTGGATTTAGAAGTGATCAAACCTAACTTTTGCCCTAATAAGGGGTCTTAGGTTAAAGGTGCATTTTTGAGATTTGAGTGGTCAGATAACCTCAACAGAGGCTGAGATTTTTACCACTGGCTAGTAATATTCTCTAGCACCCCCTCATAGAGCTTGAGGTGGATCGGGGTAAGTTGGCCCTAAGAACCAAGGCCAAACCCTAAGGATGGATCTTGGTGGCTTGTGAAGGTCATGGGGTCAAATGACCTTGAATTGACTCAAAATTCAGTGAAGAGGACCATAGGGCCATTATAGTCCTCTGGATGAAATCTTAGTAGATTTGGAGACTGTTGGGATATCTAAAAATCTAACCCTAGTTTAGGGTGCAAAACTTGTAGATATAGGAAATGACACTAAATCATATTGAAAAGTGATGAGAATTGGGTAGAGTGAATTATAGGAATGGTACAAGCTCAGGATATTTTTCTATGAATTTTAAGATCATTATTTTGGGTACTTCATTAACGATTAAGAAGCTTGAATGATTTGCTTAGAAAATTTATTATGGAATACACACTTCCTGGAAATTGATGAAATTTAAGCAGAGAACGTTTATTATGATTTTAAATCTCTGTGAATTTTTATGGGATTTTTGGAAGTCTAATTCTAAGGCTTGCTTCATTAAGTATGTTTTACCTTGAATATTTGATTAAATCTTTAGATGTGTTTAGCAAGCTGGTAAAATTATGATTCCTTGTACAAAGATCTTTTCTATATCATACTACTGACTAGTAATTTTTCTATAATTTTCCGATGAATAATTTCACCACTTCCTTCTTTACGTAGGATTAACGTGTTTATACTGGATAAATTATTTAGAGGCTAAATACTTTCTGTAAAATCCTGAGAACTTGTATTTGAGGTCATCTTGCTGTTATTTAATGATCATGATTTTTGAGTGGCCATTACTTAGGAGGATCATGTAGTTCATGGTTAAAATGACCCATGGCCGATCCTTTGAGAAAATTAAATAAATATCAGATTAATTAGGAAAATTATAAGTTTCTGGATTTAGACAAATTATGTTATGGTAGACCTCCAGTAAATATTATAGGAGATTTGGAAGACAATTTGGAGTACCTCCCCTTGTGTACCTCATATAGCTTAGGACGGTCTACATATAGTAAAGCCATGGAATTCTGGTAGTTGATGGATGGTAGGGCAAGCTAAGATTGAGTTCATCATTGGAAGTCAGGATAAGTAGAGTGTGAGACTGGTTAAGGATACGGGAGTACGGGAACGACGAAAGATCGTCCATCCCGGGAAGAAGAGGAAGAGTCTTAATACTCTAGGGTTAGAACTAAAGTAACTAAAAGAGGATCGGGTTAAGGGAGATCAACCAATAATAATAAGTGCCTTGCGAAAGGGAACTTCGGGCCGTAATGCTGCCGTCTTGGTTCCTAGTGCCCCTTGAGAGCCCTTCACGGGGTATGCGGGGGGCAGTCCTGGGCTAACGTAAACCATAGGAATAATAAATTAAAAGAGCAACTAGTATAATAGGGTTGCACATACACACTCCCCGATAGCTAGGAAAGTAGAATAATAGGATTGGTTGCCATTCAGACAGTAGCTCTGAAGGTAGATGCACGGACGGGACTGTCCGGGGGGCCGAGGGCTCGAGGGTTGGAGTACTGAATAAAGGTGGTGGGTCTTCGGTATCTAATTGTCGTTCACACCGACATCGGTACGCTGACTCGGCGGTATGGGACACTTAGCCAAAGAAAGTATGGTGGGTACAGCCAGCAGTAGTACGCGGATACTCTAGGTTGTGTTCTTCTAGGGGCGTACGGAAGGGCTAGGCCTGGTAGTGTGGATACCCGCCTAGGAGTGGGGGGCCCGACCCACTGTCTCCGTTTGCCACTACGGAGGTTCCTGGGAGTGAAGCTAGCTGCCCGAACAGGGGGAACTAAAGGTCTGTGCGCATAGAGTCGTGTGCGTGAGTTGCACTTGCATGAATCATGGCATAGCATATCACTACACTCATAATTGCATACAACCGACACCCCAACGTATAAATCGGTATGGGACTTTTTATACGATGGGAGCCTTGCAGAAGACCCCTTAACTTATAAGTTTGTATGGGCATTCATATAAGTTAAGGTTACACACTTATTTACTTACTTGTTTACTTACTGTTCTCTAGCTTGTCTTTTTATACAAATTGCTACTTATTAATTGCTCTCCTTATTACTTACTACCGTAGGATTGTTAGACCTATTTCCTTCTAAATAACTACTAGATTAGCTTCCCTGTCACCTGCTTGGTTATTCTCCACTTTTGTAGCTTTGCTTTCCTCCTCTCCGCCCGGTGCTTAGGAGCCGTGGTAGGAGGGGTAGGGGATGATAGGGCTTAGTCTTTATGACTAATGGTTTTCGAACCACAACATTACAGGAGCTCCGGATGGGAGACATGGACCAGCCGTCCAGGGACCAGCACCAGCGGAGTACGGTGCGCATGGAGGTGGGACAGTCTAGCACCGGTGCACCTGTGACCAGCTCTGTGAGTGATTAGTAGTTTCATAGCTTCCGCGATGAGCGACTTGTAGTGAGGACTCTGATGTACTGGGCTCGAGCCCATTTATCTATTTTCCTATTATTATCTATTGATGGACTGGATGTGATTTCACTTTTATTTACATGTTTTTGTGGACTTGTTTACATTTTTGTATAAATACTTCTCTCTCTTGTGATCGAAAAGGGCCGGCAGAATTGGTGTTTTGTAGTGGTTGCCTTCCCGTGAGTCGGTGCCACCGCAAAGCGGCAATTCTGGGCTAAGACCCCGGTGATTGAAAAAGAAAAAAAAGGGGTCTTACAGTAGCAAATGTTTTGTACTTAATAATGGGAAGTATTACCGTACAAAGTTTAGTGAAAATTGTTTTGAAGGTATTTTTCGTAGGTTATAGTAGTCATAGTAAGGTATATAGGATTTTTAACAAGAAAATACTAGTTGTAGATGAATCTATAAATGTTATATTTGATGAGACGACTATACTCCATAGCAGCTCATCTAGTGTTATTGACGTAGATGCAGGTGTCAGGATAAAAGAACTAAGCTTGGAAGAAGCAGTACATGAAGATGCTCCTGGCTCAGCCAAAGTCGTCAATCCAAGTGTGGTGGAAGAAGAGCTACTAAATGAAGAACTCCTTCAACCTACAGGAGGTGCAATAGATGTGTCAAATCCTGCTGGTGGGAGAGAAAGAAATCTAGTGTTTAGACACCTAAGAGATCACCTAGTTGATTTGATCATTGGAGAGCCAAGCGACGGTGTAAGAACAAGAAGAGGTACTACTAACAAAGTATTACTTCTTAGCTTCCTTTCTCAGGTTGAGCCAATGAAATTTGAAGAAACAAACAAGAATGCCTCTTGGATAATGGCTATGCAAGAGGAGCTCAACCAGTTTAAAAGATGCAAGGTCTGGGAATTGTTGTCAAGGCCCAAGGACAGAACGTGATCGGTACCAAATGGATATTCAGAAATAAATTGGACAAGAATGGAGTAATTATAAAGAATAAAGTAAGGCTTGTAGCTCAAGGGTACAGACAAGAAGAAGGGATCGACTTCGATCAGACATTTTCTCTAGTGGCCAGACTCGAAGAGATCAGGTTGTTCATTGCGTATACTGCTCACAAAGGCTTCAAAGTCTATAAAATGGACGTGATGTCAGCATTCCTCAACGGTGATCTAAAAGAGGAAGTATATGTGTAGCACAACCTCCAGGTTTTGTCTACTCAACTTTCCCTGATTATGTGTATTTTCTTAATAAAGCTCTATATGGGTTAAAGCAAGCTCCCCGAGCTTGGTATGAGACGTTGTCTAGCTTTCTTATTGAGAACAAGTTCACAAGAGAAAAGATGGATAAGACATTATTTCTTAGGGAAGTTAAAGGCAAGATTTTACTAGTACAAATCTATGTCAACGACATTATTTTTGGCTTTACGAATGACCACTTTTGCAAGAAGTTTTTTAAATTTATGCAAGGAAAGTTTGAAATGACCAGTATGGGAGAACTGAAGTATTTCTTAGGACTTCAGGTGAAAAATCTGAAAATGGAATTTTCATCTTAGAGACGAAGTTCACTAAAGAGTTGCTTAAGAAATTTGGAATGGGGAACCCAACCTCGATGATAACTCCAATGGGGTCAACTATGTCTCTGGATAAGGATGAGAAAGGGAAACATTTTGATGAAACCAAGTACAAAAGCATAATTGGGTCTTTACTCTATCTTACTGCCAGTAGACCCGACATAATATTTTTAACATGTGTGTGCGCTAGATTTCAGGTGAACTCTAAGGAATCACATTTAGTCGTTGTAAAGAGGATCTTAAGATACATTAAGGGTACACTAAATCTTGGCTTATGGTACCCAAGAAGTAATGACATCGAGTTAATTGGATTTTCAGATGCAGATTTTGCAGGTAGAAGGAATGACAGGAAAAGCACTTCCGAGACTTGCCAATTCCTTGGAAGAAGGCTTATCTCATGGAGGATCAAGAAGCAAAATTGTGTGGCAATCTCCACTATCGAGTCAGAGTACATCTCTGCTGGCAGCTGTTGCGCACAGCTTCTCTTGATCAAAAATCAACTTGAAGATTACAATTATCAATTCAAGGAGATTCTTATGTTTTGCGACTCCTTCAGTGCAATTGTGAGTGCAAATAATCTAGTCTCTCACAGCCGGCAAAGCACATCGAAATCAGATATCATTTCATCTGGGAGCATGTGGAGAACGGTGACATTAACCTCAGTTATGTCCCAGTGAATAAGCAATTTGTTGACATATTTACAAAGCCACGGGACGAGGCCAAGTTCTCATTCTTCAAAATGGAACTGGGCATGCTCAACAAGGAATCATGAAGGCAGCTAAGGAGTCAAAATTCTCTTAGTGAAGTACATCTCACAGAAGTCAATATTTTCCAAGGCAAATTCATCGAGAAGCATTCGTGAAAACTCCCTGATTCGCCGAAACAACCCGTATTTCTTCGACAAATCTCGGTGATATCCGACGAATTTGACTTAGCTTTCGTGGAATTTCGATGAATTTTACTTCAGGACAGATTTTTTTATTAGATCCGAAGAGTCACCCGGTTTCAGATCCTAATTCTCTCTCCTCAAAACATTAGGTATATATATAGTGCTTTCGGGGTAAACATGTTCGCTTCGTTGAGAAAGCACTGTCGTGTTCCATCAATAGCTTCCGTCAGTTCAGATTCCGCAATAGCAAGCTCGTCAACTTCCTCTGCGTGTCGTCGAGCAAGCTCCTCGAATCTTATCCCGCCTTCCGTCGAATCTCCTTTGTCTGTTTTGCCACTAGTGTTCTTCAATTCTTCATGGCTCCCCAAGGAACTGGAAGCTTGCTCGTAGGGGGAGAGGTCGTCCGAACAGGTTTTGCCTCGGCAACAGACGATTTCCGAAACGTCATTCTCATGTTGGAGACGGTCGGACTTACCTTCGTTCTCGAACACCCCTGCAAAGTTTTGGACAAGGATGTCTTGGATTTCTTCCACAATGCCAAGCTCCACCGTGAAGACACTCTCATAAAGAGCAAAGTTAGAAGTATTTCAGTTAAAGTGAAGGCTTCCCTCCTCATGAGGTTTCTACGGCTTCTAGAGTATGAAGAAGCCGACCAATTAGAAGATGAGGATTTTTCAAGGGCACATTTGTTCTGCGGGCTGCCAAGAGGAACAACAACCGTCAAGCGAAAACGAATGAACAATGAAGGCAAACTTCTCTCAGACATTATTGGAAAAGTTCTTTTGTGTAAAGTTGGTTCTCATGATTACCTATCATCAGATATGTTCAAGATTCTAGTCGCTATCATCTGCCGGAAACGAATTAACTGGGGAGCAGTGTTGTTTGGACGAATAAAGAATAGTCTCCGCGCACCAAACTTTGGAAGGATACTTAGTCTGTATCTAAATCAGTTGGACAGAGATACGTTTGACATGATGAAAGGAGTACAAATTCATCATTTGAAGAAAATCGATTCTTCAATCTTCTTAAGATAGGAAAGGAGGATCTCAAGGAAAGGAGTCATAGACTTGCTTGAGGAAGAAGAGGAGGTAGTTCCTGAGGATAGGATTCCTACTCCTACCCTCCCCCCCCCCCCATGAAATTCCTGAGAGCTCGAGTGCAGGAATGGAGGGGGAGTCTGCTGAAACTCAAGTGGCTACTGATGTTCTAGTGCCCTTGATTATTCCCCCGCACCCAGAGACAGTTGTTCAGGTAGCTGAAGTGGAAGTTCCTTATGATTCAGTCTTTACAGAGTCAGTGGTACCAGATTCAGTTAGTGCAAAGACATTTGTACCAGATTTAGTTGAAGAGACAGTTGCTCTAAACACAGTGATTGTTGAGATTGGTCGTGCTGTTGTTGTTGAGGTTGTTATGATGAGGCTGATGATGAGAGAGTTGTTGATGAAGTTTTGGATGTTGATGCTTTTGATGGTGATGTTGATGATGACGATATGGCTGCTGATAATGTAAATGATTCTACTGAGTGTGCTACTACAGATAAAATGGTTGTAAGACTCCCATAGATTCCACTAGTAATGGCTGAGGGGGAGAAGATTCATCATTTATTTACAATTCAAATAAAGTTAGACAGGTTTGTACGCGATCTTCAAGAAAGAATTGCAAAGATTCCAGGTGGACCTCTAGTGGAGGTAGAAGACTAAGTTGTCGAAATTTCTGATGAGGAAGGAGAGGATGAGGTACTCCCTCCTGTCCTAGAGACTCTAGATCCATCGCCTTTGCTGAAAGCCCATTTATCCCTCGTGGCAGAGTCATCCACTGACTCTGAGGAGAGTGAAGATCTACCCTCTCCTCCAAGTATTCTGACTGAAGACCTTACTAGTTCCAGTTCAGAAAACTCATTAGTAAAGTCCATAGAAGCAATGATGGAAAGGCAACAAGCCAAATTTGATCTATCTCTGAAGAAAGTCCAGAAGAAAGTTCTTAAGAAAATAAAAGAGACTGAACGGGATATGAACAACGGCTTTGCTGAGATCAAGGTGCGTTTTGATAAGTTGGAGTCCACCCTTAACAACTGGTTTGTGCAAGGTGGGCAATCCATTACGCTCAATATGGCTAGACTTAAGAGCAATTTGGAAGTCCTCAAGAATGTTGATGAGAATGTCAAGACTGTAATCACTGCCCAAAATGTCGGGATGGAATACTTTGACAATCAAATGGTATATTACAGTAATACAATTGCTTCTAAGGTTTTTTTAAAGAATTCAGAAAGGGGGAGGGAGAATTGAAAACTAAGGTAAATGCAATTGAAGCCTCCATGAAAGAATAGTTTAAGGCTGCCAACATCTAAAATTATGATCATTTCAATTGGCTTCATAAAGAACTGTTTGGTGGTCAAGGTCATGTTGATGCAAGGATACCAGAACTAGTGATACCTGATCCTATGCATGACTATGTTCATCCTGCTCAAGACTACACTGAGTACTCGACAGAGATTCAAGATTTATCTCAATATGGAACAGAATCTGTTGTCATTGCTGCTAGACCAGATGTTCAAGTGTTGAAGATGTACCTCAACTAGCTCTTAAGAGAAGAAGATATGGAGAAGGCTCATCTGCTGTAAGAACTGATCCCAACAGAGAACTATGTGAAGTGTGGAGTCCTATCTCAAAAAGCATTATCTTGGACACCTTTACTTTAGTGTACTTGGGTAATGAAAGCAGGACGGCACACTATAGCAGAGAGAAATGGCAGAAACATGAAGTGGTCAATTCCAAGAGAAGAATTCACTTCAAAAAATTCAGAAGGGATGATCCGTATGCCCCTCCTCCGCCAACAAAGTATTTCCCGAAGCCGAAGGCTTATTTTGGCATACAGTACCAGAAGAACTAGGACAAACAAGTTTAAAGTTCTTATTTTTCTTGACATTTGTGAACATTGTTTGCCCCGATTTAACATATATATATATATTAATGTTTTGACTGAGTTTGTCCTTACTTTTAAATTTTGAGGCTCTTTCCTTAATTTATTATCTTGTGTACAATTCACTTTAGTTTGTAAGGTTCTGACTTCTTCAAAATAAGGGGAGATTGTTAGGTATTGTATTCACAATAACTCTGATTTGAAGAAGTATCCCTTAAACTAAGATGAATTGAGATGGTATTTGATTGCGTGTTTAGTTATGTGCTTGCAGGACATTATTGCTAAGTACAACACAATGTCAGGTTACAGTGGGTCATGAAAAACAAGACTATACAATGTAATCCCTCATTTTGTAGGTCAATGTGTTGACCCACGTGTAATATCTCTATTCAAGTGTACTGAAGTTTCAAGTGCATTAGAAGATTCAAGAAATGATGTGTTGTTGTATCAGGAAAGATAGAATTTTCTCTAAGAAAAATTCGTCGAGTATCGTAGAGTAAACTCATCGATTTCGTCGAGGTTATCTGTGAATACTCGTCGAATTCGTCGGGTATACCTATTGATACTCGTCGATTTTGTAGGATTGTCTCTGCGAATTTTCCTCTGCATCCTTGAGAATCGGCCAAGTAAAATTCATTGTATACCACTTTGCCTACTCGTCGAATTCGTGGAAAGTATCTTTCGATACTCATCAAATTCGTCTGGTATGCTAGTCGATATTGGTCGAATTTGTCGAGTCTCCCTAGGATGGCTTTGAGCTCTCAGCTAGAGTTGTCTGGAATTGTCCAAGTCATTTTCGTCGGGGTTCGAAACAGTTCGACGAGTATACCCATATATACTCGACGAATAAGACTTGGGGTTTTTATTTTCTGTTTTCAAAATTACGTCTCGGTTCGTCCCAACCGCCATGTACAGTAACCCGTAGATTTCTCGGTATGGAAGGAATTTTCTAGATGTTGAAGAAGAGGAATTCCTATAAATACCTAGGGTGACTTTTGCTCAACTCTAATCGTGACTTTTACAATTTCAAATCGAAAAATTCCAAAAACTCACGTCGGCTCTCGCGAAACAGTTTTTCACGTCTTCCTTTCGGTCGACTAATTGACGCACGATTCTTCTTCATCAAGAGGGTCGACTAGATCTCTTAAAGTCCAAGTATTCCTCAAATTTAGTTAATTCCTTTTGTTCAGATCAAGACTTCAAAGATTTCCTCAAGGCTTACAAGTTCTACTTTTCAGAGGAAAGGAAGACTGAAGATTTCAGATCTGAAAAAGATTATTTTTAATCTTATGTTGTGTAAAACTTTTTGTACTATTGTAGGAGGTTTTGACTCCGAGTTGTAGATCCTTGTTTATAGGATTGAGTTTGTAGGAGAGGTTGTTCACCGAGTGATAGGAGAGTTGTCTCTGAGTTTGCAGGAGTTGAGGCTCCGAGTTGTAAGATTGTTTCAATCTGAGATACAGGTGAAGCAGCCGAATCTAGCCCTTCGTGGTAGATAGGCGAGGCGGGATAGTAGACGTACCTAACTCGGGGAACCACTATAAATTCTCTATTTTTTGTGTGGTTGGTTGTACTAATTTTTAATTCCGCTAAAAGACGCAAAACTCACCTATTCACCCCCTCTATGTGATTTAGGTTGACTACTAGACACTTTCAGACTCCAACAAACTAAACTTCTTCCACTTGCGATGGTTAGACTTTGAAAAGTTTGATACCTTGAACTCTTGTTTTGATCTGACTTTCTCTAAGCCCATTTCCAATGATCAAGCTTCCATCACCAAGATGTGTAATCCAATCAATTTTGTACTCACCAGTAATAATCGTATATCATTATGCAAGACATCATAAAACTTGTTGGTCTTAGTCTCATCACTTTCAAACAGAAACTCCACACATTTTCTCAGCCTAATGAATCCACACAGGTATTCATCAACTGTGTGCTCTCCCTGTTACAAACTCAGGAACTGGTTATGCCCGGCAAAAGGTATAAACTGCTGATCTAAAGCTTGTCTCGCTATTCTCTTCTCAGCTATGCCAACCTAAATCGGGGCAACCGCAAGGGTAGGAGGCTGTACTTGCCCTCCTGGTTGAGCATTAATCAGCGCAAACATGACTTCAGCAATAAATTGTATTGTCTCTGTTGAAGGAGGAGGTGTAGGCACACCAATAGGTTCTCCACTCGCCACAAAGAGACGGGATTACGACTGTCCCGCACCCCAACTAGTCGCCTATAATCATGAAACACACAATTAAGCGACGAGTAAATTTGCAAAACAGCAATCACGGGAACACACAGGTTCCACAAACATGTGTATTTTCATTTCTAAGTGGACATTCATGAGTTCTTTCATGTTATAACGGTAACGCATATACACGTGCTCACCACCCCTTAAAAGAATTCACCCATGAATTCGAATAAGAAAGACCAACACCAGAATCTGATACCAAATTATAACACTCTCATCTGTAATGTAGAATACAACAGAAGATCCGGTCGGGTCCCAACGCTATATTCCACGAAAACTTTAGTGCAATTACGCATTGAAATCAAACCATTCACGTATCCTAACTCAGAGTTACATTCTAGCAAAAACTTTTAGAGTATTAAGAACTCACAATCAGGAATGTTAACAATAATAATAGGAATGAAAGTATTACACAATAGCTTGGCCTTAAGGCTTTGCAAACTTTTTCTAATATAATAAGTGTTTTCCATACATCGGCATGCGGATCGGTAACACATAAAAATAGTAAGACAAACTTTGTTTGGCCTTCGAGGGTCGGCATAGCACAAAAGGGGTTTAAGCCCGCTACTTTGCACTCGGCTCTCCAGCACCTGCATAGGGACAATCCACCCATAAGTGGCAAATAAAAGTAACGGTCAGCTTTAGCTGACCAATTTATAACGACCCCACCCCATACCTGGGGCGACGGAACTCCTTCCCTGCAGGCAAGCACCAAGTATAGATATATATAAAGAGTGTGCACTTTAAGCACCATCCATTACAAACGTTGGCGTGAAAAGCCAAACATCTCGTACAATCAGGGAACATTATCGGTGTACCGGATTTTCAGGGTCCCACCACCATCCTCAGTCCCAGACCGTTGGTAACATTGAGTATTCCCTAGACAGGCGCGTAGCCACAACTCTTTCTTATGTCAATGACGATTCCAAGGACCTTTGGAATCCAGGCCGAATGACATAGTGCAGGTACAGATCAAGCTAATCATGTTGCTCAAATCGCTATGTCTACGAGACAACAATGCGAGTCAGCCCGTCCTTTCCCGTTTCTGCATACATAATCGTGTAATGTTTCAAGACTGACACTCACGACCAACAAAGCTGGGCCACCTGGCGCTCAGCTCTACAAGCAACCCACCTTATCCCCAGGAATTGGGCTTGCAATCACATATCATCTCACAGGGAGCTACCGTCGGCGGTAATTACTACTGTCGGGCAGTACCAAACAGAACTTCGATTCTGTCCACATTTCTGGGTATTTCTTGGAGTTAGCCTCCAAGACTCCCTATAGCACTCTACAGCACTCAGAACCCGAAAACAGCATAAATCACGGAGTTTCCTCCGACAGAAAGAACATTATATCAATCACCAATCTAGACCAACTTGTCTGGATAGGCTTCACACATCATGTCTATGTTCGTACTTCAATTTTGAACTCTATATGCAATTTCTACGAGGGATACTTTGTATCGACCTAAAGCAAACCTCTCGCTCTCCGCCAATTGGTGGGGGTTTCCATGCTAACATGCTAAATAAGGATTTCACTTGTCCAAGAGGAGAATCATTACCCTTGAAGTTCTCTTGGGCGACATGAATCAAAAATCAAACCGAATAGAAAGAACCGCACCGGTCCGCTCACCGTGGATCTGTACTCGGCTCTCGATTTGGAGCTCCGAAGCTCCGGCAATAGCAGAAATACTTCTCCTTCTTCCTTTGCTCTTGTCTCTCTCTAACTCTTAGAAAGAGAAATCCCAAAATGAAATTGAGGTTGAAACCCTCACTTACCGACCTTATACCAGCAGAAACAAACCCCCTCCATCGGATCACACTTAAACTAAGCGAATAGCCCTGATTTCCTCTTTAAATGGCCTTCCTGGGCCTGTACACGGCTTGTGACATGGTCGTATCGTAGGTTGCGTTCCTTTCAGAGTTTGCACGACTTAATATAGAATTTCTGCACGGCTTTGGACACACCCGAGTCACAACCCGTGTTCCTCTCTAATTTCCAAACTGTTTAGAAAAAACTGCACACAGCTTTGGACACACCCGTGTCACAACCCTTGTGCAACTATAAGGGCTCCAAAATACCTCCAAAGTATTGGAGTTATTATTGTGTAAATGTTGTGTATGGACATATTTGTAAATATTTAGATTTGAGATTATATATATTGACTAGCTCTCCTAATTGGAGGCTAAGGCTTTTCATTTTCCAACTTGGTATTAGAGGAATAGGGTTTCTACCGATCGTATCTTCCACTTCTTTCGATCGATTCTTCCACTGATCGCATATTCCTGCGATCGATCGTCTCGCCTGCTATCCCCGATTGATCGTCTTCCCGATCGAGGCTTCCCCCGATTGAAGTGTTCGCCGATTTTGCCTGCTATCCCCAGCGATCGATCGTCTTGCTCTGATCGCTGCTGGCTGCCACAGGTGTTCTTTTGCCGATTTCGCCTGATGTCACCGATCGTCGGTTTCGTACTTACCGCTAAGGTCTTCCTCCAGTTTCGTGCCTATCCGTTCTCATATCCTCTCTTTGCTCCATGGATTCCAAGGAAACCTACGGATCCTCTACGAGTCGGATTACCAGCATCCTCCTTGATGAGAAAAATTACTCTTCATGGGCGACTTCAATGAAAGTGGCTCTAGATGGTCGGAATAAGCTCTCATGGCTGACCGGCGGCCCTCTTATGCCTAAACCGATCGACAATGATGATAAGAAAGAGTAATTATTCAAGTGGTCGATGGAAAACTGCATGGTTCTTGGATGGATTCAGTGCTCGATGGAGCCTCGCATCTTCAGTCAGTTCATGCGCTTTGAGGACATCTCCGAGCTTTGGTCCGCTCTCCAGCGCACCTTTGGGCACACCCGTTGAAAGTGAGGATAAGATCTATCTCAACTCTAGAGGGGGGTGAATAGAGTTTAATTAAAGTAAATTCACAATTTTAAACTTAGCAAAGCTTTTAAGATTTGATTTATATATATGTGTAGGGTGCCTAGCTATAGAATTAAAAGGACAGTAAAAAGGAAGAGCACAGCACACAGCAAAGAAAACACACAATCAAACCAGAAAACACAAGGAGCTGTAGTGGTTCCCCAAAAACCTGGGTACATCCACTCTTCTACCACCCTTGGTAGGAATCCACAGCAGGATGAGTTGATCAGGTGTCCTGGGCACCAATGAGATTTTGATAAGGTGCTCAAAAACTAAACTAGATTTTTTGATCAGGTATCTTGCCACCACTGAGTTTTGACAAGGTTCTCAGAACCAGAATCAAGACTTTTGAAGGGAGTTTTGAAAAACCCTTTTACAGAGTGAAAAGAAAAGAAAAAGAAAAAGGGTGAAGTTGTCTTCTCTGTCTCAATCAAAGAGAGAAGCACTAGTGGATTTGTATTGACAAAGCTCCCCCTGAGATGTTGACTAGTTTAGGAGAGGAAGCTTTGCTTCAGGGTGATAGGTCTTCAGAAGCTTCAGATCTCCAGCATAAGATAGTTTCAGTAGAGGCTGAAACATGAGTTGTCTGGAGTCCTTGGGATGAAGCTGTGATCACTTTTTGAGTACACAAGATTATTCAGCTAATTCTTCAGGATGGATCACTTGAGTTTTCTTGTGTTGATCAGAGAAATCTGTGAATCACTTCTTTCTTTTCTTTCTTATCTGTATCAGTCTGTGTATCTGTGTGTCTTGTTGTTAAAAGAAAAAGAGGTGAAGAAGAATATCTTAATTCTCTGAAGATTCTATGTCCAAGATAGCCGTTAACCAGACATTAAATGCCTTCCATAACAGATTTTGTCTTCTAGAGAAAAGTCCAGTAAAACATTCTCTGAATAATTCCTTGAAACTTGCTCCAGAATAAATGAAAACGGCTGGCATATCTCTTGACATAAATGTTGAGATAATTTGAAATACATTCCAAAGTCTGACTAAATTTGAATCCTTAAGATCGTCGAACTGAGGAAAAGCGTCGATCTGAGCTCTACGATCGTCGAACTGAGCTCAGAGACTGGAAATGATCATCAGACAGAAAACGTCGAACTGAGCTCGAAGATCGTCGAACTGAGCTCAGCGACCTGGAGAATAAGTGAAGAAGGATCGTCGACCTGAGCTAGAAGATCGTCGAACAGAGCTCGACGACTTAACTTAGTTGAGCTCAGAGAGCGTCGAACGGAGTTCGACGTTTCGTCGAACTGAGCTCGACGAAAAAGGTCTTAGACTTGGCTCTATCTCTAAAATCTTGGAATGGTCCTGGGGGCAGCTTCAAACCTAAGTTCTAAGCCCTAGACACATTCTAATGTTGACCTTTTCAACTATACATCTAGGTCAACCTGGTTTCCTAAGAAAAACATAGTGATCCTTACCCAAATTAGTAATAGGGTGTTCCAACAATCTCCCCCTATTTGGGTTAGGATCACTATTTACATATTCCAGAAATAAAAATTACAACAACATATAGAAGAGCAACAAACAAAAAAACAGAGCAAGAAATCATAGCATCAATCAAGAGGAATTTCAGCAAAAGTTCAGAAAGATTATACAGTCTGCTTACACATGTTACTTCTTCTCATTTCCTTTCTTGAATATAATTTCTCTGTTAGGATTAAGGGCTTCCTTCTTTGACCTTCTGTCATCTTCTGCTCCTAAGGAGGTTTGAGATCTAGCTCTTGGAACCACAGCCTCAGGATGCAGCTTCAGGTAGTCTACTGGGTCAAAGAATTTACTTGAAGAATACCTTTCCAATTCAACTTTTCTTTGTTCTGACAGAGTAGTAATATTGGAGGTATCTTTCCCTTGCTCTCTTGCTTTCTTCAATTGATCTAGTGCAGCCAATTCTTTCATCCTTGCAGTCCATGATAATGGATTGTTCTCTGGGTCTTCAAATGGCACTGCAGGCTCATATCTGTTAATAGTTTCTGAAGAAGTAGGAGTTCTGGTCTCAACTTTTTCTCTGAGCTTGTAAGGGAAAGGACCTTGAGAAGAGTCTGTGAACCTTTGTCCTTTCCTAGCTTGAAATCTATGCTCTCTTTGGCTTCCTCTATACTGTCCTCTTCTTGACTGATAACCCATTTGGTATTGCCCCCTAGGATGGTATCTCTGATAAGACTGGGAGGAACTTTGTTTGGAAGCTGAGGCTTGAGAAGCTGAGCCTCCACCTGTCCCTGAATCTGGAGGAGGAGGAGGAGGAGGTTGAAAATGAGATGAACCTTTCTCATACTTTTCAAACTTTCTTTTCTTTCTCAAAGCCTTTAGTTGATTTTTAGAAAATTGCATCCAATGTTCAGTAATTTGACAATCATGCAAAATATAGTATGAAATGTCATTTGAATCTTTAGCTTGAGCTGGGGGAACCTTCATCATAGCCTTGCTTCTGGCCTTCCTTTTCTTGGTAATAGTATTAGAAGAATCATCAGATTCAGTTTGAAACTGATCACTCTCTGAACTTTGTGGTCTATCATACAAGTCATCAATGCTTTTATATACTTTTCTTGTTGCTTGATTTGATCAGGGGTAAGGGCTGGAGCAGTAGCAGCATCAATAATAGGAGCAGAGACAGTAGGAGTAGAAACAATTGAAGCAGAAATAGATTCAGATTCTTCTAGGTAGGTAGTAAGTTCTTTAGCAGCAGCAGTATCCTCAATCACAGAGACCATTTCAGTATCTTTTGAAGGCAGACTTGTTGTAACAGCAGCAGCAGCACTTAAAATATCAACATCCACAGCTTTGAAGGAATTTACATATATTTCAATCAGTCTGGGATCACAGTAATTGATAGGCACAATGGCCTTAGTGAGGTCTTCAGATTGTTGAACTGGCAGAGAGCTGAAATATACAGTATCAAAAGTAGAGAGCAGACTCTGAAGGTCCACTGCAAAAATAGGAGTAGAACTGGAACCTTCAGCAGTCTCAGGCACATCCACTACTTCATGAGGCATCTCCCCCTGCCTTGGTTCAGAGACAATTGAATCAAGGCACCCAGATGAAGGTGTTGCCTGGGAAGAGATGAAGGAAGACAACTTGGTAGACAACTCCTGAACATGTTTCAGGAGTGGAGCCAAGGAGGTCTCCAGCAGTGAGGTTAGCCTGGGGGCTAGCAACACATAAAGCTTGTCTGCCAGGTTTGAAATATCTACTTGCTGAAGATGGGCTTGAACAGAGGTAGGAGGTGAAGGTACTGGAATGAGGGTGACTGGGACTAATGGGATGGAGGATGTGGTGGTGGAAAGTGTAGGGATGGATGGCTCTGAAGGAAGAATAGTGGAGATAGAAGTTATTGAGGTGGAGATGGATGAGATGGAAGAGTCATATGATGGGGTGAAGGATGGTTGAGAGAGTATTTCTTGAAGAAGTTGTTGATAGGAGGATGTTGAGGGAAGCTCAGAAGGAGAGGGAGGAGAATCATCCATATAGTAGTCATCTATAAGAGAGAATGATGGAGAGGTGAAAGTTGGATAAGGGAATAGAGGATGGAATTCTTCTGAGGTTGTGGCTGGAGGAGGTGACATTGGTGAGGAAATGGTAATGGAGGAAGAAGCTAAGATTTGAGGAGAGGTTGAGGTGGTGACTGGGATAGAAACAGCTGGAGGAGGAGAGGAAAAGGTAGTCAATTCTTCTGCTGGGGCAGATACCTGAGGAGGAGTGACTTGTGTAGTCCTGGTGCCTGAAGCAAGTGGTGCTGCAGCAGCCCTGATTGGGTTGATGATTTGCCTGTCCCATTTGCTGAATAGGGCACAGGTAAGCCTCTTGGATGCATTGATGAACATCCCACTAGAGGTCAGCAGCTCAGGGGGAGTGCAGGTAAACCCCTAATATTCTCCCAAAGCTTACATGTTTTTGTTCAGTTTCTTCTTGATTAAGCTGAAAAAGATTGATCCCCAGTCTAAATGCTTCTTATCAACCAGTGCTCCCATTAAGCAGAATTGATATCTTGATATAGTGTCATGGGCTGAGTGCTTTGCCAGAAGCACTTTGCCAACCACATCAGCCAGAAATTGGTATTCGATAGATAGATTCTTTTTAAACAGTTTGTTAGGGTTCACAGCAGTGTGACCCATTCTATCAAGCATAGAGGCATACTCTTCTCCAGATAAATCAATGGAGTCATCTCCAGAACTAAGGAGAAAAACTTCAGTCAGAAGGGCCGGGGACAATGGTACCTGAGTCCCTTTTATGGAGCCGATGACAGAATTCTCATTCTCATCTGTCGCGGTAAAACACCATTCTTTTATCTCTTCTGAAGCAATCTTCATTCGGGTGGTCATGATCTGAGATAGCTGCTGTTCTTGGAAGAGGTTGAGAATTCCCTTGAATCGCTGATCACTTCCATCGAATGAATTCATATCAATATCAAAACCTGTATCGAATTTCATCTTTGAAATAGCAGCGCTTGACCCAGCCATCTGTACCTGCAACAATGAAACAATCACGACCAAGTGTAGGAGATTTGGAGGGAAAGAGAGAAAATTGCAGAGGGTATGAAAGCGTAAAAGGCGAACGAAGGCCGAAGAAATGATTTTATACTAGGGTTCGACGGCGAAACAGAAAATCGCGGAGCTTAGTTCGATGAAACTTCGAACTCAGCTCGACGATTTGGGCTACTAAAGGAATCTGAAGAGACGCCAATAGCGTGGAACTCCGTTCGACGATATTGTCGAGCGTCGAGCTCCGCTCGACGACCTCTGAACAGACAGAATGGAAGCCTGGAGCTAACGGCGGCGCTGAACTCAGATCGACGATTCAAGAAACGTCGATCTTCGGTCGACGATTTCTGGAAAATCGTCGATCTCCGTTCGACGATTTCTGGGGAAACGTCGAGCGCAGTTCAGAGACAAACCTATACTACAGACACAAAAAGAGATAAGTTTTTAGCTTAGTCTTGGTCTATTTTTAGCTTTTCAAAATCTTGTAATTTATTTTAGGCTTCCTCCATCTAACATGCCTAACTGATTGAGGAAGAAGTTGTGTTTCTTTTCATCCAAAGGTTTGGTGAAAATATCTCCCCTTTGCAAATCAGTTGGGATATATTGAAGTTCAATTTTATTTTTCTCAACATTATCCCTTAGAAAATGATGTCTAATTTCTATGTGTTTTGTCCTACTATGGAGAACTGGATTTTGTGCAATGGAAATAGCACTGGTGTTGTCACAAAATATTTTTGACTTCTCTAAGTTGTAACCATAGTCTAGGAGTTGGTTTTATATCCACAATATTTGTGAACAACAACTGCCTGCAGCCATATATTCAGTTTCAGCAGTTGAGGTTGACACAGATGTTTGTTTCTTACAATACCAAAAGACAAGTCTATCACCAAAGAACTGACAAGTTCTACTGGTGCTTTTCCTGTCTATTCTGCATCCAGTATAATCAGCATCTGAGAATCTAGTTAAGTCAAATGCTGAGTCTTTTGGATACCAGAGTCCTAGATTTGGACAGCTTTTAACATACCTAAGATGTAAGACCCCCCTTTTTTCTTTTTAAAACCCGGGGTCTTAGGCCCAGAGTCGCCGCTTTGCGGTGACACCTTCACGTCCTGAAGGGTCATCACCACAAGGTGCCGATTCTGTCGGCCAATTCGATCACAGAAAGGTAGCACAATAATTGAAGTAAGAGCAAGTCCACTGAAAGTAAATCACATATATAAAATAAAATCTCCACGAAGGGAGTGTCCACAGAATAACAATAATCAGAGTACTATAAATGCGGGCTTATGCCCGATACATCATGCCCTCACTACAATCTCTCATGCGGAAGCTAAAACAGAAACTACTCAGGGTCGAGACTCACGGTCCCGGCTGTATGAACTCGAGAGCTAGACTGCCCCATCTCCAAGCACACCGGTCTCTGGGGCCGCTCCTCCATGCTGGGCTCCACGATCCCCTAAATGATGCGGTTCGAAAACCGTTAGTCATAAATACTAAGCCTTATCATCCCCTACCCCTTCCCCCATGGATCCTAAGTACCGAGCGGAGAGGAAGAAAGGGAAGGACATGAAGGTGGAGATTTAATCAAGAAACAAATGGCAGCGGAACTAATCTAGCAATTCTATAATAATATGACAGAAACAGAAAGTAAGAAAGGTAACTTTAACTTATGTGCGAAAGCGCATAAGCCAAGGGATCTTCTACAAGGCTCCCATCGTATAGAGTGTCTCATACCACTTATATGTTGGGGTGTCGGTTATCAAACAACAGCATGTATATATATTGAAATTAACCTTTGATTTATAAACTTGCCCACACAAGCTTAGACCAAAGGGTCGTTTTGCAGGTCCTAATGTATAAGCGTCCCATACCACTTATACTTTAGGTGTCAGGGTTAAATGAATCGATTATTCTATGACATGCAAGTGGGTATGATGAAACATGCAAGTGTAACTCACACACCCGACTCTGTGTACACAGACCTTTAGTTCCCCCTTTCGGAGCCGTTACCTCCCAGGATACCTCCGTAGTGGCAGACGGAAGCGGTGGGTTGGGCCTCGTCCACCTCTAAACCAGTAAAGCACTACCGGTCAGACCTATCGTACGCCTCAACGCTTGGTGCACTAAGCAGACGCCTGCGTACTCTTGCCGGCTGGCGCACCGGACTTCTGTTGGCAAAGTGCTAACCACACTTGTCGAGTCAGCGTATTGGCGTCGGTGCATCGACCCTCCAATACCGAAGACCCACCACCTTAATTTTCATTCCTTTTTATGCACATGCAAGTTTAATCGTAAATACACAAAAGCCGAGCCGAAGCTCCCCGGACCAAAACGTCTGTCTCCAAACCAACTGAGTCGAAGCTCTCCGGACCATCCCGTCCGTCTCTTGACCAACCGAGCCGAAGCTCTCATCAATCTTCTTGTGCCAACAGTGTTTGTGAAAGGTGCATCCCTAGTTACTAAGTTACTCTTGTCGGTTTGTTATTGCAGTTTACGTTAGCCCAGGACTGCCCCCGGCATACCCCGTGAAGGGCTCTCAAGGGGCACTAGGAACCAAGACGGCGGCATTACGGCCCGAAGTTCCCTTTCGCAAGGAATTTATTATTATTGGTTGATCCCCTTTACCCATTCCTTTCTCATATTACGATAGACTATCCTAGGGTGATTTTAAACCTTCCACTCTTCGGGGAAGACGATCTTTCGTCGAACCCGAGCACCTCTTAACTCTAGCTATCACCACTTCTCACTACTCTTCATATCATCCTACTGTGATATCATTCACAATTTTCCACCCAGACAAAATGATTAACTCCAATGACTTTCTCGGATCATGTCCTATTGCAATTCACAAATTTGCTATATGCAGACCGACCTAGACTATATGACGAACTGGTTATGCAACGATCTCAAACTCATCCAAATGCCCTTAATTATTTACTGGAGACTTATTAGGATATAAATGGCCTAAATCCAGAATGTGGTAATTTTCCTAATTTATCTGACATTTAATTAATTTTCCCAAAAATCCCAAGGGCTACTAGTTTGAACATGAACCACCCTAAGTTCTCATGCAATATGTCCAGCAAATTTTATAATAATTAGTAGGTTATCTCAATAGGGTAAATCCAAAGTATCATATTTTTTTTATCATCAAAAGGGCACTAAAACTATTTTAGCAATAATTACTATCTCCCATTATTTATGAACCAAGTACAGGGAATATTCTTCCAAAAATTATAAATAATTTATGACATGCAGATAAAGGCCAAAAATTACCACTGGCCTAGTTTCATAATTTTTCAGTAATAAAATCATCCCTAAATAATTTTTCAAGCATAGAAACCCTTTTTAACTTTTGTGAAGGAAGTACTGGATGTACTCAACTAAAAATTATATAAAAATTCAGGGGTAATCATTCTGTCCTAAAATATATATTTCCAAGATTTCATGAGATTCTCTTGAACAGAAAGGTACAAATAATCAAAACATCAATAGGGGTTAAAATCAACTTTACAAACGAAGTGATGGAAATAAACATCATAAAATTCCAGTAAAATTTCTATAAACTCTACCCACTTCAAAACTAACTCTACCCGAGTTTCACAGCCTTTAGATAATTATTAGTGATGGAAGGTGCTTAATTAGTATTTTAACCTAAAGCTAAGATTAAGGTTTTGAGGCATCTACTTGTCTCCAAATTCTCCAAGGTTCCATCCAGACGATTATTATCGTGCTAATATCAACTCTACAGAGTTTCAAGGCAATACAAGAGCAATTGCCCCCATGTCCTTCACAACCCTCAAAACCCTTCATTTAGGGTTTGAGCTTGGATCCTAGGGTAAATCAACCCTAAAACTCACCGTTTTTCTCCAAGCAGGTTATAACACCCTTCTAAGTCAGAGGTCAGAATATCAGCCTCTGTTGAGGTGATTTGACCTTTCCAAACTCTTAGTGCACTTTTTACTAAAAGATGTCTCATTAATGCCTAGTTAAGGGTAGAAGATTTCCTACCCAAAACTCCTCCAAACTAGTTGGAATTTTGTACAGATCTAGGTTTTATAGCCAGGGACCACTCACCAAAATTTGGGAGGGTTTGGAGGTCATTTGACCACTCAAATAAATTTCTCTAACTTAATTAAATTAAAAAAAAACTTTAGGCAAAGTGTCTCCAAAAATTCCCATTTTGGTCTGCCTTTAGGTATAGCTAAGGTTAACCCCCTGCCCAAATTTCAGGTCATTTGGACAAGGGACGAAGAGTGGGCATCCATTTTAATTTCTGCCCAACTCTAGGTACAGCCCCCACTAAAACGGGTTCTGCGGTCAAACCGCTTACCCAAATGAGTTGAAATCAATTTTAAATTAAACTAGACTCAAAGGGCTACAACTTTCGTGACTGGTCATTTTTCCTAAAACGGCCTCTAAGTGCCTCGTTTTGCAGCATCAAAATGTGCTCATCTAAGTATATTTTCCTTATAAATTATTTACATAATTTATATATTATAAACAGCTTTTACTGTTCATCTTCTACAGAACCCGAAACCAGAACACAGAAACTCTTATTTCCTGTAGCTCTTTGCGATCCGTCACCGGTCGCCCGGTCATTTCCCTGGCCAGCCACCACCACCACCACCTCCGTTGAGGCGATGGCTAGCGGTCGGCGGTGGTATGGCCGCCGGAGGTGGCGGTTTCCGGCGAACTCAAAAATACATTTTTCATGGTTTTCCATGAAAACGAGAGATAGGACCGGCTCTGTTGAGCACGAACTTCCTTTCTAAGAATCCTAAGATCTACCCATGAAAGAAGAAGCAGAGGAGGACCTTGTTCGCGGTTTGGAGGCGAGATGAACGACGGGGTGCCATGGCGCGGTGGTGGCGTTGCTGAACTTCTCCTACAGCAAGGTACAAAGATCTGAGTCCGTTTGGTCAAGAGTGTAACCTTCTCATCTTGCTCTAAGGGGTCTTTTATAAGTCAGCAAGTGGGGAGGTGAAAGGGTAAAGCCTTAATGGCCATGAAGGCTCCTCTTAATAACCTTTCGGTTATAGTGAAGGGATAAGAAACGGTGGAAGATGAATAGGTGTTTGCCAGGTGGCGATTCCTATTGGACCAGCACTTTCTCCTTTATTATATAATTACAGAAGGAAAAAACGGCCCGTAATTACTCCTGGTGTAACTTCCCACACCAGCACTTATTACCACGCATGTTAGAATAATTTCGGGCCTGAACCGTTGTTTCGGTCAATGTCACGGGCGTGACACATAGGTCACGGGCGTGACAGGCCCGGGTGGCCAATTCTGGGGTCGACAATCGTTGAACTGAGATCGACGGTCGTCAAAGGGTGGTCACGCCCTAAGTCACGGGCGTGACACCTTGGTCACGGGCGTGACATGCCCGAATGGCAAATTCTGAGGTCGACGACCGTCGAACTGAGATCGACGGTCGTCGAAGGGTGGTCACGCCCTAAGTCACGGGCGTGACACCTTGGTCACGGGCGTGACAGGGTCATGAGGCAAATTCCGCGCTCGGCGATCGTCGCGCTGAGATCAACGATCACCGAAGGGGGGGTCACACCCTTGGTCACGGGCGTGACATGCCCGAATGGCAAATTCTGAGGTCGACGACTGTCGAACTGAGATCGACGGTCGTCGAAGGGTGGTCACGCCCTAGGTCACGGGCGTGACACCTTGGTCACGGCCGTGATAGGGCCGGGTTGAAAATTCTGCTCCCGACGATCGTCTCCCTGAGATCGACGATCGTCGAAGGAGTCACGCCCTAGGTCATGGGCGTGACGGGTCGGTCACGGGCGTGACCAACCCGTGATTCGAAATCTTGGTCGATTTATTTCAATTTTTGGGCTTCCTAGGGTTCTGTCACGACCAACCGACTCTTAGGGGTCTAGCCGGAAATGGGATGTTACATAAGAATTCTCTTAACTAAGGTTAAGTGTCTCTCTAGGGCTAACTTGAAATCTAGCACATATACATGTAGCAAACATTATGTCAGGCCTACTGGCTGTAAGGTACAATAGAGAGCCAATCATTGCTCTATATGTTGTCTGATCAACTGGTTTCCCATGTTCATCAGCATCCAATACAGCATTGGTAGGCATGGGTGTTTTCATACATGATGCATCAGACAAACCAAATCTCTTTTGCATACTTAGTTTGAGAAATAAATATGCCTTCAGCATGTTGTTTGACTTGCAATCCTAAGAAGAAGGATAGCTCACCCATGCTACTCATTTCAAATTTAGAGTGCATAAGCTTGGAAAACTTTTTGCACAAGTTTGAATCAGTAGAACCAAATATAAATCATCTACATAGATTTGTACTAGTAGGGTATGGGACTTATGGGTTCTAATAAAAAGAGTTTGGTCTACTCTCCCCCTAACAAAATCATTTTTCAGCAGAAAACATGCTAGGGTCTCATACCATGCTCTAGGAGCTTGCTTGAGACCATATAATGCTTTGTGTAGTTTAAAAACATAATCAGGATGGGTTAGAGAGATAAAACCTGGAGGTTGTCTGACATAGACTTCTTCTTTGATCTCCCCATTGAGAAAAGCACTCTTGACATCCATTTGATAGACTTTGAATCCCTTGTGAGCAGCATAAGCCAGAAAGATTCTTATGGCTTCTAATCTTGCAACAGGTGTAAAGGTCTGGTCATAGTCTATCCCTTCTTCCTGAGAGTACCCTTGAGCAACTAGCCTTGTCTTATTCCTTATAATGATTCCTTGATCATCCAGCTTATTTCTGAACACCCATTTGGTTCCAACAATGGGATGATCTTTTTGCTTAGGCACTAGTTCCCAAACTTTATTTCTTTCAAATTGATGCAACTCCTCTTGAAGTGCAATAATCCAGTGTGGATCTTGTTCTGCATCTTGAATGGTTTGAGGTTCAATTTGAGAGAGGAAGCAAGTGTGCATCAGGTTCTGGTTGACCTGATTTCTAGTTTGCACACCAGCTGAGATGTCTCCAATTACTTGAGAAATTGGATGATCTCTTGTTGTTACTAGATCAACAGGGGGTGTTGATGGTTCACCAACCTGTGTTGTTGTGTCCTCTTGTGGAACAACAACTGGTTCTTCAAGAAGATTTTCTTCCTAATGGTGAGCAGCTTCTTCATCTTCACTACTGTCATCCTTTTGTGTAACTTGTAATCTGTCCAAGTCTTCAGCTAGAGAGTGCACCTACAAATGTTCTATGGTAGAAGTATTCTTCTCCTTGAAAGACATGTTAGCTTCATCAAAAGTAATGTGGACAGATTCTTCTATTTTTTGAGTAGTTTTATTATAAACCCTATAAGCTTTACTGATCATCGAGTATCCCAGAAACACTCCTTCATCAGCTTTTGCTTGGAATTTTGCTAGATATTTCTTGTCATTATTATGAATGTAACAAGTGCAACCAAATACCTTAAAATAGTCTACTTTAGGTTTCTTCCCTTTGAGTAATTCATAGGGAGTCTTGCCCTTCAGTTTATGTATTAGACTTCTATTCAACACATAATTGGAGGTGTTCACTGCCTCAGCCCAAAAGGATAGAGGTAGGCGAGCATCTGTCAATAATGTAGTTGCAGATTCAATAAGGGTTCTATTTTTCCTTTCAGCTACCCCATTTTGTTGAGGAGTTCTAGGAGCAGAGAAAGTATGTCTGATCCCTTCACTTTGACAGAACTCTTGCATGAGAAGAGAATCAAACTCTGTCCCATGATCACTTCTGATCAGGGAAATATGAGTGTTGAACTCAGTCTGAATGCATTTGAGAAAATCTGTCAAACATTTAAAGTTATCAGACTTCTTCCTCAGAAAGAATACCCATGTGAATCTTGAGAAGTCATCTACAACCACTAAAGTGTAGGATTTCCCTCCTAAGCTTTGTACTGCAATGGGTCCAAAAAGATCCATGTGTAACAGATACAAAATCCTAGGGGAATCACTCTTGTTAATTGATTTAAAGCTATTTTAGTTTACTTGCCTAATTGACAAGCCTTGCAGAGTCCTTCCTTCTTGTAGGGGCCAGAAGGCAGTCCTCTGACAAGGTTGTCCTTGGATAGCCTAGAAATGGTTCTAAGGTTAACATGTCCTAGTCTCTTATGTCATAGAATATTAGGTCTAGCTATGGAATTAAACAGGCAAATATCTACCTTAGATGAATGAAAGTCTACTAAGTAAATATTACCTTTCCTATTACCTGTCAACACAGTTGTGTTGTCTTCTGACTTGACCTTGCATATTTCTTTATTAAAAGTCACTTGATATCCTTCATCACACAGCTGACTAATGCTTATCAGGTTGTGCTTGAGTCCTTCAACATAGGCTACCTTCTTGAAGGTGACTGTCCCAATTTGGACTGCACCATATCCATTTGTAGTTCCAAAGTTTGAATCACCAAAAATTACTTTGGGTCCAAGCTTGGCTTTAAAGGATGTGAAGTTGTCCTTATTCCCTGTCATGTGCTTTGAGCACCCACTATCCAGATACCATAGCTGGTTTGATGTTGGATAGGTCTTCACCTGCACATAAACAGCTTATATGTTTTTGACCCAGTTAACCTTGGGCCTAGGTTGATAACCCTTAAATTCAGAAATAAAAGACATCCCAGGTTGATCCTTATAACCTTCAGGATGGTATCTTCTAGGAGGTACTATCCATTCAGTATAGGGATTAAAGCATTGGGATGAAGCACTTCCAGGATTGAATTGAGATTTGCCTCTGAAAGAAGGTTCAAAGCTCTGAACTTCGTTCGACGATCGTCGAGCTGGGTTCGACGATCTTGGGTAAAATCGTCGAGCTCCGTTCGAAGATCGACTATGAGGGAGTTCAGAGTTCAGGAAACGTTGAGCTGAGTTCGACGTTTCAGCCTGAGATTGTTGACCTCTGTTCGACGATCGTCGACCTCTGCTCGACGTTTTCTGTTGAGCTTTCTTTTTATTAGGTAGATCTGAATTTTTCCTAGCTACCTCTACAACACCCTTTCCTTTATCAGAAATAAATTTGATTGAGGTTGTTAATACTATGGGTTGGCTAGATGAGGCACCCAAGCCCAGTGTACTATTTAATCTTGAGTTCACTATGCTTGTGATGTCCATTAATTTGATACTTCTCCCATTAAGGGATTCTTCAAATTGCTTGGCCTTGGATAGTTCACTTTTTAGTGAAGCTATCTGCTCCCTATAGCATTCTAACTCTTCAGAGAGTTTGAGGTTCTCTGATTTTAAGGTGCTATACTCAGATAGTTGATTTCTGAGGGAAATGATTTCCTTCTCAGATTCTAACAAATCTAGGCATAGTACTTTAAATTCATGTTTAAAATCCTCAGAGTTGAAATCAAAAGAATTGATTACCTGATCTTCATCTGGTTGAACTTCTGAGTCTGACTCTGATTCTTCTACTTCTGAATTTGATTGTGAGGCATTAATAGCCATCATGCAGAATTCCTTTTCATCAGCATCATCCTCATCATCACTGGAACTGGATGAAGCTTCAAACTCCTCTTCAGTTTCACTCCATGTCTCAGCAACAAAAACCTTCCTTGTATGTTTGTTCTTGCTGGAGGAGGGTTTGTCTGAGCTGTTCTTTCTGAAGTATTTTTCCTTTCTTCTTTCTCTTCTATCTTTCTTGTCCTTGTTCTTATTTTCTGGACAGTCAGGCACAATATGTCCTGGTTTCCTGCAACCAAAACATATAATTTCTTTATTGTTATTTGATTTATCATACCTTGGTTTATCATGATCCTTGTATGATCTCTTTCTGAAGTCTTTTCTGGCCATCTTGTAGAATCTTTTGGCCAGTAGACTTAGGAGCTCATCATTTCCTATAGCTTTATCTTCAGGCTCCTCTTCTGCAGCTTTGAAGGCTATGGTCTTTTCTTTCCTTGTGACTGGAGAAGTAGCCTTTTGTTCTTCTTCTCTATTTTTAATGAGCAGCTCATAGGATTTGAGCTTGCCCAGGAGAGCTTCAGTGGTAATCTCATTTAGACTTCTGGCATCTTTGATTGGCTAGATTCTTGAATCCCAAGTGCTGGGGAAGCACATTAAGATTTTGTCATTCAGCTCAGTCAATGAGATTTCTTTATCCAGAGTCTTTAACTCATTGACAATCAGACTTAGTCTATTGTACATGTCAGCCACTGATTCAGCTTCTCCCTTTTTGAAGTTCTCATATTGGCTTATCAGATGGGATCTCCTGTCTTTCCTTTCATCAGCAGATCCTGAGACAATTTCAGAGAGCTTGTCCCAAATTCCTTTGGCTGAGTTGCAGTCAGCTACCTTCTGAAATATCTCATCAGACATTGTCTGAGCTAAGATGTTCATGGCCTTGGCATCTGCAGTCTTCCACTTCTTTATTTCAGCATCTGTTCCTGAAGGAGGTGGAACAGCATTTGTACTTGAGCTTGCTGGTGGACTTGGGCATACTGTCAAAACAGAATTAAATATATCTTCATCAATAGAATTCATGTAAAGTCTAATCCTTGCTTTCCAAAGTGCAAACTTGGATAGATTGCACACTGGAGGCCTGGTGCTTGCATAATCTTTGTTCTGTGTCATGTCTTTATATAAAATTAAATTTAATAAAAATAACCCTCTTAAAGGATTGATCTTATCAAGGATCTTTTGGTTCAGGTGTTAGCCTGTATGAACAACCAACCTCCCTCTGATACCAATTGAAAGTGAGGGTGAGATCTATCTCAACTCTAGAGGGGGTGAATAGAGTTTAATTAAAGTAAATTCACAATTTTAAACTTAGCAAAGCTTTTAAGATTTGATTTATATATATGTGTAGGGTGCCTAGCTATAGAATTAAAAAGACAGTAAAAAGGAAGAGCACAACACACAGCAAAGAAAACACACAAGCAAACCAGAAAACGCAAGGAGCTATAGTGGTTCCCCAAAAACCTGGGTACATCCACTCTTCTACCACCCTTGGTAGGAATCCACTGCAGGATGAGTTGATCAGGTGTCCTGGGCACCAATGAGCTTTTGATAAGGTGCTCAAAAACCAAACTAGATTTTTTGATCAGGTATCTTGCCACCACTGAGTTTTGACAAGGTTCTCAGAACCAGAATCAAGACTTTTGAAGGGAGTTTTGAAAAACCCTTTTATAGAGTGAAAAGAAAAGGAAAAGAAAAAGGGTGAAGTTGTCTTCTCTGTCTCAATCAAAGAGAGAAGCACTAGTGGATTTGTATTGACAAAGCTCCCTCTGAGATGTTGACTAGTTCAGGAGAGGAAGCTTTGCTTCAGGGTGATAGGTCTTCAGAAGTTTCAGATCTCCAGCATAAGATAGTTTCAGCAGAGGCTGAAAGATGAGTTGTCTAGAGTCCTTGGGATGAAGCTGTGATCACTTTTTGAGTACACAAGATTATTCAGCTAATTCTTCAGGATGGATCACTTGAGTTTTCTTGTGTTGATCAGAGAAATCTGTGAATCACTTCTTTCTTTTCTTTCTTATCTGTATCAGTCTGTGTATCTGTGTGTCTTGTTGTTAAAAGAAAAAGAGGTGAAGAAGAATATCTTAATTCTCTGAAGATTCTATGTCCAAGATAGCCGTTAACCAGACATTAAATGCCTTCCATAACAGATTTTGTCTTCTAGAGGAAAGTCCAGTAAAACATTTTTTGAATAATTCCTTGAAACTTGCTCCAGAATAAATAAAAACGGCTGGCATATCTCTTGACATAAATGCTGAGATAATTTGAAATACATTCCAAAGTCTGACTAAATTTGAATCCTTAAGATCGTCGAACTGAGGAAAAGCGTCGATCTGAGCTCTACGATCGTCGAGCTGAGCTCAGAGACTGGAAATGATCATCAGACAGAAAACGTCGAACTGAGCTCGAAGATCGTCGAACTGAGCTCAGCGACCTGGAGAATAAGTGAAGAAGGATCGTTGACCTGAGCTAGAAGATCGTCGAACAGAGCTCGACGACTTAACTTAGTTGAGCTCAGAGAGCGTCAAACGGAGTTCGACGTTTCGTCGAACTGAGCTCGACGAAAAAGGTCTTAGACTTGGCTCTATCTCTGAAATCTTGGAATGGTCCTGGGGGCAGCTTCAAACCTAAGTTCTAAGCCCTAGATACATTCTAATGTTGACCTTTTCAACTATACATCTAGGTCAACCTGGTTTCCTAAGAAAAACATAGTGATCCTTACCCAAATTAGTAATAGGGTGTTCCAACACCCGTGTTGATGCCCAGATTTTCGGCATCTTCCAGGATATCGCTTCTGCCACTCAGGGGGAGTGTTCTGTTCAGGAGTACTTCACCTACCTTCAGAATCGTTTTCTTGAGCTTAACGATCTTGAGCCTCCCAGTGCCCTAGATTCTCCTAATGATATCACACTTATTCGAAAACAGCGACAGCGACGAGAGACATACCAGTTCTTGATGGGGCTTCGCCCCGACTACGAGTCTACCCGTGCTCAAGTTGTGGGGATGTCCCCAATGCCAGATCTTCTTGAGGCCTATTCCATAGTTGCCGAGTATGAGAAACGTATGCATAGGCAATCTAGTCTCCCTGGCGCTCGTGTTACCTCCCCTCTTCCTACTGAGCAGATGGCTCTTGCCGCTTCTTACTGCCCACCCACCTCTAGCACTCGTGGCCACGGCGGTCGAGGACACTCTACTCCGTCTGGCGGTCGTGGTTCGTCTGGTGGTCGTGGCTCTACGGGTCCACCTGGCCCTTGCTCTCATTGTGGGCGTCTATATCATGACCACAGTCGTTGCTATCAGCTATACCCACGCCTACGGGGCTCTGAGCGTACTTCTCTTGGTGGTATCCCCAGGCATACTGTTGTTATTGTCGAGTCTTCCGCGCCCGTCGAACACACCTTGGGTTCCAACCCCTCTGACTTTTGTCAGATGTTGGCCCAGTTTCAGCAATTTCAGCAGTTCGAGTAGTTTCAGCAGTTCCAGCAGTCTCAGCCTTCCACTCCTGCCGCTACTTCCACTGCCTCCTCTTCCTCAGGTACTCCGTTTGCTTGCTCCGTGACCACGGTTGACCAGGATTTGTCACCCTGGGTGATTGATTCTGGTGCAACCGACCATATGACTGGTACGTCTTTCCGTCTGCTTCAGGTTGTTCCCTGCTCCCACCGAGACGTACGTCTTGTTGATGGCTCGGTTACCCCTGTCCTCAGCCGGGGCACTATCCCTCTCTCTTCCTCTCTCTCCCTTGACTCTGTTTTTCTTGTTCCTCAGTTGGCTCTTAACTTATTATCTGTTAGTAGTATTCCTCGTACTTTGGACTACTCCGTAACTTTCTTTACTGATCATTGTGTTTTTCAGGACCTAAGATCCGCGAGAACTATTGGTACGGGATATGAGAGGAGTGGGATGTACTACCTGGAGCTACCTTCTCCCACTGCTGCTCCCACCGCCACCGCCACCTGCCCACCTACCTCTTCTGTTGCTTACCCTGCTTTGTCGTCGACCTCGTTGTGGCACGCATGCCTCGGCCATGCTAGCCCTCAGCGGATGTTTTTGGTTTGTCCTGATGTGTCTTTTGTTTTTCCTTTTCGCTGTGATGTATGTGAGCTGTCAAAACACACACGTAGCACGTATGTTCCTTCATGTTAGCTGTGCTACTTCTTGTTTTGAGTTGGTGCATTCAGATGTATGGGATCCTGCTCATGTAGTATCATTTGATGGTTTCTTGTACTTTGTAACTTTTATCAATGACTATTCTCGTTGCTTATGAGTTTATTTCCTAAAACATAAATCTGAGGTTCTATCTGTTTACTCTAATTTTTCACGCAAGGTACGGACCCAACATGGGGCGTCTGTTCATATCCTCCGCTCTGATAATGGAGGTGAGTACACTTCTCGTCCCTTTGATCTCTTTCTCCGTAATGAGGGCACTCTACACCAATTTTCTTGTCCGGGTACCCCCGAGAAGAATGGGGTGGCCGAACGCAAAAATTGCCACCTCTTAGACTCTGTTTGTTGCCTTCTTCGGGGAATGCATGTTCCTAAGTCTTATTGGAGCGTTGCCATTCTTACATCGACTTTCCTTATTAATAGGACTCCATCTCGTCCTCTTGGTGGCGTTACCTCCTATAGTCTCATCCATCCATCCGTCTCCGCCTTTCCCATCCCTCTTCGGGTCTTTGGTTGTGTGTGCTTTTTCTAGAATCGGCGACCTTCTCGGACTAAACTTGACCACCGGGCTATTCGCTGTCTCTTCCCCGGCTACTCGCCTACCACTAAGGGTTATCGCTGCTACAATCCCCAACTATGTCATGTTATTGACTCTATGGATGTGACATTTCATGAGGAGGTTCCCTTCTTCCCTGCACACTTGACCCCTCCTGCACACTTGACCCCTCCTACGCACTTGACCCCTCCTGCGCGTCCTATTATTATGCAACCTCTCCCGGTCATCCCTCCACCACCAGACAGGGTCCCACCTGCTGCTCTGCCTGTCCTACTGAATTATTCTCGCCGCCAGCCGCCACCATCACCCGGTGCACCCACTTCTCATCCAGTCTCGGATCAGCAACTTCTTCCGGTCGCAGGTACCTCTCTTGAACATCCCTCTTCTACTTCTTCTGTTGATTTACCCATTGCCTTGCGCAAGGGCAAACGTACTTGTGTTCATCCCTTTGTTACTAAGCACCTTCTAGCTAGTGTTGTTTCCTACCAGCATTTCTCACCCTCTTACCAGGCTTTTGTGGCAGCTGCTGATTCTGTACGGCTTCCTACTTTTACTACGGAGGCTCTACTAGACCCATGTTGGGTTCAGGCCATGGAGGAGGAGATGTCTGCTCTCCGTCGTACTGGGACATGGTCTCTGGTTCCTCTTCCTCCCGGGAAGCGCCCAGTTGGGTGCAAATGGGTCTATACCGCGAAGTACTCCGCCGATGGTACCATTGACCGCTACAAGGCTCGTTTGGTGGCCAAGGGCTTTACTCAGACTCCGGACGAGTTTGGTGCCACGTTTGCTCCTGTGGATAAGTTGACCAGTGTTCGTCTTCTGCTCTCGCTTGCGGCATCTCGGGCGTGGCCTCTCTATCAACTCGACGTTAAAAATGCCTTCCTGCACGGAGATTTACAAGAGGAGGTCTATATGGCTCCTCCTCTGGGGTTTGCCCTTAAGGGGGAGTATTCGGGGAGAGTTTGCCGCCTGCACAAATCCCTGTACGGTTTAAAGCAGTCTCTGCGTGCCTGGTTCAAACGGTTCAGCTTGGTTATCCTTCAGTCCGGCTTCACTCAGTGCCGTGCAGACCACACTTGCTTCATTCGCGCCACTCTAGAGAGACGACGTTCCATTGTCTTGGTCTATGTGGACGATATTATTCTCACCAGGGATGACCCTTCAGGCATCTCTGAGATGAAAGCTACACTTCGCTAGCCTTCGAGGTGAAAAACCATGGACCCCTCCGTTATTTCCTTGGCATTGAGGTAGCTAGCTCCCGACAGAGCATATCCATATCGCAGCGCAAGTACACCTTGGATCTTCTTCGGGACACGGGTTTGCTTGGGTATCATCCTGCGAGTACTCCTATGGATATCAACCATCGCCTTCATGCTGAATCTGGTGATCCTCTACAAGATCTTTTTCAATACTAGCGGCTGGTTGGCCGCTTGATATACTTGACCAATACTAGGCCTGATATCAGCTTCTCTGTGTAAGACCCCCCTCCCGGAACACAAAACATGGCACGAGAGGGGTCTTATGCCCAGAACAGCCTCCATGGGGTAGCACCAACACGCGGGTTAGTCTGTACCCCAAGTCGCCTATTCCGCCGGCTACAACCAATATCAAGACAACATGCCAACCCAACCAAAAGAATATAAGAAGTCAATCCACACAAGTTATATATCCAAAGGTATAGCAAAATAGAAGCTAAATCATGCTTCTATAATATCAGAGTATAACAACAAAATTGCCCCGAAGGGCTACAAAAAAACTCTCATCACTCGCGTCCGTAACAGACAGTAACGATGGCACCGTCCCTTTAGGCCCTGTCGTCCTGGCCTGGCTGACCGGCTCCATCACCTGCTACTCCACCTGCGGGGTTTCCTCCTAAAAAAGAAGACGCAGCAACCGTTAGTCATAAAGACTAAGTGGCTTAACATCCGCTCCCCCGGCGACTCCTTGGCACCGGGCGGAGAAATAGACAAGGTACAATACTATAATATATAATAAACAGGAGTATAAACAAGCAAGTGACAACACGAGTAATAAGAGATTCTATCAGTTCTACCATCTATCACAGCATATGAATATAGAGTTACAACAACAGTAACTCAACTTATATGGATGCCCATACAAGCATATAAGTTGAGGATCGTTCAGCAATAAATAACTCATCGTATAGGAGTGCCCAAACAAACTTATACGATGAGGGTCGTGATTATGTAATGAGTTGCAATGTTATGTATGCAATGCAATGACACACTCATGATCACGCACATGCAGTTGCTATGTCGACACAGGCTAGTAGTTCCCACTTTTCGAGAAGGTAGCAAACCTCTCAGGCGCCAACCGTCGTGGCCAGACGGTGACAGTAGAACGGGCATTTCTACTACTAAGTGGGTATCCACACTACTTCACTTAGGCCTCTGTACGCCTCAACGCTAAGAACACAAAATAGCGGAGCCCATGCGTACTACGGCCCAGCGGGTTCACTTGGGTAGACGTGCACCAAGATCGTAGCCCCGAACTGGCAATGTTTGACGGATGGATCCTCGGAAAAGCACGAGGATCAAGTCCAACCAATCACTTGGCACGGAAGGGACCTCAGAGAAAGCACGAGGGGCAAGCCCAACCGCCCTAAGTCTATCCATCAACTCCCATCGGTGGAACGATAGGCGAGCCCGTAGACCTGCCACACTATCCCTAACCCGGGATTACGACACCGCGTGTCAACTCACACCACATGCAATTCAACAACACCGTGGCATGGAAGGAACCTCGGAGAAAGCACGAGGGTCAAGCCCAACCATCCACTTTATTCATCTCAACCCATTCCGACTAGTGACGGCCAACGCCGCACTTACAACCTTCCACAATGCTACTCGTAGGGAGATGACACTCTAAGCATTGGACTACTAGACATCATTCTATCAACTCAACATACATATGGCCATAGCTTATTCATCTACATGTCACCCCAAAAGATTTCCACATAGACTATATACAATGCGCATGAATGATCTAGCAATTTATGTCAAGACATTTCGTTCAATTTACGCTTGCATCACCACCCATATTACGAATTCAAATTAACAAGCTTCAATATTCATATCACTACGGTGGTTATCATAAGAGATTTCACCTGAACCTCGCATTAGATTGCAACATTAATTCCACCGAATCCAAGTTCATGTTATAATCACCCAGCAATTTAAGTGTAGAAATAAATCTGGACAGCAACTTCAACCGAGGATTCCCGTGGCTACAAGAATCCGGTGAGTGCAAGTAACCCCTCTATGGAAAGGTATGTCCATAGGCTACAACTTTTGTGTTCATCCTGCAACCCAGATCAGGCTCTAACCTACACGAAATCGACTCCAAAGACTGCAGCGTACAGAATACAAGAATACAAATTCTGTGCGCTTAGTTTACATCCCTTAATTCGATCAGACATTCCTGTGGCTACAGACTTCACCCGAAGGCGTGTAACAACCCGTTGGAAAGGTAATCTCAGTGGCTACGGCTTTCATGTTTAGTCAAAACCCCAGATTCGACCATTTCTTGCCCGAAAAAGGACAAGAAGGTTGCTGCGTGCAAAACACAGATTCTGCACGCATCTTGAAGCGGAATGAACGGCATCCGTTCATCTTCCTCCTCAAGCGATTTTCCCTAAATCGTCACCAAAAACTCCTCCACCCTTATTCTCCCTCTCAAGTCCATTCCTCTTCACGGAGCCACCCCCACCATCATTTGAGGAAGGGGAGGTTGAAGATGACTAATCTTTAGAACATATTTTCTAGCAAGGCCCTTCCTAAAGAAATCTCCATCTCCCATGTCTAGACTCTCTTGAGTCGATATCTCACCTAGATATCTACATATCTAGCACCAAGGGAGGGGGTAGGAAGCTCACCTCATTTCCAGCGGTAACAGCATCATCGACCATGGATCTTGCCATCCTCAACCGCGACATCACTTTCTCCTTGACGGCGGTGGCGTTTCTCCTCCTCCAAAGCTAGCTCTAGCAAGAACTCCCTTCAGAACTTCTCCCTCTAGAAAATGGAACTTGAAAAGAGGATGAAAAGGTTAGGGTTTCACTTTTCTCTTTTATACAGAAGCGACATGGGTAGGGACACGGTCGTGTCCTTACCCGTGTCCTGCTCTAGCGAAACGACTTGACCGCCGTTTCGTGCTCCTACACGGGTAAAGAACACGCCCGTGTTGGTACCCGTGTCTAGGTGACACGGCCGTGACACTTCCCGTGTCAACACCCGTGTGGTTCTCGGGGCAAAACTCGTCGAGCTGGGCTTGAAGCACACGGGTAGGGACAGGCCCGTGTCCCTACCCGTGTCCTTCACGGGACACTTATTGGCTCTTCTTGGCTAGATGCACACGGGTAGAGACACGGTCGTGTCTTTACCCTTGTCCTTCTCGGGACGAAGCACTCAACGCCATTTAACTCAAAACCATGACACTCAAAGCCATAGCACACGGGTAAGGATACGCCCGTGTCCCTACCCGTGTCCTTCTCAGGACACACCACTCACAGCCATTTCACTCAAAGCCATGGCACTCAAAGCCATAGCACTCAACGCCACTGAACACGGGTAGGGACACGCCCGTGTCCCTACCCGTGTCAAGCTCAACTCAAGTTTTCAGCCTATTTTCTTATTTCCCGCAAGTGCGCACCTGATCACATGCACCCCTTTGAGCCTACATCAGCTCTCCCGACAACATAAACACGCACAAGGGGCCTAGCGCGAATCGGGACGTTACAAATCCTATAAACAAAATAAAAGATTTCGTCCCCGAAATCAGGCTAAGGCTATGGGTAATGAAGCATACAGAAAATAGAATATGCTTTTAAATAAAGTTACCTAGAGTAAACAACTATGGATAGCGTCTTTGCATCAAATCCATTGGCTCCCATGTGAATTCCTCCTTCCCATGATTAGACCATAGCACCTTCACCAAGGGAACACTTTTGCGGCGCAAGGTTCTTATCTCGTTGCCTACGATCCGCACCGGCTCCAGTCGCACAGATCTATCTGACGCCACCACACCATCAGTTGTGGGGATGTATTGATCGGGCCGCAACAGCGCCTTCCGAAGCGACGACACATGGAACACGTCGTGGAGATTCTCCAGCTCCGACGGTAACTCCAGCCGATAGGCCAAAGGGCCAATCCTTTCCAAAATGACATAGGGTCAAACATACCTTGGGCTGAGCTTCTTTACTCCACGCACCCGTTACACTCCATGCATCGGCCGGATTTTCAGAAACACCTTATCACCCACTTGAAACTCCACCATACGGTGCCTTGCATTATAATACTTCGCCTGCCGACTTTGAGCCTCCAACATACGATCCCGTATCAGTCTAACCATCGCATCAGTGTCGTCTATATATTCAACACCCAAAGTCTTCGGGTCTTCATCATGTACCCAAGACAAGGGGTTTCTACACCTTCTTCCATAAAGGGCCTCATGGGGAGCCATGCCGATGCTCGCTTGATGGCTGTTGTTGTAGGAGAATTCCACCAATGGCAAGAGCCTTTCCCACGGCTCTCCCCTATCCAACACACATAATCTCAAGAGATCCTCCAAGGTCCGGATGGTCTGCTCAGACTGCCCGTCCGTCTGAGGGTGAAACGCGGTGCTGAAGGTAAGGCGCGAGCCCAAATATGCATGTACCGCCTTCCACTCCTTGGAGGTAAAGCGACCATCACGGTCCGAGACTATCGTCTTAGGCACACCATGATACCGTACAAACTGCTCCACAAAGAGGCGTACCAAGACATCCACGTGAGCCTCCTTCTTCATAGGGATAAACCGGGCTACTTTGGTCAGTCGATCGACGATCACCCACACTAAATCATTCCCCGAGCGGGAGCGAGGTAATCCATGTACGAAGTCAATGGAAATATCCTTGAACTTCCATTCGGGGATGGGCAACGACTGCAACAGGCCACTGGGACTCCTGCACTCCGCCTTCACTCTTTGAAAGGCTTCATAATGTGTAACAAAGTATCGGACATCCTTCTTCATTCCCGGCCAACGCATAGTCTTCTGTAGGCCGGCGTACATGTTTGCAATTCCTGGGTGCACTGAATACTGAGAGCAATGTGCCTCTCTCAAGATATCCTCCCGGATTTTACCGCCCTTGGGAATGTAGAGCAGGCCGCAAAAATAAACGAGGCCGTCTTTTAGGGTGTATTCGTCGGCAGTCCCGTCTTCGATTGACTTGATTGTCGGGGCCAGAGCCCCGTCCCACTCCTTGCTCCACACGGATCCAGTACCAGATGTCACAAATTATGCTCATGCTGGCCAAGTACCCCGCATATTCCGTCGAAGGGACTGTAAATATCAAAGTAATCTCCAACTCCTCAATCATCCGAGCCAGCTCCATACTCATCAACCGAGACTCGGGGCTCGAGCCTTGTATTTTTCTACTCAACGCATCGGCTACTGAGTTCGCTTTTCCGGGGTGGTAGTTCAAGGTGAACTCATAGTCGCATAGGAACTCTAACCACCGCCGTTTTCTTAAGTTCAACTCCTTTTGAGTATGAACGTACTTCAAGTTTTTATGGTCTGAGAAAATCTCGCAGTGGACGCCGTATAGATAATGCCTCCAAACCTTCAAGACGAACACCACTGCTCCTAGCTCCAAATCATGAACCGGGTAATTGATTTTGTGCTTCTTCAATTGTCTCGAAGCATAAGCAATCACGTGCCCGCGCTGCATCAATACCGCACCCATCCCTTGATATTACGCGTCCGTGTACACTTGGAATCCTTCCTTCCCAGACTGAAGGACGAGGATAGGGGCAGAGGTAAGTCTATCCTTCAATTCTTGGAATGCCGCTTCACATTGAGGTGTCCACTCAAATGTCACTCCTTTCTTTATCAAAGAAGTAAGCGGGAGGGCAATCTTGGAGAATCCTTTTACGAACTTGCGGTGTATCCGGTAAGTCCAAGGAAGCTTCGCACGTCGACCGCTGACTTCAAAGGCGACCACTCCTTTACGGCATGCACTTTGGCCGGATCCACAGCTAGCCCAGCCCACTGATCACATGACCCAAGAAGGAAACCTCCTTAAGCCAGAATTCGCATTTGCTAAATTTGGCGTACAAGACGTGCTCTTTCAATTTCTCTAACACCAAGGTCAGGTGCTCGTCATGCTCCTCATCCGTCCTTGAGTAGACTAGGATGTCGTCGATGAAGACAATGACAAAGATGTTCAAATACGGCTCGAACACCTTGTTCATCAGGCTCATGAAGGCCGAAGGGGCATTTGTGAGCCCAAACGGCATCACAGTGAACTCGTACAACCCATATCTTGAACTGAAGGCTGTTTTATGGATGTCCCCTTCTTGTATTCTCAATTGGTAATACCATGAGCGCAAGTCCAGCTTAGAAAATCAATGCGCTCCCACTAGTTGGTCGAACAACTCGTCGATCCAAGGTAGCGGGTAAGTGTTCTGCACCGTCAACCGATTGAGTTCCCGATAATCTATGCACAGACGCACGGTTCCGTCCTTCTTCTTCACGAACAATACAAGGGCTCCCCATTGTGACGAACTGGGGCGAACAAATCCGGACTCCACCAGTTCTTATAGTTGAACTCTAAACTCCACAAGTTCTTTTGGGGCCATTCGGTAAGGGTCCTTGGATATAGGCTTGGCACCCGGTACCAGATTAATTTGGAAGTCAACCTTTCTATGCGGGGGTAATCCTAGTAGCTTCTCAGGAAATACCTCGGGAAAGTCCCGCACTACCCGTACGTCTTTTACATCCAATGCTATCTCCTTCAACTCGAACCAAATCATAAAGACTTCGTCCCCCTTCATGTGAGCTTTTACAACTTGGAAGGACGATAACGTCAGACGAGGTGCGAAGTTAATACCTTGGAAGATGACATCGGAGTCTCCATGTCTCAAATAGATCCGCTTCTCCGCGCAGTCGATCCTTGCAAAGTGCCAGTCCAACCATGTCATGCCCAGAATGATGTCGAACTCTGGCATTTTCAAGACAGTGGCAGGCGTATCGAAAGCCCTTCCCTTAATAAGTACCTCAAGTTCGCACTTAGCGGTTGCAACCATGTCTGAACCGTCAGGAAGGCGCACTAGTCGGGCTATTCCAGCAAAGTACTGCACACCCCCCATATCCTTAATGAAATCCTCGGACACAAAGAAGTGTGAGGCACCGGTATCGAACAGCGCATAAGCCGTCTTTCCGCCAATCATCACGGTGCCTAAGTGCCAATAATCAAAACATATTGCTAGCCTAGAATGTCGTAAGCAACTTAAGTTTAATATTGAAAACATGAAAGGTTACTGCACGTACCTGCAATAACATTCTGAGGATTCCGTTCTTGCGCCATGTCTAGCGCGTACACTTGATCCCGGGCAGGGCCGAGATTACCTCCTCGCGGTCCTCGTCCTCTACCACGCATGTAACCCCGCCCTCGAGGGGCCGCGGAGGGAGAGCGGGAGGGGCGTTCCCAAACAATTGTGGGCAGAAAACGTCGAATGTGACCCAGGTTGTTGCATTCAAAACACACCAGCCCAGGACGTCTCTCAAGTTGCTGAAATTGTTGTGGCGGTGGCGGTGGAGGCAACGCGGGCAGTTGCAGAACCGGATGCTCCACCCTATAGTTTCGGTGGACGCGCCCTACATCTCCTTGATATCCTCTTCTTCTTCTAAAGTCCTGTCTCCTTATATTGCTCGAACCAGCTTCCATAACGCCCTCTACAGGTCTCTTACTACTACCCAAGTGGTCCTCCTCCAATCTTTTTGTCATATCGATGATCTCCGCTAAGCTAGCATCCGCTATAAATAAAAGGGCCTGCCTTAGGGGATCTCGCAGCCCTTTGTAGAAATGTTTGGCATAACCTCTATCATCTAACTCGTATGAGTCCGCGAACCTTGCGAGATGTTGGAACTCTCGCTGGTATTCCGTAACCGTCTTTGATCCTTGTTTCAGCAGAAGGAACCTCTCCTCAAGTTCATCTCGAGCGGATGAAGGAATGAAGTGCTCTAGGAAAACATCCGAGAATTCGCTCTAACTTATCTCTATATAGACTCGGCCTTGGAAGGTGGAGCCCATGAGTGACTTCCACCACCTCTTAGCATGTAGCTCCAAGGTGGACACCGCCAGTGACACAGCCATGTTGGCTGGACAACAGATACCTGCCAATAACTCTTGTACTGTGTCAAGCCATTCTTCCGTGCGCACGGCTGACTCCGTCCCAAGGTAAGTGGGAGGGGAGAGAGACCGGAAGGCGCTCAGCCAGTTAGAGCCCGGGGCCTGTTGTAGCACCGGAGGCTACTATGCCCTAAAAGCATCCAAGATTGCGGTGAGCGTCTACCCTAACTCAGACTGTTGGAACTGAGTGGGTATGGGAGGGGCAGGAGTGCCCCCCAACGGCTCAACATGCACTGGAATCTATACGTAGAATGCAAATTTACGGTCAGGTTGGCTAATCTTAAGGTCAGAGTTGGACAAACTTAGTGTGAATTACATATGGGCACACCACTGCTTCCGCTAAGTCAGTTTGTCCCCAAACTGACTAGTCGAACGGGAGTGGCCCATTGTTGAAAGACTTCTTTAGTTGAGGATCGTGGCAAACTGATACCATTTGTAAGACCCCCCTCCCGGAACACAAAACACGACACGAGAGGGGTCTTATGCCAAGAACAGCCGTCTTGGGGTAGCACCAACACGCGGGTTAGTCTGTACCCCAAGTTGCCTATTCCGCCGACTACAACCAATATCAAGACAACATGCCAACCCAACCAAAAGAATATAAGAATTCAATCCACACAAGTTATATATCCAAATGTATAGCAAAATAAAAGCTAAAACATGCTTCTATAATATCAGAGTATAACAACAAAATTGCCCTGAAGGGCTACAACAAAACTCTTATCACTCACGTCCGTAACAGACGGTAACGATGGCACCGTCCCTTCAGGCCCTGTCGTCCTGGCATGGCTGACCGACTCCATCACCTGCTACTCCACCTGCGGGGTTTCCTCATAAAAAGGTAGACGTAGCAACCGTTAGTCATAAAGATTAAGTGGCTTCACATCCGCTCCCCTGGCGACTCCTCGGCACCGGGCGGAGAAATAAACAAGGTACAATATTATAATATATAATAAACAGGAGTATTAACAAGCAAGTGGCAACACGAGTAATAAGAGATTTTATCAGTTCTACCATCTATCAAAGCATATGAATATAGAGTTACGACAACAGTAACTCAACTTATATGGATGCTCATACAAGCATATAAGTTGAGGATCGTTCAGCAATAAATAACTCATCGTATAGGAGTGCTCATACAAACTTATACGATGTGGGTCTTGATTATGTAATGAGTTGCAATGTTATGTATGCAATGCAAAGACACACCCATGATCACGCACATACAATTGTTATGTCAACACGCACTAGTAGTTCCCACTTTTCGAGCAGGTAGCTAACCTCTCAGGCGCCGACCGTCGTGGCCAGACGGTGACAGTAGAACGGGCATTTCTACAATTAAGTGGGTATCCACACTACTTCACTTAGGCCTCCGTACGCCTCAACGCTAAGAACACAAAACAGCGGAGCCCATGCGTACTACGGCCCAGCGGGTTCACTTGGATAGATGTGCACAAAGATCATAGCCCCGAATTGGACATGTGTGACGGATGGATCCTCCGAAAAGCACGAGGATCAATTCCAACCAATCACTTGGTACGGAAGGGACCTCAGAGAAAGCACGAGGGGCAAGCCCAACCGCCCTAAGTCTATCCGTCAACTCCCATCGGTGGAACGATATGCGAGCCCGTAGACCTGTCACACTATCCCTAACACAGGATTACGACACCGTATGTCGACTCACACCACATGCAATTTCACAACACCGTGGCATGGAAGGAACCTCGGAGAAAGCACGAGGGTCAAGCCCAACCATCCACTTTATTCATCTCAACCCATTCCGACTAGTGACGGCCAACGCCGCACTTACAACCTTCCACAATGCTACTCGTAGGGAGATGACACTCTAAGCATTGGACTACTAGACATCATTCTATCAACTCAACATACATATGGCCATAGCTTATTCATATACATGTCACCCCAAAAGATTTCCACATAGACTATATACAATGCGCAAGAATGATCTAGCAATTTATGTAAAGACATTTCGTTCAATTTACGCTTGCATCACCAGCCTTATTACAAATTCAAATTAACAAGCTTCAATATTCATATCACTACGGTGGTTATAATAAGAGAGTTCACCCGAACCTCGCATTAGATTGCAACATTAATTCCACCGAATCCAAGTTCATGTTATAATCACCCAGCAATTTAAGTGCAGAAATAAATCTGGACAGCAACTTCAACCGAGGATTCCCGTGGCTACAGGAATCCGGTGAGTGCGAGTAACCCCTCTATGGAAAGGTATTTCCATAGGCTACAACTTTCGTGTTCAGCCTGCAACCCAGATCAGGCTCTAACCTACACGAAATCGGCTCCAAAAACTGCAGTGTACAGAATACAAGAATACAAATTATGTGCGTTTAGTTTACAACCCTTAATTCGATCAGACATTCCCGTGGCTACAGACTTCACTCGAAGGCGTGTAACCACCCGTTGGAAAGGTAATCTCAGTGGCTACGACTTTTGTGTTTAGTCGAAAACCCAGATTCGACCATTTCTTGCCCGAAAACGGACAAGAAGGTCGCTGCATGCAGAACACAGATTCTGCACGCATCTTGAAGCGGAATGAACGGCATCCGTTCATCTTCCTCCTCAAGCGATTTCCCCAAATCGCTACCAAAAACTCCTCCACCCTTATTATCCCTCTCAAGGTCATTCCTCTTCATGGAGCCACCCCCACCATCATTTGAGGAAGGGGACGTTGAAGATGACTAATCTTTAGAGCACATGTTCTAGCAAGGCCCTTCCTAAAGAAATCTCCATCTCCCATGTCTAGACTTTCTTAAGTCGACATCTCACCTAGATATCATAGATCTAGCACCAAGGGAGGGGGTAGGAAGCTCAACTCATTTCCAGCGGTAACACCATCCTCGACCATGGATCTTGTCATCCTCAACTGCGGCATCACTTTCTCCTTGACGGCAGTGGCGTTTCTCCTCCTCCAAAGCTAGCTCCAGCAAGAACTCCCTTCAGAACTTCTCCCTCCAGAAAATGGAACTTCGAAAGAGGATGAAAAGGTTAGGGTTTCACTTTTCTCTTTTATACAGAAGCGACACGGTAGGGACACGGCCGTGTCCTTACCCGTGTCCTGCTCTTGCGAAACGGCTTGATCGCCGTTTCGTGCTCCTACATGGGTACTGACACGCCCGTGTCGGTACCCGTGTCCAGGTGACACGGCCGTGACACTTCCCGTGTCAACACCCGTATGGTTCTCGGGGCAAAACTCGTCGAGCTGGGCTTGAAGCACACGGGTAGGGGCACGCCCGTGTCCCTACCTGTGTCCTTCACGGGACACTTATTGGCTCTTCTTGGCTAGATGCACGCGGGTAGAGACACGGCTGTGTCTCTACCCGTGTCCTTCTCGTGACGAACCACTCAACGCCATTTCACTCAAAGCTATGACACTCAAAGCCATGGCACACGGGTAGGGACACGCCCGTGTCCCTACCCGTGTCCTTCTCGGGACACACCACTCACAGCCATTTCACTCAAAGCCATGGCACTCAAAGCCATGACACTCAACGCCACTGAACACGGGTAGGGACACGCCCGTGTCCCTACCCGTGTCAAGCTCAACTCAAATTTTCAGCCTATTTTCTTATTTCCCGCAAGTGCGCACCTGATCACATGCACCCCCTTGAGCCTACATCAGCTCTCCCGACACCATAAACATGCACAAGGGGCCTAGCATGAATCGGGACGTTACACTCTGTGGGCGTTTTGAGCCAATTTATGCATTCTCCCAAGACATCACACCTAGAGGCTGCTCGACATGTTCTTCGCTATCTTAAGCGCGCTCCTGGTCTTGGGCTATTCTATCGGGCTGATAGTGTATTCAGCCTCTCCTGCTTCACTGATGCAGATTTTGCTGGTTCTTTGACCGATCGACACTCTACGTCAAGTTTCTGCGTATTCCATGGTGATCATCTTGTTTCGTGGCGGAGTAAGAAACAACCCATTGTTTTACAGTCGTCTGCTGAGTCAGAGTACCAGGCCATGGCACACGGTGTCACTGAGTTGGTTTGGCTCTGATCGTTGCTAACTGAACTTGGCGTACCCATGGCTACTGGCTCGACTCTCTACTGTGATAATAAGTTAGCTCTTCTTCTTACCCAGGACTCGATGCTACATGAGCGCACCGAGCACATTGAGATGGATGTTCATTTTCTGCGTGATCACGTTCGCACAGAGACTATTCTTCCAGCTTACGTCTCCTCGGCCGACCAGCTTGCTGACGCTTTCACTAAAGCTGTTGGCCCTACTCATTCAGATTTGACCATTTCCAAGCTGGGCATGACTGACATCTTTGCACCAACTTGAGGGGGAGTATAGGAGTTATTATTGTGTAAATGTTGTGTATGGACATATTTGTAAATATTTAGATTTGAGGTTATATATATTGACTAGCTCTCCTAATTGGAGGCTAAGGCTTTTCATTTTCCTACTCAAAGCACCCTCAATTCATCTACAATCTCCATGGGACTTCTCTAAGGCTCCGTTCGTTTCGATGGAATTGGAGCTTTGGAATTGACATTCAATTGTCAATTCCAATTGTGACTGTTCGGCGGCCATAATATTACATTGGAAGTGGAATTCAAAAGAAGAAACACGGCTCCCTCAATTCTTACCTCACGAGCTCTTCATTCGTGATTCCCACCCCTACCTGCGCGTCCCCAACTCTCTTAAAAATATATCAACGCAAATTTTGTTGTTCCCCCAGGATCGCATTTTTTGCCAAAGAGCGAAATTTTTGACGGGGCGCACATTTTTCTGCCCGGGATCGCATTTTTCGCCCAGACATGCATTTTTCGCCCGAGCCCGTATTTTTCAACCGGGCACACATTTTTTCGCTCGGGCGACCATTTTTCACCCTGGCGCGCTTTTTCGCCCGACCGCGCATTTTTCGCCCGGCTGCGCATTTTTCGCTCGAGCGAAAATGCGCGCCCAAGAGCGCATTTTTCGCCCGGGCATGATTTTTTCGCCCGGGAGCAAATTTTTCGCCCGAGCGTAAATTTTTCGCTCGGGCGCGGATTTTTTCGCCCGAAAGAGGATTTTTCGCCCGGACGCGAATTTTTCGCCCGGACGCGAATTTTTCGTCCGGATGCAATTTTATTCGCCTGGGCGCCCATTTTTCGCCCGAGCGCCCAGTTTTCGCCCGAGCGCGAATTTTTCTGTCCGGGTGCGCATTTTTTAGTCGGGCGCGCATTTTTTGCTCGAGCGCGAATTTTTCGACCGGGTGCGCATTTTCGACTAAACGCGCATTTTTCCTCCCGAGCTCCCATTTTTCGCTCGGGCGCGCATTTTTCGCCAGGGCGCGCATTTTTCGCCCGGGCACACAGTTTTTGTCTGGGCACGCATTTTTGCTTTGACGCGCATTTTTGCTTTGACGCGCATTTTTGCTTTGACGCGCATTTTTGCTTGGACCCGCAATTTTTGCCCGGGCGCAAATTTTTCATCCGGAAGCAAATTTTTCGCCCGGGAGCGAATATTTTCGGGTATGAATTTTTCTCCCGGGCACGAATTTTTCGCTCGAGCGCACATTTTTCGGCCGGGCGTGCATTTTCCGGCCAGCCGCGAATTTTTCGCCCGGGCGCGAATTTTTCACCCGGTCCAGAATTTTTCGCCCGGGCACACATTTTTCAGCCAGGTGCGCATTTTTCGACCAGCGAAAAATGCGCATCCGAGCAAAAAAATTGCGCTGTCAGGCGAAAACTACATGCCCTGCGAAAAATGCGCTGCAGGGCACAAAATGCGCGTCCAGGCAAAAAAATATGCGTACAGAAAAAAAATGCTCGCTCGGACGAAAAAATTCTAATATTGAGCGTAAGAGTGGAATTAATAATTCCAATTCCCGTAACAGAATCCCTGCATTTAGCCGAACGAAAGAATTGAAATTGAGTTCAATTCCAATTCCCGGATGAATTGGAATTGAAGTCATTTCCAATTCCTGCATTTCAATTCCTGTGAAATGAACGGAGCCTAAGGGTCTTAGTCACATTTTAGCGTATTCGTATTTGGATTTTGAGGCGTAACACACATTAATTAGTATAAATACTTTAGTAATGAATACATGTGTCACAAAAACCGTACCGTCTTGAGTTAATTTAATAAGTAGGCTGATTCAATCTTCGTGAATTGAAGGTCCGGCGTGATCAAGAAGTGCATTTTTAAAAGCGGGCCAATTATTGCCAAAATTATCTTGATACCAACACGAAATAGGCTTATGAGCCTATGAGGTGCAAAAAAGTGAAAAAAAAAAACAAATTTATATAGCTCAATACAATTGTATTCAAAGTAAGATTCAACTTGAATGATCCAATTTTTTGACTCGCAGGACCCAAATCGAGGAAACACCAATAAGAATGTGTTGTGATGGGTAGGAATCTGCGTTTGATATTGTGGCAGTATTTAGGCTTCGTTTGGGAGGACTTATTTTAACCGGACAAGCAATCACGACCGCATGAACCAGGCCTTAATTAAGGTCCGATTCATACGGTTGTGACCGCTTGACCGGTGAAAATAAGTCCTGCCAAACGGAGCCTTAATGTGTATTAATCAACGGTACTCTTGCCTGCACAGGCAATGGAATATCATCATGCGAACAGTAAAGATCGTGATAAAGGTAATTATATTGTTGCTCCAACGGTTGATTTATTAGTTGCCCTGGTTTTGGGATGTTTTTTTAGGGGAATCTTGAATCTGTTGAGGCCTATTAAGCCTGATGATCCAATCAAGGCTGTGACCCTTCGAGGCAGGGCAATGATGAAGATGAGACAAACCTATCTTTGTGAACCTTGATTGCCCGTTCTTGTTATCCCAGCACTGTTGATTTTCAAGCAAGGCCAAAGATTTCAAGATTTAAGTTCGAGATGAAATTTTTGCTCGACCAATTGAAATTTTTTTTTTTTGAATAGTGGCAAACTTTTCATTAAAAGTATCTCGCCTTATATTGAATTCCTTCTAGATATCATTTTGGAGATCTTGAGTGTTGTAAATCTTGTCTTTGTTGTGGGAATTTGCACTGGACGTGGTCAAGAACAAGGAGAGGACGTCAATAAGGGCACCATTTGTTACAGGCATTCCCACGAAGGTGGGGCAGAAGGCTCCAGCGGCCAGCTTATCTATTTTAACTCTAAAAATAAAAAAGGGCAGTATTTAATTAATTTCAATAATCTCTTACAGCTACAGTGCTAATCTATATATAACACTCTTCCTAATACAAGAGTTTGATTCTTTACAACTGACATTTCTACAATGTATTTTAATATCTTTATTTAAGTGTATAAATCAGGCATTATTTTTGGACGGTTGATAATTAGGCATATATTTATGCAACCACCTGTCACATAATTCTGCAGGTATAAAATAAATACAACATTCAACAGAGTCAGTACCAACTACAACAACACCCAAGTAATATCTCTGCTGAAGAATAAATTCAGGGCCATGGGAAGTAAATTGAACATATACAACATAATATATTTTCTCAGGCACCACATATAAAAAAGAGAGCAAAGCTACGCTGACCTTGACCTGGATACTTTTAAATTTGGTTTGATAAGTAAATGTGCCTCTGGGCTCGAAGGCGTGCTGCGGAATTTGTGAATCAGATACTTGAATGTAGGAACAAAGATGAAGTACAGCGCGACAAGGATGAACGGTGCGGCAAGGATCCAGCCCAATAGCTGCAAAAGTTGCAGGTCAAGTTATTCTTTGCACATGTTAAGTTTGAGAACAAAGTAGCCGTGTTTTCTTTCCACCAAGCCATTTTAATAAATCAGTTTGGACAAGCGCAGAGTTTGAGCAGTAGCGCGTGAAACTACGATGGTGAATGCAGTGGTAGCGGTTAACTGGGTTATTAATTTTTGTGAAAACTTTTTTGGCTCAGATTTCACTTTCTGTGGTGTGATAGTTCACGACCGCAAAAAGTTGACCGCACTTGCAAGAATGTGGTGGCATTCATGACCACTTACCCAAACTCTACCTACATCATGAATGTAGTGGCATTCATGACCACACTTACCCAAAATATTGCATGACTAAGGCTCAGTTTGGGAGGACTTATTTTCACCGGTCAAGCGGTCAAGATCGGATGAATCGGGACTTAATTAAGGTCCGGTTCATGCGGTTGTGACCGCTTGACCGGTGAAAATAAGTCCCCCCAAACGGAGCCTAAGTTTACAACCGCCACCACTTCCATTGCTCTTAGAAAGAGGGCGTAATGAATTTACTGACAAATTTGGTCCATTTATTACATTCTGGAAGGTGTGAGGTCTTCAAAATCTTCAATATTTGAACAGAATAGTGAAGGCGAATTAGAGAAATTTAGTTGACGAAGATGGACCATTTGTTACATACCGCATGCACAATGCTGAGGAGCACTTCTCGGGATGCACGGCCAGTCAAAACCTTTTTGAGAGCATCGGTGGTCAAGGCAAAATGAGAACTACCGGTGATGAATTCACCCAGGCGCAGAAATGGTATCATCAAACTGAAGAATAAGCAAACAAATAAGTACTACTTTCATGCACACTTTGCGGTTTAGCAGGCATGGAGATAAAGCTTGCACAAGTGCTGCATTCAAAGAAATTTCATCAGGTGAAGTTGGCCTGGTTGGAGAGGGTAATACTATTGTAGCCTATGTTCACTCATTTTGTTTGTTGATTTTCTTCAAACAAAGAAGCTATTTTCAGTTGCAGTAGATGAATGCACTGTAAATTATGTTTATATTTTAGATAGTATACATAATTTTGTTGAAAGTTTCACCTAAGTATTGCACTATTTACTGATGAAATTTTAATGGTAGTAATTATTCTTGGATTACATGACTAATTATTTTCTTTGAAAATAAATCTCTCTACCTTCACCTCATCACCATGGAATGCAATATGATAGATACTACATCTGATTAAGATTTAGAATTACAATATGATACTACATCTGATTGTAAGGCTCTTTCAGGAGCACCGGTAGAGCTCCATTTCGGTGGCAATGAGAAGCACCAGTGCCCCCAAATAGAGCCTATATCTGAATCTTCAATGACTATAGTAGAGTATGTTCATGACCATAGACCTAATATGTTAACCCAGAATCCGCGACTAAGTTCGCATGGACTTTCCAAGCCGGACGGCCTGGTTCCCTAACCGTCATTCCCCGTGTGCCAGTCTGTCCTCGCCGAAGCCGTGCGGCCTATTCGCCAGGTCGCCGCCAGAGAGAGTCCAGATCAGCCCGTCCAGAGGCCGAGACTCTCAGCTCCCCAGAGGAAGCCCGCCAGGCCGTGCGGCCTTCACTCCTATGTTGTCAAAGGCGCAAGGCGCACGGAGGCGCAAAGGGGCCCTGGAGCCTAGGCGCAAGACGCAGGCGCGCGCCTGAGGCACGTGAGGCGCAATAAAGTGGGGAAAAAGGAAATTGAGCGAATTGGGCGCCCAATTCGCTGAAATTGAGCGAATTGGGCGCCCAATTCGCTGAAATTGAGCGAAGTGGGCGCCCAATTAGCACGTGTTCTTCCTATTTTTGTTTTTTATATCAAATTGAGAACAAAAAACTGAACTAACTCATCCACCAATTTAGGCCAACATCTAGATTACCTCTAAATAAAATTATAATATTCTTTCAAAACGTGGCATCAGAAAGACAACATGAATCAAACACCCTTACTATAGAAAAAGTAATAACACACCCAAATTTATATTGAGCAAAACGAAAGTAAAATGATAGCTTGAAAAATCACAACAAAAGGAAGGACAATGTAATAAGCACACCAAAGTTCAATAACATAAATAAAACTTGAATCAAATATGCACTATTTTTAAATAAAATAATTAAAGTACTCTGAAATTTAAATAATTTATTACTCGCATGTCTACTCATCCTCTGAAAAGACTATGTTTTCATCATCTTCTCCACTATCGTTATATTCTTCTTCTTCGTTGTATTCAACTTCTTCTTCATCGATATCATCAGTATTTCTGAGGACTAATGGAGTATTATCCTCTCTAATGACTAACGGTGTAGTAGGCTCTCTAATGAATAATGAAGTAGTTGTTTTCATCTTCGAAATGCTCTTTTTTTCAAGTGTCTTCGTAGAAACCACATTTTTTCATTTCGATAATCGTGTGCGATAAATTTCTTCTTCAACTCCACTGGCAGTAGCAACTGTGTCCCAAGTTAATAACTCATCGTCAAACACCAAGTCCTCCCGCTCAGCCTCAGCATCATCATCTTCTTCCATTCTACCCATCAACCATTCATTACTATCATCAATATCTGCCAACGAAATTGGATCTATGCGATCACGTGCATCATACGACGTCTCAACGCTCGATTATACTTCACAAATACTAAATCGTTCAAGCGTTGTTGAGCTAGTCTGTTTCTTTTTTTGCTATGTATCTGCAATAAACAATAACCGTATAAATAAGTTATATTTAATATATAAAATATAAAATACTGATAATAAATTTTAAAAGCTTACATGTTCAAAAAAACTCCAATTTCGCTCACAACCGGATGCACTGCATGTAAGGCTAAGCACTTTTATGGCAAATCTTCTTAGGTTTGGAGTTGAAGCGCCATACGATTGCCACCAGTCAGCTGTTAAGATAGTAAATATTTAAAAATTGAAAAATCAAAACAAACTTGTTTAAATATTGTGTAATTTACCTGGGGACTTAATTTTTCAATGCGAATAGCAAACTCCATTCCAAACAATCCTTCAGCATTTCTATATAGAGTTAATTGGTCAATAATTTTATCTTGCTCTTCATGACTTGGAATGAGTCTTTGCATTGTCTTGTATAAGCCCTCCATAATTTCTCCATCTTCTGCAATAGTGGGATTATAGTAGAAATATTCTGGATTTAAATAGTGACCCGCGGCATGAAGAGGTCGATGGAGTTGGCTTTCCCATCTTGTATCCACAATTTTTAGGACATCCATATATTTGTCCTCCTGATTAAAAGAACTAATGATCGCCTCTTTAGCTCTATCCATCGCTTCATAAATATAACTCATGGCAGGTCTTTTCTCATCGTCCACTAATCTTAATACGCGGGCTAAAGGACCAAATATCTTTAAAATATCTATTATATTTCTCCAAAAAGAAATCATTAATATAATACTTTGCACTTGTTTACCTCCGCTTTCTTTTGCCCACTTGCTGGAAGATCATTCAGGTGAGGTAAACATCTTCCTTAGATTATTTTTCTGCTTATGAATGCTCTGAATAGTTAAGAAAGACGTTGCAAACCTCATCACAGCGGGCCTAACAAGCTCCACTTGCCCCGTAAAGGTCCTTAGCATGTTCACAACTCCAGGCCGTACATAAATATAGCCATTTACGGTCATTGACCTCTTTAGTGTGCGGCTAATGTTGGGCATTTTTCCAATATCCTCCAGCATTAGATCAATACAATGCGCTGCACATGGCGTCCAATATAAATTTGGACGTTTTGCTTCCAATAATTTATCTGTTAGAGTATTTGTTAGGTATGAAATTATTATACAATCGTATACACAAAAAATAAAAATTGAAGATGATTAAGAATAATAATAAATAAATACTAATTTACCTGCTAGCACATTATTGCTGGCACTATCAGTAACAACTTGCACCACATTCGCCTCTCCAACCCTTTCAACCACTCTATCCAGCAATTCAAATAATTTTTCTCCCGTCTTCGAGTAGTTAGATGCATCAATAGATTCTAGAAAAAATGTACCTTTTGGTGAATTGACTAAAAAATTAATTAATGTTCTCTGTTTCCAATCTGTCCATCCATCAGGCATAATAGAACATCCAAAGACCCTCCACTCATCCTCGTATGTCTTCATCATGTATTTTACTTCAGTGACTTCATTATTTAGCAAAGGGACACGAACTTCATGGTAACTCGGTGGCTTCAATCCAACTCCAAACTGTCCAATGGATTCCACCATTATCGCAAAACTAGGATGTTTTACAGTATTGAATGGGATAGCTGCATCGTACATCCATTGAGCTATATGTTTACAAGCTCGCCCTCTCAACTCCTTCTTGCAAGCTTCATTAATAGAAGTTTGTTTCATCTTTTGTTCAGCTCCATTTTTGCCCCCTACATTGCCAACCTTTGGAGCAAAGAACACATCTATTGGTCCTTTATTTCGAGGCTTCTTGGAGAAGCCTTCTCTTTTATGAATCTTGCCCACATTGGCTTCCATTTCTTCATCACTATCAAATGTGTCGATATCTGCAAAGTCAGGCAATGCTTGGTTGTCCGTGTTGCTTGCACTTGCTTTTTTCTCCATATATTCTTGAATTTCGTTGTGCACATGTGGGGGGCTTTTGAGACAAGCTTTTGCATTTCTAAATCCTCCAAAAATATGTTGTTTAACACAATATATTCCACCTTTCGTGACTTTATCACAGAAAATGCAAATCAAGTCATTTTTATTGGCGGAAGAAATCTGGCGCACGTACTTCCAGCATGGATCAATCCTTGATTGGATGGAGGATGAACCAGAACCACTTGCATCCATTTTCAGAGCTGGATGTTAAACTAATTTTCAGAGCTGGATGCTAAACTAATTTTCAGAGCTAAATAGCTAATAATACGAAGCAAACTCATAAACAAAAAAAACCTTTAAGGTGTAATTAAGCAAAAAAAAAGAATAGACATAATGTACGTTGTATCATTTATGGCTACAAGACACAACAATATGAACAAGCATAAGTATAAAATAACATATCTGACTACTTGAGTTAACAAGCATAAGTATAACAATAGCAATATGTAAACAGTATAACAATAGCAATATGTAAACAGTGATGGTAGCCTCTGAAAACAATAGCAATATGTAAACAGTGATGGTAGCCTCTGAGAACAATAGCAATATGAAAACAATATGAACAAGCAAAACCTTTTAGGTGTAATTAAGCCTAGAATTTGAAAACAATAGCAATATGTAAACAGTGAACTGTGCTATGTTTCTCATTGGCTCTCTGTGTATTTTGAAAGTTTGCAGAATTAATAACATATCTGAATACTTGAGTTAACACAAGATGACTAGATTAATTATTATAATGTTAGATTAAAATAAGCTAGTAAAGATAGTATATATATATATATATATATATATATATATATATATATATATATATATATATATATATATATATATATATATTGAAGTAGAAGGTAGAAAAAGAGAAGCAGAAACTAAACACAACCCAGTTCACTGTTTACAGTGAACTGGGCTTCATCCAGTTCACTGTAAAACAGTGAACTGAACCCAGTTCACTGTAAACAGTGAACTGGAAGCCCAGTTCACTGTAAACAGTGAACTGCATGAAGCCCAGTTCACTGTAAACAGTGAACTGCATGAAGCTTCACTGCAGTGAACTGGGCTCATGCAGTTCACTGTAAAAAGTGAACTGGGCTTCATGCAGTTCACTTTTTACAGTGAACTGGGCTTCCAGTTCACTGTAAACAGTGAACTGGGCTTCATCTAGTTCACTGTTTTACAGTGAACTGGGTTTCATCCAGTTCACTGTAAAACAGTGAACTGGATGAAGAGTTCATCCTTATGAATGATTACAAATAATGGGCTTAATGAATAGCACAAAACTTATTGAATGTTCTTACACTTAAAGGAAGAAAAAAAGAAAAAAGAGGAGAAATGGAGAATGAATCTTACAATTAAAGGAGGAGATGAGAGGATGAAGGAGTTTCCGGCGAGAAATCGGTGCAGGAGAACAACGTCGACGACCGGCTACTCCTTCTGCGTCTCCGGCAAGATGAACGATGGCGACTCCAGCGAGAAGCAAGGAGAAGAGAGGAGGAATCGGGACGGGAATGGGCAGTCGGCGAGATGAGCGATGGCTAACCCTAGAAGATTGCGGAAATGAATGAATCGCCAGATCGCGATATTATATAAGACCGCGCCTATTGCCTGAACCGGTTTAAAACCGGTTCATGAATTCAGGCGCGCCTGAACTGCGCCCTGCAGACGCATGAGGCGCGCGCCTAGGCGCTCCTGAGGCACATCGCCCGCCTTGGGCTTGCTAAGGCACATCGACTTGCGCCCCGTGCGCCTGGCGCCTCAGGCGCGCCTAGGCGCGCGCCTTGATAACATAGCTTCACTCTGCCCTCTTCTCTTTTTGCTTGCTTCCTGTCACCTCTGCCCGGTTCTCCTGTACCCCGGGCAGCCGGTAATTTTAGCCCTGCCCGTTTGGGCAGGCCCCCAAGCCTATAAATAAGGGGTGGGAGCACACCCAAAGAGGGCTGACTCGAGTCTAGGAGCTCTCTTGTTAAGAGCTGCAGTCTCAAGCCTAGTGCCTTTCGGCCTACTGTCCAGTCGGCTTCTCTTTTTCTATTTTCTTTCTTCTCTAAGTGTAACCGCCTCATTTTTAATAAAAGGAAAGCCCGCCGCAGGAGAGGCATTCAGGCCATGGCGGGCGAAGTGTGGTGTCGCCGCTTCTTGCGGCTTACTCTGGTTTCTGCTCTAACCGCTAGTAACCGGCTACTCGGCAGTCCCTCCTCTTTTTCTCCTCATCCCTCATGAGATTTCGAACAATTAACTAGAGGGCGCATTTCTTGCATCAACAGTTAACACGCGACCTTCAGATATCGAGTAGTCGATGAAATCAGCTGACTAGTAGCATCAGACCGCTCCAACCACTAGAACTCGGCGGCTAGTCAACTAAGCCGCGCAGCGCCGGTTATCGCTTTCAGTCCGGCACCAGCCTACCACTCTACCCGCCAGCTTTCCCGTCGATCTCCTAACCGGCTTGTCCTACCATCAATCCGCCCGTTCAAGCCGCAGCTGTTCAGCGGTTTCTAAGTTCTGTCAGGCTATTTTCTTCTGTTCAAAATGGGTTTTGCAAAGGAACAAGATGACTCTAACTTCCTATTTGCTATTACGGATCTCTTGGAGAGACAAGGTAGCTCTCATCTTAGTGACGGAGCACTTGACAGTAATGATGAATTTTCTGCCAATCATGTTGAGCACGTGTCGCTATTCGCTCCAAAAGAGACCTTCGACCATCCTTGTGGAATTTGCAAACCAAACGCAGCCTCTTATGGTATTCAAGATCATGAAAGCCAAGTGTTCCCTTTTAAAGAAGAAGAAGACGTCCCTTCTCCGTTCATCAACCGAATTCGTTGGGAGGTTGTTGCTGATGATTTCAGAGTACCTCGTCTGCCCGAATATTCTAGATTTGATGACCCAGTTTCTCATCTACAAGCTTTCGAATCAGCTGTTTCACTAAGGAAAGTGTCAGACAGAATCAAATGCAAACTTCTCATTATATCTTTTGGCGATCTTGCCAGAGAATGGTTCTATAGTCTACCATCTCGGTCAATCACCGGCTTTAAAGATCTTCGAAGACAATTCCATTCAAGGTTTACTACTTACAGGAAGCGGAAAAGAGACGTATGAGCTCTCTTCCGAATCAAGCAGGGGGATGACGAGTCTAATCCTGATTTCGTTGATCGTTTTCAAATGGAAATTTTGGATATTGTTAATGTTCATCAAGATTATTACCGATGTGCTTTCGTCAACGGACTTCAAGAAGGTCCTCTAAAGTTTGAGCTCACTATAAAGGACCCCCAAACTTACGGAGATCTTATTGAGATTGTTAATAAGTTCTTAATGGATGAAGAAGCGAATAAAGACTATATCTTGCTTTTGAATCAGAAAGCTAAGCAGCCTCGGGAGATTTCTCATGATCAACAGCTTAGTTTCTTGCAAAGTTTTTTGCAATTCAGAAGTTACGAGTCTCCTCACCTTCAGAGTATGCCTGCAGAGCCTCTTCATCTGAATAAGATATCTGGGTTTGCAGAGGCACATCCTATCGCATCCTTCGATCATAAAACTCTAAAACGTGAAAATGTTCGGATAGATATGCCAAGTTTAAAATCTCTATGGAAGATATCCTGGAAGTTCTTCAAAGAATGTCAGAATTCAAAAAGCTTCGACGCATGAAATCTAAGATTAAATACCGGCATGAAGAACTTTTCTGCAAATTTCACAAAAATTAGGCCATCTAACGGAAGATTGTATGGCTCTTCAGAAACTTGCTGATCAATTTGCAAAGGCTGAGAAATTGCAAGATTATGTCATGCAGTGACTCTAGCACATTCTTCTCTATCGAAGTCAATAGTACAAGCAAAGTTTTGGTTTTCTTCATAATAAGGGTATTTGAGGTTGGAATAATGGAGCATTTTACATGCCATCTGATCAAGTCCCAAGTATATATCCTTTTACTACATCTTTCAATACAAACAAGCATTCATATGCCATTTTAATCTTATATCTTAGCTTCGCTTCTGATGCTAGCATTCACTCGTATGGATGCAAAATGCCTTTTGACAAAGGTAATATTTGAATATCGTGCTAAGTTCTTAAGCCCTCCACATCACGCTTGATACCAGTCGCAGATGTTCGGAAACTTGCTGATCAATTTGCAAAGGCTGGGAAATTGCAAGATTATGTCATGCAGTGACCCTCTAGCACATTCTTCTCTAACGAAGTCAATAGTACAAGCAAAGTTTTGGTTTTCTTCATAATAAGGGTATTTGAGGTTGAAATAATGGAGCATTTTACATGCCATCTGATCAAGTCCCAAGTATATATCCTTTTACTACATCCTTCAATACAAACAAGCATTTATATGCCATTTTAATCTTATATCTTAGCTTCGCTTTTGATGCTAACATTCACTCGTATGGATGCAAAATGCCTTTTGACAAAGGTAATATTTGAATATCGTGCTAAGTTCTTAAGCCCTCCACATCCCGCTTGACACCAGTCGCAGATGTGTAGTGGCAATTCCGCTTGACATCAGTCGCAGATATTACATACATATCCCGCTCGACTACAGTCGCAGATATTACTTCCTTATCTCGCTAAACATCAGTCGCAGATATTACGTACTTATCTCGCTCGACTACAGTCGCAGATATTATGTACTTATCCCGCTCGACATCGGTCGCGGATATTGAACTTTAGCCCTACTTATGTGGTCTTTGTGTGGAAAGCAATGCCTCGTGCACCTGCCTACATCGACACATAAGTTTGTAGCTCCTCCTGTTTTTTGCAGGTTAGCATGAGCTTATCCGCCATCTTACAGTTTTACGGCCTGCTCTAGCCGACTTATATTATACAGTCCGTAGACCGCGCGGTTATGTACTCCGGTTTGTTCTATTCGGCTTATGGAGGTCTGTCTGCCGTTTTATTATTAATATACTCGGGAATCCGACCGACTTTGATTCTGTCAATTAATTCTAGGCCTGAGTCCGCCGGCTTATGGTATTCATTTTAATCGACCTGCGACTTGTCGCTTCAAAGTTTGCATGAACTTTGCCTCTATTACCAGACGGTCTATTTGTCGGTTAGGCACGCAAAAATATCTTTGGTCACCGGTTTGAATACTTATATAAGAAGCCGCAGGTTATTTATCTTTATCCTTAAGAATAAATCTCATATTGCGGTCTGCGTCAACATTCGGCCAAGCCGCAAATAACAGTTGTCTTTGAAGCTCCTTAGCGGCTAAAGCGGTTAGCCGCGCGGCTTAATATCCAGTGTATATGTTCAGGCATACCACAGGTTATTTGTCTCAACCCGTTCCCTCACTATAAAAGTGCGGTCTGCCTAGCGGTTTTCAAATGTGTATTATCCATTATATAGTTCACCTGGCTTATTAGCGGTTAAATCTGCCAAACCGTTCGGTTTGTGCCTTAGTAGATGATTTAAAGGAATTCTTTTCTTCCTTGTTGATAAATCAGATCTGTTTACATAATGGTTATATTATCTGTTAAATCGGGAGCAGACCGTTCGGACTAATACAAGTAAGAAAAAATGACAAAAATAGAAAAGTGAGATCAAAGGTAAAGTGTTCTTTCATTTCCTTTTCAAAAGAAGATTACCAAAATCAAACCGCACGGATAACATAAATAAACCGCCGATTTCCAAAAGATTCAAAAAATACAAGTTAGAATTCAAAATTTGCTAATCGCCCGACTTGAGCTTCTTAGCCACAGGGGTACTTGAGTCACTACCACCGTCAACGTCGACTTGAGATTGTGAGTAACCACTGCTACTGGCTGAAGAATCGCTCGAGCCACCAAAACTCATAGGATCAGTCTGCGCGGTCTCCGAAGCTTGACCGCCTGTCTTGGAGGTGGCACTT